>OX940908.1:14800369-15497869 GCA_954871355.1 Cabera pusaria
GCAGATTTTTGCTGCTTTGATCTTTGATTCGAACACTTGCTAATCACAGGGTTCCATGTTGCCGCCAACCTAAATCCATCCTCCCGGTTGAAATTGGGATGCTTCTTTATTTCTACCGCTTCACGCACAATACGGGAGTAATAGTAGCGGTCGGGTCGAGAGGATCTTAGGGTCATGAAGTTCGATCCAGTGATTAGGTCCGGATTCCAGTAAGTGCTCGCAATAGCAGATTTATTGACCTGGCAGTTTTTTACAGCTGCGATGTGTTCTTTGACCCTTCCTGCAATAGTACGCTTGGTCTGTCCGATGTACGATTTACCGCAGCTGCAATCGATTTTGTACACACCAGGTATCTGAAAAGGAATCACATCCTTCGGCGAACGGACCTGCGTTGATATCTTCGTTAGGGGAGTGAATACTGTCTTGATAGAGTATTTACGTAGGACAGTACCGATCTTGTCCGTCACTCCCTTCACGTATGGCATGAACGCTGCCTGCCGTTCAACGTCAGTGGTCCTCTCCTTATATCTGCGTCTAGAATGACCTCTTCCCGCCTTGTAGCCGTTTTTTATCAGAACCTCCTGAACATGTGCGATTTCTTCCTCTTTGTAAGCAGCACTACCTCCAGATGGACGGTGTTGCCATGGGAAGTCCAGTGGCACCTGTCCTTGCCAACATCTGGATGGAATTTATCGAAGAAGCCATAGACCTACAGTCGTCATCAGTAAAGGTGTGGAAGCGGTACGTTGACGACGTCTTCTGCATCATGACGGGTGATGAGCAGGCAGTAGCCACTCTGGCAAAGAAGCTGAATTCGATTCATACCAACATAAAGTTTACCTATGAGCTAGAATCGAACAAAACACTGCCTTTCCTTGATGTCAAAGTTATGGTGAGACCTGATGGTTCATTATCACATTCTGTCTATAGGAAAGCGACCCATACTGATAGGTATCTGAATGCCTCGTCGCACCATCACCCCCGTCACCTGGGATCTGTAGCCAGGTCATTAATGGATAGAGCTCGTGACCTCTGTGACCCTGAACACCTAGAGGAAGAAATCGCACATGTTCAGGAGGTTCTGATAAAAAACGGCTACAAGGCGGGAAGAGGTCATTCTAGACGCAGATATAAGGAGAGGACCACTGACGTTGAACGGCAGGCAGCGTTCATGCCATACGTGAAGGGAGTGACGGACAAGATCGGTACTGTCCTACGTAAATACTCTATCAAGACAGTATTCACTCCCCTAACGAAGATATCAACGCAGGTCCGTTCGCCGAAGGATGTGATTCCTTTTCAGATACCTGGTGTGTACAAAATCGATTGCAGCTGCGGTAAATCGTACATCGGACAGACCAAGCGTACTATTGCAGGAAGGGTCAAAGAACACATCGCAGCTGTAAAAAACTGCCAGGTCAATAAATCTGCTATTGCCGAGCACTTACTGGAATCCGGACCTAATCACTGGATCGAACTTCATGACCCTAAGATCCTCTCGACCGACCGCTACTATTACTCCCGTATTGTGCGTGAAGCGGTAGAAATAAAGAAGCATCCCAATTTCAACCGGGAGGATGGATTTAGGTTGGCGGCAACATGGAACCCTGTGATTAGCAAGTGTTCGAATCAAAGATCAAAGCAGCAAAAATCTGCCGATATTGTCAGTATTGTGTGTCGCAATGGCAACTCTGATAAAAATTAAAAATTAAAAATTAAATTAATTGAGGGTAGCTTCCAACGATCTCTCCTATAAATAGCGGTGCGGACACTCACAACATTCAGTCGTCTCGTGACCACGATCAATGCAACTTGGTCGAAACGTCGAGTAGATAAGATTTATGTTTTAGGCGCGATAAGTCCCGTATTTAAATATTTATAACTGGATATTTCGGTTTAATATTTCGGTTAAATATTCGGTTGGATATTTCAGTTAAAACATTTCAGTTAAACATTTCGGTTAAACATTTCAGTTAAATATTCGGTTAAAGTATTTTAGTTAAATGTTTCAGTTAAATATTTCGGTTAAATATTTCGGTTAAATATTTCTGTTAAATATTTCAGTGGCTGGGAGTGGAGCTCGTGGTGTGTACGGGTGCAGTGGATAGCAGAGCATCGCAGGTCGTTTGTCCCTGGTGCAGGCGCCGACTTGCTGAGTCGCTGCCTTCACTCGACGACGCTGCGACTGCCGACTCCGTCGCTCCCAACTCGTTTCACTTTAATATTTCAGTTAGATATTTATGTTGAATGTTTTAGTTGAATATTTTAGTTGAATGTTTCGGTTAAATATTACAGTTAAATATTTCAGTTAGATATTTTATTTATAACCCCTTAATTTTCAACTTTTTTTATTTTTTGAAATTTTCCTTTATTTATGCTGTAAGACCTTGCTTCTTGCCAAATTTAATGATTCTAGGTCAACGGGAAGTAAGTACCCTATAGGTTTTCGACCCAAAACCTATAGAGTACTTCTGCTTGACCAAGAATTGTCAATTTTGGTCAAGCAAGGTCTTACTTATCCTTTTCTTTACTCATGTGGTCCTACAGCACAAGTAAAGGAAAAATTCCGAAAAATAAAAATAGTGAAAAATTTTGGTAAATTTTGGTACTTACAAGTTTTCGCGAAAATCTAAAATTGCCCATATCTTTTTATCCTGTTAACTCGGGACCTTGATTTTTAGACAGACAGACAGACAGATGGACAAGAAAGTGATCTTATAAGGGTTCCTATTTTAGGGTTCCGTACCCAAAGGGTAAAACGGGACCCTATTACTAAGACTCCGCTGTCCGTCTGTCTGTCTGTCTGTCTGTCTAATATTATGTTTCTTTGAAGTGTTTCACACTTTATATTTTTGTAAATTAACTTACGTAATAAGTAGTCATAGATGGCGCCACCAATGCGTAATTGGGTTAACAAATGCAATCCACTAATTTCGTCGTAACGATACTTCGCACCGTGGCTTAATTGGCAAAGCACCGGAACATGTTATTGCGGGTTCAAGTCCCGTCGGTACGATGAAATTTTGGATTGTGTTTAACAATTTACAAAAATATAAAGTGTGAAACACTTCAAAGAAACATAATATTTGATTTACGCAGTGCAACATCTCTCGTCGATTTGAAAACTGTAATGTATTCTTCCGAATGATTAACTTACGTAATAAGTAGTCATAGATGGCGCCACCAATGCATAATTGGGTTAACAAATGCAATCCACTAATTTCGTCGTAACGATACTTCGCACCGTGGCTTAATTGGCAAAGCACCGGAACATGTTATTCCGGAGGTTGCGGGTTCAAGTCCCATCGGTACGATGAAATTTTGGATTGTGTCTGTCTGTCTGTCTGTCTGTCCGTCTGTCACCAGGCTATAGCTCGTTAACCGTGATAGTTAGACAGTTGAAATTTTCACAGATGGTGTATTTCTGTTGCCGCTAGAACAACAAATACTAAAAACAAAATAAAGTTAAAAACAAAGGGGGTCCCCATACAAAGAACGTGTTTTTAAACGCCATCTATCTAATTAGATTCGGCAAAATGACATAGATGGCGCAAGTAAACGAGCCCTGTCTTTCTAGATCGCGACCAAACCAAATATTCTTGGTAATATCAATTAATCAAATATATGAGGTTGAAACTCTGTTATGTTTCGTATTGTACGGAACCCTCCCTAAGTGTGCGATAAGAAACGCGATGCTGACTCGCACTTGGCCAGTTTTATTTACTTTTCGCGGTACGGAACCCCAAAAAAGAATCATTCGAATCGGTTCACAAAAATTATACACAAAAAATAAAAACATTCAGACGTATTGAGAACTGCCTTTTTGGAAGTCGGTTGATAAAAGTTGTTTTTTAGGGTTCCGTACCCAAAGGGTAAAACGGGACCCTATTACTAAGACTCCGTTGTCCGTCTGTCTGTCTGTCTGTCTGTCTGTCCGTCTGTCACCAGGCTGTATCTCATGAACCGTGATAGTTAGACAGTTAAAATTTTCACAGATGATGTATTTCTGTTGCCGCTATAACAACAAATACTAAAAACAGAATAAAGTTAAAAATAATAGAGGGTCCCCATACAAGAAACGTGTTTTTTTCAGCATTTCACGCCATCTATGAACGCTTAGTAAGGTAAACGTCCCATAGATGGCGTTATATTGAAATGTCGATCCCTAACACCTTTGTTAGACGTTAGATGGCATTATAAGAAATACAATGTTTATTAATTATTATTTTTTACTGGCGAAAAATGGTAGTAGTATTTTTTGCTCGATCTTATAAAATACTGTAGCCTTGTGCACTTGGCCAGTTTATTTATTTTTCTTATTCAACCCTACCTAAACAAAAAGATAATGCCAATAACAAATGGCACAACAGGGTCGTTTATCCACATAAAGAAAAATAAAGTAAAGTTATGTAAACAAAAACAATGTTATAATCTTATCCATAATGTAAGAACAGAAGATTAGTCATCGTTACTTATCACAATATATAACAATGCAATATTATCTTTAGGAAATTAACATTGAATAATATCATTGATTTGTTCATACATATTTTTTAGGGTTCAATCAAATTCCAATAAATAATATACGTACAGTCCGGCAAGTATAACTTGGCGCGGCTGTGCGCCACTGTGATTTTACTTTGTACTTTGATAACAGTTTCTCTTAAACCACTTTTAATTACTTTTGGCATTATTGAACTATTTTAATGTAGCAGATTTATCAACAATAATGTCGCGGTAATGTATAATATAATTAATTAATCTCTCGGAATTAGTTCCAAAAACCACCACCGCCATGTTATACTTGTGGCACTGTACCTTTACGAGTTTATAATCAAAGATGTATACATAAGCCTATAATAACACTTTGTATATATATCAAATAATAATTAAGATCGATTAAAATAGTAAACGGTAGAAAACCCAAAACAACCGACTTCCATGCCCCGCGAGTCGGTTTCAGTAGCAAGTTTGAGACGTTTATCGCCATATCTCTGGAGATACTTATCGATAAAATTGCAATGGGATATCTCGGAAATGTACCCTACCGATTAAAAATATAATCATTCGAATCGGTTCACAATTGACGGAGTAATCGCGTAACATACATACAAAAAAAACATACAGACGAATTGAAAACCTCCTCCTTTATGGTAGTCTGTTGAAAAGCAAATTAGTTGCCAAGGTCTTTCCTAGGCGTTATCCAGACTAATATAAAAACAAAACCATTTTATAACGAGTTCAACTTTGAGTTGTTTAATCACGAAGCGAGTGCATCAGTTTCAATATCGCGGAAAATATCGTTTGCGCGATGCAGGATCTCATACATTTAGGCAATATTTCAAGGAGAGCTATTAAAATCTACGCTAGCGCTATCTCTGGGTTTTATTTGTAAGTAAAAAAAGTTACTCTGTCTGTCTGTCTGTCCCGCTTTCACGCCAAAACTGCTGAACCGATTTACAAGAAATTTGGTGCACAGATAGTCTAGAGCCTGAGAAAGGACATAGGCTACTTTTTAATGCGAAAAGAGGGTTGTAAGGGGTTGAAAGGGGGGATGAAAATTTGTATGGAAGTATCGTCATTTTTAAAGCTAGAAACTTGAAACTAATAATAATTAAATAATAATTAAGTCTGTTGATTGGTAGGGGGAGTGGAGGGGGAGTGGAGGGGGAGGGTAGGGGGAGTGGAGGTGGAGAGTAGGGGGAGTGGAGGGGATGGTTCCGGTATTGGAGGGGGTGGTGGAGGGAGAAGGTAGCGGGAGTGGTGGGGGAGGGGAGGTGAGCTAGAGGAGAGGAGGAGGGGACGTGGAAGTAAGGGGATGGGGGAGGGGATGGGAGGGAGAATGGGGGAGGGGAGGGGATGGGGAGTGGGGGAGGGGAGGTGGAAGTAAGGAGAAGGGGAGGGGAGGTGGAAGTAAGGAGAAGGGGAGGGGAGGGAAAGTGAGGGGAAGGCGGGATTAGCGTGGCGTGGTGCAGTGCAGTGTAGTTGGGATACGTATGTGTCTTATTAATTAATGCTACCCAAAGACACTATTCCACGCGGACGAAGTCGCGGGCACAGCTAGTAATTTAATATAACAATTTGTAGATCTATCTGCAACCGCGGCTTTTGCCCGCATGAACAATCCCAATTGCGTAATAACTGTTTTATATTCTGTGTCCTAACTCCTTTTTAGGGTTCCGAACCCAAAGGGTACCAACGGAACCCTATTACTGAGACTCCGCTCTCCGTCTGTCTGTCCATCCGTCTGTCTGTCACCAGACTGTATCTCATGAACCGTGATAGTTAGACGGTAGAAATTTTCACAGATGATGTATTTCTGTTGCCGCTATAACAACAAATACTAAAAACAGAACAAAGTTAAAAATTAAAGGCCATAACAAAAAAAATACAAAAAAAAAACGTGCTTTTACTATAGCGCCACCTATGAACGATTGTTTTATTCATTAATATAATATTAATAATATTAATCAATTATTAATATTAACTTTCACTTAGTTGGTGTTAGAAGTTCGTTAGATGGCGTTGTAGTTAATAAGCGTGTTTGGTATTGACACGGTAATATAATATAATATTTTACTTATATATTATTAAACTGCGGTTTGGAACCCTCCGCGTGCGAGACATAAGTCTGACTCGTACTTAGCCAGTTTTATTACCATTCGGGCTATAAGTTGTCCGGAAAAGATTGCTTTATGCGAAAAGACCGCCGATTGAACCACCGAATTAGGTAGGTAGTTGTTATTCTTAGAGTATAAGTTAGTTTGGTGCATCATACATGTACAATGAAGAGTGTGTGAAAATGGTCTCTTATCGAAACCCTGTCTGTTCAGAGGGCTGAAAGCTGAAACTCGTCGAGTCGACGCTAGACGATTTGTGACAACCTCGAAAACATGCAGCTTATCGACTTGGCTCAAGAGCGAAGTGGCTCGATAATTCTTAAAAATAAATTTGTATATATATATTTGGTTGGGGAAAAAGTCTTTTCGCATTATAGCCTTGAGTATTCAGCCAGAAATACTCAAAGCATTATAGTAAGTATAAACTTGTAATGAAATCTCTTTGGCTATACTATTTGTATCTGGCTGGTTTTGGTATTATTAAAAGTTTGAATTTTAAAGAAGATAATTCCATATTCAAATTAGGAAAATGTGTGATTTTCATTTGTTTTTCGTACTGTGAAGATGAGTGAATCTAATGAAGAAATTCGATACATTTTAAAATTTTACTACAAAAAAGGTAAAAAAGCAACGCAAGCCGCGAAAAAAATTTGCGATATTTATGGACCTAGTGCAGTGTCTGTGAGAGTAGCACACATTTGGTTTAAGCGTTTTCAATCCAGAAATGTTGATGTCAAAGATGCACCTCGCTCTGGTCGCCCTATTACGGATAAAATGGATGCCATTTTTGAAAAAGTGGAGCAAGATCGGCATTCCAGTAGTTACGACGTAGCTGAAGAACTGAGAATTGACCACAAAACAGTTTTGGCGCATTTGCGATTTGCGAACGTGCGAAAAAGGTCGTGTCAAAGGCCGGTCAGGCTTCACAGACTGTGGCGAAACCCGGGTCAACTCGCAACAAGGTAATGCTGTGTGTGTGGTGGGATTGGAAGGACATTATTCATTATGAGCTGTTACCAGGCAGGACCATCGATTCTGAACTCTACTGTGAACAACTGATGAGATTATTAACTCATTTTTTTTTCAGCCTCTCTCAATTAGTCTTATAATTTTGCATGTGCCCAACAGGGTCCATAATGATCTCATGTACCTAGATAATATCTAGATATAAGAACTTTATGTACAACAACTATGGAAGCAATAAAGTATTGAGTATTGAGTATTGAGATTAAAGCAAGAAGATGAGAGAAAGCGTCCGGAATTAAAATAGAAGGGGTGTGGTTTTTCATCACGATAACGCTAGACCTCACACATCTTTAGCCACTCAGCAAAAATTAAGAGTTTGGCTGGGAGGTGATAATGCATCCGCCGTATAGTCCTGACCTTGCACCTTCAGATTTCCACCTGTTTCGGTCTCTTCAGAATTCTTTAGGCAATGTCAGGTTAACATCACGAGAGGACTGCCAAAACTACTTGTCGCGGTTTTTTGATCAGAAGCCCCAAAATATCTATAGCAATGGGATCATGTCCCTACCTACAAGATGGCAAAAAGTTATCAAACAAAATGGTACCTACATACTTTAGTTAAATGTAAATAAACTATATTAAAAAATGTTTTGAATTTTCTTTAAAAATGCGAAGAAACTTTTTCCCCAACCTATTATATAACTAGAAGTTCCCCGCGGCTTCGCCCGCGTTAAAGACTTCTTTTATTTACTTAAAACTTTTATTTTCTTAAAACCTTTCTATCATAAAAGACATCACAGAAATAGAAGCCAAATCGGTTCAAACCTAGAACCCCCGTTTCATCCCCTTAAAGTGTGAATATTGAAAAATCCTTCCTTAACGGATACCTACGTCAAAATAACTATCTGCATGCCGAATTTCAACGCAATCCGAAACAATAATGATTTCAGACTTAGTTACCCCACTTCACCCTTTTAGGGGTGGCATTTCGAAAAAGCCTGAAACACATATTTTCTTATTTATTTACTGAAGTACTTGTGTGAAGTTTTAAATAGAAAAAAACAATCTAATATTGTTTCTCCATACAAACTTTGAACCCCCGTTTCATCCCCTTAAAGAGTATATTTTGAAAAATCCTTTCTTAGCGTAGGTATCAAGTCAAAATAACTATCTGCATGCCAAATTTCAGCGCAATCCGAAACAATATTGATTTTCACACTTTGTTACCCCATTTCACCCTCTTAGGCAAGGCTTGGAAACCGGGTTAAAAATTCAAACCGGTTTGGGCGTAAGTACAAATGAACTTTTTATTTTGGTTTTCGTTCGTTCTATAAACCGCTTTTAGAACGGTTTTAGCTATAGTCAGCGACCACTTTTCAATTTACAGCCGTGTGTGCACTGGAAGCAAGCAGACAACGATTTAGTAATTGTAAATCATATATTGAAAACAGTATATACAACAAATTATACATATATGGCAAGCAAACTGCGAAACGTGCGAGAGCATGTTTTTTTATTGCCCGTGCCAAATTCAAGTAAGTACGCGTGAGCCTCTCGCGGAATAAACCGGTTTATAGAGGGTTTTTGAACGAAATAATTAACAAAATAACCGGCCAAGTGCGTGTCGGACCACGCGCAGTGTAGGGTTCCGTAGTAGCCTGTTATTCAATGCGAGTCTTTACCCGTTATAAACAAGCAACTAGGTACTCCGTCTTTGTCACTTTAAAGGATTTATTCTAAGGATTTTGTATTTGGTACAAATATATCCAACACTGAAGTTCAACTACTATTACTGCTAAACTAATAAAATTATCTCAACCGCTATAATTTTCCTTTAAAGTTTATAAAATGCGCTATTATCACGATTTTTTTCAAATTTTTCAAGCCCGTAGTTTAGCTTTTAGAGGGGGGGAGGGACGCCCTACTGGAACAAAATTTTTCACTTTAAAGTTTAATATTTCGTAAATGGAGTATTTAATCAGAAAATGGTATTAGCAACCCTTATTTTAAAAGACCTATTCAACAATAATACACACGATGGGGTAGACGATGAAAAAAAAATTCATCCCCACTTCTCATATAGGGAAGCTACCCTTAAAAAAAATATTTTTCACAATTTTATTTCAGCACTTTGTCGGCGTAATATATATACATACTACCACAAAATTACAGTTTTCTAGTATTAGCGGTCTCTTAGCAAAACCTCGGATAGACAGACAGATAGACGGACATGACGAAACTATAAGGGTTCCTTGTCAGGACTGCGGAACCCTAAAAAACCAGTTTATGCCGTATTTAAACCGGTTATACATAAACCGGTTTCTAGCCCTGCTTTGAGCGCAATAATTGGTGAAAACCGGTTTAAACCTTTAAGAAACTGTTAAGCATAAACCGGTTCCAAGCCTTGCTCTGAGGGGTGGAATTTCAAGAAAGCCTAAAACATGTATTTACTATTTTTTTTACTGAACCACTTGTGTGAAGTTTCGGATAGAAAAGACTATCTAATCTTGTTTCTCCATACAAACTTTGAACCCCCATTGCATCCCCTTAAGGGGTGAATTTTGGAAAATCCTTTCTTAGTACACCCTTACGTACTAAGACAAATATACTCTCCAAAATTCAAATCTCTACGACCTGTGGTTTAGGCTGTGCGTTTTCTGTCAGTCAGTCAGAATGTCAGGACAAAGATTCTTATAGTATTAGATTTTTTAACCAACTTCACAAAACAGGAGGAAGTTCTCAATTAGACTGTTTTTTTTTTCTTTTTTAGGGTTCCGTACCCAAAGGGTAAAACGGGACCCTATTACTAAGACTCCGCTGTCCGTCTGTCTGTCTGTCTGTCTGTCTGTCTGTCTGTCTGTCTGTCTGTCTGTCCGTATGTCACCAGGCTGTATCTCATGAACCGTGATAGTTAGACAGTTGAAATTTTCACAGATTATGTATTTTTGTTGCCGCTATAACAACAAATACTAAAAACAGAATAAAGTTAAAAATAATAGGGGGTCCCCATACAAGAAACGTGTTTTTTCGGCATTTCAATAAAACGCTATCTATGAACGCTTAGGTAAACGTCCAAAGATGGCGTTATATTGAAAAGCCGATCCCTAACACCTTTGTTAGACGTTAGATGGCGTTATAAGAAATAAAATGTTTATTAATTATTATTTTTGGGTTTGTTGGCGAAAAATGAAAGTGGTATTTTTTGCTCGATCTTATAAAATACTGTAGTGTGGTACGGAACCCTACGATTGCAAATCCGACTTGCACTAGGCCAGTTTATTTTTTATTTTTGTTACCTCAGAACTACTTAACCGATTTGAAAAATCCTTTTTTTTTGAGAGATTTCCCCGTTTGGTCCCATTCAAATTTTATTGAGATCTGATAATCATCTCTGGAGGTATGAGGATAAACAATATAAACAAATTTTATACCTCGATGACATTATTATGACTAGTGGATATTTTCACTATAGCGGCATGTGAAGTCGGTTTTCTCGTTTTGATTATTTTGTATCTGATAGGCTAGCGTTTGTTACCACTATCTCGCCTTGTGGTAAGCGATGACATGGTCGAAGATGCTGAACACGAATGGTCTGACTCTAAGACTAAGGGCTGTGTGCTGCCGTGTATGCTTTCCCCTTGATGGTGGTAAGCTACTTTTTAATAGCAAGTCAGGCGGCACATCGGTATAATGCTCTTACCATCAGTGGATATATGTTAAACTGTTAAAGTAAATAGTATTTCTATGACCCTCCCAAAGTGGATGACGCAATTTTAGGCGGAACCCATACGATGTGAACCTTCTTGCTTGACGAGATGACTATCTTTTTCACAGTTCATTCACAGATCTATATGGTTTTCCTCAAAGGTGAATGACACTGAACCGATACAGGATAAGGTTTAAAGGGTTCGCGGAATCAATCATTTTCCTTTCCTTTTCATTGTAGATATATTTTATTTACATCTTATGTTTTTAACCGACTTCAAAAAAGGAGGAGGTTCTCAATTCATCTATATGTTTTTTTTGTATGTATGTTACGCGATTAGTCCGTCAATTGTGAACCGATTCGAATGATTATTTTTTTAATCAGTAGGGTACGTTTCCGAGGTGGTTGCATTGTAATTTCATCGAAATCTGACTAGTATCTCCAGAGATATGATGATAAACGTCTCAAACTTGCTACTGAAACTAGCTCCCGGGGCATGGAAGTCGGTTGTTTTAGTTTTTAAACTATCTTAATTATTTTTTGTGTGTTCGCCGATTACTCAAAGACGCCTGAACCGATTTGGAAAACTTTTTTGTTTGAAAATGTTTACTTCCCAGGTGGTCCCATTTAAATTTCACCGAGATCTCACGAGCATCTCCAGAGATATGGAGATAAACACCGCAAACTTGGTACTGAAATTGACTAGCGTAGCATTTGAAGTCGGCTCTCTTAGTGTTTTATACGAGCTGAAATTATTATTGTATTTAAGTAGTATCTTGAATCATGAAGTATGGCTTTTTTGACCATGTCTATCAGGTAGCCGCCTGCTGGTCGCTACTTATTTAACTATTAACACATTCACTGCGTTACGGGAAGTATTTGGTTGTAATTGAGTTCTGCTCTGTGCGGCAGCTAGTTGTCCTTGTTTTGCACTCCGTGCGGGGGTGATTTTTTCAAGTATTCGTACAAGTAAAAAAGAGACGTCTATATTGCCGGTGTCCTTGCTTGAAGTGTACCGTAGAACCTTACAAGATTGCCCAACCGATCTAAATATGCCCGGTTGAGTATTTTTCACAAATATTGATAAAAAATTTCAACTTATCCTAGTAGCATTATTTTTTTTCCAATAGTAGAATATTTCACATATTGCTGGCAGCACTGCGTAAACGTCAGTCGGCAACGAAACCATCACAACGAACAGTCGGCAACGAAGCACAGCACTACGACTAACTGAAGTTCCGCGCGCGCGCACGTTCAGTGCGGTACGGGGTTTAAGATACGGCCAAATAGTTCCCGTATCGCACTATTGTAAAATAATTACCTTTCTGTGCGTTACCACAGAATAATGAATAGTGCGTTACGACAAAATAATTCCCGTACATTTTTATTCGTAAATTTCAATACCGTAGAACCGTACAACATTGCCCAAATTTCTTGCTTTTTTTTGTTCAATGCTAATTTTTTTTAAATTATCTTTGATATCAATTCGTGTTTCAGGTAGATCATTGTTAAATGTATTGCTCCTTGCCCGGAATATATGATAATATCAAGAAAATGCAAATTTATACCTCAAAAACCTAAATTTAGAGAGCGGGCCAAATTTTGAGAAATTTTACAAATTTGCCCATTTTGCAAAAAAAATCATGCTTCCGCTGTTTTCAACCTTATGATTATGACAATCAGGGTATATTTTAAATAAATAGTCTTAGTAGTATTGGGTACCATTATTAAACGTTTAAACTTTTATATTACTTACTAAACTTGAATGGGCAAAGTCACAATTTTTTTTGCGCCTTTTCATAGAAATAAAATGATGGGCTAGGGTTGTCACTTTTTATTGCTAACATGTAATAAAAAATAAAAAAAACTGACGGAAATTACGCACACACATTATAAAACAATATTAATAATAACTCAAAAAAGGTTTTATAGAAAACAATATGTACTTAATATTTAAATAATCAATACGAGATCAAGCAAACCTTATAAATTATATAAAAAAAGAAGCAATTTAAAAAGTTTTTGAATACTTCTACCCAGCAGTAGAAATACTGTGAATGATGATGCTGGTGTTATGATGTAATAAATTGAATGGTTAATACACCCAAAGTTAAAGCTTTCAATACCCTCTTTCTTTATCAGTCAGGTAAAAACACATTAATAGAGGTGAAAACCCTGATGGCAATATTTCGGTGGGCAAAGTCGTAAGCAGTGCAATAGGAAAAGTAATTTTACATTGCCCACCTTCCATTTTTCAAATCTAGTTGAGTTTTTGCGTATTATCATCGATGTATATCTTTTATTTGTTACAAATTAACAATGATTCACAAATTTCTTGCCTGCTGTAACCTATAATGGAGTTCTGGAAAAAGTTTTTGGCACTGATTTTGGCCCGAGAATCACACCTCCAGCTTTGACAAGTTCTGTCCTTCATCTGGAGTTACGTTGCCGACTGACGTTTACGCAGTGCTGCCAGCAACTTGTCAAATATTCTACTATTGGCAAAAAAATAATGCTACTAGGATAAGTTGAAATTTTTTATCAATATTTGTGAAAAATACTCAACCGGGCAAATTTAGATCGGTTGGGCAATCTTGTAAGGTTTTACGGTATTGTTACAAATTAACAAAGCCAAATGCTTACATAAACTTCAAATAAATCATTTAAAAAACGCTTAATCATACATATTAATCATAAAAGACCATGGGGTTTTTTAAAGTTGCCAAATTTGCATCAGGTAATTTGTTATTAGTGGTAATACCAAGGCAAGAAAATACCGCAAAAAATACTGCTTGTGATTATTGCATGTTTCTAATTAAAGTTCAACATACCAAATGGCAATTAATTATATGTTAGCGCAATTATTGCTTAATTATTGCCGGATTTGTTTTTTTTTGTGATTTTCTTATATTGTTAGATCACATCTTAATTGCAAATAGTTTAAAAACTAAAACAACTGATTTCTATGCCCCGCGAGTCAATTTCAGAAGCTAGACGTTTATCATCATACTCGTATCTCTGAGATACTTATCAGATTTCGATGAAATTATAATGGAACCACCTCGGAAACATACCGATTAAAAAAAGACAAATTCGAATCGGTTCACAATTTACGGAGTAATCGCGTAACATACCTACATACTTAAAAAAAACATACAGACGAATTGAGAACATCTTTTTTTATGGAAGTCGGTTAAAAAGCAAAAGAGCCCCGTTAGCCATTCCGTTAGCGCAAATGATAGATGGCTGGACTTCTAAGCGAGAGGTCACCGGTTCTAATCCTAGCACGGGTGTTGGTCCTCAGATGGTGGGAGCATATAATATCGATGTTCCGTCTAACTTGCTACCAAAAAGTACCTAAAGTACGATCACGGAGAAAATCTGCCACCACAAACGGTGTTCCGGCATCACACAGCCCAGTATCCTAGGCCTAGCGGTTTACCATTTTCAACCACATCGTCACTTACCACCGGGCGAGATAGCGGCCAAACACAAAATATATGATAAGTATTAAAATAAACTAAAAACACGCTCTTTATAGAAACCGAACTAAAAAATTGAAAATAAATTTTAATAAATTTAAATTAAGAATAGTGTCAATAAAAAATATATATTTTATTCTAAAAAAAGCGTGAGGTGCATGGTGTCAATACATACATACATACATATAATCATGCCTTTTTCCCGTTGGGGTAGGCAGAGACTACTTATATATGGTGTCAATAGTTATAAATATTTTATTGACAGATATTAGTAGAGTGATTATCATTTTGATAATATCTTAAAAGCACCCCACTCTTTTTTTAAAATAAAATAATTTTTAAATTAAGTAGGTACCTACTTAAGTACCTACATTTTAGTGCATCGTTACAGAATTGAAGGTTATGACAAATTAATCACGAATATTGTCTCGATTCATCCATACATAGTTTATAAACAATGATAAGTGAAAGTGATAACTAAAATAGCACATCACGAGTGTAGTAGGTATGGAGACTATGAGCATTGAGCAAGTAGAATATTTAACTTCATTTCAATAAACGTGTCCAACGCGACGGACGTCTTCAAAATGGCGCAAAAATCAGGAAAAGTCGCGATCGTCACCGGCTCAAACAAAGGTCTTGGATTCTCTATCGTCAAAGGATTATGCAAGAGATTCGACGGAACTGTCTATTTAACAGCAAGAAACGAAGAATTAGGACTGCAAGCTGTAAAAATATTAAACGAAATTGGACTTCACCCAAATTTCCACCAGTTGGATATCACGGACGCTGCAAGTATCAAGAATTTAGCCAGTTTCATAAAAGAAAAACATGGTGGCTTTGACGTGCTCGTGAATAATGCCGCTGTTTTCGAATGGGAACAAATCTACCCGACCTACGAAGCGGCGAAGAAAAACATTGAAACAAACTACAAAAGCCTACTCGTCATTGAGAAATATCTATACCCCCTGTTGAGAGATAACGCTAGAGTCGTTCACGTGACGAGCGCGTGCGGTCATCTATCCAATTTAAAAAACAAAACATGGCTCAATATTCTATTGAACCCCGACTTGACGACGGAACAAGTGAATGAATTCGTCGATTGGTACCTGGAAAGTGTGCGTAACGGAACGTTTAATAAGAATGATTTCGCAGATCAAGGAAAGCACGCAGAGCACAGAGTTTCCAAAATTGCTGTAGTTGCTTTAACAAAAACACAGCAGAGGAAATATCCTAACATTTCTATAAATGCTGTCCACCCTGGCCATCTCAAGACAGATATGGCTGCTGGCACTGGTGTTACAGAACCAGATGAAGCGGCAAAGGTTATTTTATATGCAATCTTGGACGCATCGCCGAAGCTGAAAGGATCATTCTTCTGGAATGACGGAAAACTGATAGATTGGTACGATGCTGACTCTGATTTTTCTTTCCAGTGTCCGTGGTAAAAATAAAATGCAGTTTACTTTGTATTAGTTATGTAAGTACCGATCTTGATACCTACTCCATTAGAAACTTAGTTACTTATCACTTAACGTAGGTTACCTAATTAAGTTGATAAACATGTTAATAATTGATTAAAGTTTGCAATACTAAGTCTGTGACTATATTTGTACCTTTTTTATTGCGTCTTCCAAATTATTTACAAAATTTTGCTGGACATATTTTCAGCTTGGCTGCCTTATAAGATGATCCACTCGAACCTTGCCTCTATCCTCCATAAGTCCATACACAGTACACAGTAATTAGTGTCATTGGTGCTCGTTCACAGATGCTAGGAGCATTAAATCGATGTTCTGCCTGACTTGCTAACATAAAGTAGCTCACCACCATCAAGGAGAAAATCTGCTCTCTTATTAACCACCTGACGGTGCTCTGGCAGCACAGCTCATTCAGAGTCAGGCCATTCTAGTCTTAGCGTGTTTTACATCCTTGACCACATCATCGTTTACCACCAGCCGAGATATTATTCAAACGCTAGGTTATCACATGCATGAAAAATGTATCTATATGATAAACAATAAGTACCTAGATCAAATTACATAATAAAATATCGTAATCAACTTGATTTAAATCGGTCGGGATCCACTAAATAGCAACGTTTAGGTACTCGTATCTAGTAACTTTTTCGAAGCGGTAGTAGCACAATGGATAATGTGTCGGACTTGCGATCGAGAGGTCGTGAGTTCAAACCCTACCCATTGCACTATTGACGTGAACCCACTCCAGACACAAGCATTTATTTAGCTTAGTTGGAGGGGTTGACATGACTCCTAGTAATGTGCAACAGACATTGCTAGTAGGTAAGCTTTTTTATAAAAAAAAAACATGTTCTAAGCTAACCATAGTTTAACCATAGCTAACCATATTTCACTGCAAATATTTTATTAGTTGCGAAGCGCGATATCTTCTAAAGTTTGCACTTAAATTATAGGTATATTTATTTTTATATTATTATTATGTAATATTATATTATATTATATTATAGGTAGGTAAAGGACAATTTTACTTTATAATCTATAATATATGGCCAAGTTAACTAACAATCATTTGGATAAAGATTAATGCATTGGAGAAAAGACTTGGACATTATGTCTATTATCTTTTCGTAATAATACTTTTTTTTTTAATTAAAGATTGCAATCGTTGCTGATATTCATATATATATACATGTATATATAGGTATATATATATATATAGCTATGCCTATACGATGAGGTTGAATCCCAGCAACTATTTGAATCTTTAATTTAAAACAAGTATTATTGCGTAAAGATAAAAAGACCTAAAAAAAGCTATATATATAAAAAGCTATATAGCTTTGTTAGGTTTTATTGAGCTGTACAACTTCTTAATAAAATTGTAAGTAAGTATTTTATTTCTATCCGTTAAAGCAGCGTTCGTAAGAAACGTATTTCCTCGACTGTTTTTTGTCGACTTAGGTTGTAAAATATGTCTCCACAAATATACTGATTATTGAAACGAGATAATATTTATTTATTTATCGTACATTGGATGGGCCTAACAGTTTTCCAATTCACCCATCCAAGTTATTAATACATACAAAGAAATAATATATATTAAAATAATTTCCGTTTATCTAACTAAAATTAACATACACCGCCATTTATAAATTACTAAGAGAAGCCGAGAGTGACTCCACAAACATAGCAAGAACTTTGTGAAACTCTACTGAACCATGAAATAAATCCAGATGTTGAACCACCAAACGATAGCGTTACATTCCAACCTGCTTCTCACGAAAGCATTGTACAATGCTTTGAGAGCTGCTAGGCTATTCTGTAAGCTATCTCGTCAGTGGAATTCGCGGTGAGATTCGAATTTCGTACTACGAAATTCAATCGTATCACGTTCGTAATACGGTTGAATTTCGTAATACGAAATTCAAAACTCACCGCGGATTCCGCTGTCGAGATAGCTTACAGAATAGCCTAGCAGGTATGCTATCGAGGTGTCTCGCCTGCCTCAATACAAATCCCAGAGAGCGGAATGCCTGAGCACAAAGTGTGGTAATATGATGCCGAAAAGAAAGATCTTCAAGCATTATTACTCCAAGATCTTTGATGTTTGCAACTCTTGTTACACAATCATCACCGATATGATATTGAAATATCCTGGGATCCTGAGAACGGGTGAAAGATATAATGGAGCACTTCTTATCATTAAAAAAAAGTTTATTCGTGTGGCTCCACTGCAGTACCCTATTAATATCCTGCTGTAGCCGATAGCAATCCGACAGATCTCCCACACTTAAGAAAAGCTTCAGATCGTCCGCATACAGCAAGCAACGTGCATATATATATTCTATATTTCCTGTGTCCATCTGGAAAGACCAATGTTAGTGAAATTATTGATGAAATCGGATGGGAAGGCTTAAAGATTAGCTCGGACGAACACACTTACAAATCCAATGAACGTCTTTATAATATTAGTGTATATTTGTAAGCAATCGTTTGTTCGGTCTGGATATTAGTCGATATGCGTAAAATGCATGCGTAAAATGAAAGGTAGATTTTGACATTTATGTTATTTTTTCTCTTGGTAATTTTTCTTAAAACTTGTCTTATTTCGCGAGTTTAATAAGTAATAAGTGTGGATATTATACTAGTCTATCCTCCGTGATTAACCATTAAGTGCCGGTGTAAGTGAACAACACAATGACGAGCAACATGCCATTTTGCGTTCATATCAAAATTCTACTACGTCTAGAAGAGGACCCTCCTCTGTTCTTCCCCGGCTCTTACGCCTCAGTCGTAAAACGCCGGAACTGCAAGTGCCATCCCATTCCTGTCTCAGTATTTAAGTAACAGTAGATAGGGTTGGCACACATAAATGTAATTGGGATTTCCCGGGAGTTTTCCCGGAGGTCCCAAACATCTTTACTAAGAGTATGACTTGGACTGGACTACGACTTCTACTTGACATAAATGTAGCTATAACACGACTTTACGACTAGAATCTACAAGAGAAATTGAGACTTGTAATGTAATAGTTTAACACTGGCTAAATACACACCGTGTTAAGCCGTAATGAAACAAAATAAGGTAACTTTGACAAATTTATTTCTATGCCATAGAATTTCGTTTCTTTCAGTTTGATTTGATTTGACACTTGACAGCTGACAACTGACAAGTATGAAGTAACAGTAGTCACTACCAATTTCCGTTCATGGGTGTGCATTACACTTTGCATTAATTTATTTTTATTAATTCATCAAAGACAAAACGAGATAATTAATAATTAAGACACATTCATGTAAAAAGTGACACAATCTCTATATTAATTCAATCATAATACAGTGTTTTATTCAAGAACCGGCGATTCTCCAGGTAAGTTTAGAGCAAAACGTTTTTGCCGATAAATGATTTAATTTTAGCGCTTGTTCTTCACTGAGAGGAAACTGAGGAAAGGAAAACATCTCTAATGATAAAAGATAACATACGTCAAAACAACAGTGTAGTAATTGTTGTCAATAACTCTGTGTAAATTACACAATTATAAGTATTGTATTAGGTTCCCAAAATAGACGTACCTATGGTACCTTGACCTAGCGAAGTTTCATTAACAATTGTAGTGCATTGCAGACCTAGCTTCCTATATTCTCGGCTCAATGCAACGCAGTAGACTGAAAATACTGTGATCTGTGTACAAATCTGCATAGTTTCAGTGATGAAATTTTGTTCAGTTTTAAAAAAGTGCTAATGAATAGAAAAATAGGACAAGAAAGGACCTTGGACTACTTTTGTGACTTTTTCCGTGACTTAGTGAAAGTTGCCAGTGATTAGTGTAAAATGATGTCTCTGGTGCTTTAAATATGTTAGAGTATATGACCTAGAAAATGCCACTACAACACAAACCTTGAATACTTCCTTGAACGTTATGTAAATGAGCAAGACCTGTTTTAAATATTATGGAGTTTACTTATGGTTGATTGATTATTAGCCTCTACTATCAAAACCGGACACCTGTATTAGACAGAATCTGCAAAGGTTAAGAGAATATAATGTAAAAAGTTTATGAAATAAAAAGAAACTGAAAATATTAAAAATTTAAATGTATTATTATATATCTTTACTTAGACTACTTACATATGGGGTTAATAACTCATGTGAACTAAATAAAAAATATTTATCACCCTAAACAATACATTTTGCATTCATAATAAACCTTATTTTGATCCAAATAAATTGAAATTAATTGCTTGGTGGCAATAACAACCAAAAATAATAACAAAATAAAATACCTATGTATAATGATATGATCTGTAGATAAGGAAGTTCACATCACAGTTTAAAAGAGAGCTAAACCTGTCTGCAAATGAAAATAAGAAAAAGAGTTGAGTACTCGCTAGCAGACTCATCAGAAAATAGATATAATAACAAGACTCAAACTCACAGACTGATTATAGAACATATAAAAAAAGCTTAAGACTTTCAGTGCCTTAACTAATAAAAATATAAATTTAAAATCTTAAAAGTATTAAAAAAAATGATTATAGTAAAGTGTGGTCGTGCGATGGCCTCCTTCGCTGCTCAAGCTGCACTCCGATCACGTTGGAGCTCGCTGATTGAGTCTACGAGCATGGACGTTCCAGGGGAGGTCACTGACGGTGTCCGATCCGTAGTTGGATGGCTGAAACAGGCACGGATCTTTTATATACTTACATGTGTACTGTAGATTGGTATTGTGGTAGAAGTTTTTGTAGGTTCCTTTTATATTTCTTTATATATTTATTTGCATATTTAAATAATTAATAAATATTACTTCAACAGTTAACACAGCAGTTTAATAACCCTCTTTCAGACTAGATAAATGAAAAGCCAATGAACCACAAATATAGCGATACATATCTGTTTCTATTTGTTACTATAAAGTAAATCCATCATTAAAGCATGGTTTCCACCAAAGTAGAAAAAGAGGTGATGTGTGCAAACAACCAATATGATTTTGGTGAGCTGTAACTATTTGCCAGCACGATGTGATCCCATTGGTTGTCATCATCTCTCCTCTTCAGTCTGGCTCTACAGAATGGTGCAAATTAATGATGTATTTTGTCTGCAAATTTGGACAATACTGAGACAAACACGTTCATTTTTAAGCATGTCAAGTTGAATGTTGTTGAAAATCTCACTGTTTGAAATGTAAAAGTAGTATTATGCACAATTCTTCGTTTTTATTGCACTTAAATGGTTAGAACCTTACCTGGGCCGGTAGTCTCTACGTGAGATGTGATGGATTTCAAGTGATGATCATCGCTAGGAAAAGAGATGCAAATATACAACTGTCTAGCTGCATCTCCTTCTATTAGACCTATACGATGACAGGACACATCAATATTAATGTAGAGATTTCCACCCCAGTGGTCTATGTTTGATTCTCTTTCACTTTTTTGCACTTACTTATTTGATGTCACTTTATGGCACTTGCTGTCACTTTTATTTTGACTTGTTTCTGATCCATTTTCTACAATCTAGAAATTAATATTGTAATTTAAGGTAACCTTAGGGTCAGCTCGGACCGCGACGCGACGCGGTGCGCACTAATTAAGAGAGTGATACAAAAAAGAGATTTATTTACTACACAAAAATATACATATTTCATTGAGTTTGTTCGGCGGCTTCAGTCTGCGCCGCGCGTCGCAGCGGGAAGCCGCGTGATGAACAATTGAACTTTAATAACTACACAATAAGATACACATTGCATTGAGCTAAATTGATGGCGTCGCGCGTTTTGCTGCGCCGCGTCGCGCCGCGCGAAACGAAAGCATCGTTACGTCGCGTCGCGTTGTGGTGTGAACAAACCCTTAGAAGTTACATTACAATATTGAATAATAAATAATAACAAGTATAAATATAGTCAAAATCTTATTAATTTATTTGTAGCAATGCCAGAGTTCGAAAATATCCGATATCCTAATACAACTAATATTATAAATGCGAAAGTAACTCTGTCTGTCTGTCTGTGTCACTTTCACGCCAAAGCCACTGAACCGATTTAAATTAAATTTGGTACATAGACAGTCTAGAGCCTGAGAAAGGACATAGGCTACTTTTTAATGCGAAAAAAGGGTTGTAAGGGGTTGAAAGGGGGGATGAAAAGTAGTGTGGAAGTATCGTCATTTTAGGAGCTAGAACCATGAAACTTATTTTTTAGGTTGTTGATTTAATATAAATAAATATGACATTCAAAGTTTGTAAAAGTGTTACCCTCAAGGGTGTAAAATAACAATAGGGGATGAAAGTTTGTATGGAAATATGTAAGGTTTATGTTTATGTTCTACTAAACCGATTTAAATGGAATTTGGTACACAGATAATCTAGAGCCTGAGATAGGACCATAGACTACTTTTTAATATGAAAAGAGGGTTGTAAGGGGTTGAAAAGTTGTATGGAAGTATCGTCATTTTTAAAGCTAGAAGCTTGAAACTTATTGTTTAGGCTGTTGATTCGATATAAATAAATATGACATTCAAAGTTTGTGAGGGGGATGGGGGAGGGGAGGGGAGGTGGCAGTAAGGGGAAGGGGGAGGGGGAGAGGAGGTGAAGGGAAGGGGGAGGGGGAGAGGAATTGAAATGAAGGGAAAGGGGAGGGGAGAGGAAAGTGAGGGGAAGGTGAAGGGAGGGGAGTGCGGGAATAGAGAGGGCAGGGGAGGGAAAGGGAAAATGGGGGAAAGAGAAGGGAGAAGGGAGGGGGATTTGTGCGGCGTGGTATGGTGCGGTGTAGGTGGGATACGCATGTGGGATACGCATGTACTTAATTGTAAAATAATTTGCATAAATAATTAAAAATGCTACCCAAAGTCGAGACGAAGTCGCCGGCACAGCTAGTTTATTAAATATCAAAATATCGGATATTTATTATATATATCGGATATATATCAAGTTTGATATATATCAATTTTGTATGAAAGCCATATTATTATTTTATTGTATTATTTATGAATAGTATTTTCGTATGTGTTACATAAACATACTAAAATTATCAAAACTAACTAGAATGTTTTTAATTTTTTATTTATTTAAGTACTTAAAATCAGACAAATTAAACCAAAAAATAAAATCTTCTTTTTGATAGGGCAAAATCAACTAAAAAACATAAAATAGGAAGTAGAAATAGTAAATACAGTAACAAACGCTAAAAATTACTTAAAAATATATATTTTTTAACCAGTTTTGTACTGCAACATATTATAACAAAAATATTTGATGTATATCGTCGAACCCAGTTTGATATATATCGGATATATATCCGCGAACCCTGAGCAATGCTTTGGTTGAAATGTTTGAAATCAAATTTAAACTACGTAACAGAAAATGTAGGACGCTTGCCTGATAGTAAGCGATGGCGTCTGCTTATAACAAACACTTTTTTGACGGCCCATTGGCGTGACGGATAGATAGTTTTCTGTCGAACTGGGAGATCGCCGGATCAAATCCCGGCCGAGCACCAATGAATTCTTCTATGTTTATCTTTCACATAGAAGATGTGCATGTGTGTTCGTCCACCGGTTGTAGGAGCAGTTATCGATGTTCCGCCTGCCTTGCTATTAAAAAAGTACGGGAGAAAATCTGCCGCCATAACTTTAAGGTGTTCTGGCAGCACACAGCCCTTGAGAGTCGAAGCATTCTAGGCCTAGCGTGTCCACCATCTTCGACGTCATCATCGCTTACCTCCAGGCGAAATAGTGGTCAAAAGCTAACCTATCAGATACAATAATTAAGATAGTTTAAAAACTAAAACAACCGACTTCCATGCCCCGCGAGTCAATTTCAGTAGCTAGATTGAGACGTTTATCGTCATATCTCTGGAGATATTTATCAGATCTCGATGAAATTACAATGCAACCACCTCGGAAACGTACCCTACTGATTAAAAAAAGAATAATTCGAATCAGTTCACAATTGACGGAGTAATCGCGTAACATACATACAAAAATAAAAAAATAAACATACATAAGAATTGAGAACCTCCTTCTTTTTGGAAGTCGGTCGAAAAAAACCGGTCAAGTACGAGTTAGATTCGCGCACCGAGGCTTTCGTATAAACTGATTTGACGGCAATCTGAATGAAATCGGGCTCGATTGGCCCGTTCAACATCCTTCATATAAACGTATTACCTACTAGCTTTAAATCGCAATTGAGAGCCGATATTGACGCCTAAGCACACCCCGCACACTTGACTAAATCTCCATACAAACTAGCGTTTAACGACCGACACTGTGACACCGACACAGACTCTACACACATGTCGTTTTTCTATACGTGCATTTGTGTGCGTGATGTCTAAGGTTGTCGCTCGTAATCACCGTATCACAGATTATATAATAGTTACTTCGTACATACGTACTACGTACTGAACGTATGAATATTTTTTGTACACTTACCCAAAAAGCTTTAAACACTAAAAATATTAGTCGCTATTTCGTAAACCATCGTCTACAGAAACATTAAATCACAACACTTCAACTCAATTGCGAAGTAGGTAGGTCGTGTGTCTTGCTCGCACGTTAGAGTGTGACATCAAGTAAAGAGAATATAAATACTACGTACCTACATCAAGTTCCCAATTGCTGTGTTATAAAAATGTTTAAACGTGAAAGTTTTTTCTTAATATTTTACAAATTAAGCGTTATTAACGCACGAGTATATATATCGTTGTTTCATTTATGAAAATGAATTCTAAAATACGAATATGTAGGTAGGTATACTAATATAATTAAGTGTTTATTATATACCTACGTAATAAGAACCTACGTAAATTTGAACCTCCAGTGTCTACTGGTCCCAACATAAATGTATGAAGTTGATGTTCTTCTCTCCGTGAGTAGTAATTGTTCTATAGTCGTACGCGTGTGGCGTCCTTGCTCAGCGCAGCTCCTCGACAGCTCCAGAGTCGGTGGCGGGGTGAGGAAGCCCGGAATTAGTGGGGGGAACTGAGTGTCCGTTCTATACGTACTATTATTAACTCTTCTATGGCCTAAGATCAATAAAATCAATTCGCGAGCCCAAAAACTCTCGAAATAAATTATACAGATTGTTTCAAACAATATATTTGTAGCGTACACTAATCAATTTGAGTTAAAATGCAAGCTGGGGCGATACAAGGCCACGACACGACCCAAGCGGAAGCAATGTCAGACTCATTTGCAGCTATAGGATGATATTTTTAACCGACTTCCAAAAAGGAGGAGGTTCTATGTTCGTCTGTATGTTTTTTCTTAGGGTTGCATTTGCGGCTATACATGATTTTTTAACCGAATTCCAAAAAAAGGAGGAAGTTCTATGTTCGTCTGTATGTATTTTATTAGGGTTGGCTTCTTGATCTAGATGTAGAATCTATGGTGCTTACTACTTTAAGGGTTTTTTTTACCATCGCGTTTTAAAATTTAGCTGGCACTGAATTGCATAGACTATTCACAGTCATAAGAAAACGATTTTTTTAGCCGATCTCACAAAACAGGAGGAAGTTCTCAATTCGTCTGTATGTTTTTTTCTTTTTTGTATGTTACGCGATTACTCCGTCAATTGTGAACCGATTATTTAAATGATTCTTTTTTTAATCGGTAGTGTACGTTTCCGAGGTGGTCCGATTTTAAATTCATCGAGATCTGATAAGTATCTCCAGAGATATAACGATAAATATAAATAATATTATAACGATAGATATAATGGGCAGTGACTGGAAAAGAAGAGCCGAAAATCGGGCTCAGTGGCGCACCTTGGGATAGGCCTACGTCCAGCAGTGGACGGACACCGGCTGATGATGATGATGATGATGATAACGATAAAAGTCTCAAACTTGCTACTGAAATTGACTTGAAATAGACGCGGGGCATGGAAGTCGGTTGTTTTAGTGTTTAAACTCTTAATTATTATTTCGTTTTACCACAGAATAATGAATAGTACAAGTACAGAAATTGCACTCCCTGAGAGCAAAAATGCGAGATTAAACCTAGTTACAACGCCGGCAACGTTCAAAATGCGCTTCACGCCTCGAGTGCGACCGCGCAGGAAGCGTCACAGTATCACTAATAGTAACTATGAACCGCGTGTTGCGCACAGTAAAATGCACCGTAAGTCCGCACAGCGAGAGTCTGAATAACTCGGTCAACTCGCGGCCTCTCCTATAGGGTTGAATGTTATTAGATAACTTGAGTACGTAATGAGTATATTTAAAGTGCTACATTCATGTTTAATGTCGAGGTAGGATAAAACTACTATAGTTATACTATAATTAAGATAGTTTATGTGATAGTTTAATTAAGATAGTTAAAACTAAAACAACCGACTTCCATGCCGCGCGAGTCAGTTTCAGTTGCAAGTTTGAGACGTTTATCGTCATATCTCTGGAGATACTCATCAGATCTCGATGAAATTACAATGGTACCACCTCGGTACCTACCTATAGAATCTACGTACCCTACCTACAGTAAATAATAAAATAACCTACCAATTTCAAGTAGGTTACAATTAATATTTTGCAAGATGTAATGTCGATAGAAATACCCTAAAGATTTTAACGTGAATTCCCTTGAAACATGAAACACAGCTGACTTATACCTACCTACCATTTAATGTGTGACATTCTTTGCTTTTTACATAAGTACCTACATGTGCAGCGCGACGACAAAATTAACAAATAAAATGAAAAAAAGGCAAAAAAAAATTGACATTTTCTATCCCCTTCTTTTATTGTTAATTGATATAAGTATTAAACTAAAACTAGTATACACTGACCCTGCATTAGAAGGCGGCCACTAGTAACCGGGAGGTCTACTTACAGTGAACGATCTTTAAGGTCATTAACTTTTACGCGAAAAAAAATCGAAAACTACTACTAAACGACCGGATTGTTAAACAAAAAGTACCTAGATAGCCTTACTACCTAGATTTACGTTACTTATAAATTAAGTTTATTAATGTCTTACCTCTCGAGATTCTTAAAAAGTGTATGAAATCTAATGTCGTCATTCCCGTTGTTGTCTAAGCATCCGTATGCTACGCAATGCTTTGTAGCCCTTCGTTTAGACATAATATTAATAATATTTTTGTATGTTAATATCGTAAGCAAGGAATATATTAATGAGGTAGGTACAAGTAAGGTGCGCGGCCGATCGAGAGCGCGCGTGACACTTAACTGACTGAACATGCACCCGAGAGGGTTGCGCGGAGGTACTTGTAGTTTCTAGCTACAGCGCGGAGTGCGACAGGCCTGGTTTTACGTACTTGTGTTCAGTAGTAATACTTCGACATTTATTGACCGAAAGGGATTTTGTGTTGTTTGTTACGATTTAACTCAATAACTACTGGACCTATTTCATAAATTCTTTCACTAATGGAAAGCTACATTATCAGCGAGTAACATAGACTAAGTGTATCTTATCCCCGTATTTTCACGGGTACGGGAACAACGCAGGTGATACCGTGAGGTGCTGCAAGTGTAGTATAATTTTGTAGAAGTCGAATTTCTGAGCGTAGATATATTGATATATTATATCAATTTATTATTATCTTAACCATAATAATAATAAAGCCTTTCCGAATTTGCTGCAACTTTGACGATACTTGTTTTCTATTTATGTGTGTTATAGTATGTCTCGCAAATTGGCGTGCCTTCTGGCGTAGGCCTCCTCCAGCTCTCTCCACTGAGCTTTATCATCTGCTGGTCTAGTATGGCCCCAAGGTTAGGCGGATATCGTCTTTCCATCTTGTTTTCGGTCTTTTTATCTTAACCGTACTATTTAATAATGCAAAGACATAGACAAGCAAATATTTAGCAGATGCGAATAGCCAGTTCGTTTACCGTGGCATTGAAATGATAGGTATTTTTGTAAGGTCCCTGGCCTCCGACATATTTGTAAATCTCAAGACACGTCTCGTACATTTATAGATTTCTCTTAAGATTTCTATGCGGAAAGACACAGAATAAATAAGTGTAGAAGCGGAATTGAAAATAGTCCAAATTGTGTTTATAGATAGATGTGACCGCTAGATATTTTCAACCGACTTACAAAAAGAAGGAGGTTCTCAATTCGCTCAATTGTTTTTTTTTTGTATATATGTTACGCGATTACTCCGTCAATTGTGAACCGATTCGAATGATTCTTTCTTTAATCGGTAGGTACGTTTTCGAGGTGGTCCCAGGCATTGTAATTTCATCGATAGCTGATAAGTATTTCCAGAGATATGAAGATAAACTTCTCAAACTTGCTACAGAAACTGACTCGCGCGGCATGGAAGTCGGTTGTTTTAGTTTTTAAACTATCTTAATTGTATCTAGATATTTTATACTCTAGTGTTATGTAACAACACGCGGTAATTTCGGCAGTACTGTTAAGCGGGCGGTAGAAGGTAGTGTAGCCGTAGCATTACCATAATCCGGTTGAATAATTTATTGTATGTAATTGGTACCGCTCCAGAAGAACTAGCAGAAGTCCTTCCGTTAAAAGAAGATAGTTAAAAAAAAACCGGCCATGTCGAGTTGGGCTCGCTCACCGAGGCTTCCGTACCAACGTTGGTTATTACCAATTAGGCTAGACCTCTAAATTGTATGAGCGCCCATATAACTCAGAGGCCTACCTTAATTGGCGTTAACTATGTATGTATGGGGATACCCTTTAATTTGCAACATTTTTTATTTTTTGGAATTTTTCCTTTACTCAACGTGAAGTACCTTACAGGTTTTCGACCCAAAACCTATAGGGTACTTCCGGTTGACCTAGAATTGTCAATTTTGGTCAAAAGCAAGGTCCTACAGCACAAGTAAAGGAAAATTTCCAAAAAATAAAAAAAGTTAAAAATTAAGGTAAATTTTGGTACTTACAAGTTTTCGCGAAAATCTAAATTTGCCCATATCTTTTTATCGTGTTGACTCAGGACCTTGATTTTTTTACACCTAATAGGGACTATAGACTTCTATATCTTCTTATATCTGGTACTAGCAGCCCGCCCCGGCTTCGCACGGGTAGAACATATATGCCTACAAAATTTGCATCAGTTTGTTGCATCGAATATAAAATATGAACATATTTAACAACCATCGTCATATTTCAACCAATTTACACAAAACCTTAACAAATTATGCACCTAAACCTTCCTCATAAACACTCTGGCTATTGGTGAAAACCGCATGATAATCCGTTCAGTAGCTATTGAGATTATTGCGAACATACAGACAGACGCAGTGATGAACTTTGTTTTATAATACTTACGTATTGATATTGGACGGCCCTTTGGCGTAAAGGATAGTTACCCTGATTCTGACCCGACGGTCGTTGGTTCTAATCCTAGCTATATACCTACCAATGAAAGTTTTATGTGCATTCATGAATCATGAGTTTTCGAACAGTGGTAGTGGAATCATTAAATCTACCAAAAAGTAGCTTACCACCAAGGAGTAAATCTGCCGCCGTAACCTTACGGCGTTCCCCGACGCAAAATGTAGGGGTAATATACGTTTAACGTGTGTATTTGTGTGTCTGTCTGTAGTATCTTAGCACCTAACCGGATGAACCGATTTTGTTTTTATTATTGATAGTTTTTTTTTGTTTGACAAATGTCTTCATCGAGAGTTTTCTTAGCTTTGATTCATGAAAATTCGTTCAATCGTTATAAAATTATGAGCTATTTTCTAGTTAATTGCGCTATGAAATCAACTTATATAGGTCTGATCAATTCGAAAATCTTCTTCTTCAACGATATTGTAAGAACATGGAAGCCTCCTGGACTCTACAGAATACTCAAATCCTCACCAACTTACAGCTCAGATTTTAAATGTCGTGTTTAGAGTCATTGGAAAAAGCTATTATACATAGATCAGTCGGGGTGGTTTAAAATATGGTATTATATTATTATATATATAGATGAATATTATTTTATACAATAGATCATATTATTATACTATATTGACTTCAAATTGATTGTGATCGGTGGGGATCTACAGCATAGTATATAATAATATTTTCGTAGTAACTATGATGACCTAATCTGTGGTTTCACTGCAAATATTTTATTAAATTTGCGATGCGTGTTTGTGAAATTCGTGATATCTTCTAGAGTTTTCATTTGAATTATATACTGTAAAGGACAATTTTAATCTACAATATGTGGCCAAGTTAATTAACGTAATTATTTGGATAAGGATTAATACTATATAGTTGAAAATAGCCTTGGAAGTTATGTAATATTTTTTAACAAACATTTTAAGATTAAAATGGTTACTGTGAGTCAACCTTAAGAGATAGACATATGCTGTCGCGGACTTTTTTGTAGGTCTTATTTAAGTTGTACAACTCTCGCATAGAAAATATTCTTCTATCTATTTTTAATTAAGCAGCGTTCGTAAGAAACGTGTTTTATCGACCGTTTATTTGCCGACTTAGGTTGCAAATTAGGTCTCCACGAATGTACCTTTGATTTAAACGGGATAATATATAGCCTATTTTCATTCCGAAAGTCCATTCTATGTATTAGTGAAAGAATTTTTTAAATCGGTTCAGTAGTTTTTGAGCTTACTCATTACAAACATACAAAAATACAAATGTTCTCTCTTTATAATATTAGTATAGATACATTTCAACTTGCTAGGTCCACCCGTTTCTAAGAAAATCGGTGGTGTCACACGGACAGACGAACAGACAGACAGACAGACAGACAGACGGACAAGAAAGTGATCTTATAAGGGTTCCTCTTTTTACCTTTGAGGTATGGAACCCTAAAAATTGTAAAATTCAACCTGTTTTAATTAACATTGTATAATTTTTTTACAATCATCACAGTCTTACAATAATAGTATAATTCTAAAAATACTAAGGATTCTTGTATTAATACTCCTTGTAATCTTTAATTGTACGAAAAGTAAGTCTCCATCTCCACGGCTTCCACTTGACCTATTTCATCCCGGGAAATTATAGAGAGCACTTAAAAAGGTCCGACAAAAATGTGTTATATCTAATTAGACAAACTGTGATGTCAAATTTCGTACAAAGATAGTCAATAGGGTGACACGGGATAGTTTTTAACGTGGACGAAGCCGGGGGCGCGTGATATTATAATGCGGGATACACACAGGGCCCAACGAAAGCTGAATAGAGGGAGATGGAGCTATACACCTGTATAAATGCATATTCTTCCATTCGTAATTAGTTCGCCTTCGGCCCTGTGTGTACCCCGTATCGTATGAAGGAATCTAAAAACTAAAACATAAGGCTTAAGTAATATACACGTCATATTATCTAATACTACCTAGGACCATATTGCTACATAGTTCATAGAACTAAATTTCACTAAAATAAAAATACAGACGAATTGCGAAACGCCTCCTATTTTAATGTCGGTTAAACAACATCCGCAGTCGTTAATATCTCCATGGAAACGGAATATATTTTCAGTATAAAGCGTTCTTATTCACTGTCTGACAAACCTTCCTACAGACGGATTACATTCTACCTACCTACTTCGATACAGCTTTTGGTGACATCACATGATATTTTTTTAATGTTATCTATTACTGGTAGGACTTCAGCTAGTCTACCGGGGACGGTATCTCCACTTTGTCTATTATTCATCAGTGAAATAAAATGTTTTTCAGTTTGAAGGACACAGTATCCAGTGAAATTACGCGGTTTGTGGGACTCAACGTCGAAATGTCTAAATAAACGGGCGAAAAAAAAGTGTAGATACCATTCAAAAGAGACGTAATAGCTAAAAAAAAACAATTTTGACGCCACAGTGTCTGTATAGGCAGGCGTCTTCGCTTACCATCTGGCGATGTTTTTCATGTCCTGTTATCTTCCACCATATAATACACCAGGCGCGCAGGCGAGCGTCTAGCGCACGAATATCATATAAAAAGTCATGGCGTCCCGCGTCCAACTGATCATCCGACAAGGCGTTCATATCGGATAGTGAACAGATCGCTTTATGACATAGAAATACTTTAACTAGACTACATTATCGATGTTTAATTTTAGGCTTCGTATTTTTGTATTAGCTTGATCTGTGTTTTCGTAGTTGTTGACGTAGTTTCGGTAGTTTGCTCTGGTTTGCTCCTTGACATATCGTGTGTATAGAACAATACTTTAGTTTTGTAAGTATTATGTAATGTAAATGTTTCTTACACTGTAGATTGATGAATTTCGCACTGCACTGTGTCCATATAAAAAGAAGTCTGGAAGAAATTGCTTTTATCTATAAGACAGTTTTTAATACCATTGATTTTTAAGTTTTTGTAAATCTATGTGGTGGGTAGTTTGGTATCAATAAAAAAACTGTATTGTTCCATATTATTTTTTTAATATAAATTATTACCTTTACATTTCGTTACTGCACTTTATAGTTATTTATTGAAGTATCTTATGTTATTTAATGAAACTTTTTGCGCATTCTTCCGTTCGAAGCAAAGTCTTTTCACGGTCCTCTTAGAAACTGTGCTTGTGTAATTTTGATCGTTGTAATGGAAATGCTGAAGATACAACTATACAGCAAAACTTTGGGCTGTGCGCGCACTGCGGTTTTTATTCGTCAATCTGTGAACAACACCAATGTACGCGCACTGCGAAATTAAATCGTTCGTATATTTTGTACTTTGTACGTAATACTGCGATTTATTGCCAAATCGCAACGAATAAAATCGTGGTGCGCGCTTAGCCTTGAACACGAAATCGGCAGATAAGTGTAGTAAAAAAAAAACACTATCGTTTATACTCCAATATGTCATCGACCTTATTTGTTTTCTTATACCAGACAGACAAGCACTTGGACACTATTTCACTTGATGTTATGTAAAGATACGGTCTAACATAGATTCTAGCTTGTTTGGAATTGAGAGAAGGCATTGAGACGAGATAGGAAAGGCCTATGTCCACTTGTGGACGGTAGTTGGCTGATAATAATAATACATAATCTTAGATTATTTACTCGTCGTATATTATCAAAGTAAATAATTGTTTATTAATTTAATTTAACCTATTTCGGAGGTTTGGTTCTATAGAATGTTAGAAGCACACAACTTAAAATAATGTTAGTCCTATTTAAAATGTTATCAGCCCCCGTACGCTGGAATTTGATAGGGATTGAAATGAACAAACATGACAGAGATGGAGCTATACAGCCTGCATGGCCGCGTCCCTGTCATTTAGTTTATTTTGTTAATTCAAAACCAACTGTCAAGCATAAGCCTAACAATACGTACGGGCCTGAGCAAACATGCCTGATGCACTACATAATCGAGATAGCCTCAACAGCATCCTAAATACATTATTGTATTGGATTCGTAGGGCATTAAAAGACTTCTGCGACTGTAGGTGTACATCTGACAGTATGTCTTAAAAAGAGTTATTTTCACTTAATTTGTACACCGTGCGAGCCAACATATTGCATTTGACTGCCAACGCTCTACGCTCCTTTTCAATATCCAAATCATCAGACAGGTTCTCAACGACCCAATGTCCAAAGTACTTGAATTTAGTGGCTCTGCTTAACGTCACCCCTCCCAGACTAACCGGTGGCACAGACGTAGGTAGCTTGTTACCGGCTTTAAATATAAGCAGTTCACTCTTCTTGACGTTGTTTAGACCTTAGGCCATGGGTCGCCAAGTACATATGATGATGATCTATGTACCTAAGAGGCACAAGACAACTTGACTTTAGTCGAACCCACAGATTCTGTGCCACAGAGCGAAACTATCCTAACCCGTCGTCTAGCATTTAGCATCTCCCTTTGTCTCTCTCTTTACTTCTCTCCTTCCCTTTTCTCTCTCTCTACTTCTCTCTTTCTTTCTCTCTTTTTAACCGACTTCACAAAAAAGGAGGAGGTTATGAATTTGTCTATATGTTTTTTTAATTTTTTTTAATGTAATTATGTTTCAGACTTAGTTGTACTTAAACATGTATTCCACTACAAGGAAGAAACCATGTCTAATACATATGTTCTTTCTTCCAGGCGTCTTTAGAAGTCCGCCAAGTGGGGAGGAGAGCGGTGAGCACGCTGTCAGGCCGAGGAATGGGAGACGACGTGGTCATCGTGCACTTCAACGATGTTTATAATATCGAGCAGACCACCAGTAAGTCAACGTGATATTTTCTGACTACTAACAGCTGAGGCTATTTTTTTAACCAACATAAAAAGAGAAGGAGGTTCTCAATTCGTTGGAATCTAATCGTAATAGGGTCCCATTTTACCCTTTGGATACGGAACCCTAAAAATAGGGTTCCGTATCCAAAGGGTAAAATGGGACCCTATTACTAAGACTCCGCTGTCCGTCTGTCTGTCTGTCTGTCTGTCTGTTCTTCTGTCACCAGGCTGTATCTCATGAACCGCGATTTTTACACAGTTGAAATTTTCACAGATGATGTATTTCTGTTGCTGCTATAACAACAAATACTAAGAATTTAAGATCGTTTAAAAAATTAAAAGAACCGACTTCAAACGTCGCGCTAGTCAAAGTAGCCAGTAGACGTAGTAACTATTACATAATCTGTGCCAGTAGTTAGTAGTAACTAGTAAGTCGTCGAGATAAGTAAATGCGTCGTAATACAAATGTAGATATATTAAAAACGGCTCGGCCGATTTAAATGGGACCACCTGTGAAGGTACCCTTTGAAACAAAAAAAGAATTTTCCAAATTGGTTCAGGCATCTTCGAGTATTCGGTGAACATACATTTAAAAAAAAAATTAAAATAGGGGGTCCCCCATACAAAAAACGTGTTTTTACTATAGCGCCATCGTTCATAGGAACGATTGTTTACCAGTGTTTCTCAACCTTTTTCATGACGCGACGCGACTCCCTTAGTATGAAAAAAAATCGACCTACTTGCACTGTTTATAATTTGTATTTTGTTGTATTTCTAGCTTCTACCCGCGGTTTCGTTCGTGTGGCCTACAGGAAACAAATTACATATTTTCTTTTAAACCAAAAATTATAAGCACTCTCAGTCAAAACACCTACTTTACTCACTCTTTAATTCTTAACTTTGATCTGTTTTTAGGATTTGTTGTTATAGCGGCAACAGAAATACATCATCTGTGAAAATTTCAATTGTCTAACTATCACGGTTTATGAGATACAGCCTGGTGACAGACGGACAGACAGACAGACAGACAGACAGACGGACAGTGGAGTCTCAGTAATAGGGTTCCGTTGGTACCCTTTGGGTTCGGAACCCTAAAAACAGAATAAAGTTAAAAATAATAGGGGGTGCCCATACAAGAAACGTGTTATTTTCGACTTTTACCTAAGCGTCCATAGATAGCGTTATATTGAAATGTCGATCCCTAACACCTTTGTTAGACGTTAGATGGCGTTGTAAGAAATGAAATGTTAATTAATTATTATTTTTTGCTGGCGAAAAATTATAGTGGTATTTTGCTCGATCTTATAAAATACTGTAGTGTGGTACGGAACCCTATGAGTGCGAGTCCGACTTGCACTTGGCCAGTTTTTTTCGTTTTTTTTTATTCCATTTTTTCCATGTCTGTATTAACTATTCACAAATCTACATCGTCTTCGTGGCAGAGACGCTGTAAGATTTGCATCATGCTGAAAAGACTAGCTGATTCTTCTCAACACAGCGGTCTCCGGGTGAACATGGATAAATGTTCAATAAGCGTATAATAAAGAAGTCCCGAGTTCCCGAGCCGAAAGCAGAGATAGGCAGTATTGTTAAAGTAGCTTAAGAGTATGTCTTCTTCGGGAAAACTCATAGATAACATTATCGCGACTTTACAGTTGAGTAAAAAACATCTTTGAGAAGTAACCAAATTAATAATGACTCTCGATGAAGACACTTATCACACAAAAAAAATCTAAATTAAAATCGGTTCATCCGTTTGGGCGCTACGATGCCACAGGGCACAGACAGACACACATACACATATACACACGTCAAACTTATAACACCCCTTCCTTTGCGTCGGGGATAAAGCAACAAAAACTTAGATTAACTAAGCTTAAATAAGTGAACGGTTGCCTTTATTTAAAGTCGCAGATTTATTTTGTTTGTAAATTATATCATTGACGGCAATTATGTATATTTTAATATCTCAATTAATTTTATTGCGTATTTTAGTGTATTGTTATTATATTCAGAACACCAAATCTCGTATTTCTTTTGTTGATTTTTATCAATAAAATAAGATTGAAGCAGCGGAAAAAAATCTATGTTTTAATGTTGTTGTTTTTATCATACAATTGTGTTTTGATACACTTGATGGTTTTATTTTATTTATTAGCTGGATTTATTACTTTAGGTCTAAGTCTAATACGTTATTATTAAATGAATACCCACTGCTATTATTTATTCAGTTCCACGGCCTCGTTTAAAAGTTATATATATGTGATTATTAAAGTTATCGTAAAAGTTACACATATTAAAGTTTGTAACGGCTATTATCACGTATAAATTTTATTTACCGGAAAATTAAATCCGAATTGAATGAGAATGTTAGGTCGGACTGGTCGGAGTTAATTTTCCGGTAAATAAAATGTATACGTGATAATAGCCGTTACAAACTTTAATAATTGTATATGTGTTAATCAATATGTGTAATGTAAAAATTAAGGAGGTTAAAAAGATAGAAAAGGTAAAAGGTACCCTGATCTTACCGTCCCATCTTAAAAATCCACCCTGCAATGCATACATCTCGGGGGTGGAGATCTGATCACCATCCTCAGAGATGTGGAGATAAACACCTCAAAACGACTCGTACTGTTTATGATGTCAGCTCTTTAGTTTTCTGGTACACAATATTACGTAGTACTATTATTTATTCTGTGATAATGTTAATACATAAACATAGTATCCTACTTCCTACTAATATTATAACAAGTAATATTAAAAAAACCTTTTAAACACAAGCTTTTACATAACCTAGGACCAGAGTAAGTCAAAACAAATCCAACGAGCCCAAACACGACGGGTATAACATGTGTAGTTTAGGAGTTCCATTGGCCACCTTTCAGCTCCATATTCAGATGAGCACCATGTCATCATAATAGTGCATTGTCATTTCATTTACACATGGATGCAAAATTTCAGCTCAATCGGTAACCGGGAAGTGGATCAAATTTAATTTGCGAGATTTGATGAGAAACATCCGGACAACTAAATAAAAGCTTGTAAAAACAAAAGTTTGTGTATGATTGTTACTGCTTCACGCTAGAACTAGTCAACCGATTGAGCTGAAATTTAGTATGTAGATAGCCTAGACCCTGGAATAACACATAGGGTACTTTTTACCCCTATATTCCCACGAGAACGACGATATAATTTCAGACACAGAACCTGTGGGAGGCGCGCTGAGGTTCAGCACAGCTGTGAAGGCGTTACAGCATCTCAATCCGCTGGTACTCTTCAGTGGAGATGCATTTTCACCGAGCATGTGTGAGTATTTTTTATATCATGTCGACTAGCGTTTGACCACTATCTCAGTTGTTGGTAAGTGATGATGCGGTCGAGGATGGTAAGCACGCTAGGCCTTGAATAGGAACTGGCTTTTAAGGATAGCTGCCGGAACACATAAGATGTTTGGCGACAGATTTTATAACTTGAGGGTAGGGTAGGTAGGAGGTAACTGGCCAGGCGGAACTAGATAGTGTCCTTCCACCAAGTATTTTATATTGTTAAAAGGTTATGTTTAATTGCTCCTAAAAGGTTTGTTAAGTAAGTATATCAATAAACTTTAATCAGTCAGTACAGTACCTACGAATTATTTCAACATAATGTTAGTTTATTTTATAAATAATACATTTGCAGATAGATGAAAAACCAATGAACTACATTGAATAACTAAAATAGTTACCACAAACAGTGATTCGTTGATATCGTGATGTTGTTTTTCAGTGTCTACATTCACAAAGGGAGAGCAGATGGTTCCAGTACTAAATGAAATTGGGACGCACTGTGCTGTGTTTGGGAACCATGATTTTGGTAAGTTCCTACTACTTTCTACTCTACTCCGTCACTTGTAGGTCTTAAGTCTAAACATTATCAACACGAAAAATTATCAAATTCAAATTCATTTTATATAATATAATGTAATGATAAGAATCAAAATTAAAAATAATTATAACAGAATGTATCAATTATTCAAACTTACCTAATTTCTAAATCACTATAAACTAAGAATCCTGAAAGTTGATAACCGGCCAAGTGCGTGTCGGGCCACGCATAGTGTAGGGTTCCGTAGTAGCCTGTTATTCAATGCAAGTCTTTACCCGTTATAAACAAGCAACTAGGTACTCCGTCTTTGTCACTTTAAAGGATTTATTCTAAGGATTTTGTATTTGGTTTTGTACAAAATTATCCAACACCCAAGTTCAACGACTATTACTGCTAAACTAATAAAGTTACCTTAACCGCTATAATTTTCCTTTAAAGTTCATGAAATGCGCTATTATCACGAATTTTTCCAGATTTTTCAAGCCAGCAGTTTAGCTTTTAGAGAGGGGGGGGGGACGCCCTACTGGAACAAAAATTTGCACTTTAAAGTTTAATATTTCGTAAATGGAGCATTCAATCGAAAAATGGTATTAGCAACCCTTAAGTCATTTTAAAAGACCTATTCAACGATACCCCACACGATAGAATAGACGATGAAAAAAAAATTCACCTCCACTTCTCATATAGGGGAGCTACCCTAAAAAAATATTTATAAAAATTTTATTTCAGCACTTTGTCGGCGTCATTTATTTACATACCCCCACAAAATTACAGCTTTCTAGTATTAACGGTCTCTTAGCAAAACCTCGGACAGACAGACGGACATGACGAAACTATAAGGGTTCCTTGTCAGGACTACGGAACCCTAAAAACGATGTAAACATGTACAGACTCGTCTCTCAGTAATTCTCTTCTCAGGTATAGAATTTGGGCACCCAAGATACAGGCATAGCCTAGTTTGGGGCCCAATGACATATTAATGTACTTACTACTACTGTCTTATGCATCTACAGTTACAGTCATCTGTATACAATACCAATGCGTTTATTTCAACTCCTCTAGACAAAAAAATTGTTCTAGCTTAAGAAAATATATGTACTACTGTTATAAATCAGAAATAAATATCTTTATTTTTATCTCTTTATCTTAACAATATTATATGCGAAAGTCAATTTGTATATTTGTTTGTTTGGGACTTCTTCACGGTTAAACGGCTGCACCGATTGCGCTTAAATTTGGCACAAGGATAGTCAGTATTATGGATTAGGTCATAGGGTACTTTCTAACGCGAGAGAAGCCATGGGGCATAGTTATTCATTATATTTAGCCATCTTTTAACCGACTTCCAGGAGGAGGTTATCGATTAGAATACTTTTTTTGTATGTTTCAGGCATAACTCCTAAATAATATGTATGAGATTGATTTGCGAAATACTTTTTTGTTTGACAGAGGTTTATTCCGAAAGGGTCTTCTTTAAATTACGTAAAGATTTGATGAGTATCTCCAGAGATATATGGTGCTAAACACCTAAAACTTTGTACTGAAAATCTGGCGCAGCATTTAAAGTAGTTGTTTTTTAGTTTTTTTACACTATAATTTTTATTAGTGGCTAGTGGCGTTTATCCACGATCTTATCTGCCGATTAGTGAAGATGCGCATGAGGATGTTAGCACGCTAGGAATGGAAACTGAGTCTCAATACCGTATTATGCCAGAGAGATTTTACCACTTTAGAAGTGTCTATCTTTCAAATGATTGACTTTGAAAAAAAAATGGGTTTAGGAACCTCAATGTCATGTTTAAAGACCTATCTATAGACACCCCAACCCGCACGTATAGGTTTGATGAAATTTTTATTTACAGACAGACAGATAAATAAAATTGTAGTGTCTGTTTGTAATTCCACATCAGCTTTTCAATAAATTCATATATAAGTACGTATATACGGTACTTTCATAAAATCATAAATTTTCCTAATTTCTGTCTATCTGTTCCGGCTAATCTTTAAAACGGCTGGACCGATTTTAACGGGAGTTTCACAGGCAGATAGCTGATTTTATAAAGAGTAAGTTAAGCTACTTTTATTTTAGAAAAAAAAGGAGTGCCGCGAAAACAAAATTTAAAACCTACAGATAAATAAAATAGAAGTGTCAAGCGCGGGCAAAGCCTCGGGGGGCAGTTAGTAATAAATAAATGTTACCTTATTTTCAGATTTCGGTCTAGAAGTCCTATCTGGACTAGTGGCACAGTGCAATTTCCCGTGGCTGATGTCTAATGTGATAGACAACGAGACTGGTAGACCTCTGGGAGACGGTAAGATTACCCACGCGCTGCTCTGCAATGGACATAGGATTGGACTTATTGGATTGGTTGAACAGGTAAACATGTTTTTATATCTTACTAGCTGTGCCCCGCGGCTTCGCCCGCAATAAAAGTGTCCTATGTCCTAATCTACTAAACTTGCTATCTCTGTCAGGCCTGTCGCACTCCGCGCTGAAGCTATGAAAATGCTGGTACCTCGGCGACATTTCGCGAGTGACAAGTTCAGTCAGTAGTGTCACGCGCGCTCTCGGTCGGACGCGCGCCTTTACTTACTACATATTCAATTTGTTTTCTCACAACACTCAACCTTACAGTAAGAAACAGCTGACGGCCCGCGAGCTGACCGAGTGATATAGACTCTCGCAGCGCGGACTTACGGTGCGCAACACGCGTTTCCAACTTCCAAGTTACTATAAGTTTATTCTGTGACGCAAGTTCAAGGTCGCATCCCAGGCGTGAAGCGTATTTTGAACGTTACCGATGTTGTAACTAGGTTTGATCTCGCATTTTTGCTATCAGAGAGTGCATCTTCTGTGCTTGTACTATATTTATTCTGTATCAAATTTCAGTTAAATCGGTTGAACCGTTTGACCGTAAAGAGGTGAACAATGTACAAACTGACTTTGACTGACTGACTGAAAAACAAATGTACAAACTGACTTTCGCATTAATAATATTGGTGTTATTACGCTAGCATTTGACTACTATCTCGCCTGGTAAGCGATGATTTGGTTGAGTATGGTGAACAGGCTAAGCCTAATAATACTCGTGACTCTCAACTGGAACACCGTAAGGTTATGGCGGCAGATTTCCTCCTTGATGGTGGTAAGTTACTTTTTGGTAGCAAGTCAGGCGGACAATATGCTCCTACCACCTGCACCTGTGGCAGACTTACTGTCTTTTAAAATATTAATGCCGATAGATGGTTATTAATACTCATACAAAAGTACCCTAAATACTAAATAATAGGTTGTCTGGAAGAAATTGCTCTATGCGATAAGACCGCCGTCTTTTATCACATAGTATGTACAATTTGTAGATAGATAGACTCTTTATTGTATACCAAGAAATAAACTTAAGTCTAGACATATTAACATTTATTTAATCGGTGATACAATCGGCGGTCTTATCGCATAAAGCGATCTCTTCCAGACAACTCCACGTGTGGAGTAGTAACAAAAACAAAGGGAGTTTGGCGATGGCAATTAATGTTACAGGAAACTGCAATCAAAATATTACTTAATATTATAAGTATAATACTTTGTGAAATTGTAAATTTGTAATATTCGTTTTGGTGATCAATAAAGACTTTTTTGTATTGTATTGTGAATACCATGTTAATTAACCATTTTACCATTTTTTTCAGGAATGGCTTGAAACGTTGGCTACTATAAATCCAGAAGAGGTCACATTCATAGATTTTATACAAGCTGGTACTAAGCTGGCGGCGCAGTTGAAACAAGAAGTAAGTTCTTACCATCATCTCCTTTCTATCTCAAACAACGGTTCACCTTCCAATATCTCTCAAATTCTCTCTCCTTGCGCTCATCTGAAACTCTTGAACTTCAAATGCCTCTTCACTCTTCCCAATACTATGATAAATCCTTCACTGTACAAGCCATACGTTTATGTAATTCTCTGCCTTTAGATATCAGACGTGCAAAATCTTTGCCTATATTTAAAAATATGGTGAAGAATAATTTTCTATCCACTATCAAATGAAAGCTATCTATTTGTCTTATTTTCCGTTAAGTAATATTATACCTATGTATATTTTTATTATACTTATATATGTATTAGAATCCGAATTAGATTGTAAGTAGGCATTTAGTAAAATATGTAGCAGATATCTTTATTTTTTATTGTGCACCGCCGTCCATACTTTATTTTTATTCCAGTCCATCCTAAGGCTGTCTGGAAGAGATATCTCTTAGCGATAAGACCGCCGATTGTATTACCATTGTAGTGTTGTATTACTTTAAGTTTTGTTATTTTGGTGATCAATAAAGAGTTATTGTATTGTATTGTATCATCATCATCATCATCAACAGCCTCTGTCAATCCACTGCTGGACATAGGCTTCTCCCAAGACACGCCACTGAGCTCGATCTTCAGCTCTTCTTAGTTCTTTTACAATATTTTATTTTTTTCTTCCCGGACAGCTCTTTACGATCACTTTCTCACCTGATGTTAAATGAAGATGCAGTCGAAGGTGCAATTGTACTTGTTTTTAAATAGCAGACCAGCAAGACGAAGCAGAACAACTGACTTTTGTCCAATCCATCACTTATCAACAGGTGTGATAGTGGTCAAACGCTAGCCTATAAGATATTTTAAAAAAAAAATCTATAGCGCGTAACTATCCTAATGCAGAGTTCACACCAGGCGATTTCTGTTGTTCAACTTCCTAGTGATGTACTTTTCTTTCGATTCCAAATACTTTTAGTATCGATACTGGGTAGGTACCGGTTAAAACAATCGTCTCGTTACTCAATTATTTGTATCAGAAAAACTTTTAAGGTGTTTACAATTAAGCTTATTGGTTGGCTAATCAAGCGCGATTTAATCGATAGAAAAGTATCGATTGAGTATTTGTTGTAACTCATATCGTACATCCCTAGATAGTTGAACAACAAAAATGTCTGTCTACTCAAAGCACTATTTATATATTTTCTTTTTTAAAGCGGTTTTATATTCATACTAATATATATACATTAACTACTAGATAAAAATCCGTACGTCTCCTTAGGGCTGGGTTGAGAATCAGTGCGGCGGTTCTTCAGTCACAGAAATATGCTGAGCCCAACCCTTTTCCAACGGCTATGTTCACGTCAGCGATTCTCAACATCATAGTTTGTTTGTATTAAAATAATATGTATTTTATTTTTAATTCGCTAGCTTCAGCAAAATTGTTAATTATATTTGTAAATTTGGTCGTTGGAATAAACTATTAATCAATCAAAAATCGCCTGGTCTGAACCTTGTATCACCCGTCTTTCATATTTTGTTCCAGGGTTGTGAGTACGTGATCGCATTGACGCACATGCGTACACCTAACGACATCAAGTTGGCTGAAGGCTCCACCGATATCGACCTAATATTGGGAGGACATGATCATGTTTATGAAGTTTTAGAGGTAAGTGCGATTTTTTTAAATTCTTTTGAAACTTTTTAGGTGTGTGACATCTTCTATCTCTATTCTATTATATATTCATCTTAGTCTTTCAGGAAGGTACGAATATACAAATTGAGAATAATTTTAGATCGTTTAAAAAACTAAAAGACTTCAACCGACTTCAATTGTCACGCTAGGCATTTTCAGTACCAAGTTTGAGAGGTTTTTTTGTCTCCATATCTCTGGTGATACTCATTAGTTCTTGATGACATTTAAATTAGATCACCTGGGAAGTATATATCCTATCAAACAAAAAAAAAATGGAGTCGGAAGAGGTACTCAAGAACCTCCTTTCTTGAAGTCGGTTAAAAACATTCTAAAAAACACACGCAAAGTAGTGCAGTGCTAGACGCGCAAAATTCTGTAAATCCAAATCTTTGCATGCTACTGTTTCTGTTATAGGCAAATGTCTTTTTTTTACTTTTGGAAGCTAAAAACTATATTTTTTATCGCCCCAGGTTTGTAGTAATCTATTTTGCAGGTAAACAACAAATACATTGTAAAAAGCGGCACAGATTTCCGTCAGTTCTCTAAGATCAGTATAAGTTTCGGCGAGGATTGCACCAGGGTTGATATAGCTGACTGTCACGTCGATAGCTCCTATGCTGAAGATCAGGTGTTGAAGGCCAAGGTCGAGAAATATTCTTGTAAGTATTTATTGTACCTCAAAACGCAACCTAATAAAACATTCGAGTGACAACGCTCTGCCAACGCCCTCTTGCCTCTCAGCAAATGCTTTAGGCTTAAATATTTCAAATCGACAAGTTTTTGATTCAACAACAAACAATTAAATATTATTTGTTTTGATCAGAAAAAATATATATGATGTAGTTCAAGAAACATTCTTGATTATTTAATGGTTCGAAACACGATATTTACGACAACACTTCATCATAAAAAAATAAGAAAACGAAGAAATTTAAATAGTTTTTTGAGTATTACTTAAAGTACATTAAACTCTGACTCACAAAAAATATGCCAATAATTGGAAAAAAAGTTTAGAAGGTATTTAAATGGATAGATTTTTCAAAATATTCCTTATTTTTTCACACAATTCTATATAACAAAGCGGCCACTTCAGTAGCCCTCGAGGCGTCTTCGAGGTAGGACCTGCGTCACTTTTGCTAGCTGGCTGACAGTTCCCCGCTACGCGATTGGAATATCCGTCACAGGGACGGAGGTATCGCTAAATACCTACTGCGCTGAAATGTAGTGGCCCTAACAAGGTCCCGGCGATTGCTAACTTTGAGAGCTGTCAATGCTCAACGACCTCTCAACTTTGATTACTGTTTATGAGTGAGATTTTCCTTGATCAATTCATTGATCACTTCGGCAATTGCTCAAAATTTGAGACACGTTTATAAGTAACACTGTAATAAACTTACAATTATTTTGTTTACAGCAATGATAGAAGGCAAAATGGACGAAGTACTGGGCAAGTTTTGCGTGCCTCTAGAGGGTAGGTTCGCAAAAATACGGGCCTCTGAGAGTAACCTTGGAAACTGGGTGTGTGACGTCATTTTATGCGCCACTGCGGCAGATATGGTGCTACTTAACTCTGGCACCTTTAGATCTGACCAGGTTAGAATACTTTAATTTAAAACTTTTATTACTTCGCCTAGATTTTTGCGTCCACCTATCGCATGTCGCATGTCAAATGGAAAGAGGGTAGGTAAGCCTTTGCCAAGCAGTGGGACAAAAACGGCTCAAAAAAGAAAGGCAAAATGTCCTGAGAAATTACAGGGCATGTGAGATGTCTGTTGTTTTGTCAAATAAAAATTATTTCGGTTTGAACGGCAAAATATCCTGAGAAATTACAGGGCATGTGAGATGAGACTCAACATCTTACTGTCTAAAGGTACAAGCAAAATTCTGTAAATTCAAAGTTTTGCGTGCCACAGAATCTGTTATTTGCAGACGTCATCGCTTAATATCACGCGAGTGTCTTTCTTTTCCTGTTGGCTCTTATCATAAAAGAAGGCGAAAAGCGAAAATCAAGCCAAGTGGTATGCCTTAAGAGAGACGTCCAGCAGTGGGCATATATAGGCCAATGATGATCATGATAAAAAAATAAAATCATTTATATGTATCAGGTACATTCAGCGGGCGACTTTACACTCCGCGACCTCTCAACGATAATACCGATGAGAGATCCGATCGTGGTGGTCGAAGCGAGCGGGACAGATATACTGGAGATATTGGAGAACTCTGTCAGCAAATATCCAAGCTTGGAAGGACGGTTTCCTCAGGTAAGTAACATAGCACTGCACACTTAACGACTTGTCCATGATTTTACACTGCGTGACCTATCAACTTTTATGACTGCACTGCGTGACCTATCAACTTTAATGACTTTACATTGCGTGATCTTTCAACGTTAATGACTTTTACACTGAGTGACCTATAAACTTTAATGACTTTACCCTGCGTGACCTATCAACATTAAATACTTTACACTGCGTGACTTATACACTTTAATGACGTACACTCCGTGACCTTTTTATTATGTTATGGTAGGCTAACAAGCAGATAGCCCGCCTGATGGTAAGCGGTTACCGTCGCCTATGAACAATTGCAACACCATATATAACATCCTTACAACAATTATGCTATTCTTTGCAATCGTATATAGACTAGGGTGGTAGAGTTTGTGCAAAGAGAACCGTCGTAGAAATTGAGGTCGCTTTAGTCGTCGGTCGTTTTTAACCGACTTCAAAAAAAGGAGGAGGTTTCTCAATTCGACCGTATATATATATATATATATATATATATATATATATTTTTATGTTTGTTCGCGGATAACTTCGTCGTTTATGAACCGATTTTGATTATTCTTTTTTGTTCGAAAGGAGATATCCCAAGTGTGGTACCATGGTAATTTTATCGAGGTCTGATAAGTATCTCCAGAGATATTGAGATAAACATCTCAAAATTGGTACTGAAAATGAATAGCGCGGCATTGAAGTCGGTTCTTTTTTAGTTTTTAAACGATATTATTATTTACTGATTTTGTTGCATTGACAACACTGCTGTCATTACTAGAACCTTCCTTCCTTCCTCTCTTACCTTTGAAAGTTAGTTCATCGTAAAGCCACGACTGTTAACTTTTTGCACGGACTCACATAGTCCCCTATCACCATGCAGAGCGATTTATAATTGCTTTCCTACGAATAAATCATAAGTCAGGAAAAGTAACTACGTTATAAAAATGGCCCGACAAATGTCGTGTCCAAGCAGGCGGGGTTAAAGGTCGTGCCTAGCGCGTCATTAGTCGGACATTTGTCTTGTTTGACTCAACTATCACAACAGACATATTTTTTTTAATGCTGTATAGGCAAGCGTTTGACCACTATCTCACCTGATGTTAAGTGACAATGCGGTCGACGATGTAGCACGCTTACCTAGTAAATACCTGTTCACTCGCGATTTGAAGACCCCCGGGTTGTAGCTATCGGGAAACACAGACACCGGCAAGGAGTTCCATTCTTTGGCGGATCGTATTATGTAGGACGAAGCAAAACGCTTCGTGCGTGTAGATGGAACGTCCACCATGAAGCGGTGGCGTACATCGGTACGTCTGGTTGTCCGATAGAAGAAAGGGGATGGCGGTACTAATTCGTGCAATTGGATGGCACACACTCCGAAATCTCCGTATCCGATAGAAAACCGATAAACTAGCGACTTTGCGGCGATGGTCTAGGCTCTGGAGCCTTTTCCCTACAAGTTCGTCGTCATTTATAAGTCTCTTAGCTCTCCTCTCAATTACTTCCAGCGCCTCCAGATGATATTTGGCTGACCCATCCCAGAGGTGAGAACAGTACTCCATACATGAACGGACTTGTGCTTGATACAAGTTGAGCAGCTGTCCCGGTGTGAAGTACTGTCTCACCTTAGCCCGAATACCAAGCTTTTTTGATGCCAACTGGGCCTTGCACCACATGCGCAAACCAATCCCTACTTTCGTTCTGAATTTAAATCATTCTCCAAGCTAATCATTTGTAACTTCGAAAGTGATTCTTATTTTGAATCTACGTCGTTTTGGTTTGAAGGAGGGCCACTTTTTGTGTGGAATTTGTTCTGATCTATTCCTCACTTATAATTTATTCGTAGTTGCTTTCATTTATTCTAGGTGGCAGGCATATCGTTCGCCTTCGACCCTACAAAGCCTCCAGGCCAGAGAGTGGCGGAACAAGTGGTGAAGATCGGTGATGAATATCTGCAGCGACAGCTGAAATACAGAGTTGCTGTCAAACAATACTTGCACGCCGGGAATGATGGGTACAACATGCTGCCTAAGTGTAAAGTACTGGTAAGTTAACGCTGTCTGTATATCGTTGATGTTTCAAATATTTTATGTATTTGTGGTTAATTTAACCAGAGATCGACATTTGAGAGAAGCTTCATATTAGACTAGATTCCTAAAATTTTTTTTTATTCGTCATTTAAATAATGAAAAAGTATTGGATACGTATTTTATGTAAGATCTCCATAAATACTTTCAACGAAAATTGATTTAAACGAGATATATAGTCAGCAGTTTTTGAGATTTTTTTGAGCGGTTGCTATCAGCCGCAAATATAATTTTGTTTTTCATACAACAAACACTATGAAAATCAAAGTAAATTTTTTGCTTGCGAAAAATTATAGTTACAAAATACTCTACTGTGTTACGGAACCCTACGAGTGCGAGTCCGACTTGCACTTGGCCAGTTTTTCAACCGAATTTCAAATAGGAGGTTATCAATTCGTCTTTATGCTTTTTTTGTGTGTATGTTACGCGATTACTCCGTCAATTGTGCACCGATTTGAATGATTATTTTTTTAATCGATAGGGTACGTTTTCGAGGTGGTCTCATTGCAATTTTATCGAGATCTGATAAGTATCTCCAGAGATATGACGATAAATGTCTCAAACTTGCTGCTGATATTGACTCGCGGAGCATGGAAGTCGGTTGTTTTCGTTTTTAAACTATCTTAATTATTTTTATGTATGTTCACCGATTACTAAAAGACGCCTGGACCGATAAAGAATTTTTTTTTTCTTTCGGAATGAAGGGTTCCCTGGTAGTCCCATTTAAATTTTATCGAGATATGTTCAGTATGATTAGCGCGGCATTCTTGTAGTTCTTTAAACGATCATAAATCTTTCAGATAGAAGACGACATGTGCCCAGAGATTGGCATGGCGATACAGAACCACTTCGCAGCGATCAACGTTCGCACCGGCAAGTCTCGACCCTCCAAACATCGCCAGTCGCTCGTCACTCTCAGCAGAAGGTAAATTATTTATATTTTTGAAGTAAAAACTTCTTTAGCTGCGTTGTGAACTTTTTTGGGATGGGTAAAAAATGTTAAACTCGCTCTTTGTATTTTTTCCTAAACTTGTGTGCTTCCGCGAGTTAATCTAATATACAGGGTGTGGTGTAAACAGTAGTCGAGCCGTCACCTGTGGGTAGAGGGCTTCATGACTGATCAGAAAATCAAAATGTGTGTTCAGTAAAACTATCATGGTTTTTGAGTTATTGACCATTTTCAAAATTCGTAATAATTACACCCTTGGTGAGTCATTTCGATGGCATTACCATCACTTATACACTTACACATTACCACAAATTAAAATATTTTCTCAATCTGATTTTTGAGACATACTTTTGGATAAATGCGCTATCAAATGTAAACTGTCTTTTTTATACCTTTACCTTAACTTTTGTATTACTTAACATTTTATTTCAAAATTTATTGAGAGGTATAAAAAAATCGAAAGTTTCAGCGCCTGCGGTGTACAAAAAATGTATGAAAACATGTGCGACCAAGCTACCAAAAATTTGCGTATTTCATTGAGATTCTAAAACGATATAATACATGGTATTTTCAGCTTTCAGTCTAAAAATAAGTTCTAAACATTTGACGTTCATCCCTTCGGTACGGTAGGGTAGACTCTGTTCCATCCTCGAATTGAAATTTGAAGCACGAATTAAATTAAGGGTTTTGAATCGACAACATAATATGTCCACAGTACTCGAATTATCGCGTAGGTATTGACATATTAATATATTGAATTTTGTTTGTTGTCTCAGGTTGTCACTGTTGGTTCGTTCAGAAATGATTGTCATTGTATTAGTATTGATGGTTGTCATTATGGCACTTCCATACATGGGTATTCGCTATTTGTGTATAAAAACCGATTAAAACAAAATTAAATTAAATAATAAAGGAGGTCCCCATACAAGAAACGTGTTTTTGAAGCTGTTTATGCTCGATCTTACAAACCTTAATAGATATAGACTTGAAATTTACTCATGACGTGTATTGCAGTAGCTGCAAGATAAAATAATAAAAACTAAATTAAATTAAAAATTAAAGGGGTCCTCATACAAGAAACGTATTTTTTCGGCAAATATTGTTCAATCGAAACTCTGCGTGTGCGGGTCTGACTCGCACTTGGACAGTTTATTTATATTCGCGATATGAAGTTCGCTGGGTCAGCTAGTCATGAACGATCTTATATTATTATTAGTTTATTATTTTTTAGGTTATTATTAGTTTACTTGCTGTGCCCCGCGGTTTTACTCGCGTAGACATCGTTCCCGTGGGAATATCGAGATAGCAAGTATTCTATGTGTTATTCCAGGGTCTAGGCTATCTACATACCAGATTTCAGCTCAATAGATTCGGTAGTTTTAGCGTGAAGAAGTAACAAACATAATTACAAACTTTTACCGTTATAATATAAGTAGGATTCATCTTCTCTTCTCAGTATATTTAAAAGGCAAACGTTACTGACTGACTGATCTATCAACGCACAGCTCAAATCACTTAACTGAATGCGCTGAAATCTGGCACGCAGATAGTTATTATGACGTCCGCTAAGGATTTTCCAAAATTCACCCCTTAAGGGGATGAAACGGGGGCTCAAAGTTTGTACGGAGAAATAAGATTAGATAGTCTTTTTTATTCGAAACTTTACACAAGTACTTCTATAAAGAAATATATAAGTTTCAGGCCTTTTCGAAATTCCACCCCTAAGAAGGTGAAACGGGGTAACAAAAGTCAAAAATCAATATTGTTCCGGATTTTTCTGAAATTTCGCGTGCAGTTAGATATTATGACGTAGGTGTCTGCTAAGAAAGGATATTCCAAATCACCGGTTAAGTAGATTAAACAAGTTTGTGTGGAGAAACAAGAATAGATAGTCTTTTTATTTGAAATATCAATTATGTAATTATGTCAATAAATAAGTCAATACGTGTTTCAGGCTTTTCGAAATTCCACCCCTAAGAGAGTGAAGTGGGCTAACAAACATTTTGGAGAGTGTGCTATGGAACTGCATAATTTGATTCCACCTTCCCCTATTATCGGACATCCAGAGACACTAAAAGGCGCCACCGATTTATGGTGGATATACCATCTACCCGAACGAAGCGATTTGCATCTTCGTTCATCATGCGAACCGCCAGGGAATGGAATGCTCTGCCTGAGTCTGTGTTTCCGGCTAAATACAATATGGAAGTCTTCAAATCGTATCGTAATCGAATTATATCGTAATCGAGTGAATAGGTATCTTTTGGGTAAGCGCGCTCCATCATCGACCGCATCATTACTTAATATCAAGTGAGATAGTGGTCAAAGTATTGCCCAGTTCTATATAAAAAATAAAAAAAAGTCTGAAAATCAATATTGTTTTTCGGGTTTTATAAAAATGAATACATATTTATATTGCCTTGGTTACTTACGCCATAACTTGAAAACGGGTGGACCGATTTGGCTTATTATTTTATTGATGTATTTTCATGATGTAAAGGTTTTAAGTAAATTAACGAGTTTTTAAAGAGAGTGAAGCCGCGGGCATAAGCTAGTTTCAGTATAGAAGAGTACAATATTCCAGGCACAGTCTAGTGAAGATGTTGGATGGCAGTGAGCTGGATGGTCCACCGCCTCTAAGGAGAGCGTCTTCGGCCGCCGTCGAGCCCACTTCCCACAGCGGACATCACAGGTAAGACAGTACAACTGTTAGCCTCAAAGACATTGTACTATAAACATGACTGTAGACAGCAGATTTTTGACAAGTTCAATTGAATCCGTATGATCTAAACATAAGGTTGTAATTGCTATGATACATCAAAACGGGCTGAGCGAAAGGATAGTAGAACCGAGTGTTTCCTTGTTTAACAACCATTAAGTGGCAATAGCTTGCTAGTAAAACTAAAAAAATATGTTTCATATTTATACTATCTTCTTCTTATATATAAAAATCAATTGCTGTTCGTTAGTCTCGCTAAAACTCGAGAATGGCTGGGCCGATTTAGCTGATTTTTGTTTTGAAATGTTTGTCGTAGTCCAGGGGCGGTTTAAACGGTAAGAAAATATGGAAAAATTGCGAGGAGGATAGTAAAAACAACAATTTCATTTTCCCATATAAACTGTTCTGCCTAACTCCTGCCAAATATTTGACGTTCGTCCATTCGGTACGGTAGTCTGTTACTCTCGAATTGATACACGTATTAAATTAAGGGTTTTAAATCGACACTATATCCACATTACTAAAACTTAAAAAATATGTTTTTACTTATACTATATATATTTATTTATTTTGTGGTCACCACAATATAAGGGGACAAACACCGTGCAAGTGTCGTTCTCGTTCAGTCCGGTTTTCCAATTTCGAATGTTCTAATTTTCACGTAATTTTAAATAGGTAGATATCTTGCGTTGGGAGGCCTATGTCCAGCAGTGGAATGTCGTGAGCTGACAATGACGATGATGACGTATATTTTGTTCCCAGGTTGACCCGTCGTGCTTCGTTGGATGATTTGGAGCAACAGTCTTGCGAGTTAGCGCCCAAAGTTGAGAACAGGATTATCATTCTTGATAAACCTGAGGTGAGTATATTGTGATTTTGAATATGATATTATGATTATGATCATGAAAATGATATATGAATATGATTATGAATATAATATGAACTCTATTGAATGTTGATTTATAATTTTTATTATGTTTTTTTGGGTTTTCGTACCTTAAAAGGAAAAAGGCTTATAATAAAAAAAAACCCTTATAGGATCACTTTGTTGGCCGTCTTTCTGTATGTCTGTCTATCTGTCTGTCAAGACCCTTTATCTCCGGAAGGCGTAAAGGTAACAAATTCATGGTTGAAACTTATACTTGGGTTTACGGTATCTTTCGGCTGTGAAAAAATCAAACTTGTAGGTCAACGCGGTCAAAAGATATGACCGTTTATGGCGCATATTTTCGCATATCTTGCGATTTCACAAGGGAATCGAAACAATACCTATACGGTTTAATAACAAAAAAAAGTGAATATACTTTTACAAACTTATTATTTGTTGTTGGTGCAATACATTTTCTGTGGATCGAACTGCAAAGTTAAGTTTGTCCATTAAGCTAGTTTGAGAAATTGGTTCGGAAGCCTCGGTGGGCAAGTCCAACTCGGCTTGGCCGGTTTTTTTGACGGGAACTTGAAAAAGTTTGCGTGCTCTCATTGTATTCTTTCCTGAAACTTGTGTTCTTCCGCGAGATAATGTGTAATAAATGTAGATTTTTAACCATTAAGTTTTATTGTAATTTTGAGGGCCCGGTAGTGTCGCGGGAGAATGGTCGGCTTTGACGCCAGAGATACTGAGTTCAATCACGGCCGTGCACCAATGGATTTTTCTATCGAAAAATTTATGTGCGCTTTTCACAGTTGCCCTTCGGTGAGAGAAAAACATCGTTATGAAACCCCCAACCCTCGAATGGTGGTAGGACACTATATAGTGTCCACCTGGCCAGCTACCTCATGTTAGAAAATCTGTCGCCAAACGTCTAATGTGTTCCGGCAGCTATCCTTGAGAGCCAGTTCCCATTGTAGGCCTAGCGTGCTTACCATCTTCGACCGAATCATCACTTAACAACAGGTGTGATAGTGGTCAAACGATAGCCTTTATGATATAAAAAAAAGTGTCGGTGAATGTGTGCAACTGTAGGGAAACAGCACAATCTTGAAAAATATGCAATTTTATGTTCTCACCGAAACTCAATTGAAAGGCTTCAGTTAAGTCCACATCTATACTATACTAAAGGTACAACTTCGACTGTACTATGACTTGATCTGACTTTACGACTTGTCTCTACTGAAACTTGAAAATGAATAATATTACACTAGCTTAATATAGTAATCGTGTGAAGCCATAAAGAAACTAAAAAATGTTATATTATTTTCAGAAATTAAACGAACTTTTAGCAGAGCGTGTGAGGTGGGAATCTGATACTGTGATCAAAGAAGTGGACGATGAAAGCTCGCCTTAAATACAAACATGGTAAAACACAATCATACACACCTTTATTCATAAACAACATACCAGTGTTTTAAGTGAAATGTCATCCGTCCCTTTCATTTTTCAAATGGTAAAAGGGGACGGGAATAGCTGTATATTCTCGTTAGTGCGAAGTTTAAATCTTACTTTATTTCTAAAAATACAGTAATTAGTTGAAGTGAGTTTCGTATAACATTTTGTGTTTAGCGAGAGTAATGTTCATGTTTACTATTAATACGATGAGGCAATATATAAAACGAATTATTGACGCATGATTTTTAGTTGTGGCATATATGAAAAAGTTTTCGTTTAAATTCGAAGTCGTAGCGATTTTCATTATTGAACGACAAAATTGTTTTATAAATAATTTCAATGAGTATTTTAACTTTAATGTTAATTGTTTAACTACCTATGTGTAATACTCCCAGTTATTTAATTTTAATTTATTTAACACATGTTATCGATTGTTTAACAAATATTATTTGTTATTTTTTTAAACATATTGTTAAGTTATGCAGTCAATTAAAAGTTCGTCTAATACTCAAGAGATTGTTATGGGTAGGTCTTTGCTGGAGCGCTATCACCTCTTTGTCAATCGTACGAGTATATGTTTCTTTCAATAATGAAGTGAAATGGCCAGTAATACTAAAGGGCGCGTAAAATCTAATTATTTATATGTAACGGGTGTAATAAAATAATGCACATTTTTTTTTTATGATGTAAAGGTAACAGACAAGCAAACGGCCCACCTGCGAAGTGGTCACCATCGCCTATGCAACTACTTGCAACACTAGAGGTGTCACTCATGCGTTGCTAAATCCAACAATTCATAGGTTTCAACCTTTTTATTACTGAAAGTGAAACTTTTATTACATCGTTTCAATTTTTTTCTTCCATCTATCGCATGTTGCATTACAGCCGGTGCTGATTCGTGGATATTATGTATGAAATTTAGGTCTAGCTGTGATTGGCTGACGCTTCCGCAGCCATATTTGTATACATGCTAATGTGTTATGTCAACTGCTGTCATAGTAGCTTGCTACCATAGCTACATATAAACGAAAAGTTTCACTTGCATCGTGGTTTCATTCAACCACACCACACTTTTTTAGGGTTCCGTAGCCGAATGGCAAAAAACGGAACCCTTATAGATTCGTCATGTCTGTCTATCTGTCTGTCCGTCCGTATGTCACAGCCATTTTATTCCGAAACTGTTAGGACTACAGAATTGAAACTTGGTAGATAGGTGTATTCTGTGAACTGCTTTCCGATTTTTATACAAAAATGAAAAATATAAAAGTTTGAGGGGGCAATCCCATGCATGGAACTGAAACAAAAAAAAAATTTTCATCAAACCTATACGTGTACGGTGTCTATAGATGAGTCTTTAAAAATGAAATTGAGGTTCCTAAGATCATTTTTTCTCAAAGTCAATCATTTGAAAGATAGGCACGTCTAAAGTGGTAAAATGTGTGTCCCCTCCCCCCTCTAACTTTTAAAGTATGGGAGTGAAAGTTCTAAAAAAAATATATGCTGTAGATCTTAATAAAAACTAACAACGAAAATTGGTTTGAACGAGATACAGTCAGCAGTTTTAGAGATATGGCGACCGCAAAGATAACTTTGTTTTTCATACAAACACTATGAAAAACAAAGTTAATTTTTTTGTTGCGAAAAATCATAGTTATAGAATACTTTACTGTGTTACGGAAACCTACGAGTGCGAGTCCGACTTGCACTTGGCCAGTTTATTTTTAATTAATGTATTTATTTTATCGGCTATGTCTTATAAAAAAATTATAAGACTTATCACTTAATTTACTGCCATAGGACCATTATCATTGACTTTTATTTTTGCTTTTTTGATTGCTTATGCTAATGGTCAGATGTTTTCGTATACCATCATACTAGGGTCCTGATCATACGGTTACCTTATATTATAAACAAAGAAAAAACATATAATTATCATTAAGCCCTCAATAGATCTTTTGATTGGAATCGGTATATTACAACTGGCCACCAATTTAGTTTCTAAAAATAACCTTTTATTCGTATAACCACAGACTAATATGCTGGTCTGTGGTATAACAGACGGACAAAACGTTGTTGGCTAAATTGATATTGGGCTTTTCTGATGCGGCACCCTTAAAACAGATATTATTGAGTATTAAACATAAACTGACTCTACGAACTTGTTAATAGCTGAACTACCTCATCTAGTATTCCATTGTATATTAGATCGTAGTATTATAAGACGTTATTATCATGCTTTAGAATCTAAAAACAGTGATGTTTATCATTATCACGCTTATAGAATGTAAAGACAGACTTTATCATTATCACGCTTATAGAATGTAAAGACAGAGACTTTATCATTATCACGCTTATGCAAAGTAAAGACATATGTTAATTATTATCACGCTTATAGAATCTAAAGACAGACTTTATCATTATCACGCATATGCAATTTAAAGACATATGTTGATTATCATCACACTTATGGATCCTAAAGACAGACTTTATCATTATCTATCTATCTATAGAATGTAAAGACAGAGAGTTTATCATTATCATGCTTATGCAATGCAAATACGTGGTAATATAACGCAAAGACAGACATTATTACGCATATGTAAAAGACAAATTATGATTATCGCACTTGTAGAATGTGAAATAAGGACCACTCGCTAAAGTCGTATAATCTAATTCTTGCTTCCGTGGTTTAGAAAGGCTAATTAATCCTAAACGGTATTGCGTGTTGCGGTGGCAATAATTTGTACTGTGGTCGTGTGACAATGCGATTCGTCCAAGTGATAATTGCCTTAACGGTCGTTATCTTAACGATAATACTACTTGTACTATTATTTATTCTGTGCTAATACCGAGATTAAACTTGGTTGTTAGCTCGAATTTGGGTTTTCCAACGACTTTACCCGAATTCGGGCATTTTGCAAATCGCGCGAATTCCATAGGCAATCGAATACGCGCTAACGAACAAGTGAAATCGCGCCATCACGTACTTTTAGAAATATTTGAACTCGGTATTTTTTATTGGAGTGCAGTAATGTTTATATAAGATTTAATTACACTTAGTTGTGTGTGAATGAGGGTGGGTACGCTCAGATCACTGAACCGTAAACACTCTGAATCAATAATATCTTTTTCTCGTACCTACATAACTTTTTTGCGGATATTCTGTTTAAATAGATATTGTAGTCTTCCGTAATACATTAACTAAGTATACATATAAACACCTTATTTAACTAAATGTTGTGTGCGTCTTCCCTATTATGACATCGGGAGGTATTTTTAAATATTGATGATGAGGTTTTACTTGAATATACAATATAATAATTTGTATGATAGATTGACCGTTATATTTATATCGTATTAGTTGACCTAAACAATATCTGAAAATTATAAATACTTTGACTATCCGCTCCATGGCGCCTTAGCCATGGAGCTGATAATCAGTATGTAGGTTGATTATCTATTTTGTGGCTACATCGTACGTTGGTTATTAGCTCGTTGGCTACCAAACTGTACATTTATTTTCTTATTTATGTCAGTCACTTGAACCTCGTTTATCCATCGTATGGCGATATATTTTTGTATTCGAAATGTATAAAAAGATGTGTAACAAAAAGAGCGAAATGTCTTTAGGTTGACTAGTCTGTCCTTTAATATGAGAGTTGAACGGCCTCTGTGTTTTAAGTGTGATATTTGTTATACAATTTCGACCTATAAACGAATTGAACCAAACTTACCTAAAGGTCAGCTCACTATGAGAAGCGACGCGACGCGCTCTTTTTACAATACAATACAATACAAAAACTCTTTATTGATTACCAATTAAACAAATTGTACAAAAACAAAACAAATATATCTGAATGGCAACACAATCGGCGGTCTTATCGCTTGAAGCAATTTCTTCCAGACAACCTATAGACAAACCTTTTTAAGATAGGGATAGAAAATAACTTTATTAACTACACAAAAAGATACACATTTCATTGAGATAATTCGGCTGCTTAACGACGACCATCGACGCGTCGCTTCTCGGTATGAACTGACCATAAAAAATTTAAATATCAATGCTTCATTAAAATAAAAATATAAAATATTTCGAGTTCTTAATTCTGCTTCTAAATTTGGGATCAAAGTACTTGCGCAGTTACTATACATTATTATTGTTGCGTAATCTATTATATATATATATATTATCAGGATAATAATTATCCGAATACATTATCCATAGTTAAGATTATTTTTATAATTTGCAAAGCATATCAATCATTGTGATCTGAAAAGAAATTATTAAATAATTATGTTTTATTGATAAATTACATTTCTTAATGTTACCGCGACTAACGATGTTAATACATAATTTGTTATAATAGACAGTATTCACGTAGTTTTAAGAAATACACGCATAACATTAAATATTGTAAAATAAACTACTGTTATGATATTAATCATTAAGAGCAATAATACAATTTTAAAGAGCCTTTTTAAATATTTAAAAAGTTTTACATCTCTGAACCGGCGAAAATATTAATTGATTTCTAAAACAAAGTCGTTATAAATTACTAATGTTAAACATATAGGGCATGAAAGCGGCAAAGACAAGAAATCGAAAAAAATTGAACGAGGTTTGTCAGATTTATTGATATTTAAGTGTGTTTTGATTTATTCTCATGTACGCCATCTGTTGAGTCTCCGGGAACTAACGTAACGTTTATTGATAAAAAAATAACGACTCATTGAAATAAACTAATATTCACGCGACGTTATTAATTATAACATAACTTAATGCTTTTTGTAAAGATTTTGGCTTCTACGTTTGATTTCGGCCTATTTAAATATGTAGTATGAAAGTTAGACAAATATAAGTTAACTTTATATATAACTTTTGAATTCGACTCTGGATACTGTGTTTCGATATACAGGGTGAGACATTTAGGATCTGGGCCTGAGATACTCAGACCAAATAAGAAGTCAAGACCCCCACCGCCGAACAACGCACTGAGGCCGGTTTCGTAAACATGTGTGCACTTAGTGAGTGTTGCCGTGCAGTAAAAGCTTTGTGATGAAAATGTGATTCCATCCTGGTTTTTACTTCTCGAAGATTAATTTTTACACCCTTTCACAACGCAATTCGGCATTTTTTCTTTAAAAGTTGCGAATTATTATAATGCTACACTCAGCGCGCCTGACAAGGTAAGGCGTAGTTTCGTTATAATATGTGTGTGCGTGTAACTGTGTATGTACACAGCGAGGCGTTGTGTGGCATATCTTGAATCGCCTTCATTCAGGTTTCATGATTCACAACTTTTTATATAGACAATTTATGTTTCTTTTTATGACGAAAGTTTTCAAAATTTGAAAACCAATGACGGAAAAATTTCGGGAAGTCAGTCAAGACCTAGTAACGAAACAAAAATTACTTTAAATATAAATTGCTGGAGTCACACTTTTACAGATTTTGATTTTGTATTTTTTGTAAACAAAAATAAATCAATTCCAATTAAACTTAAAAAAAATTGCACGAACTTAACCAACATGGAAAAACAAGATACCTATTACAATAAGTCAGAATACGTAGAAACGAGTGGCATTCTTCCGTCTTCAAATGGGTGACCATGTATTTGTAAGAGAGACCACTGTAGTAAATGCAGCTGTAGTGGGCTCCTATGTGTATATTGGCAAAAGCTTAAAGATGCTAAAAGACTGCTGCATGATCGAAGATAACTCTGTGCTCGCAGCTGAGACTGTTGTCCCATCATTTGCTCGATACTCTGGTAGCCCTGCACGTCTCATCACCTCATTACCTGAAACAATGCCGGATTCTGTGACGGAATATCTGAGGGGGTCCGGTATTTTGTCTATATAAAAAGTTGTGAATCATGAAACCTAAATGAAGGCGATCCAAGATATGCCACAGTAGTTTTAACCGGCTTCAGTTCGTTGTTCGGGAGGTCCTCCGTCTTGACTTTACGATTTTTGTGTAAACTCTAAACACTTATACGACTATATTAGAAAATTATTTTTGCGTAAAAGTAAAACCGGCTCGAAATGCTTCCGATCTTTGGATTTTAATAAGCCATAGCCAGATCCTATTTTAGAGAGAGATGTTTAGTAGAGACCAGTGTCCTTAGTCGCAAGCTAAAGGCATGTAGATCTGACACTAAGTAGTTAGATAATAAGGAATATAATTACACGATAATAGCTTAGCTTTATCACGTTAGATTCAAGTTTGCTAGCACCAGGATTGGAATATACGTGCTACCATAAACAAAAGTAAAGTGTTAGTGTTTATTTAGAAGATTTAGGCCTGGGGCGCACAACAGATGCGGTGCGTTTATTCCACCGCAACTGTATACTAAAATATTTCTATTTCATTGCAATGCGCGCACTTCTATGACACTCCATACTTCACAGGATATGCGTGTGGTAAAATAAACTCTGCGGTGCCGCTGCGCGCGCTAAGCCTTACACGCGTTTAGAAGCTATGGTACCTACCACATACACAAAACATTAAATGATTAGGTTTTTTCTGTATGTAAATACAAATTACAATGAGGGCAAAAATCTCCCTCGCTTTCTTCTACGTTACGCGATTTTGGGCTATTCTAAACTACTGTATGTTAATAATAATGTTTTTTTTTATCATGTATCAGACGCTGTAGCGTACAGCACAAGTAAATTTACCATAAATATTAAATAATACTAAATTGCATGCCATTCAATTTAATACATTGAACTAAAGGGATATATTGTTTTAGCAAGTATATTCCAGTCCTAAATATACGATAATCACACTCTAGATATATATGTTTACATATAAATAACACCAAATAAATAGATTTGATTAACTAAAACAATAAAAGTGCGGCATAATTTGTCGATGAATCGATTTGACGTTCTAAAAATCATCCAATAAAAAGCGTATTAAAACTTAAAAAATATTTTTTTTATTTATGTTCTCCGATTGCGTAATCGAAGAACATACATAAAAATATCCGACGAATTTAGAAACTTCTTCATTTTTTGAAGTTAATAAGCTAAATTGTCTAATGACACATAGTTTATGCAAAAATACTAAGATTTCAGTGCACGCAAACATAGAGGGCCAATGAAATCCATCGGTATGCGTTTATAAAGAAAATTATTTTATTTGAAATGGTCTTCCCAGGTGGTCCCATTTAAATTTCATCGAGATCTGATGAGTATCTCCAGAAATATGGAGATAAACACCTCAAACTTGATACTGAAAATGACTAGCGCGGCATTTGAAGTCTTTAAGTGTTTTAAACGACCTTAAATTATTTTCATCAGAAATCATCATACACTTAGAGCGCCAAATTGATTCAACAATATTATTTTTATGTAAACGATCTTATGATGTATTTTTTCAGTGCCTTCAAAAATATCAAATCAAATTTTAGATAACGTTTGCTTATTCAAAGGGTATTAATTTTTAAAGCACTATGTATATTTGCTATTAATTCTATTAAATACTATGACTAAGAAATATCATTATCTTTTTTACGGACACCAACATACAATGATTATCTAATCTATGGCTACTATTATTATCTACGTTACGCTACGTATTATTATCCGAAAATAAGAAAATTAATTATCATCCCTACGGATTTTTGTTACTGCTTATATTATACCTATTTTTTTAAAGCAATAACTTAAAATAGTGTTAGTGCTTGGCAAGTATATGCCTTATTTTATGACCAATAATAAGATTGCTTTAACTGTAGCGTGGTTGTCAAAAATGTGAATGTTAAGATTATGTATGTATATTCGTTGGATCTGTTTAGTTTTATGTCAATAAAATGTATCTAGTATAAATAGGTACATGTAAAGTCAAGACAAAATATGAGCACAATTTGGTTTTTATTATTTTAAGTGGTAGTAGCATACGACTTAACAAGTTATGAAACGCGCGCATTAGCGTTTTTAAATTACCTGTAATTTTTTTTTATAATAATGGCGTATGTAGGAGGTGAGTCTTTATGGTTGATTTTACTTTACCATGATTTCACTTCAAGGTCGCAACGGAAGACCAACGAGTAATGCCAGCCTTAACCAACATCATCTGAGATGAATCCTATTTTGCACTAAATTAATATTATTTGTCACTAATTGTATTTAGTACAAAATGAATGTTTTATCTTTCTTTCGAAGGATTTTGTGCGATTTGAATATCTTGGATTAAAATCATTTTGTTACTTGCTATTAGAGAGTCCGTTAAAATTGTAGTGAGGTTAAATAGTTTTTAACTTACTTCCGAAAATAGGAGATTTCCCATTCGTCTGTATGTTTGTTACGTAATTACTCCGTCAATTGTGAATCGATTTGAATGATGACGTTTCTCATTAATAGGATGCATCTACGAGCTGTATTATTATGCGTTTATTAAGAATAATTTTCTTAATAAAAGCATATTTATTGAAAGGGTATACATCCCAGGTGGTCCAATTTAAATGTCATCGAGATCTGATAAGTATCTCCAGAGATATGGATTATATATAGATATTTCACGATAAATATCTGAAACTTGCTACTGAAACTGACTCATGCGGGCGCCACGTGAAACGGGTTTTTTGTTTTTATATTTATTATTTATTTTTATGTCTTAATTTTTACAGTCTTTATTTTAATCTACAGTGTTGTACAAGTATGCTACCGCCCTTAAATAATTGCCATTATATTTGAGTGATGCTAGTGTGCAGTTGTGAAACGTATGTGATATAATTTTGTTGCTTATAAAGTTGTTTTTATTCAATTATACAATATAGTGTGACTTGTTGTTTTATTTCGACACGATTTACCCAGAGTAGATGTTTTCAGCTTAAACCGTTAATGACATGCAGTTTTTAGGGTTCCGTAGTCCTGACAAGGAACCCTTATAGTTTCGTCATGTCCGTCTGTCTGTCTGTCCGAGGTTTTGGTAAGAGACCGTTAATACTAGAAAGATGTAATTTTGTAGGGGTATGTATATAAATTACGCCGACAAAGTGGTGAAATAAAATTTTGAAAAATATTTTTTTTAGGTTACCTCCCCTACATGAGAAGTGGGGATGATTTTTTTTTTCGTCGTCTGACCTATCGTGTGGTGTATCGTTGAATAGATCTTTTGAAATGAGTTAAGGGTTGCTAATACCATTTTTCCATTAAGTGCTCCATTTACGAAATACGTCCCCCCCCCTCTAAAATATCTAAACCTAAACTGCTGGCTTGAAAAATTCGTGATAATAGTGCATTTTATGAACTATAGGAAAACTATAGCGGTTAAGATAACTTTATTACTTTAGCAGTAATAGTCGTTGAACTTGGGTGTTGGATAATTTTGTACCAAATACAAAATCCTTAGAATAAATCCTTTAAAGTGACAAAGACTAAGTACCTAGTTACTTGTTTTTAACGGGTAAAGACTTGCATTGAATAACGGGCTACTACGGAACCCTACACTGCGCGTGGCCCGACATGCACTTGGCCGGTTATTTAATATTCATGCATAGCATAGATTAATTTGTAATCTGTAATTATAGTCAAGCGAGTGCCACATCTCACCTGATGTTAAGTGAAGATCTGGTCGACGATATAATATAGCACGCTAGTGGCTAAAAGACATCTATTAACACGTTGCCTGATGAAAACGCACAGCGTGCTTTTTTGGTAACGTTACGCGATCGCAGGCGCTCACACATGGTTTTAGAGTGAGATTTACATTACGGCAATGCGGCGCCACACAGACGGTGCGTGGTGCGGCGCTACTACAGTGCGTCTCACACGCCACCTGTGTATTTCTCAGCAGTAATAATATTAGTAAAACACGCCCTGGTGTGTAATCTGCACAATTTTCTCACAACTGGTGTGTGGGCCCGCACTGCTGTTTGAGTTTTAGTTACGATCCGACGCCAGTACTACGAAACACAGACATCGTATGTAGTTCGCAAAGCTGCAAAATTGCGAAAATGACGCCGCATGCAAAGTGTCTCGCGACTTGGCAACCCCCAAATGGTACCTTTACATAGTATTATTATGTTATGATGTAATATGTGCGACAAGAAATCGACATAACTGTGAAGGGTGGGTAAAAATACAATGTGTGATTAGGAAATAATTTATTTACAATTACAAAGGTAAAACAAATTAACAATGACATAGTTTTAATTTAAAATATAATATAGATTTATAGCCTAAACATTTCTTATCATCACAGTACAATTTCAAAATCCAAATTTTTTGATAACTTTAACTTGATCTTAAAGGGTGGTGATATTACATAGATATATGTATTTACAAAGTAGAATCTATTCTTCATCATCAGCATCTTCATATACTGGTCCATTGCTGGACATAGGCCTCTCTTTTCTCACTGAACTGAGTACGAACTTCGACTAGTCGTATGGACCTCTATTGGCTTTTTCTCATCGGAATTATGAATAAAAAAATCAAAAGCCTGCGATTGTTTTTTATTGGTGTTCGATTGTAACACTATATTTCTATAAATTGCAAAACAAAATTAATATTTATATAAGTAAAATATGCAGAGAGACAAAATAATATATGTAGTAGATTTTACTGAAACAGAAGCTTTTGTGAAGTCGGTAAAAAATGAATTATCCTTATAATTATTATAAATGTGAAAAACAGCTGGACGGTTTTGAATTAATTACAGACAGATAGTTTCTAACCTGGTCACGTGAGATATTTTTGGACCGACTTCAAATATGGAGATTTTTTTTATATGTACCATTTAAATCGGGTGAAGCCGCGGGGGACAACTGGTATGTTATAAAGGATGACTTGCATTTTTAACTTTCTTATGCTAAGCCCAAGTCCGCAGTATCGATTTAGGCCTCAGTACCATATCTTCGAAGAGTTGACGTCGAATGTTCGAGTTTAGGTAGATATCAAGCCCTGATGAATGGATGGCCTCTTCTCATAAATCGACCTGAAATATAAAAAAAACAACTTTTAGAACAAGTATGAAATGGGTGTCTTTTCCACTTGGAAAACGCTATAAATATCTTATTATTACCAAAATTGTATAGAAAGAAGATAGATAGATAGATAAACTCTTTATTGCGACACCAAAGTTACAGACACATATAACTTTCACAGCTTAGATTTAAAGTGTTACAAGTCTTATCGCTAACAGTGATCACTTTCAGACAAACCTTTGTATGGAGAGGATCGAAATTGTAGCTTAATACAGGGTGTGCCTTAAATTTAAGAATTTTATTTAAGAAGATTTATTAAGAAAGATTATTTATATCTTATTCTTTTGTAATAAATACAATCTGTCATCTATTCAGAGTACAAAGGGATCAAAGTCAAAGTCAAAGCATTTATTCAGTATAAATTAAAAATTTGCACTTACACACATCAAATAACATTAAACAGATCATATTTAATAAAAAATATTATAGATATAACAGAAACATAACTTATTGCTTAAAAGACAGAGCTACCCGCGGTCTATTCTTTTCTCTGTTTACGGGTGGAAGTCTCTACATTGATAAAGATTCGTCCTGTCATTGCAAACCTCTAGTAGAGGTAGATGAAGCTAGACAGTTGTATACTTGCATCTCTATTCATAACGACAATCATTGGTCGAAATTCATCGCTATTCATGCAGAGACTACTGGCCGAGGTGGAGCATGCAACTGGACTAGCCCGTTGTAAAATGATTTATTAAAACAATAAATAATTCAGAATCTGGGTATGAAAATCTGAACAAAGTTTTAGTCAATAAAAAATCTTTATAGGTTTTTCTTTTGACTAGAAGTTGCTCAATAGTTAAATGAGAAATCTCATCTCTAGCTACAGCTTTAGTCTTCTGTTCTGAAGTCAACAAGTAATGAACCTTAATTTGACTCTTTTTAGCTCCAATATTGCTCAACAGTCCGACTGTTAAAAACAATCCAAATATTTTTCGAGGTTATTTTTTAAGGTTTTTGTCATCGTTTGTAGTAGAAAAAAAATTAACCTTATTCCAACTTACTTTAGCTCCAATATTGCTCAGTGGTATAGCCTGCAGCTCAGTACGCAGACAAAGGAACTCTCCAGCGACACAGGTGATCGCCGCGCAGGCTACATTTAGCATCCACCAGGAAAATGTTGTTGGGAATGTGCCATTGTACAACCAACAGGCTATGAGGTGGACACCGTAGAATGTGCAGCTGGAATGGAGAAGGTTTATGTAATAAGCTTTAATTTTACATGCAACATTAGTAAGTCACTAGTCAAAATTCGTATAACATTTTCAACCAATCGAATCAGTTTGACCTAAAATTAAGCATGTTTGGAGACAATATAATAACATTACCAAACGAGATAGTGACCAAATTCCAAACCTATAAGATAAACAGATAATAATAAATAAGTGATGATGTGGTTGAAGATGGTAAACACACCAAGGCCTAGAATACTCTCAAGAGCTGTGTGCTGCCAGAACACTAAGATAAGATAAGATTATGTAGGCAGATTTTTATGGTGGTAAGCTAGTTTTTGGTAGCAAGTCAGGTGGAACATCGATATAAAATGCTGCTACCATCTGTGAACCTAATATTCTGTGATGTGATTTCTTATGCAATAAATATGGCAAACAAGGCTTCATTGTCACTCCCACTTGATGTTAAACAGTCACTGTTGCATATCTGCAATATTTGTAGATCACTGGTGTGTTGTATACTCTTTATAACTAACCACTTTTATCACACTGGTGAATCAGTAATTTTAAACTGGAAAAGTTTTTTGTGTCTAAGATGAAAGCCAGGCTGAAAGGATAAAAGTAGTGGAAGTCTTTTAAATGTTTTATTTATTTCGCGAACTCCTTCAAGTTTTACTGCCTGGCAAAGATTTATTTGTGTTGCCCCTGGTCATGGAGTACTTCCGCAGTCCCTGATACCAAAGATATGGAGAAAATGAGACGCTGCTTATTGTTCTACATCTTTATTCGTCTCTTTATACTGAATATCTATGGATCCAATGTTTACCTAAAGTCTAAGCACAGTTTAGTGCGGCCCACTATCATCCACAGGGTGAATGCTCCAATGACAGCATTCAACACAAATGCTAAGATCACGGAGCGCCCCTCGCTGTCTCTTACGTGCAGCTCCTGAAATAGACAAATACAGTTTTATAGATTGTGGAAGTTTGATAGATTGTTCAGGCAATAATGGCTTAACAGATTTGGAAGAAATTAAGCACACAGACAGTGGAACCTGAATTAACACATTCATATAACACTGATAAAAAAGCTACATATCAATAGATGGATATGAGCACTTCCCCGGTCCCTGATACCAATGATAGAGAAAATGGGACGCTGCACATTTTTGTCCTTCGTCTCTATTTGTCTATTGCTTGAGTAATGATGCAATCATTCTGTTAAGCTACAGAGCTGATGTATTCTGTGCTGTCTTGCCTCTCAATTGTCTACTACGACATTTGAACAAAATGTGTGAGTGGACGCATAAGCCAAACAGCTGTTAAGATACCCTAGTTGCGTTTACCAGGTAGAGGTTGTAGCAAATGTAGTAGAAGCAAATGTGTGGTCAGACAATACCTCGGATTCACTACTAACGTGATGAATCCAAAGTCTGGGGGTCAGACTAATTAAATAACTTACGTGATACTCAAACAGGTGATCCAAAGTCCTCGTAGACCCAGTTATGTCCTGCATGACAGCAATCAACAAACACAACGTGAGGTACAGTACAGACTGCATTGCCACTATCTGAGACACTATCAGGCACGGATCCCATTGTGTATAGCGGAAAGAGCCTTTTAATTTCTTCATTTTTGACTTCATTTACGAAAAATCAAGGCAGAAAACACTTTCACAAACATACGACTTAGCGGAACCGCAATTTATGATCATGGAACGCTATTGTTTTAGGCAAGTTTAAGTGGAGAAACTGGATAGATATATATGTACAATAATATTATGATTATATTATGGAACATTTGAACTATTTCGAATATAAGGCTTTTATTTATTTAATTATTTTGTATAAAAACATCGATCGATCGATCGTGTAGGTATTTCGTGATTCATGACATATTTGTGATAATGAAGATAAATGATAATTGTCATTGTCACTTCTGTGAGCTGTCAATGTCTGCTAAAGTGGTTAACATACTTTTTTCATATAGCTTCACACTATTAGTTTATTTAGCCCACATACCTAAAATTACAACGGTGTCTTAAGAATTCCAGTTAACTGAGTTTTGTAACGGGAACGTGAAAAAGTATGTGTGCAAATCAAATCAAAGCATTTATTCAGTATGTAGCCAGTATTAATATACGCGTCATAATCATAAAATAAATCATAATCAATCTGTCAATGTCAATCATCAAGTAAACATAGCAAAAGCAGAATGTAATGCTTTGAATAAAAAAAACAAAAGTATTGAACCCGTAGAGAAAGTATATCGACGCTGGAAAGGCAAAATTATCTATGCGCCATTTTTGGCCATATTGAGTTACATACATTGATGGAATCGCCAGATTTTTCTGCGTCGTTTGGTCTTACTCACGTCCTTCTCTGACGACTTTTGATGTCGCTTCGACATTTTGGAGTCAGCGAGGTTTCACTTTTTTTTCCTTACTAACCGACAAAAATTTCTATAATTTTTGAAAATTTGGTGGTTGTCGTAATTGTGAAAAGCAAATTTCCCTTTGGTCAAGTATGACATCTCCGTTCGTACGGTAATTTCTCCACTTAGTTAATTTTTCCAGTATCTGGCAATATAGTTTTAGGCGCATAGTATATTTTTGACTTCTTTGGTTTTTTCCTACATGGCGTTTAGTATAAAATTGCCAGTTTTCTTTTCTTTATATTCAACTGATCAGCAAATATTACCTGCCTAAAAGTACAACTGATTGTCGGTTAGTCAATTTTTAACTGCCGTTTTGAAGTGTTATTTTATTATTTGGGCAACTTTTAGTTGAACGTATACGATTATCCAATGTCGGTTATATCCTATTGTAGTGTCACCCCCCCCCCCCCCTCTAAAAGCTAAACTACGCGCTTGAAAAATCTAGAAAAATTCGTGATGATAGCGCATTTTATAAACTTTAAAGGAAAATAATAGGGGTTGAGATAACTTTATTACTTTAGCAGTAATAGTCGTTGATTTTGGGTGTTGGATAATTTTGTACCAAATACAAAATTCTTAGAATAAATCCTTTAAAGTGACAACGACGGAGTACCTAGTTGCTTGTTTATAATAATATATAATAACGGGTAAAGACTTGCATTGAATAACAGGCTACTACGGAACCCTACACTGCGCGTGGCCCGACACGCACTTGGCCGGTTATTTAATACTGTTTTTGCGGTTATTTAATACTGTTTAGTACATGGTGTATTTGAGCCAAATCATTACAAACATACAAAAATACAAAAATACAAATGTTCTCTCTTTATAATATTGATTGATTGATTAACACTTTATTGCACATTAGAATACAGAGGTATTTGAAATACTTTAAAAAAAACTAAATGTACAATCGGCGGCCTTATCGCTAAACAGCGATCTCTTCCAGGCAACCGGTAGACGAGTGGAGATACATCATTGTTATTATCGATGGTAGTGTGCATATAAGAAATCACAAAGTATTTAAAAATTATTTATACAAACAAATACAATAAGAGCAATACATACATTTAACTATAAATATATATTTATATAAACAAATATATACATTTATACATATTCCATTCATACATGTACATATATAACTTTACATAACTTATACATATACAATATACATAATACAATAAACTTAAATATATATAATGAAAAAAAGAGACAATAAATATATAAATAAAGTAAAATAAAGTAAGTAAATCTATTAAAAAAACAAACAAAAGCGACATATACAACATTGACAATTACTATAAATAACATTGAGACAAATAGAAGTTTTTGACACGAACTTAAATATATGGAGAGAAGTGGAAGTTCTGATATCAACTGGCAACGAGTTCCATAATCGAGCTGCTTCAACTGTAAACGATTTACTGTAAAATGAACTCGTGTGGTGTGGGATACTGAGAGTAAGATTTTCTGATGACCTAAGATTGAGGTTGTTAGAGCAGTGTAAAAATTTAAAACGATGTTTAAGATAGCAGGGATAATAAAGGACAAAAAGTAGACTAAAAAGAAGAATAAGTATGCGGGTATTCCGGCGAAGACGTATGGGGAGCCACTTGAGCTGTTTGCGAAAGTGAGAGACGTGGTCATACTTGCGCAAACCAAATATGAACCAAAGCAAAGGTTTTGAATGCGCTCAAGCTTGTCTAATTGCTCCTCAGAGAGATCAAGATAACTGGCGTCGGCATAGTCTAGAACAGGAAGAAGGAGGGATTGTGCAAGCGTAATTTTAGTGGCGGTAGGAAGAAAATTTCGTAGACGTCGAAGTGAACCCGCAGATGCAAACATTTTGCTGCTCACTGCTTCAAGTTGAGGAGCCCAAGACAGGTTTTGGTCAATTAGAATGCCGAGATTTTTAACGACTTTGCTGTATGGTACTGTGACTCCGTCGAAAACCACAGATGGAAGTTGAGCCCAGTCTATTTTTGACACCATACGAGAACTGCCTATTATTATGACCTGTGTCTTGGCTGCGTTTATCTTAAGTCCAAAGGTGGCAGTCCACTGCGTTATGCGACAGAGATCGTTGTTTATAATATTAACAGCATCAGAAAGGTGGGTTAAGGAGGATTGGGAATAGATTTGGAGATTATCTGCGTAAAGGTGGTAGGAAGAAGAGAGATTTTGGGAAATGGAGTTGATAAAGATTGCGAAGAGAAGGGGAGAGAGGACACCACCTTGCGGTACGCCGGCCATCGTGTCGCACCAGGAGGAGAACTTCTCTTCAAGACGACGCTGCCGACGACCGAATAGGTAGCTACGGAACCAATTAATTGCTTCTGGAGAAGCGTTAATAGAGCGCAGGATCCCTAGAAGTACATCAAAGTCGATCGTATTGAACGCATTACTAAAATCTAACAAAGTTAGTACTGTAAGCTGACCATGCTCCATGCCCAGACGGATGTCATCTGTTATTTATTAATATTAGTATAGATAAACGAGCGACTCAGGCCAAATAAGACAAGAAGTCAAGACGAAAGCCCGGCGAACAACACACAGGCGGCCGGTTAAAACTATGTCTCGCCGTGTACATACATGCACATTACACGCACACGCATATAACGAAACTACGCCTTACCACTTACCTTGTCAGCTAGGCTATTCTGTAAGCTATCTCGACAGCGGAATCCGCGGTGAGATTCGAATTTCGTAGTACGAAATTCAACCGTATTACAAACGCGATACGATTGAATTTCGTACTACGAAATTCGAATCTCACCGCGGATTCCGCTGTCGAGATAGCTTACAGAATAGCCTAGCAGGCGCGCGGAATGTCACGCTATAATAATTCACGATTTTTAAAGATAAAATGCCGAATTGTGTAGTGAAAGGGTGTAAAATCAAATCTTCGAGAAATGAAAAGCAGAATGGAATCACATTTTCATCACATTATCACAACGTTTTTACTGCACGGCATCACTCACTAAGTGCACACACATGTTTACGAAATCGGCCTCAGTGCATTACTCGGCGATGGGGGTGTTGACATCTTATTTGGTCTGAGACGAGCGATTGAACTATGCAAAGATTGAACAATGCAAGAACTGAATTGCCTATGCAAAGAAATATCTCATCTTTTACTAAACCTTTGATTCGTTTATTATTCAACAACAGAAGCTCGCCTTATATTTTTTATGACATAAGTAACAGGACAAGCACGACGCTCTCCCTGATGGTAAGCGCTGACGTCTACCTATTATAGATGTCACTGCACCTGTTACCTCGAGACATGCCCTGTTATCACAAAAGAGATTCTAGTCCTACGGTTTGTAATTTCACTGGACACAGCCATTCAACACCGAAAAACATTCCTATTTCACGGTTGAAACTAGCAGAAGTTCTACTACTACAATTCGTACACCCCAGTGAACGCAAATAAAATGCGTTCACTTGTACACCCACTATCATTCAATTAAAAATAATAAAAGTGTTTAAAGCTACACGCCGCAGCGTTCTGCGTGCGCGATCAAGGCGGCGATCAGATAGCGCAGTAGTATTTGTAACCACTTGTTCATACCAAACGCAATCAGAAAACAATTGGAAAGTACCGAGATCGCGCCCGCAGATCGCAGGCCGCCGCGGTGTGTCCGTAGCTTAATATATTTTATATATCTTATAGGCTATGATCCTACCACATAAGGAAAGATACGAAAAAATAATAGTGAACAAAACAGTTTATTTGACTTCATACTTAAATATATCTTACACCTATTCACTTAATATTTAGTTTTATCTATGTTAAAATCTACTACCGGTTCTTATATCTTGATCTATCTTCAACATCTTCAAAGGTCATGGCCCTGTATGCGTAAAATATTAGCAACGTCCTCAGTGGAAAGGAAACTCGCGGTCCTCAGTGGAAAGGAAACTCGCAGTCCTCAGTGGAAAGGAAACTCGCGGTCCTCAGTGGAAAGGAAACTCGCGGTCCTCAGTGGAAAGGAAACTCGCGGTCTTCAGTGGAAAGAAAACTCGCGGTCCTTAGTGGAAAGGAAACTCGCAGTCCTCAGTGGTACTTACTTCATTCAAACACCGCGCGATTGAGTTTATTTTCAACAAACTTCTAAAAAGGAGGAGTGAACCGATTCGAATGATTATTTTTTAAATTGGTATGGTATATTTCTGAGGTGGTCCCAATGTAATTTCTACGAGATCTGATTAGTATCTCCAGCGATAACGATTATTATTAGACGATTAACGTCTTAAACTTGCTACTGAAACTCAATTATTGATTCTTTTATTTAGTAGAAAGTACTCTATATCTCTGAATATACTTATCAGATCTTAGTAAAATCAGGCCTGTCGCACTCCGCGCTGTAGCTAGAAACTACAAGTACCTCCGCGCAACCCTCTCGGGTGCATGTTTAGTCAGTTAGGTGTCACGCGCGCTCTCGATCGGCCGCGCACCTTACGTGTACCTACCTCATGATTATATTCCTTGCTTACGATATTAACATACAGAAATATTATTCAGTATGTCTAAACGAAGGGCTACAAAGCATTGCGTAGCATACGGATGCTTAAACAACAACGGGAATGACGACATTAGATTTCATACACTTCCTAAGAATCTCGAGAGGTAAGACATTAATAAACTTAATATCTATCTAGTAGGTACTTTTTGTTTAACGATCCGGTCGTTTAGTAGTAGTTTTCGTCTGTTTTTTGCGTAAAAGTCAATGACCTTAAAGATTTTTCACTGTAAGTAGACCTCCCGGGTACTAGTGGCCGCCTTCTAATGCAAGGTCAGTGTATACTAGTTTTAGTTTAATACTTATATCAATTGAACAATAAAAGAAGGGGATAGAAAATGTCAATTTTTATTTTTCCTTTTTTTCATTTTATTTGTTAATTTTGTCGTCGCGCTGCACATGTAGGTACTTATGTAAAAAACAAAGAATGTCACACATAAAATGGTAGGTAGGTATAAGTCAGCTGAGTTTCATGTTTCAAGGGAATTCACGTTAAGATCTTTAGGGAATTTCTATCGACATTACATCTTGCAAAATATTAATTGTAACCTACTTGAAATTGGTAGGTTATTTTATTATTTACTGTAGGTAGTTCACGTAGATCCTATAGGTAGGTACCGAGCTGGTCCCATTGTAATTTCATCGAGATCTGATGAGTATCTCCAGAGATATGACGATAAACGTCTCAAACTTGCAACTGAAACTGACTCGCGCCGCATGGAAGTCGGTTGTTTTAGTTTTAACTATCTTAATTAAACTATCACATAAACTATCTTAATTATAGTATAACTGTAGTAGTTTTATCCTTCATGTGCACTTCAAGTAGCACTTTAAATATACTCATTACATTGTTCTACCATAAAGTATTCTTCTACCAATTATAGGCTTCAATAAGTTATCTAATAACATTCAACCCTATAGGAGAGGCCGCGAGTTGACCGAGTTATTCAGACTCTCGCTGTGCGGACTTACGGTGCATTTTACTGTGCGCAACACGCGGTTCATAGTTACTATTAGTTGATACTGTGACGCAAATTCAAGATCGCACTCGAGGCGTGAAGCGCATTTTGAACGTTACCGGCGTTGTAACTAGGTTTAATCTCGCATTTTTGCTCGCAGGGAGTGCAATTTCTGTACTTGTACTATTCATTATTACTTGTACTATTCATTATTCTGTGGTAAAATGTAATAAAGGATTCCAGATTCAAAAGATCTCCAAAGATATGGACATAAAAATCTCAAATTTGCTACTGACACCGACTCGCGCGGCCGGCATGTTAAATGTATGGACACACCACGGCGTCCTACGATCTTCGGGCGCGATCTCAGTACTATTCAATTGTTTTCTGATCGCGTTGGGTGTGAACCAGTCGGTACAAATACTACTGCGCTATCTGATCGCCGCCTAGATCGCGCACGCTGGACGCTGCAGTGTGTCCGTTTTTTTAGTTTTTAAACTATATTGTATTACAATAAATACTCATGATAAAATCCTCGCTTGTACACTAAAACGATAAATTATGCCAAAAAGTGCCTTTTTGCACTTTCGGACATAATTATGTAATTCTAGTGATGCACATTAGTCAGTCGTCGAGGAACCGGCTAACACGCCACATCTTTCCATGTCTAGTTTTCTATTTCATTTAATTAAGTTCTACGTCAATCTAAACCTACGTTATTTTATATTACTTAGAAATATAAGGGGGTTTCTCCAATTTTCATTTTTAAAAAGTGTTTTCCATATATCCGTATACGCTTAGATCTTTTAAACTACGCAAAAATTAATGCAGTTTTTATCATAATAATAATACAATTTCAGTTTCCGTATAATAATTCAATTTGATCTTCAATTTTGTCTTACAGCTGAGTATTGATGTTTCTTTTTATCTTTCTTGGCCTTAGTTTTAACTCGCCACCCGACAATAGCTGCAATGACTCCCACTACGATCACCAGAATTAGACCACCAATTATTATATAGTTTGTGTTACTCCCTTCTTGCTTGGTAGTCTGGGTGATACTGAAACGAAATAAAATTAAACTGGTCAAATGGAAGTTTCATATCAAAAACATGGCAGAAACCGCTCAACTTTTCGAGACACTCATCGACCGAGCGAGCGAAGCATCGGGATGTTTCGAGATGGGCCAAAAATGGTTTTGTCCGTCTGTCAGTAAGTCTGTCTGTCTTTTCTTACCTACAGGTCGATGTTCAACAGATTTCGACGAAAAATGGCACACGAGTTCCTTGATTTATTTTGAAATGTTTGTTGATATGATCAAAAAAAATCCAAAAAGGGGGAGTGGAGGGTGAAAAAAGAGGTGAAGTTTGCTGTAAGTTATGTATGGACTGATATCAATTTTCGATTTTTTTTCGGAAAATGTATACCTATCTATACACATCTGACTACGCAGTCTTCTTTGCTTTTACAAGACAAACCCGTAGACAGCAGATTCAAACTCCTAGGACCAAGGGAACGCGAGTAATCGCTAACGATTACTCGCGTTCCTTTGTTCCTAACTCAGAGTTTTGGCAAAATATGGGTAATAAAACTCCTATTTTGCCAAATCTCTGAAATGGCTTTGCTAAGCCAAGGGAAAGGGGAAAGTGTGGGTTATTGCATGGTTATAAGGGCAAACGAGGTCTATTGTTCTCACAACCACTAGTATACGTATAAGAAGTGTATCATCGTAAGTATGAATAACTTACTGAATTAATGGAATGGTATACTATTCCGCAAAATATGAACACAAATAATTCTTACATACTACGTTTATGTTGATGGTGAACCTTGGCCTGGCGATCGAGAGGTCGTGAGTATGATCCCCAGCCCAGAAATTGACGTAAACCCACTCCAGAGTCCAGACACAAGCATATTTAACTTAGTTGGAGGAGTTATCAAGACTACTTGTAACGTGCAACCCACTTTACTGGTAAATTTTAATAAGAAACTATACTAACGTCGTAGTGAAGTCAGATGGTACATCCAAAGAGTTGGTCTTCACCACACTGGCGTAGAACTTGGCAGAAGCTCGGGGGGTTCTGGTACGCGACGGCGATGTGAAGTCTACCTCATACAGGCCGAACTTTGTGCTGGAAATAAGACGAGATAATACGACGGTAAGTATAGGAAGTGTCATCATTATCAGCCAATTTCCGTTCACTGCTAGACATAGGCCTCTTCTATGGCCAATGAGCTCGATCTTCATCTATTCGTTTCCAACCGCTGCCAGCCAGCTTGCGTACATCATCGCTCCACCTAGCTGGAGGAATGTGTAAGGAAAGTGTAAGTATGCTAAATTGACAGTTGTGCTAAGCTATAGGCTCAAACCACCCACCTAACAAATAATTCTTACATCGGTCTTGTCAAGTTGGAAGAAGAAAATGCATTTTTTTTCATTTATCAAAGAGCAGCAACCAGGCAAGTGGCCTATCTGATGCTGAGTAGTTACCATTGACACTGCCCATTGACACTGAAGTACAAGATGTGATACTAGTGCAATTCCTGCCGTAATGACGAAGGACTAGGGTCTTGAATCTCTCTAAGAGGAGAGTTAATAAGTTTATTATCCATTTGTAGCGATTCACACACCACACCGCGGCGTACTGCGATCTGCGGGCGCGATCTAAGTACTTTTCACTTGTTTTTTGATCGTGTTTGGTGTGAACTAGTCGGTACACATACTACTGCGCTATCTGATCCCCGCCTAGATCGCGCACGCAGGACGCTGCGGTGTGTCCGTGTACCTTTATAGTATCCTATATTGCGGGAAGACATCAGAAGGAAACTCATTCCACATCTTGTAGGTAGACAGTGGAAACAATTGCGTAAAACGGCATTGTAGGCCAAACACAGCTAGTAGTAAATTAAAATTAAATATTCTTGTAATGACCAACAATATTTTTAAAAAACCTTGTTTTAAAGCACACTTTTATTTCAATTCTATGATTGGAGTATAGTTACGGCCACACCGCGGCGTCCTGCTATCTGCGGGCGCGATCTCAGTAGGTACTTTTCAATTGTTTTCTGATCGCTTTTGGTGTGAACCAGTCGGTACTAATACTACTGCGCTATCTGATCGCCGCCTAGATCACGCTCGCATGACGCTGCGGTGTGTACGCACCTTAACCCCGTAACAAATATACAAAAAATAAACTAGCCAAGTACGAGTCGGACTCGTAAATGTAAGGTTTCAATTGAACAAAATATGGAAAAATAAGTTTTTTGTATGTAGGACCCCCTTTAATTTTGAATTTATATTTGTTTTTGTTATTTTATGTTATATCAACCATTGTAATAATACATAATATAAGTAAATATCAAGTCTCTATTACGTTTTGTAAGAAGAAAAAACACGTTTCTTGTATGAGGACCCCCTTTATTTTTTACTTTATTCTGTTTTTAGTATTTGTTCTTATGGCGGCCATAATACCTACATACTTTGTGAAGATTTCAAGTCTCTAACTAGTATGGTTCATAAGTTCAAGCAATAAAGGCCGAATAAATCAGTTTCTTGTATAGGGACTCCCTTTAATATTCAATTTTATTTTTTAAGTATTTTTTTTAATACTTTATAGGCTAGCGTTTGACCACTATCTCACCTGTTGGTAAGTGATGATATGGTTGAAGATGGTAAGCACGCTAGGCCTAGAATGGGAACTGGCTCTCAAGGATAGCTGCCGGAACAAATTAGATGTTTGGTGACAGATTTTCTAACTTGAGGTGGTAGCTGGCCAGGCGGACACTAGATAGTGTCCTACCACCATGCGGGGGTTGTTGGTTTTTTAACGATGTTTTCCTTCACCGGAGGGCCACTGTGAGAAGCGCACATAATTTTTTCTATAGAAAAATCCATTGGTGCACGGCGTATTTGTTGTTAGATCCCGCATAGTCTATACTAATATTATAAAGAGAGAACATTTGTATTTTTGTATTTTTGTATTTTTGTATTTTTGTATTTTTGTATTTTTGTATTTTTGTATTTTTGTATTTTTGTATTTTTGTATTTTTGTAATGATTTGGCTCAAAAACGACTGAACCGATTTAAAAAATTATTTCACTAATACATAGAATGGACTTTCGAAATGAAAATATGCTATATATTATCCCGTTTAAATGAAAGGTACATTCGTGGAGACCTAATTTGCAACCTAAGTCGGCAAAAAAACGGAAAACAGATAGAAGAATATTTTCTATGCAAGAGTTGTACAACTTAATAAGACCTACAAAAAAGTCCGCGACAGCATATGTCTCTATCTCTTAAGGTTGACTCACAGTAACCATTTTAATCTTAAAATTGTTGTTAAAAAATATTATATAAATTCCAAGGCTATTTTCAAGTATATAGTATTAATCCTTATCCAAATAATTACGTTAATTAGCTTTGCCACATATTATAGATTAAAATTGTCCTTTACAGTATATAATTCAAATGAAAACTCTAGAAGATATCACGAATTTCACATACACGCATCGCAAAATTAATAAAATATTTGCAGTGAAACCACAGATTAGGTCATAGTTACTACGAAAATATTATTATAAGCTTACCTATGCTGTAGATCCCCACCGATCACAATCAATTTGAAGCCAATAAAGTATAATAATATGATCTATTGTATAAAATAATATTCATCTATATATATAATAATATAATATTTTAAACCACCCCGATTGATCTATGTATAATCTTTTCATTAAAATAAAAGCATTCCAATGACTCTAAACACGACATTTAAAATTTGAGCTGTAAGTTGGTGAGGATTTGAGTATTCTGTAGAGTCCAGGAGATGTCCCAGCATCAGATCAATGCTTCCATGTTCTTACAATATCGTTGAAGAAGAAGATTTTAGAATTGATCAGACCTATGAAAGTTCATTTCATAGCGCAATTAACTAGAAAAAAGCTCATAGTTTTATAACGTATGAACGAATTTTCAGGAATCAAAGTTAAGAAAACTCTCGATGAAGACATCTATCAAACAAAAAAAACTATCAATAATAAAAACAAAATCGGTCCATCCGGTTAGGTGCTAAGATGCTACAGACAGACACACAGATACACACGTTAAACGTATATTACCCCTACATTTTGCGTCGGGGAACGCGTAAGGTTACGGCGGCAGATGTTCTCCTTGGTGGTAAGCTACTTTTTGGTAGATTTAATGATCCCACTACCACTGTACGAAAACTCATGATTCATGAATGCACATAAAACTTTAATTGGTAGGTATATAGCTAGACGACGACCGTCGGGTCAGAATCAGGGTAACTATCCTTTACGCTAAAGGGCCGTCCAATATCACTACGTAAGTGTTATAAAACAAAGTCCATCACTGCGTCTGTCTGTCTGTTCGCAATAATCTCAATAGCTACTGAACGGATTATCATGCGGTTTTCACCAATAGCCAGAGTGTTTATGAGGAAGGTTTAGGTGCATAATTCGTTAAGGTTTTGTGTAAATTGGATGAAATATGACGATGATTGTTAAATATGTTCATATTTTATATTCGATGCAACAAACTGATGCAAATTTTGTAGGCATATATGTTCTACCCGTGCGAAGCCGGGGCGGGCTGCTAGTAATATATAATTCGTGAAAATTTCAAGTATCTACCTATTACGGTTAAGGTGATATAATATTGTGAAATTCCGACAGACGAACGGACCTACGGACAGCGAAGTCTTAGTAATAGGGTTCCTTCGGTACTCTATGGGTACGGAACCCTAAAACACAGACGAATTACGAGACTTTTTTGGAAGTTGGTTGATAATACTAACGTGTATCCTTCCATCCACTCGAAGTTATCCATCAAGGTCCACGCGGTGTAGCCGGTCACGTTGACGCCGTCTTCTTTAATGGCCAACAAGATCTGGATGAAACAACTTTTATATAAGACGGTCTACGGCAAAACAAAATGTGTTCTTAACACAGTCACTGCAGCATCATTTTCAAATAGCTTTAAGCTGGTGCGCTGGAGACCTAAAAGATCTCGAAACTAAACTATCATGTGGTGTTTATGAGACCTAATTAGTCTCAGAAAATAATTTATATCTTTCTTAAAACCTATGATAAAATATGTAATATATTTGTCTTACTCATACACACAAAACAAAAAACGTTAGGGCCTCCGGCAGAGAGTGAAACAATACGATTTTAGTCGCCGCACAATACGAAAGTCTTGCAAGAGATTGAATAATTTTTTTGTGCATGCATTTGTATGCTTCGATGACATGATACTGGCTAATGGCTGCTGGCTACTTTGACTAGCGCGACCTTTAAAGTCGGTTCTTTTAATTTTTTTATATATCTTATAGGCTAGGACCACTATCTCACCTGTTTGGTAAGTGATGATGCGGTCGAAGATGGTAAGCACGCTCGGCCTAGAATGGGAACTGGCTCTCAAGGATAGCTGCCGGAACACATTAGATGTTTCGGCGACAGATTTTCTAACTTGAGGATGGTAGCTGGCCAGGTGGACACTAGATAGTGTCCTACCAACATGCGGGGGTTGTTGGTTTCTTAACGATGTTTTTCCTTCACCAGAGGACCACTGTGATAAGCGCACATACATTTTTCGATAGAAAAATCCATTGGTGCACGGCGGAGTTTGAACTCGGTACCTCTGGCATCAAAGCCGACCGTTCTGCCTATTACGCCACCGGGCTCTCAAAACGATTAAACGATCTTAAATTATGAATATGGTGTCATCTACCTGTTTCATATAATCTCTCAAGTATTCAATCCTTTCTTCATCATCGAGTCCGCCGCGCGTTCCTCGTCCATTCTCCATGATGATGATGGGAATGTCTCCATACTGCTTCTTCAGCCAGTTCAGCTGCTTACGGATGCCTTCAGGATGGATCTAAAAATGCATTGAAAAATAATATTTTAATAGAGATATAATAAGTTTTAAACCTAGGTAAGACCCTATGTGGAAACTCGTCACCATGTGTAATGAAAAGTATTCATGAAAACAAAACATACTATCCATAATTAAGATAGTTTAAAAACTAAAGCAACCGACTTCAATGCCCCGCGAGTCTATTTCAGTAGCGAGTTTGAGACGTTTATCGTCATATCTCTGGAGATACTTATCATATCTCAATAAAATTACAATTGGACCACCACGGAAACGTACTCTACCGATTACAAAAAGAATCGGTTCAGAATTGACGGAGTAATCACGTAACATACACACAAAAAAAAATTTAAAAAAACATTCAGACGACAGAATTGGGAACCTCCTTCTTTTTGGAAGTCGGTAGAAAACAGACTACAATTTGACATGAGACAGCTACAGTCCCTACATTCCAGCTCCATAATCAGATCACATCGATGGTACTTTACTATATTGCATTGTCAACAAACCTACATTTACGCATACCATCAGGTCAATTTACCTTCTCTGATGGGAGGAGTACTTCCGAAACACCAGTAGATTCAACAGTCAATCAGTTTTCATCTTTTGTTTGCAGATCTAGGGTTACCTGTTAAGACGGTATTAAGCAGTTGATAGACGGACAATCAGTTCCATTCGGAATATGATTAGTACTGCAATTAGTCTGCGTTTTATTTATTTATTATGTTTCATTTTTTCACATTTTTTTGAATAAAATTGTCTGAAGTACTGAAACATCCACTGGGTTGCGGGTGCTCGTAATAGTACGGTTGGCAACCCTACATTAATCAGGCGAATTAAACATGTGTTTTAAGTGTGACGTTCGACGTCTAGATGAAAGCTGAATGGATCAAAACCTTTGTTTTTTTTTTGGAAATTCAAAGCAATAAGTTATGTTTCTGTTATATCTATAATATTGTTACATCGTGTCGATAGGTCTCGAAGTTTCGCAACGCTTCTCGCAGTAAACAATATTAACCGTGGGAAACAAAAAAAAAAAAACTAATTGCCGGCCATAAACCGACCGTCATAAAAGTAACCTTCCTGGAATTCCGACCTTAGTCACTGTACCTAGTTTTGTAGTTAAGATTGAACCTTATTCATAAGTCGTTAGAGATCAAATTAGCATGTATGGTAAAGTTGTTTACATCAGATGTTCAAAGTAAAGCCGCCTTTTGTTTTTGATTTTTGCTTTGTTTGTCTGCTATTTTTATTCTTTATTGATCGAGGATTTTCTAGAATAATTATTGTGTCCTATATAAAGCGTCGCACCGCGGCGTTGAGTCAGTCATTCTTTGGAAGCGACAGCGAAAACATCTAAGCGCGGATAGCAACCAAGTGAAGTAGTAAAGTTTTATCAGTGAACTAGTGTTGTGAACTGTGAACAGTGAAGTGTGAATTGTAAATTACCGACGACCTCAGTGTGTGTAACGGACATTTGATCATTGTGCAAGACGATTTGGACAACTACTGTGAAACATTGTGTTAACCTAGTGTTCAGTGGAAATAAACGTTCATCTCATCGGATTGGCATTTTAATACCACCCTGCACGTAACAATTGGTGTCAGAAGCGGGATGCCAATCACTCCGAGGGAAGATACGCGTACTCCACGCACCAGGCGCCAGGCGGAGATGGATGCAACCCGGCAGAAGGAGCTCGAAGCATCGGGAGCAGGAACATCCACATTGGAAGAGCCAGCAGCAACACCGATGGCACCCGCCATGGCACCGCCACCTACAGCAACGCCGGTGAGTCGAACTATGGATGGAGGCCTGGAGGCCATGCTAGCCGCTCTCCTAGCTGGACAAGAAGAAGCGAGCCGTAAACAGGAGGAAGCTAGCCGCAAACAGAAGGAAGCTCGCAAGGAACAACAGGCTGCTCTACAGGCTGTACAGGCGGCTCAAAAAGAAGCGAGCCGTAACTTGGAAGAGGCAATTACTCGTCAGTTGCAGAGCGGGCTTGCCGGTATGGGAGAGAAGATCAAAAAGGTAGAAACCAGCGTGAAAGAAGTGGAAGGGCGACTCGACGTACACGAGCAGACCGTGAATGACCTGGCTAATAAGGTCCAGAAACTGGAGTTACGAGGAGTTGGACGGAGCAGCCAGGTGCCCGCTACAACTTCGCCGTTCAATCTTGATTTGCCACACTTCGACGGAACATCTTCATGGGCAGCATATAAGTTTCAATTCACGACGCTGTCGAAAAGCTGTGGCTGGACAGACGAGTACGCAAATACAGCCCTCATATTAGCGCTGAAAGGAGACGCTCAGCTTATCCTGGAACGCATACCTGAAGAGGAAAGGACGCTGAAAACCCTGCTGGAAGCCCTTGAAACGCGCTATGGAGACAAGCACATGGAGCATGCGTACAGGGAGCATGCGTACAGGGCATAACTACGTGAGTGCACCCAGAAGCCCCCGGAGACATTGCAACAGTGGGCAAATGAAATCGAGAGGTTGGTCCGACGAGCCTACGTGTCGATGCCATCAACCATTGAGGTGATATCTCTGCAGAGCTTTGTGGATGGAAGCAAGGATGATGAGGTACGCGCTGCGGTACGGTTAGGACATCATCAGACACTCAAGAGCGCTCTGGCACATGCTTTAGAAGTGGAAGCAGTGCGACGGGACACCAAACCATACAAAGTTCGGGAGCTGGTGACTGAACCCAGGAAGCCTCGGTATGGACCGACATGTTACGAGTGTGGAGAAAAAGGGCACATTCGGATTGACTGCCCGAAAACGAAGAAACGGGTCACAGATATCCAGAACCAAGTGGAAATGGAAGCAGTGCGAAGATACATTAGACCGCATATGGCTCGAGAGTTGGTGACTGAATCCAGGAAGCCCCGGTATGCACCGACATGTTACAGGTGTGGTGAGAAAGGGCATATACAGATTGATTGTATTAAAACAAAGAAACGAGTCAGAGATGTCGAAACCCAAGTGGAAGAGTTCTACTTCTTGACAGAACAACGCAGTGGAAAGGGTCATAGCAACACCGATGCCCTATCAAGAAGACCTAGTGGGGAAAATTGCAAACACTGCAAAAAGGACGAGTCTCGAGAAGAAATTGGAATCATCAGGATGGACAGAACAGAAGATGAATGGAACGACGACAATATGAAACAAGCACAATCGGAGGACAGTGATTTACGACCTGTACTGGATTGGATAAAGTCTGGACACAAACCCCAGTGGAGCTACGTATCAGCTTGCAGCCCAATCACAAAAAGTTACTGGGCGCAGTGGGACAGCCTGACTCTGAAAGAAGGAATCTTGTACCGAAAATGGGAAAACAGCAATGGAAAAGAAACTACGATGCAGGTCGTTGTTCCCCGGAGTAAAGTGGCATCTCTACTACGACACATTCATGATGGAGTTTCTGGTGGACATGTAGGAGTCAAGAAAACTCTTGTGAAGGTTCGTCAACGATTCTACTGGGTACACAGCCGCGAGGATGTGGAAGATTGGTGCAGGAGGTGCACCGCGTGCGCATCAGTAAAAGGACCGAAGACAAGAAGTAAAGGACCACTAAAATTGTACAACGTTGGAGCACCATGGGAGCGCATTGCCGTGGATGTTGCCGGGCCATTTCCCGAGACTGAAGAAGGCAACAAGTACATCATCGTAGTTCAAGATTACTTCAAAAAATGGCCCGAGGTTATCGCGACACCAAACCAGGAAGCAAAAACAGTTGCAAAGAAGTTGGTGCAAGAAGTGATCTGTCGATTTGATGTACCGATGGAACTGCATTCCGATCAAGGAAGGAACTTCGAGTCTGCCCTATTCCAAGAAATGTGCACCCTCCTCGGGATCCAAAAGACGCGGACAACGGCAGCTCATCCACAGTCAGACGGAATGGTTGAGAGGTTTAACCAGACGTTGGAGAATCACCTGGCTAAAGTCGTGGATGCACATAAACGAGACTGGGACCAGTACATACTCGTACCTCTGTTCTTGTTGTCGTACCGTTCCGCTACCCATGACAGCACTGGTATGACTCCTGCAAATGTGAATTTCGGACACGAACTAAGACTTCCTATCGACGCCATAACTGGCTCTCCTCCGGATGCTCCGAAGCCTGTAACGGACTATGTCAGTGACCTTCGCAGTCAGTTGGATGAAGTGCACAGAATAGTTCGAGAGAATAGTTTGAAAACTGGCGAGAAAATGAAGACCCGGTACGATCGTAGAGCGAATACGATGGGATTCGAAGAAGGAACACTCGTCTGGTTGCACAACCCACTACGAAGGAAAGGAAAAAGTCCGAAGCTGCAGGCTCATTGGGAAGGACCATACCAGATTATCACGAAGATAAACGACGTTACCTACCGCATTAAACGAGGCCAGAGAGGAAAGCCGAGAGTAGTGCACATCGATCGACTTACGCGTTACCATGGAACAAATGATGATCGGGACGATCATAACTAAGAAGGGGATAATGTTACATCGTGTCGATAGGTCTCGAAGTTTCGCAACGCTTCTCGCAGTGAACAATATTAACCGTGGGAAACAAAAAAAAAATAAACTAATTGCCGGCCATAAACCGACCGTCATAAAAGTAACCTTCCTGGAATTCCGACCTTAGTCAATGTACCTAGTTTTGTAGTTAAGATTCATAAGTATAGTAAAAATAAGTAAAGTAAAGTATATAAGATTTCATAAGTCGTTAGAGATCAAATTAGCATGTATGGTAAAGTTGTTTACATCAGATGTTCAAAGTAAAGCCGCCTTTTGTTTTTGATTTATTGCTTTGTTTGTCTGCTATTATATATAATTATTGTGTCCTATATAAAGCGTCGCACCGCGGCGTTGAGTCAGTCATTCTTTGGAAGCGACAGCGAAAACATCTAAGCGCGGATAGCGACCAAGTGAAGTAGTAAAGTGTTATCAGTGAAGTAGTGTTGTGAACTGTGAACAGTGAAGTGTGAATTGTAAATTACCGACGACCTCAGTGTGTGTAACGGACATTTGATCATTGTGCAAGACGATTTGGACAACTACTGTGAAACATTGTGTTAACCTAGTGTTCAGTGGAAATAAACGTTCATCTCATCGGATTGGCATTTTAATACCACCCTGCACGTAACAATATTTTTTATTGAATATGATCTATTTAACGTAATTTGACGAGTGTAAGTGCAAATTTTAAATTTGTCCATATACTGAATAAATGCTTTGACTTTGACTTTGATTTGTTATCAGAAAGTGGTTAAAAATGGCTTGCAAATTGTATGTTGACGGACAACTGACTTACGTAGCAAGGTAGAGATCTACTACGATAACATGGCCCGCCCCTCCAATTTACTGTTTTAATGTGTGTAGTCACATCCTTACGAAAGAATTTGTATGTAGTTGTAATTATTTGTCCCAGTAGCAGGCCGGCAGTACCAGTACGCACATATGCGTGGCGGTGCGTTGTAAATTATTTCACAAATACTTTCAAACTTTTAGAATTTTGGAGGGGCGGGCCATGTTTTCGTAGTAAATCTCTAGGATGACTTACAGCAAAGAAAGGTGTTAAAGCGGGCCAGTCAGGACGCAGAGTCATCTCAGCATGGAAGAGTGGACAGTCTCCGAGGGGCCAGGGTCGAAGGGTTCCGTTCACTGCACGCACTAAACGACTGCTGTACTGATTTACGCCGTAGAAATCAAATGTACCTTTCGATAAAAATAATGTAAAGATCATTATTACTACTTGTACTATTAATTATTCTGTGTTATTACATACAATCCAAAATTTCGCCGTCCCGTGCGGCGGGACTGTAAAAGACGTAAAAAGTGTAAATAGCACAAAAGGGAAACATAATGTAAAGATCATATACAAACTTTTTAAATGTAACTACGTAACTACTTCAAATTTAATTACTGCACGAATCTCGAGTGTTATCAATTTTTAATTATTTTTACGGTTAAACTCACGTGAAGTGGTCGACTGTCTGTAAGATGTCGACCGGTTTCGAGGCAATTAGAGCCTCATATCTTCATGGGTCTGTACGCGTGCTCCCGGCGAGCGCCACACTTTACATAATTCTATTCCACGGCTGAATTAATGCATATTATTATGCAATTAATGGCAACGTGGTGGTTTTTTTTTAATATCATATAGGTAAGCGATGATGTGGTCTAAGATTGTGAACACGCTAGGCCTAGAATGGTTTGACTTTAAGAGTATGTGTGCTGCCGGTACCGTAAGGTTATGGCGGCAGGTTTTCTCCTTTATGGTGGTAAGCTACTGGCTAAGCTGGAAGCAAGTCAGGTGAAACATCGATATAATGCTCGTACCAACTGGTACAAAAACGCAACGGTTATGACGGAAGAAAGATACAAAATAACATAGTTTAGCTAAGTATACTGTACCCTTTATAAAGTCTATCTCTTCCTTGGTAAGACCTGGTAGTATCGAGCGAGGGTAACCTTCTTCTGAGCTATAATCTGCTACCCTCTCCTCTACTACTGACGGCCATCCACCTTCACCGAAAATAGGTTGCGAGTATCGACCCGTCTGGAAGGTTATAAGATTAATATTAGCCAAAAATAACTCACAATACATGGGTACATCTTGCAGAAATTGCTGTCTAAAAATATTCATTGGTACCCAAAAAGTTTAGGGCGTCAATTGCTTATTTGTATAATCTCCCATAAAGTGATAGCAAAAGAAATGTGTTATATTATATCTGACTTTTCCAATGGGAATGTCAACTGAAACTGGATTGGTCTACTCTAATAATTTAAGATCGTTTAAATAACTAAAAGAACCGACTTCAAACGTCGCGCTAGTCGAAGTAGCCAGTAGACGTAGTAACTATTATATAATCTGTGCCAGTAGTTAGTAGCATGTCGTCAAGGTATATAAATGCATCGTAATGCAAATGCTGATAAATTATAACCAGCCAAGTGCGTGTCGGGCCAAGCGCAGTGTAGGGTTCCGTAGTAGCCTGTTATTCAATGCAAGTCTTTACCCATTATAAACAAGCAACTAGGTACTCGTATTTCGTCTTTGTAACTTTAAAGGATTTATTCTAAGGATTTTGTATTTGGTACAAAATTATCCAACACCCAAGTTCAACGACTATTACTGCTAAATTAATAAAGTTATCTTAACCGCTATAATTTTCCTTTAAAGTTGATATGCGCTATTATCACGAATTTTTCTAGATTTTTCAAGCCAGCAGTTTAGCTTTTAGAGAAGGGGGACGCCCTACTGGAACAAAAATTTGCACTTTAAAGTTTAATATTTTGTAAATGGAGCATTCAATCGAAAAATGGTATTAGCAACCCTTCAATCATTTTAAAAGACCTATTCAATGATACCCCACACAATGGGGAAAACGATGAAAAAAAAAATTCATCCCCATTTCTCTTATAGGGGAGCTACCCTAAAAAAAATATTTTTCAAAATTTTATTTCAGTTTTTTGTCGGCGTAGTTTATATACATGCCTCCACAAAATTACAGCTTTCTAGTATTAACGGTCTCTTAACAAAACCTCGGACAGACAGACAGACAGCTAGACAGACAGACGGACATGACAAAACTATAAGGGTTCCTTGTCATGACTACGGAACCCTAAAAAACGGCTCGGCCTATTTCGTTAAAATTCAATTGGTTGACCTTGAAACCAAAACTTGAAACAAAAAAGAATTTCTCAAATCTGTTTAGGCATCTTTGAGTAATCGGTGTACATACATCAAAGAAAGATTCTGACAACTCTGAGAACCTCCTCCTTTTTTGTGAAGTCGGTTAAAAATATTTATTTAAATAGAAACATAATAATTTCGTTTAATAAAAACTAAAACTACCGACTTCCATGGCTATCTCCGCGAGTCAGTATCAAAACAGAATAATATATAGGACAAGGAAGTTGTTTCAGTAGCAAGTTTGAAACGTTTATCGTTATATCTCTAAAGATACTTAACAGATCTCGATGAAATTAAAATGGATCTACCTCTGAAATGTACCCTACCGATTAAAAAAGAAACATTCGAATCTGTTAATAATTGAGGGAGTAATCGCGTAACATACATATAAATAAATAAATAACATACATACAAATAAATAAATAAAAAACATAATACAGACGAATTGAGATCCTCCCTCTTTTTAGAACGCGGTTGAAAATAATAGGCACATTTACCAGGAATTGTCTGAGATTTTCTGCAGTATCTTCCTCGTTTACATCAGCGGGTTCCATCCAAATTAGATGATTGGTAAGGGATACCTTACCTTAAACAAATAAAGAAGACAACTTAAAACTTAGTTAAACTTAATAAGAACTTAAAAACTACTTCAGTTTGTCGTACACATTTTTGATTTATGTTTTGTTTAGTATCTAAGCATGGTAACTATGAAAAATAATTTAAGATCGTTTAAAAAACGAAAAGAACCGACTTCAAACGTCGCGCTAAAGGTCACGCTAGTCAAAGTAGCCAGAAGACGTAGTAACTATTATATAATCTGTGCCAGTAGTTTTTTTTTAGTTTTATTATGGCTCCACACGATTAGTGTACTTAGCCAGTGTCAAGTATTGAAATTCTTCAGTAAAGATGTGGTGTTTACTGAAGATTTACAGTGGAATTTTGGTGAGAACGCAAATAGCATGTTTTTCAACATAGTGCTGTTTCCCTACACTCGCACACATTCACCGGCACCTAATGCCACCGGCATTAATAATCCACATTAATTCGCGGAAGAACACAAATTTAAGAAAAAAATACAATGAGATCACACACACTTTTCCACGTTCCCGCCAAAACTCCGTGCCAGTAGTTTGTAGTATGTCATCGAGTCAAGTAAATGCATTGTAATACAAATGTAGATAAATTAAAAACGGCTCGGCCGATTTTGTTAAAATTTAAATGGGACCACCTGGGAAAATTCTTTTTTTGTTTCAATGGATGGGGTACCCTTTGAAACAAAAAGGAATTTTCCAAATCGGTTCAGGCATCTTCGAGTAATCGGTGAACATGCATAAAAAATAAATAAATAAAAGATTCCGACAAATTGAGAACCTCCTCCTTTTTTGTGAAGTCGGTTAATAAAGTGCTAAGTGCGAGTAGGCACGCCGAAAGATCCATTTTAACTTGTAGACTGATACCAGACGTCATTTGCATGACAGATGTAAATTCTTTAGATTTCCAACAGATGGCGTTAGTAACCAAACAGTATGTTTACAGCAAAGTTATTCTTTGATCCGTTATAAGATCAAAGAATAGGGAATATGCATGAAGCTCAGATTTATTGGAAATAATTTTTTATGATTCTTTGTTGTCCTGGAGTTATATGTAAAACCTTTTTTTTTATTTAATTCCATTTTATTTGCTTAAAATAATAAATTAAAAATGCAATTTAAGCGAGGGAAATTTAAGTTTGTAAAACAGATCACCATTGGTCGAATCGAAAGTTGACGTCATTATGCACTACTCCACGTGATAGAAATATTGAGCGCGGGAACATAAAAATAAATGTATGGTGTGGTCTTATTGTATTTATTTCCAAATATTGTGTTTGCCGCGTATTATTGTGCAAAAATGTATATTACTAACCATTTAATATAGATAAAAATGAGTACGAGATTAGAGAAACTGTATAATTTAATAAAAACATGCCATTGGCTAAATACAATAATCGCGCGGAGTCTTAGTTAAAGAAAAAAAAGCTAGTTTGCTTCAAGCGGCGTGTGTCTGACGTAAGTGCGTGACGTCATAATGCATTACCAAAGAGCCCGGGAAATGATGGCGTTTAAACTGCTCAAATTTATTTGTATATTTAAATAATTAGACTAATTCCAGCAGTATTTTATTTTTTTATTATGTTATATGGATGTAATAGGTGAAATAAAAATATTTAAAAAAAACATGCATATTCCCTATTACTTTGCTGCAAACATAATGTTTGGTTACTAACGCCATCTGTTGGAAATCCCGGAGTTCCCAAACTTATAAGTGTTCCCTACTGCTTAAAATTAATATGCCCACGCCTCCCCTCGGTCCAGGGCCCAGCAAGTAGCAGTAAGTGGGCTCGCCATGCAATTGTAAAATAAAATAAGGGCATAATATACAAGGTTATTCCTACTTGGTGCGAAACCTGAAAGTAGTTTGTTCAGAATCCGTTACAGAATCGACTCCAATAGTTTTTACCCTGATATATGTTTTGTCAAAAATGTAAGAAAATTTTAAAAGCTTGGACGCGGTTAGAAGCCGCGCCCCTGTGTAGATGTCTTCGCTCAAGTGGGGCGCGCGGCGCGCCCCCCACTTTGAAAATCAATGTTCTAACGGATGGCGTAGAATATTATTGTACTACTACAATAATATTCTATCTTAGAAAAAAAAAATGTTGATCTTAATTTTTTTTAATGGTAATAAAATGATAGTTTTTTGACTGATAACACATCTATATGTGAATGTAAATTACTATGTTAAAGCACAAATCAATTGGCGTGATAGTTTTCAGTAAAGTGTACCACAAAAGTGCTCAGGTTGTGAGATAGTGTTTGTTAAATACATAACGATTATCACACCGGCAAATAGTAAGTTTGTAATAGTAAATTAGTTTTTTTTGTGATGAAGCCACACATATTCACGGTTTTCACATTTCTTACTTTACACATGCTGTAAGACATTGTTTCTTGCCAAATTTCACGATCCTAGTTCTAGGTTTTGATTCATTTGTGAAATCGCACAGTATGCGAAAATTTGCGACGTAAACCGTCATACTATTGATTACGTTGACTTAAGTTTCATTTTTTCATAGCTTGTAGTGATTAGGACTTCTGCTAGTCCGCCTGGGGCGGTACCACTTTAGCCAATTAATTCAGCCGTGAAATAGAAATGATTTTCGGTTTGAATTTCGGTGTCCAGTGAAATTACAGGGCATTACTTGCGACTTGACATCTTTATGTCTCGACTATCGAGGTAACAGGCGCAGTGCAGTGACATTCTGGACAGCAAAATTCCAGAATTTTGCATGCTGCTGTATTTGTAATAGGTAAACATCATCGCTTACCATCAGGCGAGTGTCGTGCTTGTCTTGTTACCTTATACCATAAAAAACAGCTGAAAGGAACCGTAGCGAGTATTTCATATAAATTTAGACTCTCCTACGCGTTTTACCTCTACTTACGCGTTCCTGAGAAAAAGGGTCTTGGCCGACAGACGGACAGAAGGACAACGAAGAGATCCTATAAGGGTTCATTTTTTATGATAAGTAGGTAGTTTAGAAGTTATGAGGGAACAGATGAACATACATACAAACATACAAATATACTTACATACATACTTACATACATACTTACATACATACATACATACCTACATACCGAACAAAAACATAACCCTCCTTTTTAATTCGCCGTAGTCGGGTAAAAAATAACATGACGCTTACGTCACTTCAGCTGCCTGCGGACCGTGACCACAGATTATATAATAGTTATACCGTGACTCTACGTCACTGCCGTCAAATTTTACCCCAGTGCTTCTAGAGTCGTTTCACTTCAAAAATAAAATACACACAGATACAGTGCCACAAGTATAACTTGGCGGTGGTGGTTTTTGGAACTAATTCTTTTAATTGAAACTGTGAGTTTGACGTTTGAGAGATTACCGCGACATTATTGTTGATAAATCTGCTACATTAAAATAGTTCAATAATGCCAAAAGAAATTAAAAGTGGTTTAAGAGAAACTGTTATCAAAGTACAAAGTATAAGCACAGTGGCGCACAGGCACGCCAAGTTATACTTGCCGGACTGTAATAAATTAAACAAGGAGTCTCACCATTGAATTTCGCCCTAAACTCTTCATCGTAGACTCTCCACGCTTTAGCATGAGCTAGCAGAATATTTTTATTGCACTGATACACTCCTTCTTCGCTAACAACACCCGGCGCAAGGTGTCCAGTATAGTATGCTCCGTCACAGACTATAAACGGCTCGTTAATGGTGATCCAGGTCTTCACGCGATCTCCGAAGAGGGAGTATGCCACTCGAGCGTAGTCGGCAAACCAATCGGATGCGAGAGGGTTCGTCCAGCCACCTGGAATAATAGTGGAATGTCAGGAACCGTAACAGTCATGATGTAGCTGGATTGAGATTTTATAGCGTAAACAGGTAGTCTACTTTTGGTTTGCCTCAGGTGAAAGAAAACCAAAACAGAAGACTTCCAAAAAAGAGGAGTTTCTCAATTCGTGTGTATGTTTTTTCTTGTATATATATATGTTACGCGATTACTCCGTTAATTGAGAACCGATTCGAATGATTCTTTTTTTAATTGATAGGGTACATTTCCAAAGTGGTCGCATTGTAATTTCACGAAGATCTGACTAGAATCTTTAGAGATATGACGATAAACGTCTCAAACTTGCTACTGAAACTGACGTGCGCGGCATGGAAGTTGGTTGTTAGGGTTCCGTAGCCGAATGGCAAAAAACAGAACCCTTATATAGATTCGTCATGTCTGTCTGTCTGTCTGTCCGTCCGTATGTCACAGCCATTTTATTCCGAAACTGTTAGTACTACAGAATTGAAACTTGGCAGGTAGATGTATTCTGTGTAACCGCTTTCCGATTTTTATACAAAAATAAAAAATATTAAAGTTTAAGGGGGGGCATCCCATACATGGAACTGAAACAAAAAAAAATATTTTCTTCAAACCTATACGTCTATGGATAGGTCTTCAAAAATGACATTGAGGTTCTTAAAAATCATTTGAAAGATAGGCGCGTCTAAAGTGGTAAAATGTGTGTCCCCCCCCCCCCCCCCCCTCTAACTTTTAAAGTAAGGGAGTGAAAAATCTAAAATAATATTTAATTATAAATAAAAAAAAATATATATACGCTGTAGATCTCAATAAAAACTGATAACGAAAATTGGTTTGAACGAGATACAATCAGCAGTTTTAGAGATATGGCGACCGCAAAGATAACTTTGTTTTTCATACAAACACTATGAAAAACAAAGTTAATTTTGTAGTTGCGAAAAATCATAGTTATGGTATACTTAACCGTGTTACGGAACCCTACGAATGCGAGTCCGACTTGCACTTGGCCAGTTATTTTTAACTATCTTAGTTATTTATTACAAGCACTTTTTATCCAATCCATATCCATTATTTCGTCTGAGACCCACTTGCATAGACCAGAGTTAACACATATTTTTGTAATCCAGGGTTATTCAACATCTACGTTTGAATTATAATATGAGTAATTGCAATGTTTTTCTCTATTTCTCACGACAATATTTTAGGTAAGCCAGTCCTTTTTAGGGTTCCGTAGCCGAATGGCAAAAAACGGAACCCTTATAGATTCGTCATGTGTGTCTGTCTGTCTGTCTGTCTGTCCGTCCGTATGTCACAGCCATTTAATTCGGAAACTGTTAGGACTACAGAATTGAAACTTGGTAGGTAGATGTATTCTGTGAACTGCTTTCCGATTTTTATACAAAAGTAAAAAAAATAAAAGTTTAAGGGGGGGCATCCCATACATGAAACTGAAACAAAAAAAAAATTTCTTCAAACCTATACGTGTCGGGTGTTTATAGATAGGTCTTCAAAAATGACATTGAGGTTCCTAAAATCATTTTTTCTCAAAGTCAATAATTTGAAAGATAGGCGCGTCTAAAGTGGTAAAATGTGTGTCCCCCCCCTCTAACTTTTAAAGTATAGGAGTGAAAAATCTAAACAAAATATATTTTGTAGATCTCAATAAAAACTAACAATGAAAATTAGTTTGAACTAGATACAGTCAGCAGTTTTTGAGATATGGCGACCGCAAAGATAACTTTGTTTTTCATAGTGTTTGTATGAAAAACAAAGTTATCTTTGCGATCGCCATATCTCAAAAACTGCTGACTGTATCTCGTTCAAACTAATTTTCATTGTTAGTTTTTTGTTAATTATGTAGTTGCGAAAAATCATAGTTATGGAATACTTGACTGTGTTACGGAACCCTACGAGTGCGAGTCCGACTTGCACTTGGCCAGTTTTTATAAATATCTATGTAGACTTATCGTATTTTGTCGTTTTATGTTGATTTGTGTTATTCTTGTGTATTTCTTAACCCTGGGTAATAAAAATATGTGTCAACTCTGGTCTGTCCAAGTGGGCCTGACTATTACTACAAAGTAGCTTACCACTGTCAAGGAGAAAAATTGCTGACATAACCTTACAAACCTTATGGTATTTGGCAGCACACAGCCCTTGAGGGTCAGAGCCATTCTAGGCCTAATCTATTCTAGCGTGTTTACTATCTTGATGAAGAAGTTTGATAGTGAAGGATGGACGAAGTCGATTAAAATGAACGAAATGACAGAGATGGAGCAATAGAGCCTGTATAGCTGGGTCCCCGTCATTTAGTTTATTTTGTTCATTCAATTATCAACTGTTAATGATACCATCCTTCACCGCACCATCACTGACCGACAGGTGAGATAGTGGTTAAACGCCCATTCTAGGCTTAGCTTGCTACCATCCTCGACCGTATCATTACTTACCAACAGTTGAGATATGGTCAAACGCTAGCTACCTACTCGAAAAATTCGGAACCTAGCGGACCAATTGAGTGACATGTTTTTTTTTACGGTGGGTGGTACGAGCTATGACCAAAGCCTACCAGTGAAACCTACCAAGATCTTGCAGTTTCTGCGGCAGGTCCCAGTGATACAACGTGACAACAGGCTCGATGCCTTTCTCCAGTAGACCGTCTATCAGCTCGTTGTAGTATCTCTTGCCATCTTCGCTGATCTTGTCTGGTAGACCGGTCGGGAGAAGTCTTGTCCATGCTATTGATATCCTGAAAGAAATGATAGTTTTGTAGAAGTACACCTATTATGCCGATCTAGCGTGATGGTATGATAGCTTAGTGACGTGGTGGAAGAATGGCGGCTTTGACGCCAGAGACGCCAGAGTAGCGGGTTCAAATGAATGGATTTTTCTATTCAATAACGGCTTTCATGCCCCGCGGTTCAATTCAGTCGCAAGTTTGAGACGTTTATCGTCATATCTCTGGACATACTTATCAGATCTCGATGCAATTAACAATGGAACCACCTCGGAAATGTACCTACCCTACCGATTTAAAAAAAGAATCATTCGAATCGGTTCACAATTGACGGAGTAATCGAGTAACATACGAGTACATACAAAAAACCTTTTTGGAAGTCGGTTAAACATTTATTGGGGACATTTTAGTGACCCTCTAGTGAAAGAAAAACATCCTTGAGAAATACCCGGCATAGTGTTATAATAGGACAATGTCTAGTGTCCGCCTGGTCAGCTACCTACCACCCTCTGACCGTTAAACAGTACCTTAATATTTATATTTAAGTATTTCTATTTGCGGGTATCTTATATTTGTCAGCTTCATGTTCATATTTACTTTTGTTTACAATACTATGAATTGTGTGCATCAAATGATTAGACTGATAGCTTAGTTGACATTGGCTTTATTATTCTAAGAATTGTGATAATAGATTATACATAGCAATAACTGTTCTTCTTTCGTTTATCTAATTCTATAAGAATCTTTGTCCTGACATACTGACTGACTGAGAGACCACGCATAGCCTAAACCACTGGTCGTAGAGACTTGATTTGGAGGGTATATTTTACTTAGTACGTAAGGCTGTACTAAGAAAGGATTTTCCAACATTCATCCGTTAAGGGGATGAAACGGGGTTTCATAGTTTTTATGGAGAAACAAGATTAAATAGTTTTTTATTCGAAACTTCACACAAGTACTTCTGTTAATAAATAAGGAGATACGGGTTTCAGGATTTTTCAAAATTCCACCGCTAAGAAGGTGAAATGGGGTAACAAAGTCTAAGAATCGATAAGGTGTTTCGATTTTTATAAAAATTAATCCCTCTTTCCCTTTGTCACGCAAAAACTTGAAAATGGGTGGACTTATTTGGCTAATTCGTTTTTGATGTGTTTTTATGATAGAAAGGTTTTTTGAAGTAGGTAAATAAAAGAAGTTAAACGCGGGCGCAGACGCGGTGCACTTATAGTTCATATACGAGTATTATATTTTAATTCTAGCTGGCCCTTAAAACGAAACCCCTAAAAAAGAATCGTAGCAGACGAAAAAGGCACTGTTTATGCAGTCTGCTACGATCTTTTTTAGGGTTCCTTACCCAATGGGTAAGTAACAACGGAATCCTATTACTAAGATTTCGCTGTCCATTTGTTCGCCCATCCGTCCGTCTTCACAATGGCCGTTATAACTATAAAAATACCGAAAACCAAATAATGTTAAAAATTAAAGGTCCGGGGATACAAGAAACATTTTTTTTCGGCAAATTTTGTTTAATCTTGTTTAAGGTACGGACACACCGCGGCGTCCTGCGATCTGCGGACGCGATCTCAGTACTTTTCAATTTATTTCTGATCGCGTTTGGTGCGAACCAGTCGGTACAAATACTACTGCGCTATCTGATCGCCGCCTAGATCGCACGCAGGACGCTGCGGTGTGTCCGTACTATAGAAACAGGAATAATCATTATTCCTATTTCTGTGGTCCCTACCTTTATTGTACTTTGGCACGGAACCTTACCTACATGCGTGAGTCCGGCTCTTAGCGGATACCTACGTTATAATAACTAGCTGCATGCCAAATTTCAGCGCAATCCATTAAATTATTTGACCTGTGTTGATAGATCAGTCAGTCAGTATCGTTTGCTGTTTATATATACAGATTATAGCAGTCTGTTAAACGTACCTGTAGAAATGCACCCCTAGTTCAGCCACCATGTTGAGATCTTCCCTCCAGAGGTGGTAAGAGTCGCAGGCTACATCTCCGTTGCTGCCATTGGCTATTTTCTCAGGGTGAGTGTGGCTAAACCTGTCCCATATGCTCTCACTTTTATCTAGAAACAATAGATAGTACCTAGTTATTATTATATTATTTATTTATTGAACACCAACGAAAAGTACGATTACATACATACATACCAATAAGATACACGCACATGGTAAAAAGGTCAAGGAGTAAATCTGTATTAAACAAACTCAGTTCCGACCATACGGGTCAAGGTGTTAACGTTCCCTTTAGCATAGCTACATGTAAAACCAAAATAACGTATTCCAGAGGAATAACAAGCAAAAAGATCGAAATATTTAATTCAATACTAAATGAAAAACTCGACGTTACGAAATCTACACCTGATAATAATATATTTGATAATAATGATCCAAATATATTGCATAAAACATTTTTTGAATACCTTAAATTTACTTTTGACGAGGTTTTTCCTGTAACGACCAAAAACAATAATACTAAAATGACATATAATGATTGGGCTACGAAAGGGATCTATAAAAGTAGGAACAGACTGTATGAGTTGTATGAAGAAAAGGTTTTAGAAATGACAATTATTTTTTAAACTGTCGAACAATATAGTAACACTTTTAATAAGGTGTGCAGGGTAGCCAAGTCCTTTTACATTAATAAAATGATATCATCTTCGAATAACAAGATTAAAACTGTGTGGTCAATTATTAAAGCTGAAACAGGCAAATCACGCAACCGAAACAGTAAAATCGAAATATTGCATCACAATTCGGTTGTATCAGATTACACTAAGGTTTCTAACATTTTTGCTGATTTTTTTAATAAAATTCCTTTTGAAACTACAAAAGCCTTGCTACCCTGCAGAAGTGATGCCGCTCTCTGTTTACAAGATAATATGTCACTTGTTCCAGACAACTTCACATTTCATCAAATTTCAACATCAACCATAATTAAAACATTTAAGTCCTTAAAATATAAGCCTTCAGAAGACCTTTGGGGATTTTCAGTATCGTTTTTAGGTAATATTATTGTGTCCTTAGCACCCTATCTGGCCAATATTTTCAACGAATGCTTGAGTAAAAACATCTTCCCGGATTTAATGAAATGTAGCAGAATAATTCCTCTGTATAAGAGTGGTAGCCATATGGAGCCTTACAACTTCAGGCCCATTTCAATTCTGCCAGCTTTCAGCAAGATATTTGAAAAGATCTTTCAAAACCAGTTAACTGCTTTTTTTAATGGTCACGGAATCTTATATTCGACGCAATACGGATTTACAAAGGGAAGCTCCACTACAGATGCAACTACTTTTGTTGACAATATTTTTGAGATATTATGTTTCTTTGAAGTGTTACACACTTAATATCTTTTGTAAATTGTTAAACACAATCCAAAATTCACAATCCAAAAAAACCAAGCACCGGAACATGTTATTCCGGAGGTTGCGGGTTCAAGTCCCGTTGGTACGATGAAATTTTGGATTGTGTTTAACAATTTACAATATTTTTGAGGCCTGGGATGGATCATTGGATGTTATTGGCATATTTTGCGATCTGTCAAAGGCATCCTGTGACTGTGTTACTCATGAAATATTGTTAACAAAACTATCACATTACTGAGTAAGAAATGGAGCGCTTGAACTAGTCCAATCATATCTATCACAGAGAAAAATGAATGTGGATGTAAATGATGTACTCTCAGATACCCTAACTGTTAATATAGGTGTCCCTCAGGGATCAATCTTGGGTCCTTTTCTCGTTTTGGTCTATATTAATGACTTGCCATTTTTCATTGAAAAGTTTGCAACACCAATCTTATTTGCAGATGATAATTCACTGCTGTTTAAGGTCAAACGGAGAATTACGAATGTCGACGGTATTAATTTAGCTTTATGCGACATCCAGCACTGGTTCAGCATTAACAATCATTCATTGAACGCAAAGAAAACTAATTGTTTAAAGTTTTCGTTGATAAATGATAATTCATTCCCTCCATTATGTATTTCAAATAATAATTTAGATCTGACATATCAAACAAAATTTTTAGGGTTAATATTAGATAAGAAATTGCAATGGGGACCTCATATCCAAGAGCTATCAGGTAAATTGAGTTCTGCCGCTTATGCTGTTAAGAAAATCAGAGAATTCACTCATGTGAAAACAGCTAGAATTGTTTATTTCAGTTACTTCCATTCTTTGATGTCATACGGCATCTTACTATGGGGAAATGCAGCAGATGTTAATGCAATCTTTGTATTACAGATGAGAGCAATAAGAGGCATTTATGGACTTGGACCAAGAGAATCCCCGAGGGAACTCTTCAAGCAATTCATATTCTAACAATGCCATGCCAGTATATTTTTGCTAATATAATTTATGATAGAAAACATTTAAGTAAATTTGTCAAGCGCAGCGATACACATTCGTATAATACTAGACATAAGGAAAAACTAATATTGCCAATACTCCGTCGTCTATCGAAGGTTAATAAATCGTGCTACGTTAACTGCGCTAGATTATACAACATTCTTCCGAAATGGCTAACAGAGCTTAGGGAAAAGGCTTTTAAGTTTACAATCAAGTTTATGCTTGTAAAAAAGCCTATTATTCTGTTCAAGACTTTATCAGTGACAGAAAAGCGTGGCAAAATATTGACTGTCTTGAAGACTTCGTATAATATCAAATTGTTTATAGGTATATTTCTAACTCTTGACAAATTATGTATGTAGCTGACATTGACACATTAAATTTTAATTGTAATTTGACATTCCATGAATTTTAAATTGACATTTTATTTAATTATCTGTTAAATCATTAAATTTTGTAGATACGAGTATGTCTGTTAATCTAAGCTTCTTGTACCTACTTTAGTAGGTAATAATTTTATGGCTTTAGTTATAATGAAATATTGACATTCAAAAGTGTATGTATGTACCTACTTGAATAAATGAAATTGAATTGAATTGAAAGTGCCATTTCAATTATAGGTGAAGACTGCATGCATAGTCTTATTATACTTTTCAACCAAAAAGGTCTTCTTAAAGGTCTAAGTGCATAGTCGAACAATGAGCAAATAACAAAGTGTCGTAAATCTATATCTATACTTCTATACTAATATTATAAAGAGAGAACATTTGTATTTTTGTATGTTTGTAATGATTTGGCTCAAAAACGACTGAACCGATTTAAAAAATTCTTTCACTAGTACATAGAATGGACTTTTGAAATGAAAATAGGCTATATACTATCCTGTTTAAACCAAAGGTACATCCGTGGAGACCTAATTTGCAACCTAAGTCGACAAAAAAACGGTCGAAAAAACACGTTTCTTACGAACGCTGCTCAATTGAAAAAAGATGGAAGAATATTTTGTATGGAAGAGTTGTACAACTTAATAAGACCTACAAAAAAGTCCGCGACAGCATATGTCTATCTCTTAAGGTTGTCTCACAGTAAACATTTTAATCTTTATTTTTTTTGAAAAATATAACATAACTTCCAAGGCTATTTTGAAGTATATAGTATAATCCTTATCCAAATAATTACGTTTATTAGCTTGGCCACATATTATAGATTAAACTTGTCCTTTACAGTATATAATTCAAATGAAAACTCTAGAAGATATCACAGATTTCACATATACGCATCGCAAAATTAATAAAATATTTGCAGTGAAACCACAGAATAGGTCATAGTTACATCCGGTTGGGTGCTAAGATGCTACAGACAGACACACAGATACACACGTTAAACGCATAATACCCCTACTTTAAATCAAAATCGGTTCATCCGGTTGGGTGCTAAGATGCTACAGACAGACACACAGATACACACGTTAAACGTATAATACCCCTACTTTTTGCGTCGGAGAACGCCGTAAGGTTACGGCGGCAGATGTTCTCCTTGATGGTAAGCTACTATTCAACCGACTTCCAAAAAAAAGGAAGTTCTCAATTCGTCTTTATGTTTCTTTTTTCTTTATTTTTTTGTGTGTGTATGTTACGCGATTACTCCGTCAATTGTGAATCGATTCGAATGATTATTTTTGTAATCGGTAGGGTACGTTTTCGACGTGGTCCCATTGTAATTTCATTGAGATGTGATAAGTCTCTTCAGAGATATGACGATAAACGTCTCAAACTTGCTACTAAAATTGACTCGCGGGGCATTGAAGTCAGTTGTTTTAGTTTTTATCTTAATTATTGATAGATTTAATGATCCCTCGAAAACTATTAAAAATTAAAGATTCATGAATGCACATTAAACTTTCATTGGTAGCTAGGATTAGAACCAACGACCCTCGGGTCAGAATCAGGGTAACTATCCTTTACGCCAAAGGGCCGTGCAATATCACTACGTAAGTATTATAAAACAATGTCCATCACTGCGTCTGTCTGTCTGTTCGCAATTATCTCAATAGCTGAGCGGATTATCATGCGGTTTTCACCAATAGCCAGAGTGTTTATAAGGAAGGTTTAGGTCTTAGGTTTGTTAAGGTTTTGTGTAAATTGGTGGAAATATGACGATGATTGTTAAATATGTTAATATTTTATATTCGATGCAACAAACTGATGCAAATTTTGTAGGCATATATGTTCTACCCGTGCGAAGCCGGGGCGGGCTGCTAGTATAATATAATCAACAACCATAATTCAGCAATCCCTATTTCTATAGTCTGGACCGATATAACAGTACCTACCCTAGTTTTTATTGTAATCGCTAATCGCTTTTGACCGATCTCATATAGTTTACTTAGACTTATTCTGGCTCCCTGATTGGTCTAAGTTTAGTGAAGTGTGAAAACCACTAGAGGCGCTGTACTGTTTTTCATACAAAATTTATTTGATATACGATATTGGCATGAAAACTCTTACTAAGGGCACAGATTATATAATTGTTACTATGATAAGGGTACAGATATTAATATGCACTGGTGTTAACTATCGCCCAAGGTGAAAAAATAAATTAATATCAAAAATTGTTCTGTGTCGATGCTCTGCAAACTTTTTGACGTTTGCTCATTAGTAAAAATGCTTTGCCTTACCGCTGACATTCCATGCCCCTTCCACCTGGTAAGCAGCTGATGCTACTCCGAACTTGAACCCTGGGGGGAAGGTCAGGTCATTTGCACACCAGGCCACTGATGTCACCATACTTGAAACCAAAAATATTTATACAAATAATAACACATTTATGAGCTAAGCTATATGGCTTATTTAACTGGCCCAGTGCGAGTCGGACTCGCACACGTTGGGTGCCAATGGAACATGCTGGAAAATAAGTGTTTAAATGGTACCCTTTTTTTTTATTTAGTTTTTACAGGCTTATATTTAATTATTATTTGATGTTATAGCAACCATTGTAATACCAAAGAATATTTTTTTAAAGTACTGTTAATGCACCTTATGGGCAAATTTCATCTATTACCACAGTTTTACAGTAAGATACGAGCATAAAACGCCTGAAAGAACACGTTTCTTGAAGGGGACCCCCTTTTATTTTCAACTTTATTAACCGACTTCACAAAAAAGGAGGAGGTTCTCAATTCGTCGGAATCTTTTTAAATGTATTTTTTTTTTTTTTTTCTATTTTTAATACTTGTTGTAATAGCGGCCATAGTAATACATTTTTTGTAAATATTTCAAGTCTATCTATAATGGTTCATAAGTTCAAGCAAAAAACGCCGCTTTGTTGTATGGGGATCCCCTTAAATATTTTATAATTCATAATAATATTATATATTAAAAAATACAAGTCAAGTTTGTCGTAAAAGATCAAATAAGCAATCATATTTAATAACATTAGGTGTTATAATTTTACTATTAACCATTTAATTCAGTTTTATTGCCAGGAATTCAGCGTAAGTGTAAAAGGCCTGATTAACAAGCCAGCGCTTTAGGTTCATCTTGTAAAGTGTCGGATATTCGGAGTCTCTTTAACATGTTTGGCAGGCGGTTGTAGAGTGCCGGCACCATGGCATGCGTCAGCTTGGTAGACTTGGCGAGTCCACACCTCACAGTTGCCAGTTGACCTCTCGGGCGCGTATTGTATGTATGGGTGTCGCAGAGTCTGTCGTACGTGCCCAGAGTCAGTCTCGCAAACAGCGCTACTTGCATAACACGACTACAAAAAAATTTTAGTTCTTTGTCCTAAAGTTTATACTATTATTTTCCAGTTAGTTATGCACAAAAACGAAAAGAAAATACCTTTTTTCGGTATAAAGTTTGCTTTTGTGATAGTTATAATAATAATACTCATTTTTCAATTTTTTCATAAATTTGAGGATATGCTTACAAATTTTAAGGCCATGGGCTGCAGGATGTCATTAAAAGTACATATGCTGCATGTTCATTTGGATAAATTTAAAAACAATATGGGAGCCTATTCCGAAGAGCAAGGAGAACGTTTCCATCAGGACATCATGAATTTTGAACAACGCTATCAAGGCCAATACAATGAAAACATGATGGGCGACTATATTTGGGGTTTATTGAGAGAAAGTAGCTATGAACATAAAAGAAAAAGTAAAAGTGTGCACTTTTAAGTTATTTTCCACTTTTCTGTAAGCTAATTTGATAGTAAAACTTAATAAAAATAATAAACATTTTTATTTCAATAGTTTTATTTTCAATCAAAAATTAAAATCCGAGATTTTTAAAAATTTCGTTCAATCAGTCTTCTAAGCACAAAAGCAAAGTTTTTCATGCCATATATTTTTTTTCCGTCTAATTACGACCTAAACTACCGAAATTTAATGCTTTGCAATCAAAGTCAAATTTCATGTTGACCCGTGTAATCATTATTGATAATTATTATTTTTTATAGCACAGTGTGACATAAACCCGCACCTTACGCACGCTTTTCCGTGACTTAAATAGTCGATTATTGCACGGCGTTTAGCACACTCGCTGCGCTCGGGTGCCAACTTCACGGCGTGCAATAATCTTTTATTTGACGGAAATGCGTAGCAAGCGTAAAGTGCGGGTTTCTGTCACACTGACAGCTATAAAATAATATACGATACTCGTGACTTAAGTTGTCTATTATTGCACGGTGTTTACTTCACGCCGTGCAATAATAGAGTCCTTAAGTCACACGTATCGTAATATAATAATTTTGTTTTTAGTGTTTGTTGTTAAATTCCCCGTAGTAATACATACTTCCTGAAAAATTTCATGTATATACCTATTACGGTTAAGGAGATACAGGCCAAATATACATACAAACATAAACTCAAAAAACACAACCTTCCTTCTGGCACAGTAAAACGACTTAATATCCAACTTCCTACTTAATCAATACCAATATTATAAAAACGAAAGTCAGTTTGTATATTTGTTTGTTTGGAACTTCTTCACGGTCTTCACGGTTCTTATTATGGTATTGGCTATAGGATACTTTTTAATACGAGCAAAGCCACGGTGCACAGCTAAACTAGAATTAAAAATACGAAAGTTTTACAAACTTGGATGGATGTTTGTCACCCCTTCACGCAAAAACTACTGAATGAATTTTGATGAAACTTTGCAATGTTATAATTTATACATCAGAATAGCATATAGGCTATAATAAATAACAATACTGTGTATAAACATTGCTGTTGTAATAAGAGTGTCATCTATGTATCTTTATATTGAAGATTTGTATTAAATAATATTAGGCTGATACGGAGCGTGCAAATGCACGTTTGTGACATTGGAGGTCAGCCTAGGTTCCGTTCTATGTGGAAGCGATAAATTGACCGAAGTAAAACTATAAATGTCAAGTTAGTCGACAATAAACCTGCCAACTGAGAATTATTTCGGCGTGCGAATATTATCTAGATCTACAGGCACAGAATAAACAATGGTACAAGTACCTAGGTATAAGTCCGCGATAGTATCTATATTGTACATAGACGTAATATAATATCGTTTAAAAACTAAAAAATAACCGACTTCAATGCCGCGCTATTCATTTTCAGTACCAATTTTGAGATGTTTATCTCCATATCTCTGGAGATACTTATCAGACCTCGATAAAATTACCATGGTACCACACTTGGGATATCTCCTTTCGAACAAAAAAAGAATAATCAAAATCGGTTCATAAACGACGAAGTTATCCGCGGACAAACATAAAAAAAAATATATATATACGGTCGAATTAAGAAACCTCCTCCTTTTTTTGAAGTCGGTTAATAAAAGGATGGTGCACTGCAGATGTTTTGACAAATTCAATTTAATCCGTATGCTTTAACAATAGTCAATAAGTTTTTAATTGCTTTGTAGAACAAAACGACTCATTTGAGAGACACCAGGGTGGGAGTGTGTCCTTGTCTAACAACCTGCTAGTCCTATATATGTTCTATACTATATGTATGGTATATATATAAGTTGTCCATTCAAAAGAAAGGGATAAACTCCGTTCAAGGTCGGTCTCATGGGGCCCGGTGTACGCGGTTATGTTTAATCAGGTCTGTGATATTGTATCTTTATATTGTGGAATTCAGTACCTATAATCAAAATTGTGATATAACAAAACAAATGTTTTGTTTTGTCACAATTTTAACATCATATTTCATATGTAAAAGCTTGTGGTTAAAAAGGTTTTTAAAATATTACTTGTAACTTATGCCATAAATATGAATTGTAAATACAGTTGTATTTCAGCTCAATCGGTAACCGGTAAGTGGATCAAATTTAATTTACTAGATTTGATGACAAACATCGGATCCTTAACCAATTATCTAATTATGTGCATACTTTTATCGCCTTTGCTATGCCTCCTATTTGATAAATCTCCTCCTGTTTTGAAGTCGGTTAAAACACATCAACATTATAGTACAACAAAGTGGTATGCGATGATGTCGACGGAGATGGTAAACATGCTATGCCTAGAGTGGTCTAACTCTAAACAATGCTAAGCTTAGGTACCTTATAAAACAGGTTTGAGGTTCTCATGAGTATTTCTAAAATGGTAATAAATAATAATGCATAATAAAACGTGCATACTTTTATCGCTATCATTAGTTACTTCTTAGTTCTTTAAAAAAATATTTTAATTAATATTTACTGTCATCATTTTAAAGATATAAGTATATTATAATGTAATTATATTTTTATACTACCAATTATAAGTAAATACACTAGTAGTATTCTACCCACGGTACTACAACCGGTTAAATTGTTACCAAATTTTTAGCATATCTTCGTCTTCTTCTTCTTCTTTATATATAAAAATTAATTGCTGTTCGTTAGTCTCGCTAAAACTCGAGAACGGCTAGGCCGATTTAGCTGATTTTGGTTTTGAAATGTTTGTCGTAGTCCAGGGAAGGTTTAAACGGTGAGAAAATTTGGAAAAATTGCGAGGAAGATAGTAAAAAAACAATTTAATTTTTCCCATATTAAACTGTTCTACCAACTTTCCTGTCAAACATTTGATATTCGTCCCTTCGGTACGGTAGGGTAGACTCTGTTACACTCTCGAATTGAAATTTGAAGCACGTATTAAATTAAGGGTTTTGAATCGACAACATAATATATCCACATTACTCGAATTATCGCGGAGGTATTTAAATTTTAATATTTTGAATTCTGATGGCTGTCCCGAGTTGTCATTGTTGGTTCGTTCAGACAAATTTGTCATTGTATTGACATATTTTGATGGTTGTCATTATGGCGCTTCCATACATGAGTATTCGCTATTTGTATATAAAACCGATAAAAACAAAATAAAATTAAAGAATAAAGGGGGTCCTACAAGTGTATTGCAATGGCTGCTATAAGATCAAATAATATAATTAAAATAGTTTAAAAACTAAAACAACCGACTTCCATGCCCCGCGAGTCAGTTTCGGTAGCAAGTTAGAGACGTTTATCGTCATATTATCTCTGGAGATATTTATCAGATCTCGATGAAATTACAATTTGACCTCCTCGAAAGTGTACCCTACCGATTCATTAGAATCGGTTCACTATTATTGACGGAGTAATCGCGTAACATATATAGAAAAAAAAACATACAGACGAATTGAGAACCTCCTCCTTTACTCAAATACTCACATACTCATGTATTGATAAAGCTGATTTACAAGTCATTTCTGGTTTTTTGTTACGGAAGTAACTCAAATTCAATAAATAATACTACAACTTATGTACATAAGTAGACATTCAATGATCATAATAAAACAATACAGTGTAGAAAATAAAATAAAAAATTAATGGTACAGTCAATTATAAATATTAAATTAAAATTAAAATATTACATATTAAAAGTCAAAAATTATATTTAGTATTCATAATTACATTATTTCATTTTTAAGAACTCGTTGAAATCATAAACCTTTTTGGAAGTACGTTGAAAATTTAAATTAAATTAAAAATTAAAGGGGGTATACGGTAATACGAGAAACGTATTTTTCCGGCAAATATTGTTCAATTGGAACCCTGCGTGTGCGGGTCCAACTCGCACTTGGACAGTTTATTTATATTCGCGGTACGAAGTTCGCCGGGTCTCAGTGAAATATAATTTCGCCGGATACGGGACACGGCACACGGCGACGGCATGTGCCGCGACGTGTCGTGAATTGATTTGACGCGAACGCGGCAGTTGCGGTCGTATGTCGGAATCAGTCTCATACAAATTCATACTGCAAAGTAATGCCGTCTGCCGTCACGCCACATGCCGTCGCTGTAGCCGCGTCCTGCTGAATCCCACTTTTACAATTTATTATGATGATCGGTGCATTCATGCCAGCTTACATACAAGAGGAGTTTTACACAGGTGCCAGGAGCATTCACGGAGAAATCATCATGGAGAAAATCTGGCGCTATAACCTTTCGGTGTTCCGACAACACACAGCCCATGAGAGTCAGAGTATTCAAGGCCTAGCGTGTTCACCATCCTCGACCACATCATCGCTTACCACCAGGAGGGATAGTGGTCAAACGCTAGCTTATCTGATGTAATATGTAAAGTTGCACTATGGTATGGCAATTAGACTAACATTAGATGTCCGGGGCCCGCCTTTTCCCATTGATGCGTAGACGTTATAGATAATAGACAAAACATTAGCGTATGCGAATGAAATAGCTATAGAGATATAACCCGACTAAAATGATGAACACGTGATACATATGCCAGCTATAAGATAAAATTATCAACTTTATTTGGTCGGGTCATACATGACAGCGGGGTGAAAGCCAATGGGCGCACTAGAGCTGGGAGCCATAGCTGGCACCAAACAATAAAATCGCATATGTAGATATAATATTGTTCTCCATCTCGCTCTCATACTAGTGATTGTATAGTTGTATCCTTCTCATATCAGTATTGTTATTTTTATGCCAGCTCTATTTTACTATAGTCTGTCTACGCATTGATGTTACCATTACCAATCGTTACAATCGTCTGGTTGTAAGTCGTTAAAGAACAAAGATGTGTTTTGACACATCTTTGTTCTTTAACTTTTTTAACTTTGTGTTTTAACACATCTTTGTTTTTTAACGACTTACAAAAAAGCAGGAGCTTTCTCACTAAACTCCAAGTGAAATAGGGGTCAAGTGCTTGTCAAGGCCCCTACCCATGCCAGTTGTAGTTAGAGCTGCAGATAAAGAAACTTCCTAACAATTAGTGCTGTGTACATTAATTTAATATTTATTAATAACTAGCTGCGCCCCGCGGCTTTGCCTGTGTTTAATCCTGGTTATAAACGTTCCTCTTGAATCATTCTATCTATTGATGAAACTAAGCGTACAAACAGCAGGAAGCAACTTTGCTTTCAACCGACTTCAGGTTCTCAATTCTTATGTACCTATGTTTTCTTTTGTATGTATATTAGGTACGGCCACACCGCAGCGTTCTGCGTGCACGATCTAGGCGGCGATCAGATAGCGCAGTAGCACCAAACGCGATCAGAAAACTATTGAAAAGTACTGAGATCGCGCCTGCCCGCGGCCGGCAGGACGCCGCGGTGTGACGCGATTACTCCGTCAATCAAGATTCGAATGAATATTTTTTTTTATTGGTAGGGTATTTTTCCAAGGAGGTCCCTTTTAAATTTTATCAAGATCTGATAAGTATCTCCAAGGATATGGTGATAAACGTCTAACATTTGCTACTGAAACTGGCTGAATCGCGCGGCATGGAAGTCGGTTGTTTTAGTTTTTAAACTAACTTATTTATTAAGATATCTTAATTATTACCACATATGTAAAAATGAATATAAGTACTTACCTGAATACAAGCACAACGTGTGATAACATTTTTACAACTAAATAATATTACTAACAGTATTACAAAGTCAAGATGATAAAATTATTAGCAAAGTGAAAGGAGAAACTCGATATTGCGTTTTGGGTTCCGCATAAATTAGATATGAGTCGATGACATTTTAAGGCCCGAAAATACGACTTTCCATACAAACGTTACACCAAAATGATTACAAATTGAAAAATATTTTCTGGATGCGTCTGCGTCTTAATGGCGTGTCTTAGGAGAGGCCTATGTCCAGCAGTGGACTGATACCGGCTGATTAAGATGATGATGCGTCTGCACCTCGTAAAGGCTGAGTGGCTATTAGCCCTGTTATCAGAGTTTGTTTTCCGCCTGTAGACCTCTGACATGACCAACGATTGTTATCAACACAACAAACAACGGGGACTTTACGATTTACCGTTTCTTGTGCACTATGCTATTATCTATATCTATACATCTATATCTGTACAGATAAATAAAATTGAAGTGTCTGTTTGTAATTATATGAAAGTATAAACGGAACAAACCTAAAAAAATCTATTTTTAAGGTTCCGTTTACGGCATTTCACGCCATCTATGAACGCTTAGTTAGGTAAACGTCCCATAGATGGCGTTATATTGAAATATCGATCCCTAACACCTTTGTTAGACGTTAGATGGCGTTATAAGAAAGAAAATGTTTATTAATTATTACTTTTTGCTGGCGAAAAATGATAGTGGTATTTTTTGCTCGATCTTATAAAATACTGTAGTGTGGTACGGAACCCTACAAGTGCGAGTCCGACTTGCACTTGGCCAGTTTATTAAATTTGCAATCACCTGAATTAGGTGACGCACGAGGGGATAAAACCCTAATAAAACTTTTATTAGGGTTCCGTACCCAAAGGGTACCAACGGAACCCTATTACTGAGACTCCGCAGTCCGTGTCTGTCTGTCTGTCTGTCCGTCTGTCACCAGGTATCTCATGAACCGTGATAGTTAGACGGTTGACATTTTCACAGATGATGTGTTTCTGTCGCCGCTATAACAACAAATACTAAAAACAGAACAAAGTAAAAAATGGAAGGGGGTCCCCATACAAAAAACGTGTTTGTTACTATAGCGCCATCTATGAACGATTGTTTACCTTATTAATTATATTAAGTACCAATTCTAACTACTTTGTGTTAACGTTCACTTAGTTGATGTTAGAAGTTCGTTAGGTGCTCGTTAGATAGCGTTGTAGTTAATAAGCATGTTTAGTTAATATAAAATAATATTACCGTGGTATATTATTATACTGCGGTTCGGGACCCTCCGTATATATTTCCATGCTATTTACACATTTTTCTTTTAGGCTGTATTGTATGTATATTGTAATAGTTTTTGACAGAAAAAAAATGGTGTAGGGCATTATTATGTTATCAATATCAATTGTGTGGATATAAAGATAATTATCTTTATATCCAAACGTGATAAGTCTGATATCGCCGTTTATCCATTTATCTTTCTCCGGGGGGTTCAGGTTTGATTATATATACCTACGTTTTTTTTATGCGAAAATTGGTAGCGCTTAGGTAACGAAATTTATATAAATAAAAAAATATATACAAGTAAACAAGAAAACGACATAATTAAACTTAAGTCTGTGGTGTCATGACTAAGTATTTTTGATTGAGTTGAAAGAAAAAAACACTTTGTTCTTCGCTCATTCCAGTTGTATGTAATAAATAAATAAAGTTAAAAAATAGTACTACAAGCATCTACAAGGTAAATACTTAATTCCTTGCTATTTTTAACCAACTTCACAAAAAAGGAGGAGGTTCTCAATTCGTCTGTATGTTTTTTTTACATTTTCTTTTTGACTGTTCCGTATAAGCACGACAGTAATTGTAATTAAAAAATGCGATGACAGTGTCAGATTAGTGGAGTTTGTATATATATATTTTAAACGCAACATTTTCCCACGCCTCATCTCACTACACGACCACCGTCTTCAATTCCTCGACTGGAAGAAAATCTGGAGTTAGAAAAAACATCTGTCGCTAAATCAAACCAAATCAAAGCATTTATTCAGTATGTAGGCAGTACTTATTAAATACCTACACGTCAAAATCGTAAAATAAATTATAAACAATTATCAAGTAAACATAGCAAAAGCATTTCACGCATTGAATTAAAAAAAAACGAAAGTAATGAGCCATTCAGCCACATGAGTAAAGAAAAGTTTCTTCACTCATGTGATTCATCTGTCATCCAATCGATGACGTCAGACCATTACGAAATTAAAAGTAGGGTTACATATACGTAATTTGACGTATTCCCGGCAGGAGCAGTACTTACCCTTAGTACGAGTTTTCATACCAAACTCGATATAGTATATCGAACAAATTTTGTATGAAAAACTGTACAGCGCCTCTAGTGGTTACTACACTTCACTAAATTTAGACCAATCAGGGAGCTAGAATAAGTCGAAAACTATGGGAGATCTGTCAAAAGCGTTTACGATAAAAACTCGTACTAGGGGTACAGATAGGGGTGTACTGTGACATATTAAGCCCCCTCAATGTATGACCGAAAATTAATAGTTTACGAGATATTAGGAAATTATAAATTATTGAAATGGTACCCATTTTTGGATGTTTTTGACAAATAAAAAAAAAATGGGCTGATTAAATGTTATTTAATTTTTTTTACTCGTAGGGAACTTTGTGAATAAAGCTTAAGAAGTTATAAAATGGCCAAAAAATCTTAGAATGTTAATAACTTATAGGTAATGTTTTTATATTTTTGATATTTTTTACGATTAGCGCTAAACAATGTAAATGTTAAAAAACATTATGACATTAAGCGTGCATATTACTAATGAAACTTCCTTGTTTATTAAACTTTCCAAAAAGGTATAACAGTTGGTATTTCTTCATCATCATCATCATTATCAGCCAATTTCCGTCCACTGCTGGACATAGGCCTCTCGCATGCCACTGAGCTCGATCTTCAGCTATTCGTTTCCAACCGCTACCTGCCAGCTTGCGTATATCATCGCTCCATCTAGTGGGAGGGCGTCCTACACTACGTTTGCCGAGCCGTGGTCTCCACTCTAGAACTCGTTTACCCCAACGGTTATCGGTTCTGCGACAGATGTGACCGGCCCACTGCCATTTCAGCTTGCTAATCCTCTGAGCTATGTCGATTACGTTGGTTCTCTGACTGGTATTTCTTACTAAAACAGTATCATCAAATTCAAAACTACCACAGAAAGTACTTAGACCCATTACGTATTACATGCATTAACAACGCAGTAAGTAATAATTATCAGTAGGTAATTGGCTTCAACCGGTTTTTTACCTTGAGTACTTGTACTATTTATTATTCTGTGCTTTGAGACATAAAGATGTTGAGTCGCACATGTCCTGTAATTTCACTGGACACCTTGCCATTTCAACCGAAAAACATTCCTATTTCACGGCTGAAAATGAATTTGCAAAGTGGTGGTACCGCCCCAGGCGGACTAGCAGAAGTCTTACCACTACAAAAGTTGAGGTGTTTATCTACATATCTCTGGAGATACTCATCAGATCTCAATTAATCGTGTAATGGACCCACCGTTGAGATGTCCTCTACCCATAAACAAATGAATTATAGGAATCGCAGTAGTTCACAATTGGCGGAGTAATCGAAATAATAAAATACTATACCTAATACGAAATAATAAAATAATACGAAATAATAAACTACTAGACATAAAAAAGGGGGTACTGCTGAAAATCAGCGCACTGCTGCAGTAATTGCAGGAGCGCATTATGCCAAATATGCGCTCTATTCATAGTCTACCACTTTATTACAACTTGTAGTTTATTTAAGATATTTTTCATTCTTTTATTAAGTAGTGGCTATGAATAAATGTTTTTCTTTCTTCTTTAATCGCGTAACAAACATATAAAACAACATACAGACGAATTGAGAACCTCTTCCTTTTGGTATGTCAGTTAAAAAAACAAGTTATCATTGATTTTCTAATTTACACAGAGGTATTATATAGGGTTATTAGGTATATTTTATCAACAAGGAGAAAATAATAAACACGATAAATTTATCAATAATATTTAGTTCGATAAATATCATAATCGGAATAATTTTATGTTATCATTATCAATAAAAAGTACGCTAATGCTAATAAGTGCTTACTATGTAAATTTCCAGTCATTCAAATAATAGAGAGTATGCATGAAGCTCAGATTTATTGGAAATAATTTTTTTTCGATTCTTTGTTGTCCTGGAGTTATATGTAAAACCTTTTTTTTATTTAATTCCATTTTATTTGCTTAAAATAATAAATTAAAAATGCAATTTAAGCGAGGGAAATTTAAGTTTGTAAAACAGATTACCATTGGTCGAATCAAAAGTTGACGTCATTATGCACTACTCCACGTGATAGAAACATTGAGCGCGGGAACATAAAAATAAATGTATGGTGTGGTCTTATTGTATTTATTTCCAAATATTGTGTTAGCCGCGTATTATTGTGCAAAAATGTATATTACTAACCATTTAATATAGATAAAAATGAGTACGAGGTTGGAGAAACTGTACAATTTAATAAAAACATGCCATTGGCTAAATACAAAAATCGCGCGGGTCTTAGTTAAAGAAAAAAAAGCTAGTTTGCTTCAAGCGGCGTGTGTCTGACGTAAGTGCGTGACATCACAATGCATTACCAAAGAGCCCAGGAAATGATGGCGTTTAAACTGTATTTGTACATTTAAATGTTTATTTAAAAAATAATTAGACTAATTCCAGTAGTATTTTTTTTTTATTATGTTATATGGATGTAATGAAATAAAAATATTGAAAAAAAACATGCATATTCCCTATTATACTCATTACGGAGACGTAATAGGTATGACGTCGATGCCATACATACATTATTATGCGGATTACAACGTTAACATCTCCATCCAGGTAATGTAACATCTCCATCCATAACACATCCAGGTAAATGCTAGAAGACCATATAGGTAAATATCCTCGTATTTTGGGCGTTATGTGTGTTTAAAACGGTCAAACGGTGTATTATACATTTACACCTATTTTTACACATTGTAACACAATGTATCATTTCCATGTATTCGCACAATAAAATAATGACTAAAGTTGTTAAAGTTTAATTTTGTAAATAAAGATGATTAGAAGAGTTGATGCGCAGCGAGCGAGACCGGATGATGTTGCTATAGTAGAGGGCAGAGGAGCGAGGTGTTCTTGTGCGCTTTTCAGACTCAAAATCTACTTCGTACAGACCGAATTTTACTCTGTAACAGAAGAAAGGACCTGCGTGAAGAATATGTTTAAAATCTCTAAAAAGAAACGCTTACACCAAGCGAGCTCGGTCACGAAGCTATCTATCATAATCAGCCGGTATCGGGCAACTGCTGGGCATAGGCCTCTCGCAAGACTCACTACTAAACCCAAGCTTCAGCTCTTTAGCTCTTCTGTTCTATTCACTGATGTGTCAGTGTCACTGCCAGTGGCTTTGCGAAGTTGTCGCTCCATCTGGTCACAGGGCGTCTCACGCTACATTTGCCGATTCGCTGTCTCCACTCTAGAACCAGTCTACCCCAACGGTTATCGGTCCTGCGACAGATATGACTGCCCACTTCCACTTCAGCTTGCTAATCCATTGAGCTATGTCGATCACTTTATTTCTCTGGCGAATTACTCCGCTTCAGATTGGATCCCACAGAGAAATACCGAGCATATCTCTCTTCATAGCAGGCTGAGCGACTTTAATGTGGTGGACTAGTCGAACTGTGAGTTTCCACGTCTCGGCTCCGTATATCATGACGGGTAGGACGCACTGATTAAAGACTTTTCCTTAGGTATTGTGGTATAGGCGACGAAAAGACTTGATGGAGTTACCTAAATGCTGCCCAACTCAGCTGAATTCTTCTATGGATTTACTTCTCGAAATTATGTTTGCCTAGTTGCAGCGTCTAGTGCCTAGTAGGGTACTGTGAAAAACGTTGAATAGGATGCTATTTACGGTAATCGGTCCCAGAACATAGTGCTTCTTTCCAGTCCAGCGCCCCTATAGGAGTTAGTGAACAGTATCGGGGACATGACATCCCCCGACTTACTCCTCGACACCGGTGGATATGTTTAGTTCGATAGTTCAAAAACGGCAACCCTAGAAGTTCTGCGCACAAAAGATACTCACTCGTATCCATCTGCCCACTCGAAGTTGTCCATTAGCGTCCAGTAAGTGTACCCAGTCACATTCACTCCGTCTACTTGCATGGACAGCCATACCTATCGAAATATAAAATAATGAGCCCAGAATGAGCATGAGAAATACGGTAGTTTTCAGTGTATTGCGACAAAACTGCCAGAAAGCGGCTTCATCTTTAAGGCGCTTCTTTGAAGCTACCATGTTACCTATATATATTTTCTCCGTGCCATCTTCGTAAGAAACCAACGTAGTGGTAGGACTTCTGCTAGTCCGCCTGGAGCGGCACCACCAGTACGTTAGTTATTCAGCCGTGAAATAGGAATGCTTTACGATTTGAATGGCAAAGTGTCCAGTTAAATTATAGGGCATTTTATGTGTCATCAAAGTAACAGACGCAGTGCAGTAACGTGTAAAATTCTGTCTATCGAAAATTTTGCATGTGCCCTGTATACATTATAGGTAGACATCATCGCTTACAATCAGGTGAGCGTCGTGATCGTCCTGTTGCCTTATACCATAAAAAAATCTTTAATAATTAATCTCCACTCTCTTGCTCTCGAACATTCTCTAACCACAACTACTCCGAACAGTCTTCCGAACTGGTTATCACCGAACAACATGCCGGGACTCTGTGAATCGATTAGCTGCCACCGAACCAAAGCCTACCACTAAACTGGTCATCCATGTAACACTACCTGAGATCACTTGTACTATAGGGTTAATAATAAGTTCAGAAGTTGGGTTGTCTGGGATAGTTGAGTTATGTGGATTGGACCAAAGTCAGTTATGTCCTGCGCATCGTCTCATTACCGTTTTCAGATAAGCATAATGTGAAATTTCATCTTAGAACGCATTGTCACTTAAGATCATGTTTGATGTTAGGGGTCAAGTGTTTGTCTGTCCCGCATAAAAACGTGAGTCTAATTTTATTGTTAGGTACTACTAGCTGTGTCCCGCAGCTTCGCCTGCTTTAATAATAATTTTCATTTATTTATAACTCTTCTTTCACAAGAACCTTCTCCTGACAATAACAAACACAACAAAAAAAGAATTAGCGAAATCGGTCCAACCGTTCTCAAGTTACGAAGTGACCCAGGGAAATATGGTTTCATTTTTATATACATAGACTAGCTGCGCCCTGCGGCTTTGCCCACGTTAAATCTTTGTTATAAATCTTCCCCTTGAATCACTCTATCTATTGATGAAAACCGCTTCAAAATACGTTGCGTAGTTACAGACGGCGGGAAGCAACTTTGTTTGATACTATGTAAACTTGTGACTTTGTGTGTGACTTGTTACTTATTAACTTGTGTGAGTTTTGATATAAAGCAGTTCAAAAGATATTGGATGGTCTGATATCTTTTGAACTGCTTTATATCCAATGGTTCAATTTAGACCTCCGCGTCGGTGTAGGCCTAGGGTGTAAACTCGCCTGTTCCAAATGATTCCGGATATAGTCCTGTCTATTGACGTCATTAAGGCCACTCGCAGCAGTGGACATCCCGCTCTCCGTGATGATCACCTCCAGGTTGCCGTATCGCTTCTTCAGCTCGTGAAGCAGCTCACGGAGACCTTTGTGGCAGTGCTGAAATGTTTAAAAAGAAAAAAGTAACTACTTCGTAGTTAAAATGTTTATTTTTTGTTTTTCATCAACCGTCTTCCAAAACGAAGGAGGAGGAGGCGGAGGAGGAGGAGGAGGAGGAGGAGTAAGAGGAGGTTCTCAATTCTCTGATTTCCTAAATACAGGGAAACTCCACTTAATTACCTATATAGAAACGTCAGAATGAGCCAAGTTATACATTATTTTGTTTCTATTATACAGTGTGGAAATTAAACTCAGGCCCTGGAGGGAAACTACTTTAAATCCTTAAGCTAGCTCATTTTACTTAAAGGAGACATTCCTTTATATTTGAAAAGAAACAAATCTGCATTAAAAGATTTTTTAAAACTCGCTTGCTTCGCCCGGGACTCGAACCAACTAAAATTTAAAAAAATAAACACTCTTTATTTTATTATACTAATCGGTAGTATTAAAATTCAGGATAAAGTTTCTCTAAAAAATGTTTGGTTACTGTTCACTTTTAACAAGTAAAAGACACGTAACAGTTCTGTTATCTCTCCAACACTCAAAGACTTCGTATGAAGTACACGCTTGCTAATTTATCGTTAAGTACCTTGTTGAAATCTTCGATTAGAAAATTGTTCAATGGTGGTAATACCTCTATGCACATTTCCTTCTTACATGATCCGAGGCTATCTCATAATGGCGTATCAAGAACAATTCGAGTTATTAGAAGCTTACTTTGTTTGCAACAAGAGCTACGATTTAGCTCTGCAGTGGTATCGCGAGTAACAATTTATCAGTTAAATAATTTAAGTGTTACAAAATTTATAGTAAAATAAAGTTGATGTTAGATTTAATGATTATTTTTATTTTTAAGACCTAATGTTTGTTAGATAAACTTTATCCTGAATATTAATACTACCGATTAGTATATTAAAATAAAGAGTGTTTATTTTTTTAAATTATAGTTGGTTCGAGTCCCGGGCGAAGCAAGCGAGTTTAAAAAAATCTTTTAATGCAGATTTGTTTCTTTTCAAAAATAAAGGAATGTCTCCTTTAAGTAAAATGAGCTAGCTTAAGGATTTAAAGTAGTTTCCCTCCAGGGCCTGAGTTTAATTTCCACACTGTATACTCACATTTACTTGTAACTCTGAATATTTAAGTACATGGGTTCCTTTAACCGACTTCAAAAAAAGGAGGAGGTTTCTCAATTCGACCGTATATATATTTTTTTTAATGTTTGTTCGCGGATAACTTCGTCGTTTATGTACCGATTTTGATTATTCCTTTTTGTTCAAAAGAAGATATCCCAAGTGTGGTACCGTGGTAATTTTATCGAGGTCTGATAAGTATCTCCAGAGATATTGAGATAAACATCTCAAAATTGGTACTGAAAATGAATAGAGCGGCATTGAAGTCGGTTCTTTTTTAGTTTTTAAACTATTTTAATTATTTTTGAGATAGTAGGACCAGGACACGCTCGCCTGAAGGTACGCGATGATTTTTTTTTCTGATAGGCTAGCGTTAACCACTATCTCACTAAGTGAATTTAAAGACATTCTCTTGAGGAATCTCATCGTCCATCGTGTTTCTCAATCAGTGGTACACGTACCCGGGGGTAGGTACTTAAAGTGACATGAAGGGGTACGTGCGGTAACCTCTTGACTATCTTCTAGTCAAACTGGATGTTATCTAGCGGTTTGCCGGTGTCAACACTGGTTGACACCGGCAAACCGCACGTTGCAACGTCAACGGCGCAACGTGCCGACTACTACGAGTATGTCTAAAGGGCGCTACAGATTAACAGCTCGCCTGCAGTCCCTGGTCGTATGTTAGTGTTTGCAAGCAAAACTGATTGGGAACTACTGTCATGGCCTAATCCTAAGGCTCTATCAATTTTGGTATTACTTTTGTAAGAACACTCACCACAATAAATCTGGAGACGCTGTAAGGATTGTCAGGGTGGACTTCCATGACCGCCTTCAGCTCGGGTATACCCTGCATGAAGAACGTGTCCACCTTCTCACCAGGCTTGGCTCGACGCACCAGACGGCACGTGTAATAGTTCAATGCGAAGAAGTCGTGGGTACCTAGAGAAATATTAATGGATGATTTTATCAACACTAATCACCGCTACCTTGTATTATTATTATTTATCCTGTGCCGCTACACGGAAGTGTATATCTTTCCATAGGTGGTAGGAGCATTTTATATCGATGTTCCACCTGATTTGCTACCAAAAAGTAGCTTACCACCATTAAGGAGAATATTTGCCGCCATAACCCAGTCTTATATTTGTCAATTCGGGGCGGCAGATTTCAGAGGACGCCTGTATATCTTTTGACGATATCACAGAATAATGAATAGTCCAGCTCCAATATATCGAGCCAAATAAAATGCCTTTCTTGAGATATTAAAACATAGATTTAATGATTTGCTTAATGTTACACAGAAAAAAAGGGAAGTGTGAAGTCTTGAAGGAAATAAAGTGTAAAAAAAAAGTTGACAGCTCGGACGGGCGATATAGGCGAAAAATACTACAGATGATATATTACATTATTTGTTCCAAGCTTGTCTCTTGCTAATACATTATATACAGGTGTTTGCCTAAACAACGCCAACTCGATTTCAGCGGATAAAAGTTTTAAATAAAAGTTAAGTACATGGGGTGGCAGAAATAAAGTGGCTTACACTCATAAAAAAATTAAATACGTCACTGCCATAACCTCACGGTGTTTTGGCAGCACGCAGCCCTCGAGAGTCAGAATATTCTAGGCCTAGCGTGTTCACCATCTTCGGTCATAATGATTGCTTACCATCAGGCGAGATAGTGGTCAAACACTAGCCTATAAGATGTAAAGTTCTAATAATTAATAATAATTCTAATACCTTGTTCATAGCCTAAATTATGACTTTAGTCCGGCAATCTCGTGCGCGACTGTCCCGCGGTGTGTCAGACAGTGACGGGGACGAGGTACCCAAGATGTTAGCGGGTTGCGGGTGGTGTAGCGGGGAAGGGTAGCGTGTGTAGCCGTGTCACAGATTATATAACAGTAACTACCGCTACCTCGTCCCCGCCACCGTCTGTCACTCCGCAGGAAGGTCGCGCACGAGATTGCCGGACTATAGTTATACTATTAGTACTTCATTAACATAATCATGATTATAAATATTTCGACCTCTAGATTTAAAGATTAATAAAACAGACAAAGTGCGAGTGAGGATTGCTTACCGAGAGTTCCGTATACGCACAGATTATATTAGTGTTACATATAAAAGCTTGTAAATACTACTCGTTAATGACATTTTGTATTTGTTCCTTGTAATTAAGCCAGATTCAGATCATTTGAGTGTTTTTGATACAAAAATAAACTAATAAATAACATAGCGAATTGGCTAAATAGCTTAATTGTATGGCTGCTATAAATAAAATAAAATTTGTTGCTAGTATTCACGTACGGAACTCTAAAAAGCAACCTTTTACTGCGGTAACGGCGCGAGACGGATAAATAAATACCCTTGGCGCCTTTTATAAAATATTAAAATTAATTTATGTAACACTATTATTATTATCACGTAGCATGTCATAACATAAATAATTACAAAGTAAGTCTGAGTGAAGCGTGGCGCAACAAAACCATACATTGTGGTTTCGTTTTGAGCTATATTCACAGATTTTGAAAATTGTATCAAACTATTTCGGTGCTAATCTATCTAACTGTAGTGGTAGGATTTCTGCTAGTCCGCCTGGGGTGGTGCCACCACTTTGTCAGTTATTCGACTGTGAATTAGGAATGTTTTTTCGGTTTAATTGGCAGTGTCCAGTGAAATTATTTCTATGGCATGTGAGACTAACATCTTTATTGATCAGCTCTCGAGGTAACAGGCACAGTGTAGTGACATTCAAAATTCTGTCTATCCAGAATGTTGGATGCTCCTATATCTTTAATAAGTAGACGTCATAGCTTATCATGACGATAGCGTCGTACTTGTCCTGTTGCCTTATAACATAAAAAAAACTGTCACTACTAATATCAGGTCATCAGATTTTGAAGGGGGACTAACCTAACATGCATCTACATATACAGAGTGTCCCAATTCTCAACGATAAACTGATACCGGGCGAAAGGCCATGTCATACCAGTTCTGGAAAAAATAAGAAAATAAATCCAAAAAAAAACTTTAAAAAAAAACTTTTAAAAAAAATCAAACTCGTCCGGTACTAGATAGATTATCGTCGAGTTTTGGGACAACCTGTATATATACAATTAATATAATTTTTATAATCGATCCAGTAGTTTTTGAGTTAAATCGTAACAAATAAAGAAACAAAAAGTCAAATCTTTCCTCAATATAATAATAGTTTAAAAAAGAGTGTGGCAATAGGGGTAAAAAGAGTAGGTAACGAGTTCTTGAGTGGAGACTACGGATCGGGAAGCGTAGCGTAGGATGCCCTCAGATTGGGTGGAGTTAATGATCTTCGCCAGGTGGCTTTAATAGGTGGACGAGAATAGCCAAGAATCGTCTCAGTAAATTGCATTTGAAGCAGCCTATGTCCATCAGTGGACTTGTAAAGACTTATGATAAGTAGCACTCGACAGACTTATTATTCGCATATTGTAGGGGGCAACTATTGACTAACCAGCAGAAAGCGACCTTCTCGGTTTTTAGAGTTCCGTAGCCGAATGGCAAAAAACGGAACCCTTACAGATTCGTCATGTGTGTCTGTCTGTCTGTCTGTCTGTCCGTCCGTATGTCACAGCCATTTTATTCCGAAACTATTAGGACTACAGAATTGAAACTTGGTAGGTTTTATTTTGGTTTTATTCTGTGAACCGCTTTCCAATTTTTATACAAAATAAAAAATATTAAAGTTTAAGGGGGGCATCCCATACATGGAACTGAAACAAAAAAAAAATGTTTCTTCAAACGTATATGCGTGTCTATGGATAGGTCTTTAAAAATGACATTGAAGTTCGTACAACCATTTTTTCTCAAAGTCAGTCATTTGAAAGATAGGCGCGTCTAAAGTGGTAAAAATGTGTATCGCCCCCTCTAACTTTTAAAGTAAGGGAGTAAAAATTTTGGAAAAATATATTCTGTAGATCTTAATAAAAACTTTCAACAAAAATTGGTTTGAACGAGATACAGTCAGCACTTTTGAGATATAGCGACTGCAAATATAACTTTGTTTTTCATACAAACACTATGAAAAACAAAGTTAATTTTTTAGTTGCGAAAAAGCATAGTTATAGAACACTTCTGTGTTATGGAACCCTACGAGTGCGAGTCCAACGTGCACTTGGCCAGTTTTTTATGTATAGAATATAGTGCGTTTTAGTCGTACTTTAAATTGAAGTTTTAATTTAAATTATGTAGGAGTTCTTTCTCTAAGGTGTCCAAATAAATTTAGTGTTGTCAAAATGTTATAGACCAATTACCTCTTATCATCTCAATCTCCTCCTTGCTAAGCTCTGGCAGCCGGGAGGATTCGTATCCCTCCTTGTTACTGACATCCTTCATTAGCTTCACCATGCTGGGTGGCCAGCCACCTTCCTTGGAGTAGATCGGGTGGCAGTAGCGGCCTAGCTGTGGAGAACGTGACGCCTTATTATACTCATGCGGTGTGAGTCACAAAGAGTAACATTTTGCAAGATTTTGACAAAATTCTTTAAATCTAAGTAAGTAATACTAGCGACCTAATTGCATGACCCTTAGTCACAAGCCATACAGAAAAAACTAAGAACAACGATGCGTCTCTATCGCCATCCTTTACATATATGCATACTTATGTCTAGCATTACAGGACTTTCACACGTTTTAACATTCAATCATCCGTTCTTCGTACTCTCCTTACTTCTCTTCTGTCTGGCCTACGTACGTCCATAATGCCCAGGGCACACCTGGCGGGGCGCAACAAAGTACTAAAAAGAGTAAACCTTAATATCTTTGGCATATGTTGAAAATAACATGGCAAAGCGATCAGCGCTAAGCGCGGTAAAACTGTCACGAGAGCATAGAAAAGATAATAACACTACGAGAGTTGGTCCTCTATGTCATAAATGATTTTCTCCGCTTGTCGGGCTTCACGGCACACTTGTCGAGAGTCAGGGCACACCTGACGAGAGTCAGGGCACACCTGACGAGAGTCAGGGCACACCTGACGAGAGTCAGGGCACACCTGACAAGAAGCAGCAAAAATAATAGATGTTGGAAACTTCACTGGATAAATGACTTCTGCACTATCTTAAGCTGGCATTGTACACATAACTGAGGAAATATTTTGAAATTAAGCATCGGCACAATAACATGTAAAAGGAGTAAATATGATACTTACAGTGAAATCTAAGGTCAATTTGGCAAGTGAGCCGTCCCTCGCTGAAGCAGCTGAAAACCATACTAAATGGTTGGTTATTGATACCTTGCCTGAAATAGAGAAATTTTATATCAAAATTGGCTATGCTCTAGCTCTGGTCCCAACAAATCTAGGGACAGTATAGTTTATTCCACTAATAATAACTTTAAATGCAGCTTCAGACTGCAGGCTACATCGACATAACACAAACACTAACTGAGACTGACTGTTCTCTTGATATAGCTTTATTAATCTATAATAATATAAATATATATAATCTATAGATCAAAGATTATCAGTCTTTTGACTTCGCATTTTTACAAAATCTTCATCACCATTTCAACATAATCAGCCCGCATCAGTCCACAGCTGTACATAGGCCTGTCTCAATACATCAACAACACTTAGACCGATCTTTGGTTCTTCATTCCGAATCATTGCTCACTGCTTTGCGAATTTTGTCATTTCACCGGGTTTTAGCGCGTTCTACGCTACGTTTATAGCGGCCGCTTGTAACAGAACGGATTTCGAGCTCTACGATTTATTGAGATTGGTTCAGGTTTATGAGGTGATATTTCGAATTTATATTGATTTTAATGATGTACTATGTTTATATTCAAAATAATTCATAAATAAGATCGTTCTAATTTAGTATTTAATTAAATATTTGGGTCAGACAAAACAACGCTTGGCGCTATATAGGTCAGGTGCGAAGCCACTGTGCAGAGTTAAAAAAAAAAGCTAGATTACATAAACTGCCAGTGTCAGGAGGAGCTGTCACTGGTCAGAATGACAGGGATTATTGTTTTGTTTTGGGAAGAGCGCGAGATTTTCTTGGATTTTTATTTAGTATTTTTCTTAGTTTATGGCTGCTTTTGAAAAAGGAACGAAATTTGCCGCGTAAAAATGGTTTTTGCCGCTAAAATGCAGGGAACTGGACTTTTGGCGGCGAAGCTTGGGGTCACTTTTGGACGGGAGGAAAAAGAGCAAGATGTTACTGGACGTGTAGTGTTGTTTTGGGGTTTTTATGTGCTAAAAAGTGTTAAAATTGTGGAAAAACGGAGCAGTAAGAAGTCAGGGAGTATCCTTTTATCTATTAATAAGAAAGCTGCATTGTGGGCTTTTCCAATAACATGAGAAGATGTCACTGTAACGCGTTTAGATTATCTATTTAAATGATTATTGTAATGGGATAGTGCCCGATTTCAAGCGGTTTTACGGTTCAATATAATATTAGGCGTGAAGCTCAGCTACAAAACAAGAAGCTGGTTTGCCAGTTACTTGCTGATGGTAAACAGAAGTGTCTATGTAATGCTTTCAATCCCCAATAATTGTTTGGACAGAGCACTGATGGTTCATGATGCCTTTTCAACCGACTTCCAAAAGGAAGGAGGTTCTCAGTTTGTCTGTATGTTTTTTGTGTGTATGTTGTGCGATTGCTTCGTCAGTTGTGAACATCCAAAACTTGCTGCTGGGGCTGTCTCGCGGGGCGTGGAGGTCGGCTGTCTTGGTTTTTGAACTATCCTAATTATTATGCACATATTCAATTTCTTATCTTAAGTCTAGGTTTTTTTACTATTATTATAAGATCTAAATTTAAAAATAGAAAGTCATAATTGACTGACTTATTATTGGTTGGTATTAACTAATAAATTTAAGAAGATACAATTACAAAGTAAAAATAATACATTTTACCTCCTTGTAGATAGTTTTCTCACTAAATATTACACTTTGAAATTATGGTCAAGTGCATGTGGAAACTAGTTGGCTTTCAATACTATATTATGACATCTAGTACTTGAAATCTTAGTTTACTTAAATTCTATAGTTGTGGCTGATCGCTATTCAATTATCTCAATTCAGTGAAATCAGATTTAATTGAGTATATACATGTAAAATATTATATGCATCACAGGAAGATTATACTTGCCTCTATTAACTAAAGGCAGTATTAGGTTTGACGCCACAATATGTGATGTTTATATGAATGTTTAGAGTGAAATGGAAAAAGAGATATGTGGGTGATGAACTTGTACTTATACCAATGGCAAACTTATCTGACTGATTTTGACAACTTTTATATCAAGAGAAATGGTTAAAAGATAGATTTCTAAATATGTATAAGGAGAAATATAGGAAATATAAATTCTATAGATCTCTTATTACCATCAGGTCTAAATTTAACAATATTAATCATATAATCAGTTAATTGCATGTAAAATAAATAAGTATATTATGGTAGCCATTACTAATTATTAGATATTCTGAAATGGTGGTTTAGTGCAAGACGGACATCCAGGAACTTAAAATTGTAGGATTTTGTATTAGGTTTATCGTTCCATTTTGATATCAGTTATTTTAATATGTCTGTCGGGTGGATGTCTGACAGAAAGGAACTGGAATTTAGCATTGTATAATTTATTTTAATATGATTAAGAAAGCTAGCTGCGTCCCGTGACTTTGCTCATGTTGAAACAACTAAGTAGCATTTTATCCGAATTGGTCCAGACAACATCTGATGAAATCAGATCGTACCTAAACCTGTGGCAAATTTATCTGATGGATTTGTGACAACTTTTATACTAAGAGAAATGGTTATAAGATACATTTCTAAATATTCATATATTTATTTGCAGATTTTTGTATTTTGTTTATAATTCCATTTTGATATTACTTATTCAATGTGATATTGTTATTGTTATATAACTTTTCATCCAAATCGGGATATTTCGTATTTGAAATAGATTTATGAAATCATTTGCTTGAATATATAATAATTATGTTTATTTTAATATGGCTAAGGAAGCTAGCTGCGTCCCGTGACTTTGCTCACGTTGGGACAATTATATAACATTTTATCCGAATCGGTCCGAAGGTGGTTGTGGGAGTTGCAGTGTTGTGCTAAGTGTTCTATAGACCTTAAACCTGTTGGAGAGAGTGTTCATTGGGTCTGTGTTCAGCAGTGGACAGAAATTAGTTAATGTTAGTCATGAAGTTAATGTCGGAGTATTATTATAATAATTCATTTATTTCAGGATATTATTGATTTATGTGTACGTGAATGATAGTAATTTTCTTTACCAACTGTGTAATCTGATGGTTGATGTTGATGGTTTTGATGATGAATTTGAAACGGGACATTGTAATAATAATAAATTTATTTCAGGACATTAATTGTTTATGTGTACGTGAACGATGATAATAATTTTCTTATACCAACCGTGAAATAATTTAATATAATTTTATGTACCTGCATCGCTGAAGTAATTTGGTGGAAAAGTTTAATAATTAATATGTTCGAGATTTTCTTTCCTACGGGATATACAAAACATGCGAATATAATGTCATGTTGACTTACCCAATATCATCGACATAAATTACTATGCATCAGCAAATTTAAAATCAACGTACCCGACTCATTGGAATGACTTAGTGAGGAGGATTTATTTACTAATTATGTTCGAGATTTTGTTTCCTACGGGACACATATGTGCTTATTGAAGCTGCTCATATGGCGTGGATTCGCCTATTATCTGTTCGTGATTTATTTTCCCTGCGGGGATCGTGGAAGTTTGTGTCACACTACGGGTGGCCCAACCCTGGGGAGACTTGTAAGCTGAAAGAATAGCCAGAGTCTCTTCTAGTTCGTGACATAGACAACCACGCAACGTATCTTCAAATTTACATATTCTGCGGAATAATTCAGTGAGAAAAGAATCACTTTTACTACATGTTCGAGAATTACCTTTCCTGACGGGACCGTGAGATTCTGTGTTATGCTACGGGTGGCCCAACCCTGGGGAGACTTGTAAGCTGAATGAATAGCCAGAGTCTTCTCTAGCATTTAACATAGATGATCACGCAACGACATCATCACCAACTACGTCAATAAAGTGATCTTGGACCGCTGGGTCTTTCCGGAGTGGAGAAATAATTTAACTAAAATGCTGGCAAACCTAGCCTACTGGGTTGCTTCAGTAATTATCTTCATTAACCACAATATTAACTACAATTAACCTGGCTCATTGAGTCATTCCTTTATTGGAAATATACTTTGCGGTTCAGGATAGGATTTAGTATAGATAGAGTTGGATAGACCCAGTATGGGTTAGTAGGAATGATAGGATAGGTTGATAGGAGATAGATAGGAAATTCTATAGTAGGTAGTGTAGGCAGGGTAGCTAAGATACTACTCACTCTTAAGTAGCTAGAGAGAGTAATATCTAAATGAAACAGGTGGTGATGGATGTTGTGCTCGATTAATAGACAGAGACCTTCTAACCATCCAAGGCAACTCTGTTGTTCGAGCAAGCGAATGTTTCCAAGCTAAATTAAGCTGGAGTGGATGAGTATGTAGGCTGACTAACAGACATACATGTACTATTCTCTTTGATAAAAAATTATGTCCTCTCACTTTAGTTGTGACTCAGTACTGACATACAATTTAAGACGTTAAATTTAATTAAATGTATTACTTTTGTACTACTGACTTTTGACTTACTGTAGACATCACCATGGGGCTTAACCTCGTTTCTAGTTGATGTTTCGATAATGAAATGCAGGTAATTTTGCTAAGCTACTAAACCTCATTTCTCGTCGATACTTCGATTATGAAATATAGGTCATGTCATCTCATGCGCAGTGGTGGTCCCCCATGGATGGTTGCTTGATACTAGATCAAGTAGGGGCTACCCAAGTAATTCAGGATGAATGCCATAGCTCGGTAGCGAATGGTGGCGTGCCGATCCAACCATCCATGGTACATGCTGTGTAAAAAACACCCCAAAGACTATCCTCCCTTTAAAAGTACTAAATCAGACATATTTTCATATATAAATGTATTTATTTATCACACTTTTGTCCTCCTCTCTTTTGTTATTGTACATACTAAAATGTTTATACTAAATCTATTGACATGATCAATAACTTTGACTATAAAAATAACAAAGAAATTGACAAAGAAAGATCATCAAATTAAAATCTATCGAAGTCCCAAAGAAAGTCTAGAGATAAATATAATTAAGAATGTAAGGTGTGAATGTAAGAGATTATCCAGAGAATATACTATGATGATGATGATGATATTGTTATGGTTATTTCTAAAAAGTAATATTATCAGGGTCAATAGGTATAATGTTGACAAAGGTTGTAAAATATTACTCAATGTTCAGCTGTATTCTATAATGTAGCGTTATAGTACTAATAATAATAATACAACGCAAATTTGTAATCATAATAGTGTATTTGTACAAATTAGAATTAGATAAATAATTGGTACTCAGAAATTCACTAGGTAACAGTTGTACCAAAAAGTACCAACAGTAATATTTAGGGTTACAAGTACTAATAATAATAGAATAACACAAATTAGTACTAATAATAACATATTTACACTGGATAGTATTAGTTAGAGAAAATGGTGCGAACACTTTCACTAGGTAACAATTGCACCATAGGGTATAAAAAGCAACAGTATAGCACAAATAGTATTGTAGCAGTGTTTAGGATTACTTGCAACAATAGAAGCTTTATTTCCTGTATTATTTAGTCTTTAGTTATTATATTAGGTTTGTCTTGAGATTCCCTGAAAAGAATTTAGGTTACATCAACGGTTCACAATGGGTCCTACCACTAACTAGACGATTACAAATGGCCAATATTTTATTCCAGTCCGATTAATATTCCAATATCATATATTCTAATATATTAATTTTCCAGTATTTCAGTATAATTTATAAAGTAATCAAGTATAGTCGCGTTCAAAAGAAAATATTTAAAAACCAAAAAGCGTTTTAAGGGGGGGTTGTTACACGCTCAATAACGTTTATCGACGTATACCGACACACGGCAGTATAACTTATACCAGCCAATAAAAAAATAATACGGTGAAACAAAAGGCTTCATAATAATAATGTACTTACTAAATCATATATGATAATTAATAATTTATAGGTATGACAAATTAATCCACTAACCATGATACAAAGGCTTGAACTGCGTATCGTAGATCCTCCAAGCCTTAGCATGAGCTAGGAGAACATGTTTGGTGCACAGAAACGGTGACATCTTGGCATCTATGTACCCCGGCGCTAGAATACCAGTTGTGTAACCCAAGTCACACATGATGTTAGGTTCGTTGATGGTAGTCCAGATCTTAACGCGGTCTGCGAAAAGAGTGAAGGCCACGCGAGCGTAGCTGCTAAACCAGTGGACGATGAGGGGGTTGGTCCAGCCACCTGGAACATTATTTGTGGGTTGTAAGGGTCAGGTAATCTGATAAAGAAATATTACTAATTTTTTTTCGTAATTTTACTGCATACCAAGTGATGTGGACAGCAGATTTAGCCAAACGAATGGACGATGGATAGAGTAGTCGCTGAGACAAGGCAAATCGCGGGTCGCACCTGGACACTAGAGGCTGACACAGGGCACAAATCGAAATGAATGGTATCGTAAAAGATAGACCTATACGCAGCAGTGATTGAACAGTCTGTTTTTGTAGCACAGTAGCACAGTTTTGTAACACACAAACTTATAAAAGGCATTCAATCATTTGTCCTCTTATCCTATATAATCCTAGTGGTCTGTTTCCATGTTCCATGTAGAAAAATATGCTGTAGTTTTGCGTAGATAAATAATAACCATTGATCGATCATTACGTTCTAGAGCTTGCCTACAAAATAATATCAAAAGGATTTTGTCAGATCTTCAATAGCAATATAAAAGGCAGAGTGGAGTGGTAGTAAAGAAACTGCCTGGACAGAGTGTACAGGCATACAATCTTACCAAGGTCCTGCAAGTTCTGTGGCAAGTCAAAGTGGTAGATGGTGACAAGAGGCTCGATACCTCTCTCCAGCAGTGCATCTATCAGGTTGTTGTAGTACCGCTTGCCGTCTTCACTGATCACGTTGCTGTACCCAGTTGGAAGCAGACGGGTCCAGGCTATTGAGAACCTTAAGGTCAGGAAAGGTTTTAATATCTCATCTATCAATATTACATATTTGATAATTAGATGTGAGAGCTACTCGGAAGAAGCAAGGGACAGAAGTAAGTAGTGCAACGTGCATACCTAAAGTAGTTTCCTTAAAATAAACCAATTTTGCATATTTCCGGTTACCAGCCATTTGGTAAGATGGGTGGGAAGTGGCATTGACACCGCGAAGTTAGTTATTTTATTGCGCTTCTACCACCAGTGGACAACTGTCTTGAAACAGATAACCGTTGGGGTAGAAGTGTTATAGAGTAGAGTGGAGATCACGGCAACGTAGTGTAGGACGCCCTCCAGCTAGATGGAGCGATGATATGTACGCAAGCTGGCTGGCAGCGGTTGGAATCAAAGAGCTGAAGATCGAGCTCAGGGGCGTGCCATAGGAGAGGAATGTCCACCAGTGGAACGAATACTGGCTGTTAATGAATGATGATTATTATCATCATCAGGTGTACAAAATATGCTATGCATCCTTCTTCTGTCTTTATGTACTGACCTGTAATGTTGCAATCCTAGTTCTGCAGCCATCTCAACATCTCGCATCCAATAGTGGTAGGAGTCGCACGCTACGTCGCCGTTAGACAAGTCAGCGATCACCGTGGGATCTGCGTGGATGTACCGGTCCCAGATATTCTCTGCTTTGTCTGGAAGGTGGATTTCTCCTCAAGTCTCAAGTTAACAGCCGCAGTGCTGGCCGCATTTAGACGCATGGTCACAAAACATGATATTGAGTCTCACACAAACCTTTTACTTCTTGTGAAATTGTCTTGTAGGCAAAATGAAAACATTGGCAAATGTGTCAATCGGGTGGGTGATTCAAACCATGGGTTAAGCCTACAACTAACAGTAGTTACTCATTTAGCACTATCCAGCTATCACGTATCGAACACTCGACCATATCATCACTTACCAACAGTAAACAGTTCGCTTGTCAATATGCTATACTTAAAAAATATCATAAAATTCTATTGTTGGCGATATTTACAGGCTATTCAGTCCAATCAGACAGAATCGAATTTTCAAATGCGAAAACTTCATTAATTTTCAACTTCGAATGATTTTCAACTAGAATCGCTGATATTTTTGAATTTAATGTAAATGTTTCCGATTGGAGCATTGTGATTTGCAAACACCCGAGTCGAAGGTAATGCACTTTTCAAATTCGAAAATATATTTTCATGTCAAGCTGATGACGAAGAAATTTTACCGCTGACGTTCCAAGCTCCCTCGACCTGGTAAGCAGCGGTGGAGGCTCCAAACTTGAACCACGGCGGAAACTGGACGTCCACACTTGTACACGCGGCATAATATGTGATGCTGAAACTGAGACGTTTATATGTAGCATGTAGTACATTGTACAGGCGTCTGCGAAATCTGTTATCGACTTCTTTACGAGGCAAATGTATGGAACTTCGATTTAATAATAATAATATAATAATAATGTGTTTATTTCAGGCATCTTAAAATTAGCCCATATTAATACATACCTTAGAGACTAACATATATACAATAAACAAATACAAGTAAATAAGACACGTTAAATTCACGACGACGTGTGACGTACGGTCATGGTGTCCGGTATCCGACCTCGAAAGCGTCGAAACTTGACACCCCTCGGCCAGAATTCCTCCGCCATATACGTTCCGAGGGACTTAGCTGGAACTCGTACCACAAAGGAACCGAAGTCGACGTTGTGACGCGACTCCAGCTTTATCACCCTCAGAGATAACTTAGTCTTCAGTTTCACATATTCCGCCACCTCCTTCTCCGTGATGGTATAATGGACGCGGGATATGTACAGCGGCGTCGTGGGTATCTCCGGTCGTAGAAGATGGGCCGGGCCTGTCGGTGCTGTACCGCACTTGTTTCGGATGGACGACTTCTTTTTCTTCTCCACCTTCTTGAAGACGCCATCGTCCCGATTTGAGTGGAGAATGCATTAAAACTAATATATAATCATAAGCATCATCATTATCAGTCAATTTCAAACCACTGCTGAACTCATTCCTCTCCTATGTAGGATGTATTCATTAAAATGATCGTGAACGTTACACATAGGTATTGAAGTTTGTAACTGCTTTTACACGTGATTTTTTTTCGAGTTAATTTTCCGGTAAATAAAAAAAATTACGTGTTTGTAGCCGTTACAAACTTTAATATGTATACAGTAACAATTAAAACTATTATATTCTAAAATATTTGTTGTCAAAAACTATAAGTTTAATTTGTAATCCATGTTTCTGGACAAAACTATTACAGTGCAACATAAAAGAGTAGAAAAAATTATTATTTAAGAGCTAACTAGTCACTCTTACAGGCAACACCAAAAAATTAGTATTTATTGCGCGACTACTGATTTTGATACTTTTTTAAACTCATTGAATCATGCAAGTAAAAATAAGCTAGTAAATAAATAAATAAGAATTTGTATAGAAATAATAAACATATAAAATTTATATAGATAGGTACTATATAACATTTATATAGTTACTTATAGGTTTCCATTTAAATAAAAATTAATGTCTTGCAAATCTTATATTTGCAAAAATAATACAAGTATCAAAAACGTTTGTTTCTAACCAACTGTGTTGCTACATACGATACAAAAGCAATAGTGGCGCCCTCATTTATTGTCAACTCTTTTATGTCGCACTGTAAGTATGTACAATGATTGTCCTTTTTTATTCAGTACAATCAAAATGTAAATGTATCTCCCACAGGTGGTAGGAGCATATTATATCGATGATCCGCCTGACTTGCTACCAAAAGGTACCACCATCAAGGAGAAAATCTGCCGCGTTTACCTTACGGTGTGCCGGCAGCACACAGCCCTTGAGAGTCAGAGTATTTTAGGGCCTAGCGTGTTAAGGTGGTAACATCTTCGAACATACCATCCCTTACTAACTAACAGGCAAGGTAGTGGTCAAACGGTAGCCTATAACATACAAAAAAACTATTGCTAAGAAAGGTTAGATTCTTATTTTATAAACTTGTCCTACAATTCTGTAAATTATACAGCAAGAACATTGTTGTGATAGTAAATAAATTATGTTATTTATTATTTGTAGTTTTTATTTTAATTATTAGTCAAAGTCAAAGTCAAAGCATTTATTCAGTATATGGGCAAATTAAAAATTTGCACTTACACACGTCAAATAACATTAAACAGATCATATTAAATAAAAAATATTATAGATATAACAGAAACATAACTTATTGCCTTGAATTTACAAAAAAAAAACAAAGGTATTGAGCCATTCAGCTTTCATCTAGACGTCGAACGTCACACTTAAAACACATGTTTAATTCCCCTGATTAATGTAGGGTTGCCAACCATTACGTGCACCCGCAACCCAGTGCATGTTTCAGTACTTCAGACAATTTTTATCCAAAAAATTGTGAAATAATGAAACATAATAAATAAATACAACGCAGACTAATTGCAGTACAAATCATATTCCGAATGGAACCGATAGTCATAGTTAATATTATTTAGTTTTTTAAATTGTTTTGACTATTGCGTTATGTTAATAAATAAATAAATTTCATTAATTATGTTATATGTATAAAAAAATAAACAAAATAAATTTTATTGCTCAATTAATCCTGCCTGGTTAGTTTCAGAATAATTACATTATAGACGCACAAAATATCAATCAAATCAACATTTCAATTAATTTAACTAACACTTTAGTTAGAAGACAACCCTCAATCAAGACAACATTTTGTTTTTTTTTTGTTGAAGTTTAATTTCCACGAGCTCAAATTATATTTGTTTATAGGAAGTTAAAAACGTTATATTTATTGTAAAATTACGAAATATATAAATATATTAATTAATTCAACTAAACACTTGAATTAATTAACCCAACCGTTAAATTTACCTGAACACAAGTAGAACTAAGTAATCCATGATATTAACTGAAATTGTAAATAAATATTTAAATTGTTTTGACCTTATTGTTTCCCTGTTTATGTTGCAGTAGTTTTCTCGACTTATGTAGTTTTTCGTTTTTTCTAGAATTTTTACCCGACTACAAAAGGAAGGCTTATGCTATGATTTTAGCAGTCTATTTATGTAAGTAGGTATTATGTACCATGTATCGTACCTACTAAGTTTGTTTATTTCTTTTTTTATTATATAGGCTAGCGTTTGACGACTATCTCACCTGTTGGTAAGTGATGATGCGGTCGAGGATAGTAGCAAGCTAGGCATAGAATGGGAATCTTCTTCTAGGTGGATATCGTTCTATGGTAAAAATAAGACATGGCAAGCTACCATCCTCGACCGCATCGGCACTTGCCAACAGGGGAGATAGTGGTAAAACCTAGGCTGTGTATACATCATGATCATCATCATCATCAGCCGGTGTCAGTCCACTGCTGGACATAGGCCTCTCCCAAGATGCGCCACTGAGCCCAATCTTCAGCTCTTCTTATGTACCTTTACATATTGATATTAAAATAAAAAATACTTCCATTCGCTTTCCTTGCTCAATTCGTAGCTACCGAATGTTATGGTATAGGTATTATATAAATCTTCGAGTATATACTTACAAGACTATATTTTCTTCTTAGCTTACAAGTAATAATCCTAATTGACACACAATAAACAACAAAAACAATTTTTAAAGGTAGATCAACTTAATTTATTTAGAAACTTGACATTTTCACCGAATGGATACTAAACCTTCATTTTATATTGCCATCGTATTACTCGACTACAGCGAAGCATATCATTATATATGCATATGGGTTAGTATGTTTTTATTTTTGACCGGTATGTGGGTATGTATGTATGTATGTATCATATGTTCATCTGCCGCTATAACAACAACAAATAATGATAATTTAATATCTTTTACAAAACGAAATAACCGACTTCACATGCCGCGATAGTGAAAATATCCACTAGTCATAATCATGTCATCAAATTTGTTTATATTGTGTATCTCCATATCTCCGGAGATGATCATAAGATCTCGATATAATTTGAATGGGACCAAACGGGAGGCATAATCTCTCAAACAGAACAATATTTTGTTCAAATCGGTTAAGATTTGACGGAGTTTTGAGGTAACAAACTAAAATGAAATAAATTATAAGTAAAAATATTTCTAAAAACAAGCTTTTATCTGGGACAATGAACTAAAATGTTAAAAATAAATTCTAGTAAGTATTGGCGTGTAGGTACTTACCTATATTCTTAAAAGCTTGAAGCACTACTCGTTTTTCAGGCTAGGTAATTACTATACTTCAGTGCCTCAAGCTTTTAAAAATATAGATAAGTACCTACTATATAGGTAAGTACCTAATTTATTTTTAACTTTTTAGTAGGTAGGTATAAATACCGACTACCTACCTCGTTATATTCCCATCTCCGACCCTTTATGCTGACATAGTATTCGCCCACGCATAAGATCACCCATGTGCAGGATGCAATGCCAGCATATTCTTAGATAAGGTTTAGTCATAACATCCTTTGTCAGTTAGCTCTTACATTTAATAAATAAGTTAGTCTTAGAGCAACCACTGTAGAGAATACAATAAAATCTTGTAACTCTATAATTAAATTTTAATTTTAGTTTTTAAAAAGACAATCCGACGTTCCCGATTGTTAACTGGCGCAGCCGGTAGGATAGTCGGCTGCTGCCCTCGCCAAAATTCGCGCTCGTAATATCCGAGTATATACGTGAAAACCCGTGTGTGGCAGCGAAAAATCGCGATAACTTAAAATCAGTGATTCGCGGTATCGGCTATCTACGAACCAAACAAATTAGTTCAACAAGGGACAACTGGATAATGGCGATTGGACTGTGAGTACCTAAAGTAACATCCTTTTCTCTCCTTTCCTGCCATCCTCGAAGTGTGTAAAATAGTTTTATGAAGTGACGAACATTGCACATAGTTATAAGAATTGTATTTTTATAAATTGTCGGAGTGAATTAAATTGCACTTTTAACTTTAATAAGTTAAAATAATTAATTGATTGTGTAATTAGTGATATTAACTTTAAATAATTAGTTCTATTAGAATTTGGTAATTTTATTAAATTACACACAGTATAAAATCTACTGTATAATATTTAATTAATAATATAAAGTGTATAGTATAGTGAACCAAAATGTCTCACGAACAAAATGTTCAGGCTGCAGCGGCACCTGTGCATGCACCTAACCCCGAACCGCATATTCCGCGAGAAATTTTAGGGTTAATTCCTGAATTCAATGGTGATACTAAAGTGTTAAATTTATTCTTGCGAAAATGTGAATACGTGATTCATCACTTTCAAGGTACTGTACAGCGTAATGAATTTTTAATGCATTACGTGACCAGTAGGTTAACAGGCAAAGCAGCGGCCCTTATTAGCGAGAGAGGTGATTTTGACACATATGACGAATTAAGATCTGTCCTTGTCCAACATTTTGGTGATCCGCGTAGCGAGGAGTGTGTTGCGATTGAGCTAGAGACGTTAAAGATCAAGCCTAGCGAATCCTATCTTGAATTTTGTGGCAGGATTCAGGACGTGCGTGCAATCCTTTTGTCGAAGGTTAATCAAGTACATACTGCGGACATGAAACAGGCTAAGCGTATTATATACGACAATACTTCATTAAATGTGTTCTTATATAACCTACCTGAACATATGGTGAGGCTAGTTAGGTTGAAAAATCCGAATTCTTTGGAAGACGCTTTAAAACAAGTTTTAGAGGAAGTAAACTTCCAAGAACAATACAACATGCGTACAAAAATGTTGCAAGGTCGTGCGCAACCCCCTAATGTTCCGGCACCAATCTTTAAACCTTTGATACCTCAAACTCAATTCAAATTTGGCATTCCTGGAAATCAATTTTTGGCTCGACCCCAATATTTTCAACCACCAATGCCCAGGCCTCAAACAAATAACTTTGGCTATAGACCACCCCAATTTGGTTTCACACCAAATTTTAACAGCGGCCCTTCACAGGCTCAGCAGTTTGGTCCTAGACCGCAGGCTCAGCAGTTTGTGCCTAGACCGCAGGCTCAGTTCGGCTTTAGGCCCCAGCTTCAACAGGTAAGTCAGAATGGTTTTAGACCTCAAATCGGTCAATTTGGCTATCGACCTTCACAGTTTGGGTTCCGGCCTCAAGCTGGTCAGTTCGGTTATAGACCATCGCAGCCTCAAGGCTACCGCCCGCCTCCATTCACCAACGACGTGTCTATGAGGACTGCCCCACAAAGGTTGCCAGTGAACGAGATGACCACGAATTCGGAAGGCGAGTACAACCCAGAATATAATTATGACGATGTAGAGTGCTATTACCCCCATGAAGAATACCAGCCTTATGACATGACAGAATATTACCCGGAGACCACAGAGACCGCAGAAAATGCTTGCAACAACGAAAACGAAGTAAGTGAAACAGAAAATTTTTGCATGGTTGTTTCCCCCAAATTCCCGAGATAATTGAATTAAACTATGATACAACTCTTAAATTACCATACATATATGTGCCCGAAATTGACAGCAAATTCATGTTGGATTCTGGCAGCACAAGATCATTTATAAGCCCAACTAAAGCGAATGAATATTATGCTCAACAAAAGTCCTATGAACCGTTTATGGTAACGAGCACACATGCTTCCAGCACCCATAGTGAAGTGGTCAATATTCCACTATTCGCCATTTTTAATCACGATGAATATCATAAATTTTACGTTTATGACGTTGACAAAAAGTATGACGGTGTAATAGGATGGGATTTAATGACCAAACTCAAGGCATACTTAGATCTGGGAAATAACACCCTCAGAACTAATGACACCACTGTGCCTATTATTTATGACGTAGGCAAGGTACATACCTTTAACCTAGAGGCTCGTAGTGAACATCGTATTAGGTTACCTGTAAACTTGGAAGAAGGTGATGCAATCCTAAATTTCAAGCAGTTTAGCAATGACGTGAGAATGCCCTCTGCAATAGTTAAATGTGAAAATTATTTTGCTACGACTATTATGCAAAACACATCGGAAGATGACATAGTCATGACAATCACAAAGCCTTTTAAGGTCTTAAAATTAAAACATCAAAATGACGTATGTGACATAAATTACAATACTGACATGACTAACGTCGACGTAGATCATTTACTGGAAAACAACTTGAACAAATTGCGACTTGACCACTTAAATTCAGAAGAGCGCAAAGAAATATCTGCCTTATGCATGGAATATAAAGACATATTTTACTGCGAAGACTTACCACTAACCTTTACGAACCAGGTTAAACATCATATTAGGACAGTAAATGAGGATCCTATATACACCAAGCCTTATAGGCAGGCACCGGCTCAAGCTCAAGAGATCAAAGAACAGGTGGAAAAATTGTTCAAGGACAATGTGGTTAAAGAATCACACTCTCCTTGGAGTGCACCTGTTCACCTGGTCCCTAAAAAGCTAGACGCTTCAGGCCAGGTGAAATATAGAATGGTCATTGACTATCGCAGACTGAACGAGATAACGACCGATGACAGATATCCACTTCCCAACATATGCGATCTTTTTGACAAATTAGGTAAAAGCACTTATTTTACTACATTGGATCTTGCATCAGGCTACCATCAAATAGAGATCGCAGAGCAGGACCAACAAAAAACGGCGTTTTCAACCCAAAATGGTCATTACGAATTTCTTCGGATGCCTTTTGGCTTGAAGACGGCGCCGGCGACCTTTCAACGAGCCATGGACAATGTGTTGAGAGGTCTACAAGGTATACATTGTCTAGTATACCTTGACGATATACTTATATATTCAAATGGGCTCACGGAACACCTTGAAAAATTACGCGCAGTTTTCGACAGACTGAGACAGACTAACCTGAAAGTACAGCTAGATAAATCGGAATTTCTCCGAAGGGAAGTGCAGTATCTAGGACATACTCTGACTAAAGACGGACTTCGACCGAACAATGACAAAATTCAGGTAGTGCTTGACTATCCCATTCCACAGACACAGACCGAGATAAAAAGATTCCTAGGATTTATAGGATACTACAGACGATTCGTCAAAGACTTTTCCAAAATCACACAACCGTTAACAGCTTGCTTAAAGAAAGGTAAAAAGGTGGAAATTACGGAAAAATATACAGAGGCATTTGAAAAGTGTAAGGAGTTGTTAGTAAATGCACCCATCTTACAATACCCAGACATGACCAAGCCATTCATCTTGACCACTGACGCATCAGAGGTAGCAATTGGAGCTGTACTTTCGCAAGGCTCAATCGGTACCGATAGACCAGTGGCTTACGCTAGTCGTACGCTAACTGAGAGCGAACGAAAGTATAGCGCCATTGAGAGAGAGTTGTTGGCCATCATTTGGGCCACAAAGCATTTCAGGCCGTATCTTTATGGCAACAAGTTCGATATAGTCACCGACCACAAACCTTTACTGTGGCTATACCAACTCAAAGAACCCGGAAGCAAGCTCACACGGTGGAGATTGCGTTTACAGGAATATGATTTTGACATTAAACATAAAAACGGACATCAAAACGCGAACGCTGACGCATTATCTAGGCTCAAACTAAACGCACTAGGAACAGACGGACCGAGTGACGGTATATCTATGATCGTTAACGTAGATGAGAGCGAAAATAGATTACAATCACATATAGAAGACGTGACTAAACAAATCACTAAATTGGCAAGACGACGAACGACTGACGACTCAAAGACTATAACAATCTCCGACTCAGACAGAACTGCAACAGCTAGTCCTATAACCATATCAGAAACATACTCTGTAAATTCAGAATTTTTGAGGAAAGAATCAGGCTGGCTTGTTCGATCTGATTCAAGTACTAGTGCCACAGACACCATACATTCCGAAAAAGAGTTAGAATCATTTGGCATACCTATTTTGAATGAAGCAGTAGATACGAAACCAAATCAAATATTGGTATTTCACCGATATGGTAATGACATTCAGGTTAAAGATCTTTCCAACAAACATCAGAAAATACTTGAAGTCTTTTTACCACTTGAGAACCCGGATTTGATCAAACAATTCTTAAAAAAATATATTCGCCCAAAAATAAAGTATTTTATCTATTTTGAAAGAGAAGAACACCGAAAAGAATTTAGTAACGTTGTAATATCGCTGTTTAAAAAGGGAACTATTAATTTCTATGAGTGCACTGAACGTGTTGTTTCCGTCACTGATGAGGAAGAGCAACAAATGATAATTCGGAAATTACACGAAGGCAAAACATGCCATCGTGGTATTACAGAAACTGTTAAACGAATCCGACGCAACTACTATTGGCCAAACATGCATGAAACGGTTGCAGCCGCTATAAATTCCTGTGAAAAATGTAAAATCGCAAAATATGATCGCAAACCCATCAAACCGACATTACAGCTTACTACAACTCAAAATTCACCGTTTCAGGAAATATTCATAGACACATTCTCTATAGAATCTAAACAGTACCTCACCATAATTGACGCCTTTAGTAAATTAGGCCAGGCCATGGAAATACCAGCTCGATCTACTCCAGAAGTAGTTAGAGCCTTAGTAAAATACTTCAGTTTTTATGGTATTCCACGTAAAATCAGTTGCGACCCCGGAACCGAATTCAATAATGACCTATTGAAGGAACTAACTGAGCTATATAAAATTAAATTACACATCGGTACTCCAAACAACCCTAATTCAATGGGGATGATCGAACGATTCCACTCTACCATTATTGAGATCTATAGAATAGCTAAATTTGATAGGAAATACACAGATGCAGCATCCGTAATGACTTATGCTATTATGGCATATAACAACACCATCCATAGTGCTACTGACTTAACACCCTTCGAAGTTGTATTCGGACACACCGATTTAAAATCAGATTTTGACATTGACTTTGACAAAACATATAAACAACAACTGGTTAAGGATCACCGTAAAAGAACACATGAGTTATATAAATGTATAGCAGAAAAGATGAACAAAGATAAGGAAAACGTAACTAAAAAGCGCGGAGGTGAGATAGGACCGGAATTAGGTATTGGAAAAACCATCTATGCAAAACCTGTCAATAAACGGCAATCCAAAGATAAACCCAAATATCAAAAGGCTATCGTAACAGGCAAGGTAAAACGCAATGTAGTTCCTGTAAAAATAAAGGACAGAGACACAAAGGTGCCCATTAAACATGTCAAACGTCCTCCACAGGTGGGGCATACTCGTGATGGTGTCGATGACGACGACCCAGGCTCTCCTAGACCAAGTTGCTCCAAGCCAAGGTCTGCAAATTCAGAAAATTGACAAAAATCCAGGCATTCTACCCGTTAAGCAAGGCCAAGCATTTGTACAACGCAACGATTGGACAATTGTTAAAACAATTCAACTAGAGGGAATAGCGTCAGATTTTAATTTCAACATACGCCAATATTCTAAATTTTGTAAAAGTGTAATATTTCGTAATAATAACAATTCTTTTAATAATGAAGTAAAAGAATTCCGAGTTCAGGTAGAGTATATTAGAGATGAAGTTATTGAAAAATTACAACAACTCATACCAAAAAAGAGGTCTAAACGTGGCCTAATTGATCCACTTGGATCTCTTATCAAAGTTATCACTGGTAATCTTGACCACGAAGATGCAGTTCATTTTGAAGAGTTGATATCCGATCTTAAAACTCGTGAACAAGCTATCTCTAACAAAATTACTATTATATCTGAAATGTTGGACCATGTTGTTAACTCCACAAAAATTATAAATGATAATACTAAAATATTAAATGACAGATTAACTAAAGTAGAAAGGTTTGTTAGAGAAAAACTCCAAGAGGAAAACCATAGTGTTGCATTATCTTACATAATTAGTATATTCAATTTGTTTATTATTAACTTCCGAACTATTTCAATGAAGCTTAGCGATATGGAAACATCTTTGGCATTAAGTAAAGTATCAGTCTTACATAAATCTGTATTAAACCCAAATGAATTATTACCGCTATTAAACGACATCAGTACTGTTGCGCATTTAATGTATCCTGTTAATGAACAAAACCTGAATACTTTGGAAGAAACATTTACTGTCAAATCCTACCTCAAGGATAGTAATGTAAGATTTATTATAAGCATTCCGGTAGTTGATAACGCCACTTATGATTATTATAAATTGTACACACTCCCTATATCCCTTGGTCCTAGTAATGAAACCCACGCCATCATTCCCGAATTTCCTTACCTGCTAGTAGAAGGTACCAAGTACAGTCCAATCGTACGGAAATGCAAAGAAATTACAGCTAAAGAATATCTTTGCTCGGAAAATGATCTGGCCGTTTACGCCCAAGAAACTTGCATTCAACAACTTATGGAATACCGTCAGAACCGCTCAAAATGCCACGCACGGAGAATAGATCCAGATTTCATGAAGGTTCAGAAAATTTCCCGCAATAGCTGGATACTTTTTGCTAAATCCGAGAAGATCCTGTTCCAGAAATGTGGAGATGAAGTTGTTAGAGAGCCCGTAAGTGGAACATTTATAATAACAATACAGAAACCTTGTGATGTCTATATGGATGATTTCCCGATTTCTGGACATGGTTTCCGCAGTCTTGGAAATAACTACTATAAAAAAACGCCTATTATCAACCTGCCTGATGTACAAGAATATGAAAAGAATAGCAAGTCGCATATTGAAGATACGGAAGTAATTGACCTCAAAGGAGTAAATTTAGATGACATCGAACATTTGAACTATTTGTTGAAGAAAAGTGTGAAAAGTGATAGCAGTGTTATTCCACCAAAATCATATGACATTGCCACAATTGTACTTTATTTAATTATAACAGTGATAATTGTATCCTTAATTTACTTTAAATTTAAGCCGTATATATTTAAATTGTGTTCTAATAATCAAATTAACTCTAATGATGAAGTTGAACTCCAGATACCCACAACTAATAGACCACTTTTGTTACATTAAACTTTACATACATAAAATGTTAACGAAGTTCTCTGAAAACTAATTTTCCGATAACTTCGGTCTGAGGGGGAAGGCGTTATATTCCCATCTCCGACCCTTTATGCTGACATAGTATTCGCCCACGCATAAGATCACCCATGTGCAGGATGCAATGCCAGCATATTCTTAGATAAGGTTTAGTCATAACATCCTTTGTCAGTTAGCTCTTACATTTAATAAATAAGTTAGTCTTAGAGCAACCACTGTAGAGAATACAATAAAATCTTGTAACTCTATAATTAAATTTTAATTTTAGTTTTTAAAAAGACAATCCGACGTTCCCGATTGTTAACTACCTACTACCTAAGTATTTAAGAGAAGGCATGATGTTTTAAAATATTCCACGGATGTTTGATGTGATTATGGGTAATGGGGGGGGGGGGGGGGGGCTATGTTGCTTTATAACAGAAATGCCATGGCCACCTTACAGCTTCATCATCAGATCCTGGCTATCATTTAAGTGTAAAGTGCTACTCAAGAAGAACCCATTGACTTATTTGAGCCCAAATTCACTGATGTTACGTTATTTTATCACAGAGATGCCGTGGCTGCCTTCCAGCTTCATCATCAGACCCTGGATATTATCTAGGTGTAAAGTTCTCTTCAAGACGAATCAATCGAGCCCAAACTCGGCAGAGTTACGTTGATTTATCACTGAGATGCCGTGGCCACCTTCCAGCTTCATCATCAGACCCTAGATATCATCTAGGTAAAAAGTTCTCTTCAAGACGAATCAATCGAGCCCAAACTCGGTAGGGTTATGTTGATTTATCACAGAGATGCCGTGGCCCTAGGGAGCGTTGTCACTACGTGTGTAGCGAAATCAGGACTGATTTCTACGCAGTCTGCGCTTGAGTGTCGCGACGATACGACGTACTTGCGGCTATAATTGTTTCGCGCGAAAACTCTCACTTCTCAAAATCCATTCTTAAAAAGTTTCTGTAATCATCTGCTTCTAAATGTCTTGTCACGTTCATGTGGCTAAGTTCATGACGTTTCATCAACCAATTTTTAACCCAGGTCTTCCTTTTTCGTCTCTGCTTAGGTAAGTGCCACAACAATGCCTATTTTCTGCTCTTTTGTGAGTGTCGGCGGCATCTCGGAACAATGAGCAGTCTGCTGCACGGTCGGTTTCGTACTCACTGGCAGGGACGTGTGTAGAGAGTAGCCGATTTCATCCCCACTACCGCTGTCCCGATATCGCCAGTGACTTTAGGGTCGTGTGTAGCCGCTTCTCTTTTTTTTCAACTTAAGAGGCCTACACACGACCCTAAAATCAGTGGCAATATCGGGGAAGTGGTGGGGAAGACCCTAGATCGTACCATAAATCGCCTCGTGTATAAGCAAATCGAACCCGAATTTTATTGTTTACCCTACCTCTAAAATCGCTTTGGGTGAGCTCACGGTTTAGGGACGATTATCGTCTAGGAAGCGTTGTCAGCACGTGTGTAGCGAAATCGGGACTGATTTTGCTGTTTTGAGAGAATCGGCTGCATCTCGGATCAACGAGCAGTCTTTTGCACGGTCGTTTATGTACTCACTGGCAGGGACGTGTGTAGAGTAGTTGCTGATTTCATCCCCACCACCACCATCCCGATATCGCCGCTGATTTTAGGGCCATGTGTAGAGCGTCTTATTTTTTTGTCGAACAACTGTCGTATTGACTGCGCAAGTTCTATGATCGCAGTACATTCCTTCATACTTATGAGTCACAACAAAATAGTTCAACTAAAAATAGTATGTAAGCGGTAGGCCTTACTTGTGTCTGGAGTGGGTTCACGTCAATAGTGCAATGGGTGGGGATCGAACTCACGACCTTTTGATCGCCAGGCCGATGCCTTAGCCATTATGCTATTGCCGTCTGATAAAGTTTCAGATAACATCTGACATATATATAAGAGTTGTCCAACATCTTTGACTGTATTTTTTATTTATTTTTTTGTTATCTCAGAACTCCGTCAAATCCGATTTGATAAATTCTATTTTTGTTTGAGAGATTATGCCTCCCGTTTGGTCCCATTCAAATTTTATCGAGATCTGACAATTATCTCCGGAGATATGGAGAAAAACAATATAAGCAAATTTGTATACTTTGATGACATGATTTAACTAGCCAGTACTTTGTACTATCGCGGCATGTGAAGTCGGTTTTTTTTGTTATGTACGATTATAAATAATGATTACTAGGTCTGATTTTGAAACACTGAAGCTGCGACCAAACATTGTTAAGCAAAAACAATCATCATTTAATAAATCTACAAGCGTCATGCAATGAAGAACACATTTTTTAATTAAAATCAAAATCTCAGTACTTCGTCTATTCTATTCGTCAATGTCAAATATTTGCCACAAGGAACATATTTACATGTTAAATTAAATCATTTAGTTTTTTTTAATTAAATCATTTAGATAGTTTAAATCATTATTATGCATAATTAAATTAACTGGCTTTTTAATTCTAAAACTATTCGAACAAATAGTCAAAAGTCAAAAATGTATTCAGTATGTTGGCAGTATTAATTAATATACGCACATATACACGTCAAAATTATAAAATAAATCATAATAAATTATCAAGTAAACATAGCAAAAAATAATTTAACGCTTTGAATTAAAAAAAAAACAATAGTACTTGGCCATTCAGCTGTCATCCAATCATTGACGTCAGACTATTAAAACACTTATTTACACGTACCTCTATGTTTCAGTACTTCAGAAACTTTTTTATAAAAAAATATGTGAAATAGTGAATCACAACTTTCTTAAGTTGTGTTTATAAAATTATATTATTATTATATATATCTATATTGTTAGGAATAAATCATCGCCTTAGCAGCCTCCCCCCGCGCGTCACTATAAAAGCAGCGCGCTCACCGCATTTCAGTCTATTTGCTGGTGTGCGCTCGTACTGTACGGTTGTCCCTCTAGGTCCACGTCACTTTGTATAATTATTTTAAAGAATTGTTAATAAATCATTTAGTGTTGTTTGTGATCATTCTTTTTTTTATATTAATTTGATTAAAGTTTCTAACATCAGAAGTGGGATCAGACGACGTTTGCCAGTCCGCTGGTGACATTATCTGATCCTTATTCTGCCGTTTTACATAATGCCATCCACGGGACGAAAGGCCAAACGACCCAGGGAGTGCACACCATCGCCGCCCGATATCGGGCAGCAGCTTGGAGCTATTTTAGACAGGTTGGGCGCGCTGGAGGCTGTGCGTGCCTGCTCAGTGGCTGGTGACGCGGTCGCGCTGGCCGCGCCGGGCGGCCGCCCAGGCGGATCGACGGTTTCGCTCGCTGCCAGCGAGACCGGCGCTGCTACGCCCTTCAGCGGGCATGATTCAGCATCGGTCGAGCCTACCGCCATGTCTGCTCTTCCGCCTGTCACCGCGCAAGCTTCAGCGAGCGACGTGATGGAGCAGTTTGTTAACGCTATCAACTCGTTAAACCCGGTGAGACCAAACCATTATTTTGTGACTGATTTCGACCCTGCTGTTCATGACGTCAATGTGTGGTGTGATGAAGTGGATCGTGCGCCTGCTAAAAACCGTTGGGATGATAGCGAGTGTCTTTCGCGAATCGGAAATTGTTTGAAGGGCGAGGCGCGCTCGTGGCTTGGCCAGTGGGTACATAGTGAACGCGCGTGGTCCAACTTTAAACAAGAACTAAAAACTTTGTGTCCACGACACGTCGACGTCGCGAATATTCTTTTCGAAGTGATGTGTACAGATTCCGACGGATATTCCACTTATGCAGAGTATGCACGTAGGTCCTTGTTACGATTGCGCGCAGTTAGAGGTCTCAGCGATGAACTTCTGACTGTCATAATTATTCGCGGTATAACAGACCCTCAAATACGTGCGGCTGCAATTAATGCAAAACTGTTGCCTGCCAGCATAGTGGAATTTCTGTCAATCTATACCAAGCCTAAAATAAGTGTGTCAAATAAAACAAATATTGCCCAAACGAGTAGGAAACGCAGTTATCCGTATGCGCCCTCGACTAGTGTTAGTGTCAGTGATTCGAACAAGGATAGTGTCCCACATAAGCGACGTGCTAAAGATAGGTTGTCGTCGGTACGTTGTTATTCATGCGGACGTTGGGGCCACGGTTTTAATTCTTGCCCCGCAAAGGATAAAGCGCCAACACCGGGGCCGGTCAATAATAACAAATCTTCGACTAACCCGAAGCCCCCTGTCGAAAAGTGCACATTTTGTAAAAAGAAAGGCCATAACGAAAGTATGTGTTTTGCAAAAGAACGTTCCGAATCACGTAATAAAGGCAACGTAAACTTTTGTCGTGAAATTGACGGTAGTTTCGAAAATCGCGATGTAGTCACTGCTGTTTTGTGCGGAATACCTACAGATGTACTTATAGATAGTGGCTCATACATTTCGTTGATCTCTGCCGACGTGTTAAAGCACTTTTCTTGTAAAATAAATCCCGGCATGCAATTGTTACGTGGTTTAGGCGGTACGGAGATACAAGCGACATCTTATGTCACATTGCCGATTGAATTCAGTGAAATATCGTTAGAAGTCGACTTTTATGTGGTTCCCCGCGGTTGTCTCAGTACGCCTGTGATCATAGGTACGGACGTCTTAAATAGAGAGGGCATTGCGTATATTCGAACGTCCGACTCTCAACGGATTGTCAGAAAAGACGGTTTTGTGAATAGCGTTACGCAAGTGAAGTCGAGTCTGTAGGTCGATCAAATAAATACCCCAGTAGTGGGAGACGAGAAAGAACGTCTTGTTAAAGTTCTTGATAAATATTCAGACAGCTTTTTAACCGGTACAGCTACCACAACGGTTAAAACCGGACAAATGCAGATTCGACTTACTAGCGATGTTCCCGTGTGCTACCGACCGTATAAATTGTCTTATGACGAGAAGTTGAGGGTTCGCGGAATACCGCGACATGTAAAGTAAAGAGATAATTAGGGAATCTGAATCCGATTATACTAGCCCTGTCCTGTTAGTTAAAAAGAAGGACGGCTCGGATAGAATGGTTGTAGACTTCAGAGCTTTGAACCAGGTGACTGTTAAAGACCGTTACCCACTTGAGTAGATTGACAATCATGTAGATAGACTGGGCAAAAGTTAAGTGATGGTCAGCTTGATAGTAAGTAAACTTTATATCAAAATAAATGACATACTGTACTGCAATTATTATGTCATCGGTTAAAACACGCGCTTGCAGCTTTGTTATTGTACCTAAGGGTACATGTACTATTCAATACTCTGTGCTAAGGCTTATTTTATTAAGGCTTAAGGCTTTATAGGTTTAGTTAATTGCGAGCTTTCAATGACGAACACAATCACATCGGCGTTGAAAATACGCTCGATCTGATTGCTAATCACTATTGGTTCCCGAGTATGCGTCATTTTAAAACATATGTTTCTTATTTTGTTGTGTGTTTGACGCATAAGCAAGTACCAAGGGTCCCGTTCAACCCATTACTTCATTGCAAAAGTCATTCAATCCGTTTAAAACGGTCCATGTTGACGTATTGGAGCTCCTGCCATCAAACGGCTACAAATACATTTTTATTCTTGTAGATTCATTCACTAAGTACTGCTTTTTTTACCCGATGTACAGGCAAGATAGTAGAAGATAGTAGAACTCAAGCGTGTTGTCACCAACGCGATATCCCTTTACGGGACGCTTCAGTTGTTAGTGTGTGACAGAGGACGCATGTTCGAGAGTTCAGTTTCAAATTTCGATGTCTGACCTTGGTGTCGAACTGCACCTCGTCAGACCCGATACTTACGCATTTTTTGATAGTAAGTGTCATCTGTATTAACTTGTGTACGAATTGACATTTCTTACAGCTAAAATTTTGTTTGTTTGTGTTGCATTGTACCATTAGATATATACCTTAGTACTGTAGGTGGGTACTTCAGTAGATACCTGTGTAAGCCTCCGGTTTTCCACCGAGCATCGGGGTGAATGAAGCCCACGGGTATCTGGGTTGCCCTAGACGTATCGTATTAGTCTCGGAGCTCTGCTCTTGAAGCATCGATGTTTTTCTGGGAAGAGACCTGTGTAAATCCTATTTCTTTTCAAACGTATTGGTATCTGGGTTGCCCTAGACGTGTCGTATTAGTCTCGGAGCTATGCTCTTGAAGCATCGATGTTTTTTTCTGGGAAAAGACCTGTGTAAACCCTTTACGTTTGTTCACATTGGTATCTGGGTTGCCCTAGACGTGTCGTATTAGTCTCGGAGCTATGCTCTTGAAGCGTCGATGTTATTTCTGGGAAGAGACCTGTGTAAATCCAATGTCTATTTGTAATTACGTATTTCATACTCGTAAGTGACCTAGACGTGCTGTGTAAGCCTCAGTGATCGTATGAACATTGAGCGTCAGTGTATATCTATCTAGGAAGCCCACGAGTATGAATGTTTGTGTTAGCCTTCGGGCTCTTGTCAAACATAAGTTTGTAGTTGAATAAATATCTAAGTCCAATGGTACATGCATGCAAACTTTGACTATGTGAAACTCTCATATACAAAAAACGCTTTAATTGTTTAATGAAATATTTTATTTTTCTTATGTATGTGCCAATTGTTCTAGGCTGTGGTGAAGATGATGAGAGCTTATGCTTTGGTCAGAATAGTGCCGATGCGAGTTCTTCGCGTCCTGATGACGCCATGGTGTCCACTATACGTCTGGATGATGCAAATCCGCCAGTCCCCGGTCCTGCCTGTGTCGCGGCGACCTGTGGAGGCGAGAGGCTGCCTGCGCCGCTGCCGCCCCCGCTGCCACTGGCTCCGAGCAGGGCTGCGAGGACGCCGCCTCGTCAGGAGAGGCCGTGTTAGGAATAAATCATCGCCTTAGCAGCCTCCCCCCGCGCGTCACTATAAAAGCAGCGCGCTCACCGCATTTCAGTCTATTTGCTGGTGTGCGCTCGTACTGTACGGTTGTCCCTCTAGGTCCACGTCACTTTGTATAATTATTTTAAAGAATTGTTAATAAATCATTTAGTGTTGTTTGTGATCATTCTTTTTTTTATATTAATTTGATTAAAGTTTCTAACATCGCTACACATATATATATTTTAATATATATTCTGTGACTTAGTATGCTAGTATGTACTATCATTATCATCAGCATATCTCTGTCCACTGCTGGACATAGGCCTCACCAATGGCACGCCACGGATCCGTTCAAAACGCAACGCAAACGTTCAAAAGTCCCAAACGCATATATGCGAATGTCGAAGTTCTGACTTCTGAGGTACCTACCTAACAAACATTAAAATAATAACAATACAGTCGAACTGAGAACCCCCTCCTTTTTAAGGAAGACGGTTAAAATACATTTAATGTTCAACCGACTTCCAAAAAGAAGGAGGTTCTCAATTTGTCTGTATGTTTTTTTTTTTGTATGTTTGTTACGCGATTACTCCGTCAACTGTAAACCGATTTGAATTATTTTTAGGGTTCCGTACCCAAAGGGTAAAACGGGACCCTATTACTAAGACTCCGCTGTCCGTCTGTCTGTCTGTCTGTCTGTCTGTCTGTCTGTCCGTCTGTCACCAGGCTATAGCTCATTAACCGTGATAGTTACGACAGTTGAAATTTTCACAGATGGTGTATTTCTGTTGCCGCTAGAACAACAAATACTAAAAACAAAATAAAGTTAAATATTAAAGGGGGTCCCCATACAAAAAACGTGTTTTTAAACGCCATCTATCTAATTAGTTTCGGCAAAATGACATAGATGGCGCTAGTAAACGAGCCCCGTCTTTCTAGATCGCGACCAAACCAAATATTCTTAGTAATATCAATTAATCAAATATATGAGGTTGAAACTCTATCTATTATGTTTCGTATTGTACGGAACCCTCCCTAAGTGTGCGATAAGAGACGCGATGCTGACTCGCACTTGGCCAGTTTTATTTTTTTAATCCTCCAAATCCTCCTGATCCACCTCAGAATCGTAACCTACAGTTACGATTCTGAGGTGGATCCATTGTACTTTATTCGAAATCTGATAAGTATCTCCAGAGATATGACGATAAACGTAAAGTTGCTACTGAAATCGTCTCGCGGGGCATGGAAGTCGATTGTTTTAGTTTTTAAAGTATCTTAATTATTATTATCTGTTACTATTATAGCGGTCACAGTAATACAAACTCTGATAATATAATATCGTTGCCACACTCGGGATATCTCCTTTCGAACAAAAAAAGAATAATCAAAATCGGTTCATAAACGACGAAGTTATCCGCGAACAAACATAAATAAAAAAAAAATTAAAAAATATGCGGTCGAATTGTGAAACCTCCTCCTTTTTTTGAAGTCGGTTAAAAATGTAAAGTGTCTACCTATTACCACAGTTTTACAATCTATATAATATATATTTATATAGATTGTAAAATATTATTATATATATATATATTACGGTTTAAAAGATACAGCTCTGTGACAGACGGACGGATTGACAGCATTAGTAGGTACATTTTTGTAAAACTGTGGTAATAGAGTCCCATTGGCAACTTTTGGATACGGAATCCTAAAAACTATTGCAACAAAACAACTGTCGCACAAAATTATTCGTTCTAAAGTCTAAAAAATCGGTCAAGTGCGAGTCGACTAGCGCACCGAGGCTTCCGTACAAACTTTTAAAAACAGACTTAACTTTGCGATTCGATCCCTAAAACGATGCCTATATGTATACACTGTTAATGAACCAACCGCAAATAATATGTTTGTAAATAGTAAGTTCGCTTTTTATTAGCTTCACCTGTATGTTTGTATGTTTGTAACAGACTTCCTTGGGCGCGATTTTGACCCACTTTAAACGGCCAGATTTCGTTCAAACTTTGTTTGTGTTGATAAAAAAATATTCCATTTTTCAACTAAAAAGAAGAAAATAAATAATAGTTAAAAAAAACTTAAAAACACGCTTTTTATAGAAAACCGAACTAAAAAATAGAAAATAAATTTTAATAAATTTAAATTAAGAATAGTGTTAAAATTTTCAATAAATATAAATTAATAAGTGTGAATAAAAAAAAAATAGTTTATTTTAAAAAAAGCGTGGAGTGCTTTTAAGATATTATCAAAATGATAATCACTCTACTCATATCTGTTAATAAAATATTTATAACTATTGACGCCATGCACCTCACGTTTTTTTTTAAATATTTTTTTTTTTATTCGGACTATAATTAATTTATATTTATTGAAAATTTTAACACTATTCTTATTTTAAGTTTATTTTCCATTTTTTAGTTCGGTTTTCTATAAAAAGCGTGTTTTTTAGTTTTTTTAAACTATTATTTATTTTATTATTAAACTATGTACATATTTACAGTTTTTAGGTTTTGCCTTTATAAGTGCTTCAAGACTGCTTATTGCCAAATTTCATGATTCTAGGTCAACGGGAAGTAGTTAGGTACCCTATAAGTTATGATTCCCTTGTGAAATCGCAATATATGCGAAAATGTGCGCCATAAACGGTCATAACTGTTGAGCGCGTTGATTTACAAGTTTGATTTTTTCCCAGCCAAAAAATATTATAAACCTGAGAATTTTTTATAAGTTTCAACTTGATACCTTCACGCGTTCCAGAGTCTTGACAGACGGACAGACGGACAACAAAGTGATCCTATAACGGTTTCTTTTTTCCTTTAAAGTATGGAACTTAAAAAAACCTACTTACTAATTATTATACCAAGTATTTAAATGGGCAATTAATTAATTAAATTTATTTGGGCATCTACTTAAAATGCCAATCTCAAATAATGACAGCAACTTTAAAAGAAGGAAACTAAATATTAAGAATTAAAAACAATATTTCTACTGAGCATAAAGATTCATTCAAAACTATGGCCTTCTGTACATCGCTTGTGTGCAGGTAAGCATTAAAATTATTAACATAATAATCTAAACGTTATCTTGATTATACCTATCTAAAGAATATAATAAAAGAAAAACTTTATGTAAGTAATTAGCAAAAAATATTCCACGAGATATGTCGATAACTTTGGTTCTCTGTCGGATGACTTCATTTCGAACTCGATCCTTCAGAGATACACCGAATAGCCCTAAGGCGTCCATTACACGATAGATTTTGCTGTCAGTTTGCTGGCAGTCACGGCTGTGACTGATGGATTACTGGGGTGGAAGTCTCTACTACATTGGTAGCGATGCGTCTTGTCATCGCAAACGTCTGCTAGAATGAGATGCAGCTAGACAGTTGTTATCTGCATCTCTTTTCTTATCGACGATTATCGGTCGAAATTCATCGCTATTCATGTAGACTTCCACCCCTGATCGTCTAATGGGGTGATTGACGGTGACTGACCGAAATTTACTAACTTTGATTTGCTGCATCAGCAACCAAAAGTCATGACTGATGGTTTTGAATGACGGATAACCTACCGTGTAATGGACGCCTTACAATAGTTACAAGTAACTACTCAGGATGCAAATTATTTAGAACGTTTCAAGATTCCTGTCGAGTTATTTCAGAGGTTCGTCTGTATGTTTTTGTTAACTTTTGATTTATTCCTTTCGGGATCAGCAAAAACTTTGTAGGTACCCCTTTTTAAAAAATTGCGTGAACGGATGATCGTGAAATTTGAAGAAGTGCATAAAACTTTTATTTTTATATAAAATACATTATAAATACAACAGAAAAATAAATTATAATCATTATAATTATTATTATAAAATATAATTAAATTATATACTACCTCATTATTCATATTTCTGTTAGAAATTCATATTTCTGTGAGAGTTCATAAAAAAAAATGACGTATAGTCGAATTTCGACCACTGGGCGACTGACCACTAGTATTTTTTAACCGACCTTAAAAAGAGGGTATATATATTTTATATTAGTTCGCGGATAACTTCGTCGTTTATGATCCGATTTTGATAACTCTTTTTTTGTTTTTTGTGAGATATACCAAGTGTGGTACCATGGTAATTTCATCGAGGTCTGATTAGTATCTCCAGAGATATGGAAATAAACATCAAAATTGGTACTGAAAATTAATAGCGTGGCATTTAAAGTCGGTTCTTTTAGTTTTTTAAACGATCTTATAATTGCAGCATCTTACTGAGTTCATCGTGGGCTGTAGACGTTAGTTTCCCGCCGTGGTTCAAGTTTGGCACTTCTACTGCTTCTTACCAGGTGGAGGGTGCTTGGAATGTCAGCGGTAAGTCATTCATATCAGCATTGAAGACCCGAACTTTGTGGTTTTTGCGGGAACGTGGAAAAGTGTGCGTGATCTCATTGTATGTTTTCCTAAAACTTGTGTAATAAATGTGGATTATTAACCATTAAAGTGCCGGTGAATTTGTGCGAGTGTAGGGAAACGTCACAATGTTGAAAACTACCTCTCGTTACGGGTAATGAGGGAAACTAGACAAGGTAAACTACAGAAGACGGTTACAACAGTTATATTCCTATAGATTCTACAATACTCTATGATACTTAACTTAAACAAAACTAAATGTATATCACAGTTCTTCGGGTCTTTTATATCCTGGTAAAGGCGAGAGTCCCCGTCACAAATCATTTCCCGTGGGTTTGTAATTCCTTCCTTGGTCCACTGCTGACCCTGATATGGTCTCCCGGTACAAGGGCAGCCCCATAACCGCCGCAAAAGGTACTTCACGCTAGCAAGCATTTCCAGCAGACTTACCGATACGGTCTCTGTGTCGTCTTCACTTATATCAAGCATTAAAATTCACTAGGAGGTCCACAAGCAACTGCAAGAGTTGCTTTTCATTCAGAGCATCGAACTTTATCAAGTCATAGGTTCTTTCCAGTGTAGAATTCAACTCCTTCACTATGTATTTCATCTGCTTAGTCATTTTGCTGAGAAATATTTTAGTTTTATGTAAACATACGTAAATAAAATTAATCTTTGTTTAGATCGTGTTCATGGCAACGTGACCAATTGATCACCTTCTAATTGACTGACTTCTCTATATTTACCTACCCGTCATTCTTTTTAAATTTGGAAAACGTTCCGTCCTAAAGAAACATAAATCCTTTTAATACAAAAGAGTATATGTATGATATATGAAAACTGTGTAAGGTGATTAAAGATATGCCACATTGCGTTCTCACCAAAATTTCACTAAAAATCTTCAGTAAACACCACATCTTTACTGAAGGTATAACTTAGACTAGAGTTTTACTTGAAAACTGACCTGAAATGTGACTTTGACCCATCTCTACGACTAAAATTCATAAAAACTTGAGGAATATCAATATTTGACACTGGCTTAATACACTAATCGTGTGGAGCTAAAATAAAACTAAAATAACCGGCCAAGTGCGTGTCGAGCCACGCGCAGTGTAGGGTTCCGTAGTAGCCTGTTATTCAATGCAAGTCTTTACCCGTTATAAACAAGCAACTAGGTACTCCGTCTTTGACACTTTAAAGGATTTATTCTAAAGATTTTGTATTTGGTGCAAAATTGTCGAACACCCAAGTTCAACGACTATTACTGTTAAACTAATATACTAATATACTAATATCTTAACCGCTATAATTTTCCTTTAAAGTTCATGAAATGCACTATTATCACGAATTTTTCCAGATTTTTCAAGCCAGCAGTTTAGCTTTTAGAGGGGGGGGGGGGGGACGCCCTACTGGAACAAACATTTGCACTTTAAAGTTTAATATTTTGTAAATGGAGCATTCTATCGAAAAATGGTATTTGCAAAACCTTAAATATTTTTTAAAGACCTATTCAACGATACCCCACACGATGGGGTAGACGATGAAAAAAAAATCATCCCCACTTCTCATATAGGGGAGCTACCCTAAAAAAATATGTTTCAAAATTTTATTTCAGCACTTTGTCGGCGTCATTTATTTACATACCCTCACAAAATTACAGCTTTCTAGTATTAACGGTCTCTTAGCAAAACCTCGGACAGACAGACAGACGGACATGACGAAACTATAAGGGTTCCTTATCAGGACTACGGAACCCTAAAAAAAGACCCGAATGTCACCAGCACCCGTAGACAAATAAAATAATAGACGGCGGGTAGCTCCGTCTCCTTCCCACATGAAATAGGATATACTACGGAGTTATTCCATGTAACGGAAAAGGAATAAGCTATAATATATCCCTCTCTCAGTGCGTGCCGGTTTTTACAGGATCAGTAACATTGTAAGCCGTTCTTAGCTCAACAAATTTTGACCTTTATTGCTATGTATCACTTGGTTCTACATACATATATGGTTATGTTACAATCTTCTATCTCACGTGGCCACGCTACCCAAATCTCTATAGTTTTATCCCTCTACGCCTGCACCCATAGGTCTTAATCTTCCGTTATGTAATATTGGTGTGATGCTAAACGATGGTAGCGTATGACTATCTTATCTATGGTAGCGGTAGGCGTTAGGATTATCAGTCAGCTATCGAGTAAAATTTTCAATTTTTATTAGGTACCGTCTTCAAATAAACTGGCCAAGTGCGAGTTGGACCCGCACAAGTAGGGTTCCGATAAAACAAAATTTGCCGGAAAAATAAAGTACAAAGTACATCGATAGTATGAATACCGTGTCAATACTAATCATGCTTATTTACTACAACGCCATCTAACGAATGTCAAACTACTACTACTGAAAATAACTATCGCGGCATTTACTTTCGATGTTTAGTCTTTTAATGGAATATTAATTAGTCGCAGAAGTGGAAGACGTCACAGTGGTAGGTATACTTATGTCAGGATCGAAGCATGTGGAAAGAAGTAGTCTCTGCCTACCCCAACGTGAAAAAGGCGTGATTTTATGTATATAATAATATGTATGTATAAATTGATGTGTCAATAGATTAATTAAGACTAATATTTCTATTGTACATTTTATGGCAAAAAAAATTAGTAGTTTACGTCAGTAATTTTATTTCCAGATAAAACAGAGAGTATATGGGACCGGTTCACCCATGCCGACCCTACAGTAGTAGGAGATCTGTCTAACGGAGACGTGGCGTGCGATTCTTACCATCAGTGGCAGAGAGATGTCGACATGGCTGCAGAACTGGGCTCGCACTTTTACAGGTACACTTTTTTGAGGGCCCAGAATGGTCGGCTTTGAAGCCAGAGGTACCGAGTTCAATCCCCGCCGTGCACCAATAGATTTTTCTATCGAAGAATTTATGTGCGCTTTTCACAGTGGCCCTTCGGTGAAAGAAAGACATCGTTAAAAAACCCTCAAGCCCCGCATGGTAGTAGGACACTATCTAGTGTCCGCCTGGCTAGCTACCACTCTCAAGTTAAAACGTCTGTCGCAAAACATCTAATGTGTTCCGGCAGCTATCCTTGAGAGCCAGTTCCCAATTTAGGCCTTGCGTGCTACCATTCTCGACCGCATCATCACTTACCAACTGGTGAGATAGTGGTCAAACGCTATATTGATGACTATACGATACAAAAAAACTGCGATAGTAATTTTATTAATAACTAGCCGCGCTTCGCGGCTTTGCCCGCGTTTAATTCTAGTTATAAACCTTCCTCTTGAATCACTATCTATTGATGAAAACCGTATTAAAATCCGTTGCGTAGTTCAAAAGATCTAAGCGTACAGACAGCGGGAACGACTTTGATTCATCTAAATCTAAACTAATATTATAAAACACATTGATGGAAACATTTGATTTTTAGTTTGTGTGTTACGATTTAACACAAAAACTACTGGACTGATTTCAAAAATTCTTTCACTAATGGAACACACATTATCAGCGCGTAACTAGGCTATATTTTCTCCCCGTATTTTCACGGGTACTACGCGAGTGAAACCGCGAGGCGCTTCTATGTAAAGAAGCCGTTACAGTTTTTTAGGGTCCGCAGTCAACAAGTAGGTACTTAGGACCTTACTCTTGAGTACCATACGCAAAACATCTAATGTGTTTAGGCAGCTGTCCTTGAGCCATTTTCCATTCTAGGCCTGGCGTGTTACCATTCTCGACCGCATCATCACTATTAACAAGTTAGTTAGTGGTCAAACGCTAACTAATGCTACTGATGGTACGCTTCACCAGCGTAGCTCGAACCACCCACCTAGCAAAGAAATGTCGCCAATTCCAACATGATGTTCGGTGGTAGCCAGCGTGGAAGGTGGGTTGGCATAGTCGCGCTATGTCGATTGAACTACAGTCAGTTGTTCTGCGCCTCGGCTCACTGCCATATTCCATTGTCAGACAAGCACGATTCATTCTTTGACCGCATCGTCACCTAACATCAGATAAGATAGTGGTCAAAAAGTCCAAATTCAAGTCAAAGCAGTTATTCAGTATATGGGCAAATTAATAATCTGCACTTACACACGTCAAATAACATTGAATAGATCATATCAATAATAATTATTCTAACAAAAAAAAAAAACGTAACTTATTGCTTTGACATTTTGAAAAAAAAACAAAAGTAATAAAAATAAAACTGGCCAAGTGCGAGTCAGCATCGCGTGTCTTATCGCACACTTAGGGAGGGTTCCGTACAATACGAAACATAACAAATTTTCAACCTCATATATTTGATTAATTGATATCACCAAGAATATTTGGTTTGGTCGCGATCTAGAAAGACGGGGCTCGTTTACTAGCGCCATCTATGTCATTTTGCCAAAACTAATTAGATAGATTACGTTTAAAAACACGTTCTTTGTCTGGGGACCCCCTTTAATTTTTAACTTTATTTTGTTTTTAGTATTTGTTGTTCTAGCGGCAACAGAAATACACCATCTGTGAAAATTTCAACTGTCTAACTATCACGGTTAATGAGCTATAGCCTGGTGACAGACGGACAGACAGACAGACAGACAGACAGACAGACAGACAGACAGACAGACGGACAGCGGAGTCTTAGTAATAGGGTCCCGTTTTACCCTTTAGGTACGGAACCCTAAAAAAGAGCCATTCAGCTTTCATCTAGACGTCGAACGTCACATTTAAAACAAATGTTTAATTCCTCTGATTAATGTAGAGTTGCCAACCGTGCTATTATGTGCACGTGCTAGTATGTTTCAGAACTTCAGACAATTTTTATTCAAAAAAATTGTGAAATAATTAAATTCCCTAATAGAAATAAAAACAGAAGTTGCTGATTTAAAAGATACATAGTTGTAATCTTAGTCACAGAATACTTAATAGTACTACGTCTTAGTGCTCAGTGGCGTACAATTGGAGAGGCCTATGTCCAGCAGTGGACTAAAATAGATAAATAATGGCTGATGATAATGATGAATCGTAGCCAAGATTAATAGCTTGATGCTAATTTTCAACAGGTTCTCAATATCCTGGCCTCGTCTTCTGCCAACTGGCTATAGTAATAAGATCAGCGAAGATGGTAAGAGATACTACAACGAGCTGATAGACGGTCTACTGGAGAAGGGCGTTGAGCCGTTAGTCACTCTGTACCACTGGGACCTGCCGCAGTCTTTGCAGGAACTTGGTTCGTGGTCTTTAACTTATACTCTGAAAATAAGATAAGATTTAAAAAAAAACCCTGAAAGAACTATAAAAGCACATATGGACTTCATACTTCTAAATGGATTTTTTTTACCACGCTGTTCTGTGTTTTCACCCTCCAATCGAAATCAAAAGCGGTTCGTAGGTACGTTTGGGTGCTACGATGTAACCATAGAAATAGGAATAATAAGGTATTTCTGTGGATGCAACAGATAGGCGCAAATCTCAAACAATATTCAAACGCACGATTCAAAGTTAAACCATCCCTGTTTTCTGTGTACTTACTTGAAACAATTTTGTAATATACTTATTAGCCATCGATATAAAAAGGTAGATGCGGTACTCGCTCTTATATGACACGTAAACATAATGGAACTAGAAACAACTACATGAAAAGATGAATTTCTAATGTCGAGCTTGATGTGCATGAATAACATAGGAACTTAGGAAAGCATTGTTGGTTATTATTTAAATGGATCTGCGATAATTGCACATATAATTCTGTACGTGCTATATAAACACCAGTTCGATTGTGACTAAGGTGAAATTAGGTTCACGAACCTAATTCATGCGAATCCACGTTGAGGAGCGGGGTCCCTTATCTCCCTTTTTATATCGATGTTATTAGCCTTCTATTTGTGTTCAGATGGCTAGAGGACTCTATCATCGCAAATTCAAGGGCTACTGCAGGCTCCTGGCGCGGACGCCCATGCGTTGGGTATTGTTTTGTGTAATTTGATAGAGCAGCGTCATATCTGTTCTGTAGCAGCGCTGCGTCAGGCAGATCGCCTTCGCACCACAGCACTGGCGACGGAGGTGGGAACTAAACTGAACTGTGACACTAGAGGTGTCACAGTTCATAGTGTTACTCATGCATTGCCGACCTGTCAAGATTCTTTTAACTCTTAACCTTTTGTAGGTACCTGATAGCCTTTTATAACTCTACGGGAAACCAGCAGATTTTACATGTTTAGGGGAGAAATTATCGCTTGAATCGAAATAATATATAAGTTCAACATTTCAGGTGGCTGGACCAACCCTCTCGTAGTGGACTGGTTTGCAAGCTACGCTAGAGTCGCCTTCACACTGTTCGGGGACCGCGTCAAAACCTGGATAACCCTAAACGAACCCATCGTCATTTGCGACCTGGCTTATCATACGGGTATCTTAGCACCTGGTATTGTTGACGAGGAGTTTGGCTCCTTTTTATGTAACAGGCATGTGCTACTTGGCCATGCTAAAGCCTGGAGGATTTATGATGAGAATTTTAAGCCCTTGTACCATGGTTAGTAGTTCTATAGTCAGTATTAGTGGTTCAGTTCTGCCCTCCTAAGAGCCTATTCCGTGTTGTTTTATCGGTTTAATTCTACCATAGAACTAAACGGAAATAATTCTATTAATAGAACAAAATAATTAAGTAGTATCGCTCATTTATTGCCGCAACTTCAAAATTTATGGGAATGACATTGACATAACAATAGGTACAATACGCATATTGCATGCATAATTCCCTCCACGGTACAATAGTTTCACGAGAGCTTCATTAACAAAAGTGACATAGTAAAATAAAACTTTTTAACAAAAAATTAAACCGCCGAAAAAAATGAAAAGCAAAAAATAACTAAACTTTTTTATTTAACCTTAATAACGAAGTTCTTAAGCTACTGTTAGTATAAATAAGTATATATTTTTGTAATTGTTTTGAGTTTTTAACTAAACATAATAACTAAGTTCTTAAACTAATGTAAGTATATAAACCTAAGTAATTTTGAGTCAGCGCCAAGCAAGCAAATTAATTAATTACGTAAAACGTGATGCGCGGCGGAGGCATGGCGCGACACGCCAGTTCGCCGGCAAATGCCGAGTGTTGGCGAAGTTATTGTCAGCGAGACTGCAACCCGAACGGGCACCATATATAGTAATCTGTGACAGCCGGACAGGACAGACAGACAGGAAACAGTGAAAAAGGAGATTTGTACAAGTGAATAAGTGACTGTCTTGTTGTTACACCGGTAAACAAATAAAATAAAGTGACAGTCATGGATTGCCCAGCCTGCCAGCAAAATATAAGGTACAGCAATGAGATTTTGAAATGTACTTGTTGTTCATCAAACTATCATTATGCATGCCTCAATATTACATCGGCATATTACCTAAATAATATGTTCGAATTAAAGAAATCCTGGATATGTCCCTCCTGCTCAAATGTGACGAGGCGTACAAAGAACGACAATACTCCTGTAAAACATCAACATTTACCATCACTCAACGACACCACTATGTCCGTGGACAGCTCATTAATGGAAGATAGAACAAATCACGAGCTTGATAATACACACATTAGCCGATCTGTACAAAACGTGACGCAAAATACCTGCCACGATAATACTATGATACTAGATCAAATAAGCCTACTTCTCGATAGGAAACTAGAAGAAAACAAAAAGTCAATTTTAAACGAAATTAAAAATACTATCCATGCAGAAATAGAAAAGGCTAATAATAAATTTCAAACGGAGATAAAAGAAAGAACTGATACGATCACAAATAATCAACTTGCAATTAAAAATCAAATGCATGCATTAAATAATACAATCGATAAATTAGAAAACGAGAACAAAACACTCAAAGATGACATTAAACAAATACAAAAAATTATAAACAATACGACGGACAATAAACAAAATTATGTACATGCGATAGACAACTCAAAAAAACTAATATTGTATGGATTACCAGAATACTATTTTGAAACTGAAAATGAGCTGTACAATAGAATTATTTATATTTTCCAAGACATATTAAACGTAGATCTAACCGGCTACATCGAAGAATTGACAAGAATAGGAAAAAAGGAATGTAAAAATGTAAACCCACGAAGACCTGTAGAAATAGAACTGATAAGCAAGAAAATGACAAAATACCTATTGAATAACCGCCAGTACTTCAGAAATACAGGACTCGCTTTGAACGAATACCTAGATAAAGATAACCTTCAAATCAGAAAACGATTACAACAACAACTTCGCGCCGCACGGTTAGATGGGCAGCACGCTGTAATAAGGAATAACACACTTATTATTAACGGTAAAATAATAACAGAAACATACCTCAACGATGATAATACCGCATCCACATCCACATCTCCACCGATTACACAAAATCACCAAAAATCGACCCCCGCTTCCAGCGCCCCAAGCTATGATGAATCATACCCAACTTTAGACACATCACAGGCAAACACTTCAAAACAAAAACACTCTCGTCGTACATTTCGTCACTAAAACACGGAATTCAATATCCTTCTACAAAATATGCGCAGCATGTTTAACAAATTAGACGAAATAGAAGCCTTTTTGGATGAAACATCCAGTTTGCACGCGGTATGTATAACAGAATCCTGGCTCAGTAGTGAGAAACAACAACTGATCAACATCAACGGATACCACGTCGCGTCGTCATACTGCAGGCAACATCATTCGGGTGGAGGAGTTTGCATATTACTACGGGACGACTTACTGTTCACCGAACGAAAAGATATCGTGGACATGTCAATTGAATATGTAGTTGAAATTTGTGGAATTCTAATTGAAAATCAAAATATTTTAATTATTGTTATTTACTGGAATAGCCGACAGACCGATTTATTTTATGACCAATTAAAAAAGTTATTACAACTATTAAACAAAAAAGATAACTCCAGAAATATATTTATATGCGGCGATTTCAACCAAAATGTCTTTGAAAATAGTAATCAATCAAAATTTCTTATCGATCTAATGCTAGAATATAATTTTTATCAATATGTAAATGATGCAAATCGCGTAACGGAAACAACATCCACATGCCTAGATTTAGTATTTTCTAACTGTAACAAAACCAAAAATCATAACAGTACAGGTGAATGACTTCGGATTTTCTTATCATAAAGGTGTAACATTAAAAATTAAAAATACTAATGAACAAAACAAAACCTATCGCTTGGAAAATCAGCAAAAGAATATTTAATAAACAAAACATTGATAACTTCAAGACTAAACTAAATGATGTAAATTGGCATAATATATTAAATATGGATAATACAGTAAATAAAAACTATAATTTATTTAATAATTTATTTAATAATTTTAAGGCGGCAATAGCCCAATGGATAGGGTGTCGGACTGGCAATCGAGAGGTCGTGAGTTCGAATCCCACCCCACCCATTGCACTATTGACGTGAACCCACTCCAGACACAAGCATATTTAGCTAAGTTGGAGGGGTTAACAAGAATACTAGTAATGTGCAACCCACATTGCGAGTAATCTTTTAAAAAAAAAAAAAAAAAAATTAATATTTAATATACTAAACAAAACTATACCTAAGAAACAAATCAAATTAAAAACACGAAAAAGAAATAAATGGATCACTCGAGGAATTAAAGTATCTAGCAAAAATAAACGATCACTAAATACATTCGCTACTTATTTAAAAAAACCGTCCTAACTGACCACTTTAAAAAGTACTGTAAACTACTTAATAGAATAGTTCACAAAGCAAAACAAAATCAGTATATAAAAGAAATGAGTAGCTCAGATAACAAAACTAAATGCATGTGGAGAATTATAAAGGAACGAACAAATAAAAATGTAAAAAAAACAAAGAAAAATATCGAACTAAAGATCCATACTAATATAACGTCCGACCCCTTGCAAGTGGCGAACGCCTTCAATAATTTCTTTGCGTCGGTTGGCAAAATTGATGGCGTGTTACCGCCCGGCCGGCCCGCCATCCAACGTACGGAGAAAACAATGTTTTTAAGTCCCGCAGAACCGCACGAAATATACCAAATACTAAAAAACTTAAAAAGCAAATATAGTTACGGAATAGACGAAGTACCCCCTATATTGATAAAAAAATGTGCAAAACAACTAACGCTACCGTACTTCTTGCTAATCAATCAATCACTAACTGAAGGAACGTTTCCAGACTTACTCAAGACAGCTATAATTTAACCTATATACAAAAAATCTTCGAGATATGACCTCAATAATTATAGACCGATTGCGCTTCTACTTCTTTACAAATGCCTACTTACGCCTACTTCTTCAAAAATATTTGAAAAAGTTATGCAGAAACGTCTTGAGTCGTTTCGTGAAAAATTTAAATTATTTGAGGACGCCCAAAATGCTTTTAGAAAAAACAAATCTACGACATTAGCACTATATAAATACATACAATCAATTTTGGATATTATTAATGATAAAAAATATGCAATCGGAATATTACTCGATATGACAAAAGCTTACGACAAAGTTCAGTATAATATACTATTAAATAAACTATACGACATTGGAGTCCGTGGATTAGCACATAAATGGTTAACGTCGTACCTCATTAACAGAAAACAATACGTTGAAATTGAGAACTTTGATTATGACACGGAAACGATATATTCAATCAGATCTGAGCCTGTCCAGATTAATAATTCTATTCCACAGGGAAGCGTCCTAGGATGCACCCTTTTTTTAATATACATTAATGACCTCCCAAAAACGATTGACGAATCCTGTGTATTATTCGCGGATGACATTTCTATCTTGACATCGTGTAAAAATAATAATAACCTATACCAAAATCTTACTGACATTTTAAATAAAATAATAAACTGGATGACCGAACATAACTTAGACGTAAACTTTTCAAAAACTAAAATTATGCAGTTTCACCCTCATCAAAAAGCCCCTCTTGACATATCTTTTACATATAATAATATAAACTTGGACATTGTAGACTCATTCACATTGCTAGGGATTGACATTGACACGAACATTACCTGGAAATACCACATAAAGAAAATTAAATCAAAACTTTCGAGCTTTACTTATGCCTTACGAGAATTAAAACAAGCAACCGATCTAAAAACTGCCATGACTGCATATTATGCATATATGTACTCACGGCTTAAATATGGCATAATACTGTGGGGAAACAGTGTTGACGCACAAGATCTTTTTATTTGCCAAAAAAAGTGCTTAAGAATATTAGTAAATATAAAAATACCGGAATCCTGCAAGCCCCATTTCATAGACAAAAAAATTTTAACGCTAACGTCAATATATATATTTGAAATGTGCAAATTTATACGTAAATATATACATTTATTTTCTAAAAAAAAAAGACGGTCCTAGAGGAGACAAAACAAGGTTTAAATATAACCTCATTCACCCCGGCTCTAAAATGAAAATTCACAGTTCTGGTACATATGTGATGGCGGTACAGATATTTAACAAGCTTCCCGACTGTCTCAAAGGTATAGAAAAGGATAGTGATTTCAATAAAAATCTAAAGGACATGCTTATTAATAAAGCTTATTATACGCTGAATGAATACTTAAATGACAAAACATTAAAAATAAAATAAACCGAAATCAAAATAAATAAATATATAAATACATAAATAAAATATATTATGATAATGATAATACATATAATATGATTTAATTTTAATTTAATTAAAATATGAATGATGAAATCATTGTTATAAACCGGTCCGCTGGCTCTTAAAAATGTTGCGATACCCTACCCGGGTTGTAATGTCATTTTATATTTAAGACTAAAATGTAATATTATGAATGCAATAAACGATTGAGTATTGAGTATTGAGCCCGTGAAGGGCACACGTCGGTGCGAGTGGTCGTGCATCTCTATTTAGTCTGTGGGTCGTGTGAAAGTGCATTTTTTGGAATATTTATGTTCATCGCTGGAGATTTCACGTTGCATTATTTCTTTAAATTTAAGAAGTTATTTAGTCATCATTATCAGCCGGTATCAGTCCACTGCTGGACGTAGGCCTCCCCCAAGACACGCCACTGAGCTGAAGACCGGGCTCAGTGGCGTTATTTAGTGATCTTTGCTTATTGATTATTTGGCGCCGACTCAAAATTACTTACATTAGTTTAAGAACTTAGTTATTATGTTTAGTTAAAAACTCAAAACAATTACAAAAATATATACTTATGTATACTAACAGTAGCTTAAGAACTTCGTTATTAAGGTTTAATAAAAATGTTTAATAATTTTTTGCTTTTCAGTTTTTTCGGAGGTTTATTTTTTTTGTTAGTAAGTTTTATTTAAAATTTTTTTGTGGCCATAATCTGCTATGTCAAAAGCAGGCGTCATTGCTCATCTCTGGCCTAGACAAAAGTTATATAGAACCTTTATGCTCTATTATAACAATAAAAATAAACCCCTATCCCGTGAGGGCTAAATGAGACCCTCTGACCATCGGCTTGCCTTGACCGGCCGGCCGGTGGTGGGAATCGCAAGAGCTAAGACCTAAGCTCCAGGGGGTAGTGTTAAAGGCATAAAGCCGCTAGTAGCGTTTAGTGAAAGTGCACCACACCTCTCAACACCCTTAGCTATCCACGCCAATGATGATCCTCGGCGCCGACATAACGGTCCGCCTGTATGGGTGGCCCATTATAGCGAGTCACCGCCTTAATATTTTGAAATGAGGCATAATTGGCGGGTGCCGTACCTCATCCCATAGACCAGCAATTCGACATTATATCAGTTCACCCAATAGTATAATAATATAATGTGCCATCTTTTTATACTAGTTTTCCATATCTCCTCCTCATCCATAGTAATAACTAAGTTAATATTGGTAAGGGCCTCTTGATGTTGGCTTCTGCTCCATCAATGCCCTCTAAAAGACCGGGCGTGTACGACCCGTGATGTTTAATAAATACAAATAAATAAAAATAATTTAAGATCACATAAAAAACTAAAAAACCGACTTCCAACGTCACGCTAGTCAATTTCAATACTAAGTTTGAGGTGTTTATCTTCATATCTCTGGAGATACTGAATATATTTCGATGAAATTTATGTGGTACCACCTGTAAAATATCATCATCATCATAATCAGCCGGTATCAGTCCACTGCTGGACATATGCGTCTCTCAAGACACGCAAATGAGCCCGATTTTCGGCTCTTTGTTTTTTCCAGTGTTTGTTGACATACTTTGATGACATGATAAAATCATCAAAATAATGATACATTTATCCATTATTTTTGTTGATTTATTCAAAACGGCTCGACCGATTTTGTTAAAATTTAAATGGGACCCCCTTACACCCTTTCCAATAAAAATAGAATTATCGAAATCAGACTACTCTGTAAAAAGCTATGCATAAAATATACATCAAATATATATATATATATATATATATATGTATATACGCGTCGACTTGATAACCTCCTCCGTTTTTTTCGTCGGTTAACAATCGGCAGCTCCTCTAGACAACCACCCTATTATCCTCTGTGCAAACACCTTAGAACGGACTAAATAATTGCATACGTAACGGCGGGGGATAATTTCAGCACAAGTTCAGACTGTTATAGACTAATAACCGAAAAATATCAATTTTAAATATTATCTTGTGAAAAATGAAATGGTATTAACATACATTTTTAGGGTTCCGTAGTCGAATGGCAAAAAACGGAACCCTTATAGATTCTTCATGTCTATCTATCTGTCTGTTTGTCCGTATGTCACAGCCACTTTATTCCGAAACTGTTAAGACTACACAGTTGAAACTTGATAGGTAGGTGTATTCTGTGAACCGCTTTACGATTTGTATACAAACATAAAAAAATAAAAGATTAGGGGAGTTCTCCTCCATACATGGAACAAAACAATTTCTTTCATGAAACCTATACGTCTATAGATAGGTCTTTAAAAATGACATTGAGGTTTCTAAAATCATATTTTCTCAAAGTCAATTCATTTGAACGATAGACACTTCTAAAGTGGTCAAATGTATCGCCCCTCTAACTTTTAAAGTAAGGGACTGAAAAATCTAAAAAAAAATTGCTGTAGATTTCAATAAACACTTTCAACGAAAATTAGTTTGAACGAGATATATTCAGCTGTTTTAGAGTTTTTTTTAATAACTTATAGGCTAGCGTTTGACCACTATCTCACCTGTTGGTAAGTGAAGATGCGGTCGAAGATGGTAAGCACGCTAGGCCTGGAATGGGAACTGGCTCTCAATAGATAGCTGCTGGAACACATTAGATGTTTGGCGACAGATTTTCTAACTTGAGAGTGGTAGCTGGCCAGGCGGACACAAGATAGTGTCCTACCTATGCGGGGGTTGTTGGCTTCTTAACGACGTTTTTCCTTTACCGGAGGCCCATTGTGAAAAACGCACATACATTTTTCGATAGAAAAATCCATTGGTGCACAATCCATTGAACTCGGTACCTCTGGCATCAAAGCCAACCGTTCTCCCGATTACGCTACCGGGCCCTCAGCCCTAGATACCTATAGCAAACGCAAATATATCTTTGATTTTCAAACAAACACTAAGGCTGAGTTGCACTATCTTACTTTAACTATGACAAACGTCAAAAATCTGTCAAAATCCATATAAAAACACCGGTTAATAGTTATAGTTACGGTTAAAGTAAGATGGTGCAACTCAGCCTATGAAAAACAAAGTTAATTTTTTGCTGGCGAACAATTATAGTTCTAAACTAGAAGTGCCCCGCGGCTTCGTCCGCGTTAAAGACTTCTTTTATTTACTTAATACATTTATTTTGTAAAAACCTTTCTATAATAAAAGACATCAAAGAAGTTAAAGCCAAATCGGTTCAAATTTTGATACCCTTTATCCCCTTAAAAAGTGAATTTTGAAAAATCTTTTCTTAACGGATACTTACGTCAAAACAACTATCTGCATGCCAAATTTCAGCGCATCTGAAAGAATATTGGTAATGTCTGAATATATAATATTCAGACTTGGTTACCCCACTTCACCCATTTAGGGGTGGCATTTCGAAAAAGCCTGAAACACCTATTTTCTTATTTACTTACTGAAGCACTTGTGTGAAGTTTCGAAAACAAAAAACTTTCTAATATTGTTTCTCCATATAAACTTTGAACCCCCGTTTCATCCCCTTGAACAGTGAATTTTGAAAAATTCTTTCTTAGCGGATACCTACGTCAAAATAACTATCTGCATGTCAAGTTTCATCGCAATCCGAAACAATATTGATTTCAGACTTTGTTACCCCACTTCACCCTTTTAGGAGTGGCATTTCGAAAAAGTCTGAAAAACTTATTTTCTTATTTATTTACTGAAGTGCTTGTGCGAAGTTTCGAATAGAAAAGACTATCTTATCTTGTTTCTCCATACAGACTTTGAACCCCCGTTTCATCCCCTTAAAAAGTGAATTATGAAAAATCTTTTCGTAGCGGATACCTGCGTCAAAATGACTATCTGCATGCCAAATTTCAGCGGAATCCGAAACAATATTTATTTCAGACTTTGTTACCCCACTTCACCCTTTTAGAGGTGGCATTTCGAAAAAGCTTGTACCACGTATTTTCTAATGTATTAACTGAAGCACTTGTGTGAAGTTTCGAATAGAAAAAACTATCTAATCTTATTTATCCTTAGAAACTTTGAACCCCCGTCTCATCCCCTTAAGGGGTGAATTTTGGAAAATCCATTCTTAGTACTCGTTTACGTACTAAGACAAATATACCCTCTAAATGTTAAGTCTCTACGACCAGCGGTTTAGGCTGTGCGTTGTCTGTCAGTCAGTCAGTATGTCAGGACAAATATTCTTATAGTATTAGACTAGAAGTCCCCCGCGGCTTCGCCCGCGTTAAAAACTCCTTTTGTTTACTTAAAACTTTTCTTTTGTAAAAACGATTCTATCATTAAAGACATCAAATAAGAATTAGCCAAATCGGTTCACCTTTTTTCATGTTATCGCGTGACTAAGACAAATCAGCATTCATGTTTATAAAACCCGAAAAACCCTAAAAAGCGCAATCCGAAACAATATTGATTTTCAGACTTTGTTACCCCAGTTCACCCTCTTGGGGTGGCATTTTGAAAAAGTCTGAAACTCATATTTAGTTATACAGAAGTACTTGTGTGAAATGTCGAATAAAATGACTATTCAAACTTTGAACTCCCGCTTCATTCCTTTGAAAAGTGAATTTTGAAAACTCCTTTCTTAGCGGATACCTACGTCAAATAATTACTATCTGCATGCCAAATTTCAGTGCAATCCGAAACAATATTGATTTCAGACTTTGTTACCCCACTTCACCCTTTAGGAATAGAATTTCAAAAAGCCTGAAACACGTATTTACTTATTTATTTACTAAACTACTTGTGGAAGTTTCGAATATAAAAGACAATCTATTCTTGTTTCTCCATACAAACTTTGAACCCTCGTTTCATCCCCTTCAGGGATGAATTTTGGAAAACCTTTCTCAGAGGAAACTAACGTCGTAATTAATAACTATCTGCATGCCAAATTTCAGCGCAATCCGAAACAATATTTATTTTCACACTTTATTACCCCATCTCACCCTCTTAGGGGTGGAATTAAAAAAAACCTGAAACACGTATTTACTTATTTTTTTAATTGAAGCACTTGTGTGAAGTTTCGGATAGAAAAGACTATCTAATCTTGTTTCTCCATACAAACTTTGAACCCCCATTTTATCCCCTTAAGGGGTGAATTTTGGAAAATCCTTTCTTAGTACACCCTTACGTACTAAGACAAATATACCCTCCAAATTTCAAGTCTCTACGACCAGCGGTTTAGGCTGTGCGTTGTCTGTCAGTGAGTCAGTCAGTCAGTCAGTCAGTATGTCAGGACAAAGATTCTTATAGTATTAGATAATCTTCTGTATTACGGAACCCTACGAGTGCGAATCCAACTTGCTCTTGGCCAGTTTATTTTTTATATATCTTATAGCCTAGCGTATGACCACTATCTCACCTGTTGATAAGTGATGATGCGGTCGAGAATGGTAGCACGCTAGGCCTAGAATGGGAACTGGCTCTCAAGGATAGCTGCCGGAACACATTAGATGTTTGGCGACTGATTTTCTAACTTGGTAGCTGGCCAGGCGGGGGTTGGGAGTTCCTTAACGATGAATTGGCAACTAGGCTCACAAACTATCTCAGTGAGGCGGCCGACGTAGCCCAACAACGGTATCCATCAGCTCAATTAGTGCTTCTGGGGGATTTTAACGCCCACCATCAAGACTGGCAATACCCATACCAGAGCACAGACCATGCTGGTCGAGAGATGCGCAAGCTTGCCTTGACGCTAGACCTCACTCAGCTGGTCCAGGAAGCAACAAGGATACCGGATGTTGATGGCCATACAGCCAATTGTTTGGACCTTCTGCTGACAACAGATCCAGACCGCTACTCGGTGTCGGTTTTATCACCCTTGGGTAGCTCCGACCACTGTCTGGTAAAGTCTGTATTAGTCTACTCCCCACCCGATCCCAGCCCGAAAGGGTCTCGGCGGTTATGGCGATACAGGTCAGCAGATTGGGATGAGATGCGAAGCTTTTTCGCGTCTTACCCTTGGTGGCAAGTTTGCTTTTCTTCGAGCGATCCCTAAACCTGCGCGGATGCTGTGACAGAAGTATTACGCCAGGGTATGGAGTATTACATGCCTTTTTCTGACGTCCTTCTGTCCGGTAAAGCTCGCCCTTGGTTTAATTCCGAATGTAGAGATGCTGAAGCGTCAAAGCATAAGGCTTAATTAACCTGGGCTGATGCTCGAACCCGCAAAACTAGAGATGTTCACGAAAAAAAGAAAGCCTTTAACAAAGCCGCTAAGTCTTGCAAAAAGGCTCTCAAGAAGGCTCGCTTCGACCACATACGCCGAACTGGGAACAAACTTGCTTCTTACCCCTCGGGTTGTAAAGCGTTCTGGTCCCTGGCGAAGTCGATCGAAGAGAACTTCTGCCGTCCCTCACTGCCTCTACTGCTGAAACCCGACGGATCACTAGCTCACACCGCTAAAGAGAAAGCAAATCTATTTGCTACTCTGTTTGCGGAGTCTTCACGTTTAGATGCTGGCAATGCTGTACCTTCTAGTTTTCCGTCATGCGGGACGTTTATGTCGGAAATCCGCATACGGCAAACTGAAGTACGCATAATGTTGCGCGATCTGGACGTGAATAAAGCTAGTGGACCAGACGGTGCCCAAAAAGGGTAGTCGTGCTGACCCTGCCAATTACAGGCCCATCTCAGTCACTTCCATACTCTGTAAGACTATGGAACGTGTACTGAACCACAGGCTCCTAACATACCTAGAAGCAAACGATCTCCTCAGTGACCGACAGTACGGTTTCCGCCGAAACCGGTCGGACCTTCTAGCGTATGCCACTCAAATTTGGAGCGAGGCCATTGAGAATCATGGAGAGGCGCTTGCCGTCTCTCTTGATATCTCTAAGGCCTTCGACAGGGTATGGCACGACAGCCTTATTAGCAAGCTTCCTTCATACGGCCTCCCCACTGGTTTTTGTGTCTGGATATCAGATTTCTTGAGGGAACGGTCTATTCGTGTGGTCATTGATGGCTGCTCGTCTGACCAATTGGCTATAAATGCCGGTGTTCCTCAAGGGTCGGTACTCTCTGCAACGCTTTTTCTGCTGCATATTAATGACCTGCTAAAACCTGGTATTTTAGGGTATGCAGATGACAGCACCGTTGTAGAGAGTTATATGTCTAGTGCACGAGCCAGTACAGTACAAATCCAGTCTCATAGAGAAGCGATGGTTCAGCGCTTAAACTTTTCCTTAAAGGCAGTCTCTGATTGGGGCGATGCCAATCTGGTTAAGTTTAATGCTTCTAAAACCCAGGCGTGTCTTTTTTCCGCCAAACGGAGTCCATTTCAACTGGCTCCTACTTTCAGGGATGTGTCCGTGCCGATAAATGACCAACTTGAGCTTCTTGGCATCTCATTAACACCAACTCTCAATTTCGGCTCTTATATTGAGTCTAAAGCCCAGATAGCCTCCAAAAAGCTTGGAATTTTGTCTAAGGTGCGACAATACTTCACACCGGGACAGTTGCTCAATCTCTACCAAGCACAAGTCCGGTCGTGTATGGAGTACTGTTCTCACCTCTGGGATGGTTCTGCCAAATACCAGCTGCAGACACTGGAAGCTATTGAGAGGAGAGCCAAGAAGCTCATCAACGACGACCAACTAGTAAGCAAAAGACTCCAGAGTCTCGAGCATCGTCGCAAGGTCGCTTGTTTGTCGGTTTTCTATCGGATTCATTTCGGTGAGTGTGCATCGGAACTTCATAACTTGATTCCGCCATCCCCTTTTTATAATCGGACTAGCAGGGATACTAAGAGGCGCCACCGTTACATGGTGGCTATACCATTTACGCGTACAAAGCGATTCGCTTCTTCTTTCATCATACGTACTGCCAAGGAATGGAATTCCCTGCCCGAGTCTGTGTTTCCGATTAGATACAACATGGGGTCTTCAAGCCGCGAGTGAATAGGTATCTTTTGGGTAAGCGCGCTACATCATCGACCGCATCGTCACTTAACATCAGGTGAGATAGTGGTCAAGCGACACCGATTTTCACATTAAAAAAAAATAAATTCCTTCGTCGGAGGGCCACTGTGAAAAGCGCACATATAGACATTGAACTCGGTACCTCTGGCGTCAAAGCCGACCAATCTCTCACGACACCGCCGGGCCCTCAGATTTTAAAGATTCGTTTGGCGTGAATGCTAACCGAATTTGGCTTTTGTCTAACCTCCCTTGTGTGATTTTTTTTTGTTTCATACATAATTCTTGTTAAGTGTTTTGTTTTTGATCGCCTTCACAAATAATATAGGTATCTACTCAATTTATGTGAATTATGTATTTATAAAGATTTATGTATTCTATGATCAGAACTCTAGAATCCGTTAATTCATTTGGTTTTTATGTAGGTAAGGCTAAGTCTCTCATCTAGTTATACTAGATTGTCTCATTTCAATATTTCGTCACTTTCTATTCGTAGATCAAAACTAGACCTAATATTTTTGCATAAGCTTTTTCACAACGCCGTAGAATGTTCGGACCTCCTTACTAGATTTAAATTAAGAGTTCCCTATAGATATCCTCGAAAGCCACTAACTCCGTTTGCACCTCCATTTCGTAGGACAGTATTAGGCGCTAACTCTCCTGTACCTAGAATGTGTACCTTAGCTAACGAAAATTGTAAATTATTAAATATATTTGGTGACAATCTTCTCAGTTTTAATAAATCTCTTAGTTAAGCATTGGCTTGACTGTAGAGTAATTTATAGTTCTGTTTACTTATAAACACCATTCTTCATTGTAAGTAACTATAAATGTAGCCTTCAGCATATTAACATATTTAGAAGAAACTTATTAAATTTAGACTAACATCATTGCTGTAATATTGATTAAAAAAAAATTAATTGTATAAGCATGCGGTGCTTCCCTTAAAAAATAGTGCATTTAGTTATATATATTGTGTAAGTATATTTATGTATTGTTATAATGTAACTATTACTAGGTAGCCAAATAAATAAATAAAATAAAAAAAGTTATGTAATCAAATCTTGCAAGCTAAATAAGAACTACTTTCTGACGTTCAATTAGACTCAAATGAGTTACTTGCGTATCTTCAGTGACACAACAATAATATGGTAGATACCACTGAGCTGACTTGATGATGGAGCTGTAGGGAATGGAACTGCGTAAAGGCAAATTAGATTTAGACTGAGACCACCGCTCGGTAAACGTAGTGTAGAACGCCCTCCAGATAGATAAAGCGATGATTGATTTTGGTTGGCAGCGGCTGAAAAAAAAGCTGAAAATCGAGCTCAGTGGCGTGCCATAGGTGAGGCCTATGTACAACAGAGATAGGCTGATGATCATGATGAAAGTTAAATGGTAGGACAGTCGAATTTGGGCCGGTACCTATGTATTGCTACAATCAATTAGGTAAGTATTACATTTTATTCGTCATGATAACGTCTTTACAAAAAACTTGTGTTTAAAATAGGTTTTTACTTTTAATTTATTTAGGGTTCAGTAGGTACTTAGTAAATACAAAGAACCCTTCTAAGATCGTCATATTCGTCTGTCTGTCCTGTTTGCCAGTTCGTCTGAATTCTTCAAAACATCTAGTTATTTACGAAATATGAAAAAAATTACATAGCTTATTAAGTTTGCTGGCCGTGCTCTTAATTTGTTACCTACGTTTTATTTCGGCAATACCTATAAATGTATTTTATCACAGGTAAAGTGTCGATATCCAATCACATCGTGTGGTATGCACCGTTAGCACGAAAAGACGCTACATTGACGAAACTTGCCAGAGATTTTATGGTAAGAAGATGTACAATGTTTCTGTTGTCTATTGCTAATATCTTACGAGTAAATGTTTTCAACCTACTTCTAAAAAGAAGGAGGTTCTTAAGTCGTCTGAATGTTTTTTTTAAATTTCATCGAGATCTGACAAGTATCTCCAGAGAAATGACGATAAACGTCTTGCAACTGAAATTGACTCGCGGGGCATGGAAGTCGGTTTATTTTGTTATTCCAGCTAGAGAAACCCTTGCCACTATCTTAAATAGGGGTCATTAGTGCGCATTTCCAAGTACCTAGTCCTTTGGTGGGAAATCATTGTTAAGGGTTAAGAAACTCCCGACCCTTGTGGTGGTAGGACACTAGAAAACAGATTTTCAACTTGAGGGTTCAAGTTGGAAAATCTGTCCCTAAACATCTAATGTGTACCGGCAGCTGTCCTCTGGCAGAACCAGTTTCCATTCTAGGCCTAGCGTACTACCATCAATTACCAACAGGTGAGATATGGTCAAACACTAGCATAAAGACACGGCAGTAAGACGCAGTGGTGGCAGCTAACATTGCAGAATGTTGGATACTTGTCACCCTGACCACCCTGACTGAGACGTCTTGGTGTTGCATCTCACAATTATATCCGTGTTATGTGATCTCACAGGCCGCGTAATTTCTACTGAAACAACTGAACCGATTGAAATGAATTTTAGTACACAGATAGTCTAGAGCCTGAGAAAGGACATAGGCTACTTTTTAATGCGAAAAGAGGGTTGTGAGGGATTGAAAGGTAGGATGAAAAGTTGTATGGAAGTATCGTTATTTTAAAAGCTAGAAGCTTGAAACTTATGATTTAGGCTGTTGATTCGATATAAATAAGTTCGATAAAAATATGACATTCAAAGTTTGTAAGGGGTAAAGGGGAGTGGAGCGGGAGGAAAGGGGAGAGGAGGGAGAGGGGATGTGGAAGTAAGGGGAAGTAGGAGGAGGAGGGGAGGGGATGGGTAGGATAGGGGGAGGGTAGGGGGAGTGGAGTTGGAGGGGTGGGGAGGAGTAGGGACGTAGGGAGGTGGAGGGGAGGTGGAGTGGAGGGTAAGTGAGGAGAGGGGAGAGGGGGGATTAGCGTGGCGTGATACACGCGGTGTAGTTGGGATACGTATGTGTCTTATTTGTTATTGCTACCTAAAATACACTACTGCGGACGAAGTCGCGGGCACAGCTAGTATATACAATAAATGGCTTTTCAGGCAGGAAGATATTCCCACGCCATTTACTCCAAGGAAGGCGGCTGGCCTCCTTCTCTCGTGAAGATCATGAGAGACATCAGCTCTAGGCAAGGATACGAAGTTTCTCGTCTTCCTGAATTCACTAAAGCTGAAATTGACTTAATAAAAGGTAAATATTATATCAGTATTAAATAATAATAAAATAGAAATATATGGCAGTGGGCTGGTCACATCTATTGTAGAACCAGTCACCGCTAGGGTTTCTACCGGTGGACGGTGACCATTACGAAATTCGTCACGGAGATTGACATGACCGCGTTTGAATTCTGAGTCTTGCATGGTACTTCATCGCCAAAAGCAGTTTCAAGCTGAGCGAAGCTCTACTGAACTGTCAAGTAACACTTAGGCTAAGTTGAACATCTTACTTTCAACTATGTATAATAAATGTTATAGTTACTGTTAAAGTAGGGGGTGCAACTCAGTCTTAAAGTCGTAGCAAATCATACTACGAAAAAAAATAGGTGATGTAGATGTCGTAGCCGACTAGAGGACGTCGATGTTTGAACGCCATGGCGTCGTTTCTGGTGACGCGCGGCTGCTGCCGCGGCTCCGCTTCTCGCTACGCTCGTCGGCGCACGTCACGCGGTCACTGTTCTTTAGTATGTTGCGTCAGTTTCACACTAAGCCAGTTTATGTGTATGTTGTAATAAACGCTACGGCTGAATATCATTCAGGCTGCTGTTGATTGAACGGCTAATTATACTAGTTGGCTGCGACATAGACATGCAATTTTTAAAATGAGGACATAATGTAATAATATCGTTTAAAAACTAAAAAACAACCGACTTCAATGCCGCGCTATTCATTTTCAGTACCAATTTTGAGATGTTTATCTCAATATCTCTGGAGATACTTATCATACCTCGATAAAATTACCATGGTACCACACTTGGGATATCTCCTTTCAAACAAAAAAAGAATAATCGAAATCGGTTCATAAACGACGAAATTATCCGCGAACAAACATAAAAAAAAAAAAAAAACAAGTGACAGTTAGATGAAATAAACTTTAACTTTATTCTACATTATTTAAAGAGCTCCATTTTCAAATGTTGTAATTACGTTTTAAATGAAGTGGCCAGTTCCGGAAACATATATAAGTATCTAACTATCTAGTACTACTTGTACTTATTCATTATTCTGTGCTAGTACACCCTATGTAGTTATAGTCCTACTACAGAAAGTTCTTATATTTACCTGCTACCCGTATCTTCAACAGTTTCAGGGACGTACGATTTCTTCGCAATAAACTACTACACCTGCCGATTGGTGCGACGAGCGAAGCCTGGGGAGAAGGTGGACAACTTCTTCATGCAGGGCATCCCGGAGCTGCGAGCGGTGATGGAGGTCGAGCCTGGCATGCCTTACGCTGTCTCCAAATTCTTAGTTGTATGTGTATTTTTTATTTGTATGTTATCGATTTCGTCGCCAATTATTCAGATTTCACCTCAAAGGCTATATACAGTGTGTGGCGTAAGCAGTAGTCAAGCCGTAACCTGTGGATGGAGGGCTTCACGCACAACTGATCAGAAAATCAAACTTTTTTTTTTTTTTATTCTTTATTTATTTTAAACAGGGTTTTATCAGAATATGTCACCCTTATATGCTAAATTTAATTAACTATGTATTAAGTCTATACAATAATCTTCCTTAATTTTACGGCTGTTTGGTAAATTTCACGCAGTTTCTGAGCATCCTCGGAATATGGCTCGGATAAAATACAATTACATCCACCAACCTGCCAGAAAGCGTGACCGTTAGCAAACAGCTGCTGACGGAGGCCCGCGATCCTGGCACATTCCATTACTACATGGTATATGTCTTCCACTATTCCGCAACATTCGCAATTTGGGGATTCAATTTTTTTCATCATATGACCAAACTTATTGAAAGGAATGTGCCCTGATCGAAGTCTAAACGTCGAAACTATTTCATTCCTTCCCATGTCGGCCCTCGAAAACCATGGGAAACGAAGAAGAGACGACTGGACCGTTTTGTACCATATACCTTTTGTCAAGGATCTTTTATCAAAATATTCAGACCATATTTCAAAAGAACTCTTTTTGGCGTGTAAAGTCACATCAGTATAGTTAGGTAAGTAGTCAAATGATTGACCATCTACAGCAGCCTCTTTCGCCAGTTTATCTACTTCTTCATTACCTACCAGGCCAATGTGAGAAGGTATCCATTGAATTTTTATACATTTATTATTATTTTTAATATTCATTATACTATTTAATGCATCGTAAGCTATGGGTATGCCACGAAAGGTCGACCCACTGACACAACGAGCTAAATGTAAGATAGCACTTTTAGAGTCAGTAAATATGACAAACATATTAAAATCTATTGATTGAATATACGATAAGGCTTCAACTATTGCAATTAGTTCTAAATTCATTATACATATTTTAGCACGTACTGCAAGTTTAATGTAAGAGTTAGTTTCAGCATCTAGAAAAGAAAGACCTTGTCCCGCTGTAGTCAAGGACGCATCTGTAAATATCTTGTAAAAGTTGATATACTTTTCTTGTAAATATATACTGCATTTAAGTTTAAGTTCATAAGCATTATAATATCTTTTGGGTCTATCTATGGCATTTATGTTAGGTTCTAGTACATCATTTAGGTTTATATTCGTTATCCATGTATTCAAACTAAATCATTCTAATTTATGACTTTTATAGATGCTTTCGATTTTCAGTGTATTATGAGCAGTTACTAGTAAAGGTTTCTTTTTATGATTCCAATATGGAGTCTGCGATTGATAGGACAGCTCTTCTAGCAAATCGATGATAGCACTATTATGAAACGATCTACACTTCAACCAATATTTACTAGCTAGGTAATGTCTACGTACAAATAGAGGTGGAATACAAAGTTCTGATTCCATCACGTGGATAGGCGTACTCTTGATGAAGCCTCCTATAACTCTTAAAAATATGTTTTGTAATTTATCAAGTTTATTTATTCTTGTATTGCAACAATTATCGTATAAGAAGCTCGCGTAATCAAGTCTGCTTCTCACTATAGCTATATATAAACGGCGAAGGTGAATAGGGTGCATGCCCCACGAAGAACCTGTGAGAACTTTGAATATTTTTGTATATTTTACACATTTATTATGTAATTCACTGATCTGTTTAGTCCACCGAATGCCCCGATCTAACCAAATCCCTAAATATTTAATATTATCTACTACTTTTAATTGTGTATCATTAACTTCTATGTTTAAGATATCCCTGTTATATCCCCGTTTAAATATACAGACTTTGCTTTTTTGAGGTGAAATATCTAAACCTAAATTAGCCAGAAGCAGGCCTAATTTCTTCAAGGACTCTTCTAATTCACGTCCTCCAGCTGTTATACTATTAGTACTACATTGATTATAAATCACGAAATCGTCTGCGTATTGAGTAATATTAATGTCACTCTCCAGTGATTTACAAATGTTTGTCGTAGCGACGTTGAATAGAATGCTTGACAGTACGTCACCCTGTGCTAATCCTACACTGGTAATCCGTGTCAAATTGTGTTCCCCAACATTTAAATTTAAGGTTCGTTCCTTTAGAAAATTCCACAAATATGTGCATGTCTTAGGGCCAACGTTCATTTTATTTAATTTAGATAGTAGCACTCGCACATCTATGTTATTATAAGCATTTGTGACATCTATAAAGCATCCGATCGTGGCCTTACCTTCAGAAAATCCTAACTGTATCCTACTTACAAGTGAGCTTATATTATCTATACATGATTTAGATTTTCTAAAGCCAATGGTATTTGCAGAGAAGACATTATTATATTCAAGAAACCATTCCAATTGCCTGCTAACTATCGTATGAAATGTTTTGCATAAACAAGACCGTAGTGAAATAGGTCTTAAGGATGACACTTCGTTTGGATCGCGCCCTGGCTTAAGTATAGGCACTATACCTACGGTTCGCCATTGAGCAGGTACAAAACCATCCGCGAGACATCGATTATAAAATTCCATTTTAATGTGAACGTACCGGCTTTTGTTCGCGTGTATTTACTTCGGATGTGCTCCGACCAGGTTTCAACCTAATACGTAGGTCATCGTCTGGGAGCGGCTAGGATGGCGGCAACGCACGTCGTATCGCCCGCGCTTCCCGGCGCAACTTGCCTATAAAATTCCAGTAGTAGACACTTACCGTTACTAGGTAGATGTTTTATCATGGTATAAGAAACACCATCGCATCCAGGAGATGTATCCTTAGATTTAATACACGCCTCTAGCTCCTGCATGGAGATTTTTATATCTATTTGAGAGTTAGTACAATCGAAAACCGGTTGTTCTGGGATGACGTAATCGGGGGCGATTGACTCGAGAAGTTTAGTCGCTTGCATTTCATTTATATGTTGGTGGTTGTGCCGCTTGCCCTTGACCCATTTCATACGTTGCCACATCTCTGATGAACTAGTATTTGCGTTAATTGAGGAACAGTATTGAAGCCACCATTCATTTCTAGCCTGTTGAATTAATTTTTGTGTCTCATTTATTTTTGTATTCAGCATATCTAAATGTTGCGGTGTAGGATTACTTCTGAACTGAGATAGTGCTAATCTTCGTATAGCTACTGCCTCAGAAAGGCTAGGGTTCCAATAAGGTTTGGGTGAAAATGTGGATTTAGGGTCATGGGATATTTTAATAGAAGGAATGTGTAGATCTGTTGCTAGGTATATACTATCTATAATTATGTTGTATAATAGTTGATTATCGGCAGGTGTTATAAGGTTTTCAAAAATATTATTAAGAGACTTAGTGTACCCTGGCCAATCAGCTTTTTTAAAGTTTCGTTTGAATGTTGGTTTCCGATTTGAATAAAAATTTGTGGATAATTTTATAATTAAGTGGTCACTACCTAAGCTTTCCTGTAAAGTATTCCAATTGAAGTTTAACGCAATATCTGAACTTACTATCGATAAATCTGGACTTGATTTTTGTAAATGTCCATTTACTAATTTGACCCTTGTTTCGCGACCATCGTTTAGAGCAACAAAATCATTATCTAGCAATGCATCAAAAATTAAGATGCCCCTGTAATCAGTCTTATATGACCACGACGCGTGATGCGCGTTTACGTCACCCAAGATAAGAGTACGTCTGCTAAATAGAGAAAAAATACTATTCCAATCGAATTGACTAGTTCTAGCGCTTGGTGAACAATATATCGATATAATGTTGTCAAGGCACTTGCAATTGAGAATCTTGACACACACTATTTCTATACTGGAATTATTACATATTTGCATATGATGTTTTTGAGACTTGATAGATTTATGAGTAAATATAGCAACTCCGCCATACGAGTCAACACGGTCGGATCGATAAATATTATATTGACTTACGCTAAAAGAGCTATCCGGCTCCAACCACGTCTCATTTAAGGCCACGATATGGACCTTTTCCTGTAGTAGTAGCTGTTCAAATGATGTTAATTTGGGTCTGATACTTTGGGCGTTCCACTGTACGATGTTCAGTTTGGATAGTTTTGTGCTATCCATCGCGGTTCATAAAACCGATTATAATCTTAGCTATAGGCCAGTCCGATATATTATCTGCCGCTATTATTAAAAACCATTCCACACATAACTGGATTACACCCTTCACTTTCGCCTGCAGGTCTAAACTTTTCATAAATATGACTTCTTTGATACGTGACAGAAGCTCCCAGAAAGTTGTCCTATCACTTTGTTGTTCATATTTGTAATCTCCTTCTCTTCTCGTATCTTGATACTCTTCTTCTTCTTCTTTCTCGAGAATAGTGTTCCAAGCAGATTTACTAGACAAGTCAAGGTTTTTATTCTGAGTCTTTTTTTTCTTATTTTTTATCGGTTGCGGAGTAGGTAAAATTACTCTACTGGAGGATAACTCAGATCGAGCATCTACATCATCACTGTATAGTGTTTGCTTAGTTGTAGTAGCCGCTTGACTCGATACAGATGAACACACAACTTGAATTTTCTTGTTCGGATCCTTTTTTATTTCCGCTTGTATGAAGAGAGGTGAATTTGCGTATATCTGTGCTGCTTTACTATAAGTATGATTATATTCCGCCATGATCTCCCGAATCGTCTTCTCTTTTAAATAGAGTGGGCACGTTTTTGACATCGCCATATGACGTCCTGAGCAATTAACACAAACAAATACCTTCGCTTCACGGTTCGCGTGCTCACCACTGCATTTCGGACAAATCTCCTTTTTACTAGTACATGTCTTGGTGGTATGTCCTAGGTTCCAGCAGCGAAAGCACTGGGTGACTGGGAACACATATGGCTCGACAAATATTTTAACACCGTGCACGTATACAAATATAGGTAGGTAGCTGCCCTTAAAACAGAGACGCACCGACTCCGAGGGACTCCATCTCTTCTGTTGTTTGTTATCTATACTTCTGTTTCTTCGCTCTAGTCTTTTTAATGATATCAGCTCAGCGGAGTCAACATTCTCAATATTCTTCATTATTTCTTCTTCCGACAGTTCTAAATCTACATCCTTGATAACTCCGTACGAGTAACTTACTTCCGATGACTTGCTATATTTCCAGCCCTTGTTCTTCAGGCCTTCAGTAGAACTGAGTTCGTCTATGCTCTTCTCCTTATTGAACTGAACCCTTATTCTATACGGGTTTAGATATTTTATACAGGCAATGTCATTTATCTTCAGATCTTTAAACAATCGCGCTAAGGCGAATTGTTTAGGTAATGGTTCTTGACTGGATGATATATATATTTCGCATGTCTGATCTCTTTCTACTTTTCCTTTCTTACGACTTTCTTCTTGGCGCAACTTCTTGTTATTTCCTCTCGCTATGCTCCACTCTTCACTATTAGTTTCATCTTCTTCGTGACTTCTTTTCGTAGGTAAACTCGATCCAATTTCAATCTCCTCTTCATCCCGACTTCTCTTTCCTGGTTGATTTATTTTCACTTCAATTGCGTCATCAGATTGTACCTTTACGCCATCTTCGCACTCCATGATAACTACCTATCGCCGAAGCGTGGAATGCACCGGGCAGGTAGCCGACCCGCGGCGAGCCTTGTAGGTATCGGCCGTAGTTTTGCAATAAAATGTATAGACACAACCTTCTCGTACGCGTGTCAATACGAGACTGGAAAATCAAACTTTGTGTTCAGTAAAAGTATCATGGTTTTCGAGAGTACCATTTACAAAATTTCATAATAATTACACCCTTGGCATAGATTAAATATACCTTTATTCTATGGAATAACCAAAATTTTACGAGAATCGGTTGAGAAATGAGCCCTTGTATACTTGTATGACCTTGATTGCCTGCGTTTACTTAAACGTGATCGAGCAGGTAACTAAACCAATTTAAAGAAACCCGCAATAGACACTCTAATTGTGCCTTTGAGTATTCTAGGTGAATACTTAAAGGATTGTGCTTACTTATTAAGATGGGTATATCTATGAAGTCATAGACGTGATATAAAAGGATGGTGCACTGCAGATGTTTTGACAAATTCAATTTAATCCGTATGCTTTAACAATAAGGTTGTTATTGCTTTGTAGAACAAAACGGCCCAATTGAGAGACACCAGGGTAGGAGTGTGTCCTTGTCTAACAACCTGCTTGTGTCATATATGTTATATACTATATATATATATATAGTATATAACATATGTATGGTATATATATATATAAGTTGTCCATTCAAAAGAATGGGACAAACTCCGTTCAAGGTCGGTCTCATGGGGGCCGGTATACACGATCAAGTTTAATATGTAGCAGGTCTGTGGGGTACTTACTTAGTGATTCCACAGACCAGTATATTACAGCGAAGCTCAGGTTGTACTATTTATTATTCTGTGGCTCAGGTGCGTGATTTTCAAAACTACAGTGCCACAAGTATAACTTGGCGGTGGTGGTTTTTGGAACTAATTCTTTTAATTGAAACTGTGAGTTTGACGTTTGAGAGATGACCGCGACATGATTGTTGATAAATCTGCTACATTAAAATCAACACCAATATTATAAATGCGAAAGTCAGTTTGTTTGTTTGTTTATTTGGGACTTCTTCACGGTCAAACGGCTTGACGGATTTGACTGAAATTTTGTACAAAGATAAGAAGAAGTACATAGGGCAGAATAGAATATAGAATACTTTTTTTTTGGCTATCGAGTCAGGGGGTCCAGATATTTTTAATTGAATTTTGTAAATATGATACTTCTTCTCGAATACTTTATATACGAATCTTTACCTTAATCTGAATATCGGAAGCGGCTCCAACGATTAAATAAAATTTAGTATACCTACAGGGGATTTCGGGGGCGATAAATCGATCTAGCTAGGAGTCATTTTCAGAAAATGTTGTTTTATTCGTGTTTTCAATAAACAACTTCATCGATAATCAACTTAAAATATGACTCTTCCCGACATCTATTGGCGAGTAGAAGTAATGTATCAGTAAAGCAGTTAGTTGCTCTCAATTAAAAAAAATAGTATTATTATTCGTCAAAACATGTCGGGAAGAGTCATATTTGTCTGTTTAAGTGGCAAAAAATACCGAGCAAAGCTCGGTCAACCAGATATGTAATAATATTAATTACTACAATTAATATTACTACTATTACTATATAATACTATTCTACCTTTGTGTTAACGTTTACTTAGTTGGTTAGAAGTTCGTTAGAAATTCGATAGATGGCGTTCGGAACCCTCCGTGTGCGGGAAAAAGTCTGACTCGCACTTGGCCAGTTTTATTGAGGCTGTCGAGTCAGGGAGTCCAAATATTTTTAACTGAATTTTGTAAATATAAGACTTCTTCGCGAATAAACGGCTAGACCGATTTGCCTGAAATGTTGTATGAATACATGTCATAGGGCAGAATAGGATACAGGATACTTTTTTTCTGGCTGTCGAGTCAGGGGGTCCGGATATTTGAAATTGAATTTTGTAAATATAAAACCTCTTCTCGAATAAACGGCTTGACCGATTTGCCTGAAATGTTGTATATAGACAGTTCATAGGGTGGAATTAGATATAAGACCCTGTTTTTTGGCGGCTGTCGAGTCAGGGGGTCCAAATATTTTTAAATGAATTTTGTAAATATAAGACTTCTTCGCGAAAAAACGGCTAAACCGATTTGCCTGAAATTTTGTATGAATACATGTAGCATAGGGCAGAATAGGAAATAAGATACTTTTTTTTTGGCTGTCGAGTCAGGGGGTCCAGATATTTTAAATTGAATTTTGTAAATATAAAACCTCATCTCGAATAAACGGCTTGACCGATTTGCCTGAAATGTTGTATATAGACAGTTCATAAGGTAGAATAAGATATAAGACCCTGTTTTTTTGGCTGTCGAGTCAGGGGGTCCAAATATATTTTAACTGAATTTTGTAAATATAAGACTTCTTCGCGAATAAACGGCTAGACCGATTTGCCTGAAATGTTGTATAAATACATGTCATAGGGCAGAATAGGATACAGGATACTTTTTTTCTGGCTGTCGAGTCAGGGGGTCCGGATATTTGAAATTGAATTTTGTAAATATAAAACCTCTTCTCGAATAAACGGCTTGACCGATTTGCCTGAAATGTTGTATATAGACAGTTCATAGGGTGGAATAACATATAAGACCCTGTTTTTCTGGCTGTTGAGTCAGGGGGTCCAAATATTTTTAACTTAATTTTTTAAATATAAAACTTCTTCGCGAATACACGGCTAGACCGATTTGCCTGAAATGTTGTATGAATACATGTCATAGGGCAGAATAGGATACAGGATACTTTTTTTCTGGCTGTCGAGTCAGGGGGTCCGGATATTTGAAATAGAATTTTGTAAATATATAACCTCTTCTCGAATAAACGGCTTGACCGATTTGCCTGCAATGTTGTATATAGACAGTTCATAGGGTAGAATAGGATATAGGATACTTTTTTTTTTGGATATCAAGTCAGGGGGTCCAGATATTTTTAATTGAATTTTGTAAATATAAAACCTCTTCTCGAATAAACGGCTTGACCGATTTGCCTGAAATGTTGTATATAGACAGTTCATAAGGTAGAATAAGATATAAGACCCTGTTTTTTTGGCTGTCGAGTCAGGGGGTCCAAATATTTTTAACTGAATTTTGTAAATATAAGACTTCTTCGCAAATTAACGGCTTGACCGATTTGCCTGAAATGTTGTATATAGACAGTTCATAGGGTAAAATAAGATATAGGACACTTTTTTTCTGGCTGTCAAGGCATGGGGTCCAAATATTTTTACTTGAATTTCGTAAATATAAGACTTCTTCTCGAATAAACGGCTAGACCGATTTACCTGAAATGTTGTATCAATGCATGTCATAGGGCAGAATAGGATACAGGATACTTTTTTTCTGGCTGTCGAGTCAGGGGGTCCGGATATTTAAAATTGAATTTTGTATATATAAAACCTCTTCTCGAATAAACGGCTTGACCGATTTGCCTGAAATGTTGTATATAGACAGTTCATAGGGTGGAATAACATATAAGACCCTGTTTTTCTGGCTGTTGAGTCAGGGGGTCCAAATATTTTTAACTTAATTTTTTAAATATAAAACTTCTTCGCGAATACACGGCTAGACCGATTTGCCTGAAATGTTGTATGAATACATGTCATAGGGCAGAATAGGATACAGGATACTTTTTTTCTGGCTGTCGAGTCAGGGGGTCCGGATATTTGAAATTGAATTTTGTAAATATATAACCTCTTCTCAAATAAACGGCTTGACCGATTTGCCTGCAATGTTGTATATAGACAGCTCATAGGGTAGAATAGGATATTGGATACTTTTTTTCTGGCTGTCGAGTCAGGGGGTCCAAATATTTTTAATTGAATTTTGTAAATATAAGACTTCTTCTCAAATAAACGGCTTAACCGATTTGCCTGAAATTTAGTATGAATACATGTCTTAGAGCAGAATAGGCTTTAGGATACTTTTTTTTTGGCTGTCGAGTTAGGGGGTCCAGATATTTTAAATAGAATTTTGTAAATATAAAACCTCTTCTCGAATAAACGGCTTGACCGATTTGCCTGAAATGTTGTATATAGACAGTTGATAGGGCAAAATAAGATATAGGACACTTTTTTTCTGGCTGTCAAGTCATGGGGTCCAAATATTTTTACTTGAATTTCGTAAATATAAGACTTCTTCTCAAATAAACGGCTAGACCGATTTACCTGAAATGTTGTATCAATGCATGTCATAGGGCAGAATAGGATACAGGATACTTTTTTTCTGGCTGTAGAGTCAGGGGGTCCGGATATTTAAAATTGAATTTTGTATATATAAAACCTCTGCTCGAATAAACGGCTTGACCGATTTGCCTGCAATGTTGTATATAGACAGTTCATAGGGTAGAATAGGATATAGGATACTTTTTTTTTTGGATATCAAGTCAGGGGGTCCAGATATTTTTAATTGAATTTTGTAAATATAAAACCTCTTCTCGAATAAACGGCTTGACCGATTTGCCTGAAATGTTGTATATAGACAGTTCATAAGGTAGAATAAGATATAAGACCCTGTTTTTTTGGCTGTCGAGTCAGGGGGTCCAAATATTTTTAACTGAATTTTGTAAATATAAGACTTCTTCGCAAATTAACGGCTTGACCGATTTGCCTGAAATGTTGTATATAGACAGTTCATAGGGTAAAATAAGATATAGGACACTTTTTTTCTGGCTGTCAAGGCATGGGGTCCAAATATTTTTACTTGAATTTCGTAAATATAAGACTTCTTCTCGAATAAACGGCTAGACCGATTTACCTGAAATGTTGTATCAATGCATGTCATAGGGCAGAATAGGATACAGGATACTTTTTTTCTGGCTGTCGAGTCAGGGGGTCCGGATATTTAAAATTGAATTTTGTATATATAAAACCTCTGCTCGAATAAACGGCTTGACCGATTTGCCTGCAATGTTGTATATAGACAGTTCATAGGGTAGAATGGGATACAGGATACTTTTTTTCTGACTGTCGAGTCAGGGGGTCCGGATATTTGAAATTGAATTTGGTAAATATAAAACCTCTTCTCGAATAAACGGCTTGACCGATTTGCCTGCAATGTTGTATATAGACAGCTCATAGGGTAGAATAGGATATAGGATACTTTTTTTCTGGCTGTCGAGTCAGGGGGTCCAAATATTTTTAATTGAATTTTGTAAATATAAGACTTCTTCTCAAATAAACGGCTTAACCGATTTGTCTGAAATTTAGTATGAATACATGTCTTAGAGCAGAATAGGCTTTAGGATACTTTTTTTTTGGCTGTCGAGTTAGGGGGTCCAGATATTTTAAATTAAATTTTGTAAATATAAAACCTCTTCTCGAATAAACGGCTTGACCGATTTGCCTGAAATGTTGTATATAGACAGTTCATAGGGTAGAATAAGATATAGAATACTTTTTTTCTGGCTATCGAGTCAGGGGGTCCAAATATTTTTAACTGAATTTTGTAAATATAAGACTTCTTCTCGAATAAACGGCTAGACCGATTTGCCTGAAATTTTGTATGAATACATGTCATAGGGCAGCATAGGATATAGGATACTTTTTTCTGGCTGTCGAGTCAGGGGGTCCAGATATTTTAAATTGAATTTTGTAAATATAAGACCTCTTATCGAATAAACGGCTTGACCGATTTGCCTGAAATGTTGTATAAAGACTGTGGGGAACCCTAAGCACAGCGGTGGAGCAGTGGACTGTATTTCTTCGGGATGAGGCCTTCGGATTCCCACACTTATACTGTGAAGCTTTGGAGCTGGGATTTAAACACGTCTTCAAGCCTTGAAACGCTAATTTATTCTTTCTTCACAATCTTCTTATAGCTACTGAGCTATTCACTAGGCACTATCACTATTTACTATTCTTCCTAGTTTTCCTTTCTTCTTTCTTCTAGAGCCGCCGTTGGTGAACTGAACAATTTGGCACGGTAGCGACGCTCTATTTATATTGTTGTTGGTACTTGCAAAAGAGCGAGAGGTCGATAGTCTGGGAGCGCCCGCACTCTGTCTCGCGGGGCGTGTCCTTGTGTGGGCGCACGCACGAGATGCCGACTTTTCGGAGATATACTCTCCCGAGATGCTGTTTAGTCGAGCGCTAACCATCAGAGAGTGCGGAATTCTCTCAGACCTATGCTATTTGCAAGTACCAACCCTATTCCTAAACCTAACCTGGTCTAGGTTGACTATCTGTTACATCTATTAAAGCCGAACATGCTTTATTTTTATCTATTACCTAAGTACTTAGGTTGTACGAATGACCTGTCTGTAGTCCTATAAGACCTATTATACTGTTACAAACCTTATACGAGTTATATTCCTATGTTCTAATAAGAATCTAACAAAAATCTATCTATAATAAGGCTGTTTACGAATGCGATACAATAACAAACTATATGTCTATCTATACGAAGCTATAACGAAATGCGAACTCTATACATGGCAAAGTACCCTACCTATCCTAGAGTACTGAGCTAAAACTTATCTTTATTATATACAACTTATAACTAACTATACATAGTGCGTTCATATTGTCGGTGTACGTCGTTGTCCGGAACATTCTCCCGCCGTGCTGCCTGCAGCAGAAGAGCCCGGTGTAGGAACGACGTCTTCGATTGGTAGGATGATCAGCTTCCTTACAGGCCGTCGTAGCACGCCGCCCTTGGTCTGGATGTCGACGGTGCGCACGATGCCATCGGGTCCCGGGAACGTGTTGATGACCTTGCTTTGGAGCCAGACGTTACGGGGTAGATTCGGGTCGACGAGCTGGATCAGGTCTCCGGTCTTCACCTCAGCTCCTTTCCCCTGGGGCTCCCGCCGGTGTTGTAGCTCGGGAAGCGCCTCCTTCAGCCACCGCGCCCAGAATGTGTCGGCGACGCGTTGTGCAGCGCGCCAGCTGGAGATGGAGACGGTGTGCTCAATCTCCCCCAGGTATGGGAGACGAGCAGGGCCGCCCAGAAGGAAGTGGTTCGGAGTCAGGGCCTCTGGGTCCTCGGGGTTGACCGACACGTGTGTGAGTGGTCGGCTGTTCACGGTGAACTCCACCTCGGCGAGTAGAGTGGCGAGAACTTCCTCTCGCGGTCGGGTCTCATGGAGCGTAGCGGCGAGTGCAGTTTTCACGGAGCGAACCATTCGCTCCCACGCGCCTCCCATGAACGGCGCGCCCGGTGGGATGAATCGCCAGTCGATGGTCCGCTTGGCTGCTTCCTCTGCTGTTGCTGCGTCGATCGTCTGTCGCAGCTCTCTCTCGGCGCCTCGAAGGTTGGTCCCGTTGTCAGACCAAATTTGAGACGGACAGCCCCGTCGCGCCATCATGCGTCGCAGCGCCATCACCGCGGAGTCGGTGCTGAGCGATGCGGCGATCTCGAGGTGGATGGCCCGGGTGGTGAGACACGTGAAGATCGCCACGTATCTTTTCTGGTTGGTGCGGCCGACAGTCACTGTCACCGGCCCGAAGTAGTCGACGCCAGTGCAGGAGAAGGGCCGCTGATGATGAGCCAGCCGGCACGCCGGCAGGTCTCCGGTTCTCGGATACGGTGGTGCTGCGCTGCGAAGTCTGCAAAATAAACATCGCCTTACAATTGTTCGGGTTACTGGGCGTAAGCGTAGCACCCAGTACTGTTGACGACTCTCGTTCACCGTCGCGTCGACTCCGGCGTGATGCAGGCGGCGGTGGACGTGCTGAATCCAGAGCTTGACTGTCGGGTGGCCGCCGTCCAAAATCAGCGGGTTGTCTCGGTGGCTCGGTAGCTCTGAAGCGATGAGTCGATTCCGCAGTCGTAGAGTGTTGTCTTCATATACGACGCTCAGCTGTTGTAGGCGGCTATCTTTCCGAAGTGGTTTTCCTTTTTGCAGATCATCGATGTCGTCCGCGAATGATTCTTCCTGTGAGGCGCGCATAAGTAGCGCCTCCGCGGCCCTCAGTGTTTGCGCAGGAACAGGCAGGAACTTTTCTGTTTCTTCCTTTTTCGGTTGTTGTACCGGTGCGGGCTTCTTAGCTATTTTCTTGTTAGTCCAGGCGGGGTCATCGACCTTGTTCTGTTTGGTGCGTTTGTAGTACACCCGTTGAGCGCCCCTGCAGAGGTCAATGAATTGTAGTACTCGGGCTGCAGTGTAGCGAAGTCGGTCCCAGTTGGAGAAGCGGGACACGTCGGGTAGGGCTTCGCTCAGCTTCTGTCGGCGCTCGATGAGGTGATGAACCCGTTCTTCACCGGTGTCTGTGTTCTGTAGGGGTACGTCCTCGACGTACTCTTTGATGCTGTTGAGCGCGTCCGCGTCCGGTGGTCCATCGACCTCACGCCGCTCGTTGCTGTCTTCGATGGTGAGCGCGTCCGTGTCCGGTGGTCCGTCGACCTCACGCCGCTCGCCGTTGAGCGCGTCCGTGACCGGTGGTTCGTTGACCTCACGCCGCTCCGATCTCGATGTTTACTGTGGGTTGATATACATGACGTCAGTCTCGAAATAGTCGCGAATCATCACGTCCAGGGCTGCATCTTCAGGCGACTCGGTGACGTAGGACACGAAGTCGATGCTCTTCCCGAGCAATCTGCTGTAGCCCCCGTGTAGCACCCACCCGAGCGGCGTCAGCGACGCCACCGGCTGGTCTCGGGCGCCTCGGCGTGTCCTCGAAGCCAGCAGCAGCTCCCAGTTGTCCTGGCCGACCAGGATACCCGGCGAAGTACGCTGGTACGTCAGTAGGCTGCCGATGTCACGTAGATGCTTGCAGCCTCGTAGCGCAGACTTGTTTACTTCCTGCGGCGAGATGTCCAAGTTCTGTACTGTGCGCGCTCGAATCTTCTTTTCTTTCTTGTTCGGGCCACGCAGAGTGATCTGTATCCTTTTCGAGTTGCTTGTGGACGACTTCGATGCGTTGATGCCGTTGATGTACAGCGGGTCGACTGGTCCCTCTGCTCCGATTTCGACGGCGATGCGCTCGTCGACTAGGGTGACCGTCGAACCGTCGTCCAGTAGCGCGAAGGTGTCGACTGTGCCCGCTGGTCCCACAGCTCGAACTGGAATCATTTTCAGGTAAGACCTGTGATGCTCTGTGGTCCACGCGGAGTTGATGGCTTCGGTCACTGCACCCTTTTCATTTTTCTCGTAGTGCAGCATTCGGTGGTGGTGGGTCTTGCAGCCGTCGACTCCACACACCTTGGCACGGCAGCTGTGATCTCGCCTCCGGTAGCGTAGACACCTGAAACATAGCCGCTGTTTCTTCGCTATGTCCCAGCGCTCGTGCTCATCTGCTGTTTCGAATCTGTTGCAGTCTTCGGTGAAATGTCCCGGTTGTTCACACACGGGACAACGAGCTGTTGACTGCTGCGACTTCTGTTGTGGCTGCTGCTGTTGCGGTTGTTCGACGACGTTGTGTACTCGCTGCGTCCTCCTCTGAGGCCCCGGTGCTGGCGAGTTCACTGTTGAGTCGGGTTTCGCGAATGGTCCGCAAAACTCGGCTTCGCTCTTCAAGTAGCTCTTGATCAGGTCCGGCGTGTCACGTGGTTGAGTAGCTGCGAACTTGTAGTAGTTGCGCGCCAGCGTCGGTGGTAGCTTCTCCACGATGGCCGCCACTAGCTCCGGATTGAAGAGGTAGTAGCCGAAGTCGAGGGCTCGCAACATCGCCACGGCATTGGTCACTTTGCAGGCGAACTGGCAGATGTCCGACGGTGACTCGGTGAGGCGCGGCAGAGACCGAAGATTGTCGATCTCGACCATCGCCAACGTTTCAGGACGACTGAAGCGCGTTGTGAGCGTTTCCATGACCTCTTCCGGTCTCGCATTAGTGATGAGCAGGTTGCTGACGGCTTCTCGTGCTTTTCCCTTCAGGTTCCGGCGCAGGCGGTTAATGTTTTCAGTTGGTGAAAACATCGGTGCAGATTCGATGTACGCAGCCCGGAACGGCAGCCAGTCGAGGTGCGACCCGTCGAACATCGGTAGCTCGGCGAATCTCGGGCGCTGTCCGGCGATGACAGCTTGTGTAAAGGCAGTCGACAGCTGTGAGAGGTCGCAGGCTCCCGCTGGTATGGACGGTGGCGGCGCCTGCCCTCCCATCGGTGGATGCACGTAGCTCGGCTTGTCACGTAGTCCGTAGCTCTCCTGTAGCGGCTGATCTCGTAGCTGTTGGCTACGCCGTAGGTCGTAGCACTCTCGTAGCTGTTGATCTCGTAGATCCTGGATACGCCGTAGGTCGTAGCACTCTCGTAGCTGTTGGTAGCTTCTGTCTTGAAGCTCGGGTCCCACTGGTAGCAGCGCGCGTGGAGAATCACGTGGCACAGGCGGTGGCAGCGGCGGCTGTGGCACGGAGAGCAGCGGTCCACGCGGCTCAGGTGGGCACGTCGAATGGTAGCTCAGCTCGGCGCGGAGCTCGAAGCCCGCTGGCGGCGACACACGTGGGTGATCACGTGACACGGCGGCGGTCGGCGGCGGTGGCACGGAGGGTAGCGGCTCACGTGGCGTCTCAGCTGGGCGGAGGGTCTCGTTGGTCATGGCCAACAAAACCGGCGGCGGCGGCGGTGGTACCTGGTCACTCAACCAGGTGTCGACTCGATGTTGGGTGTCGGACTCGGTGACGACAGAGCCCCCCTCGGTGTCTTCTTCACTGTCGGATTGTTCGAGCGCGGCGAGACGACTCGTCGCGTACTCGATCTGTCGAAGAAGTTCTTGTTTAGCTGTAGCGTTGCGGTGCGACTTCTTCGAGCGGCGAGATTCCGCACGTTGGCTGCGTGCGCGCTGCTCCGCGAGACTGATCGTGTCCCGTGGCGGCCTCTCTCGACGCTCGGAGTGATGCTCGATGTGTCGCTCGATGTGTTGCCCGAAGTGTTGCGCATGTTGCTCGAAGTGTGGCGCATGATGCTCGAAGTGCGGCGCATGTAGCTCGACGTGCGGCGCGGCGAATGTTTCAGTCCCCAACGGCGGTGTCCGCGGCGTCACGGCGGCGGTGTGTGGCGTGGAAGCGCGCGGCGCGTGCAGCGCGGCGGCGTGCGGCGCGGCGAATGATGCGGAGGTCGGCGCTAGTGGCACCATCACGGCGGCAGGGTGCGGCGCGGCGAGTGAAGCGGAGGTGGGCGCCGGTGGCGCCATCACGGCGGCGTGGTGCGGCGCGGTCGCGGTGTGATGCTCTGGATCGGCGTGTGGCGCCGTCGCGGCGGACGCGGAGCTGTAGGATGCCCGTCGCATTGGTGAGACCACAGCCGCTGACGCGTAGCCGCTGGTCGAAGGTTGGTCCTCCGTGATGACCGCTGCCCCGGTGCGCGAAGTACCCGATGTTGACGCCGTTGTACCCGTTGTCGTGGTCTCGGCGGATGACTCTTGCTCGGAGGCCGGCGCTCGTCCTCTTCCTGTGGAGCGGGTGACCGGCATGGTAGCGGATATCGAATCGAAAAGTCAACGACAAGTCTTGAAAAAGACTGTTTACGGCGTTAGTTATCGGAGTCGACGAGAAGTAGTCTTAAAAAAGACTGTTTTACGGCGTTTAAATTAACGTTTAGTCTTGAAAAAGACTGTTAAGGTCCCAATTATCCGGCCACGAAGGTCCAAAAATGTGGGGAACCCTAAGCACAGCGGTGGAGCAGTGGACTGTATTTCTTCGGGATGAGGCCTTCGGATTCCCACACTTATACTGTGAAGCTTTGGAGCTGGGATTTAAACACGTCTTCAAGCCTTGAAACGCTAATTTATTCTTTCTTCACAATCTTCTTATAGCTACTGAGCTATTCACTAGGCACTATCACTATTTACTATTCTTCCTAGTTTTCCTTTCTTCTTTCTTCTAGAGCCGCCGTTGGTGAACTGAACAATTTGGCACGGTAGCGACGCTCTATTTATATTGTTGTTGGTACTTGCAAAAGAGCGAGAGGTCGATAGCCTGGGAGCGCCCGCACTCTGTCTCGCGGGGCGTGTCCTTGTGTGGGCGCACGCACGAGATGCCGACTTTTCGGAGATATACTCTCCCGAGATGCTGTTTAGTCGAGCGCTAACCATCAGAGAGTGCGGAGCTCTCTCAGACCTATGCTATTTGCAAGTACCAACCCTATTCCTAAACCTAACCTGGTCTAGGTTGACTATCTGTTACATCTATTAAAGCCGAACATGCTTTATTTTTATCTATTACCTATCTACTTAGGTTGTACGAATGACCTGTCTGTAGTCCTATAAGACCTATTATACTGTTACAAACCTTATACGAGTTATATTCCTATGTTCTAATAAGAATCTAACAAAAATCTATCTATAATAAGGCTGTTTACGAATGCGATACAATTACAAACTATATGTCTATCTATACGAAGCTATAACGAAATGCGAACTCTATACATGGCAAAGTACCCTACCTATCCTAGAGTACTAAGCTAAAACTTATCTTTATTATATACAACTTATAACTAACTATACATAGTGCGTTCATATTGTCGGTGTACGTCGTTGTCCGGAACAAAGACAGTTCATAGGAAAGAATAGGATATCGAATACTTTTTTTCCGGCTGTCGAGTCTAGGTGCCCAGTTTCGCAAATGCGTGGCCTACTCTCGGTCAAACGGGTTAACCTTCTTAGCTGAAATTTTGTACACAGACAGTCAATAAGACATAGAAGGACAACGAATACTTTTTTTTGGCTGGCAATTTCGGGTGTCTAGATTTTTATTATGGAATTTTGTGAATGTGTGGCCTCTTTTCGGCCAGACGGCTTGACCGATTCAGATGAAATTTTGTACAAAGAATAATAGTATTGTATATAATAGGGCATAAAAGGGCAAGGAATACTTTTTTCGGCAATTAAGTGTGAGTGCCTTTATTTTTTGTTAACTTTACATAGAGTTTGCATAATCATAAAAGTTTGACCTTAGGTCCATCTTTAGTGACTAAACTTAATATGTGTCCTAATAAGGCCATAAAACTGTCAGGGTCATTAAAAGTCATCAAAATTTACGCGATAGCTTTGCTTACCCAACGTGTTTTATCTGTTTTGTGGGAAGTATTTCAGAAACATTCGTGTTAACAGCCACATTTAACCTTAGGGTCATAGGTGTTGACTTAGTAGGTCATCAAAACTAAAACTGTCAGGGTCATAAAAAGCCGTAAAAATTTTTCGCGCTCGCTTCGCTCGCGCATTGTTAGCGCTCGCTGCGCTCGCGCAAACATTTGTTTGTGGGTAATATTTCAGCATTTTTTGTATTTTAACTGCCACATGCATCAAAACGAGTCATAGATTAAAACAGTACAGCCTTCAATAACGATAAAGATTACTAACCATAATAATCATAATGATTATTAACTTTAAAATATGTATCAAGTTTAACCTTAGGGTCATCGATGTTGACTTAGTAGGTCATAACAACTTTCTGGGTCATAAAAAGTTATAAAAATTTTTCGCGCTCGCTCTAGCACTTCTTTTATTAACTTTGTAGGTAATATTTTAACATTTTTTGTATTTTAATATCCAACCACATGCATCAAAACGAGTTTAAAAATTGAAACAGTACAACCTTTAATAATCATAATGATTAATAACATTAAAATAAGTGGATATCAAGTTTAACCTTTGTGTCATCAGTGTTGACTTATTAGGTCATTAAAACTGTCAGGGTCATAAAAAGTAGTAAAAATATTTCGCGCTCGCTTCGCTCGCGCAGTTATAGCGCTTGCTCCGCTCGCACGAGCATTTGTTATATCTACTTTGTAGAAAACATTTCAGCAACTTTTGTATTTTAATAGCCACATGCATCAAAACGAGTCATAGATTAAAACAGTACAACCTTCAATAATGATAAAGATAATTAACCTTAAAATAAGTGGATATCAAGTTTAACCTTAGGGTTATCGGTGTTGACTTAGTAGGTCATAAAAGCTGTCAGGGTCATAAAAGTTCGTGAAAAATTTTCGCGCTCGCTGCGCTCGTGCAAGCATTTGTTTTATCTTCTTTGTTGCTAATATTTCAGTAAATGTTGTATATTAATAACTACATGCATCAAAACGAGTAATAAATTAAAACCTTCGAGAATTTACCTATGGAGATGTTAACATTGTAATCCGCAAACATTTTTTTCTGCTGATACTTACTGGGGACGAGGTAAACACGTATTGCACACACAAATCACTCACTTTAACGATCCCGCACACTAGCTTGAAACACGCACACAGTATTAAAAATACAGCGTAGTTACGCACGCTCATGTGGCCAAAAATGGCTATATGGCCATCAGAGGGGAATGCCTTACGTTAACTTCTCAATTGGTAAATGCTCGAAGATTAAAACAGTACAACCTTCAATAATCATAATAATTATTGATCTTAAAATTAGTGGATATCAAGTTTAACTTTTGTGGTATCGGTGTTGACTTAGGAGGTCATAAAAACTGTCAGGGTCATAAAAAGTCGTAAACATTTTTCACCATCGCTTCGCTCGCGCATTGATAGCGCTCGCTACGCTCGCGCCAGCATTTGTTTTATCTTCTTTGTAGGTAATATTTCATCATTTTTGTATTTAAATAGCCACATGCATCAAAACGAGTTTTAAAAATAATTTTAAACTGTTCAACCTTCAATAATCATAATCATTATTTACCTTAAGATAAGTGGATATCAAGTTAAACCCTAGGGTTATCGGTGTTGACATAGTAGGTCATAAAAACTGTCAGGGTCATAAAAGATCATAAAAATATTTTGCGCTCGCGTCGCTTGCGCAGTAGTAACGCTATATAGCATATAATAGCGTGTTTTAACAGCCTCATACATTAGACTGACTCAAATACTTAAACAGCAAAACTTGGTAAACCTTGCTTAGGTTTACCAAGTAATGATTAATGACTTTAACAATAGACGATATCGAGTTCGACCATCATAAGAGTCATCTACAGTGACTTGATTGTTAGGTTATAAAACTGTCAGGGTCATAGAATAAAAAGTCATAAAAAATGTTCGCTCGCGCAGCTATTTACCTTAATTTCTTTGTAAGAAATGTTTCAGGAACTTTTGTGTTGAGTCAAACAATTAAACAGCACAACTTCGTATACCTAACCAAAATGATTAATGACTTTAACAAAAGAGGATATTAAGTTCGACTTTGGGGTCATCTATGGTGACTTGGGCTAAGAGATCATTGATCTAGACCTCAAAGGTCATAAAGACACAATAACGCGGGCGAAGCCGCGGGTAACAGCTAGTAGTTCAATAATGCCAAAAGTAATTAAAAGTGGTTTAAGAGAAACTGTTATCAAAGTACAAAGTAAAAGCACAGTGGCGCACAGGCACGCCAAGTTATACTTGCCAGACTGTACATTTTATGCCATCACAACGCCATCTGTCAGTAGGCATATGAACGGTGGCAGATTATTCATGTGAAACCAAATTACTAAAGCAGATTTTGTGTACAATATTTAGTATTTTTAATAAAAGTAGTAAAAATTGGGCTTGATTGGCATAAAAGTTATCCAAAGTTATCGGCTTCTAGTGTCGAAACAACATTTTCCAGGCTATGAGACAGCGCCATCTAGATATAAGACAAAATGTTGAGCTATTCGCGTTGTACGATTATTGGTTCGGCTATTGCCAGTCTACTTGTGATATAGTTATATTCGTCTGTGATTATTCTAATATATCAATTCTAGCTGTGCCCCAAAGGGCTGCGAGAACAGTTAGCCTGGATAAAGGAGCAATACGGAGACATTGAGGTCCTCATCACAGAGAGTGGGTTCTCCACAGCCGGTAGTTCTGTCAAGGATCAAAAGCGAAGTGACTTCATCCGAGATCATTTGGAACAGGTATATTTATCTACACCATACCACACCATCGTCAGGGGACCACACATATTAAGTAGTACACGTAGGTATCTGTAGAACACGGTAAGCTTAAGCTTTTTACGATCTATTTCACTACCTAGTTTGCAAAATACGTTCAGTGCGGTTGAAGGTCGTCGAAGAAGGAATGGTCATTGGTCACCCGACCGTGGAAAAATAGGGAGACCCCTTGCCGCACGAAATCGCATCGCAGATCGTGTGTATCTGTGAGAGCAGAATCTGTGACAGACAAACGGATAGCGCAATCTTAGTAATAGGGTTTCATTGTGATCCTCTGGATACGGCTACCTCAGACTATCATAAAAAAGGCAGACAGATTCGTGCCGAACACCCAAGTGACCGCAAGTTCAGTAATACTAAATTCTTGAGTAATAAGTTTCCGCGCTCAGTCCGGCATAGTCAATACGGCATGATTACTACGTAAGCAACGCTGCAAAGTAATACTGCACGAAAGCGTCCGATCCGAACCTGCCGCCGCTTGGTGGCAAACTGAGCGCGAAAACGTATTACTCAAGCATTTAGTATTACTGAACTTGCGTTCACTCGGGTGTTCGGCACGAATCTCTCTGCCTTTTTTTATGATAGTCTGAGACGGCTACCTAAGCATGTTAAAATTAATGTTATCCATGACCATTGAGCATGGTAATTCTTCAGCAACCAACTGATTCTAGGTTCTTCTGTCCATAAAGCTGGACGGAGTTAACGTCACCGGCTACACGTACTGGTCACTGCTCGACAGTATGGAGTGGACCGAAGGATACGAGTGAGTATATTCATTTATGTTTTATATCTTGTAGGGTAGCGTATAACCACTTCCTCGCCTCAGTAAGCGATGTTGTGGCCGAGGAGTGTAAGTTACCCCAGCAAGAAAGTATCTCCTACAGTGATATGAGTGGGATGTATAATTAGTGCTTGGTCTGCTGTAAATGTGCGCCGAAAAATAAAATCGTTGTGGAAAAAAATGGAAAAAACGATTTCTGCTGGAGTTACGTTGTTCTAGCAAGAACATTCTAAACGAATGATCGGAGAAAGAACTATTGTTTATGGGTAGTATCCCAAAATCCTACTACTATGTATAAATGCGTCTAATTTTTAACGTAATTTTTACTGCACGCATGTAAAAGACATGAGATCATTTTTATTAAAAAAACATATTGTTTTATTTTCATAAAAACTTCACCCACGTTATACAGTGTATAACGTGGGTGAAGTCGCGGGGCACTGCTAGTTAGATCATAATAATTGTAATTGCCAACAGACTTTTGAACGTGACTGTACATACAACAGCTTAGGTTAATACGTTAAAATAAAGAAGGTCATCGATATCTATGAAACCATCGCTTTTTTGTAATCATTCGAATTTGGCCGGATGACGGGCCGTTATTTACATGTTTTATTTTTTGTTTATATCTACGTATATACGAAACATTTCAAGCTGAAAATACACCCGCACATCTTGGGTTAAGCCGTATTTTGTATGTTGACGTCAAAGTTACGACACCGTCTTTTTCACTTTTAGTAATATTATTCAATAACGCATGTACAGTGCCACAAGTATAACTTGGCGGTGGTGGTTTTTGGAACTAATTATTTTAATTGAAACTGTGAGTTTGACGTTTGAGAGATTACCGCGACATTATTGTTGATAAATCTGCTACATTAAAATAGTTCAATAATGCCAAAAGTAATTAAAAGTAGTTTAAGAGAAACTGTTATCAAAGTACAAAGTAAAAGCACAGTGCCGCACAGGCATTTTTTCAAATTTATAAAAAGCGATATTACTTGGAAATTATAAATATTTTCATAAATCTAATTCTGTCACAAATTAGCACAAATTATGAGCTACTCGTGTATGTTTAACCCACAAGCGCACATACAATACACGATTTTGCAAAACGTTACTCCAGCAGGAAATGCAATATCTCAAAAACCTAAAGACGCACAAATTATATTTTCGGTGCATATTCTAGCACAAATATAAGCTCTCTACCCATGTATAATACTTCTCTCTCCGATCATCCGTTTAGAATTTTCTTGCTAGAACAACGTTACTCCAGCAGAAATCGTTTTTTTCCACAACGACAAGACGCACAATTTTTTTTTTCGGCGCACATTTACAGCAGACCAAGCACTAATGATACATCCCACTCATATCACTGTAGGAGATACTTTCTTACTGGGGTAACGTACACGGCCGAGGATGGTGAACATGCTAGGCCTAGAATGGTCCGACTCTCAAGGGTTGTGTGCAGCCGGAACACCGTAAGGGTAATAGCGGTAGATTTTCTCCTTGATGATGGTAAGCTACTTTTTGGTAGCTTAGGCGGAACATTGATCTCGACGAACAGGATCTCATACATTGAGGCAATATTTAAAGAGCGATACGATGCAATGCAACATGCTTCAGCGCCATCTAGATTATTTTATACTAAGTTATTTTGTAAATAATGAATATAAGCTGTGGGAAAGGTATGGATGGATGAATGGATGTTTTAGATGTTTATTACTCTTTGAAGCACCCGGACACACTGCCGCGGTTAGCCTGCGGTTATATCGCGGTCAGTTGTGATGTATGGAAAACAATGAGATTGTCCACACTCTGGCGTGGGGACAATCTCATTGTGTCCGTCTCTTGAAGCTAAAACAGCTGCACGGATTTGGATGCAATTTGGCATAGGTACAGATAGTTTATAACCTAGATTATTACATAGAATGGTTATTTTTAACGCAGGCAAAGCCGCGAGGCGCCGCTATTCAATAATAGAAATGTAAAGTTAGTTTGTTTGTTTATGACCTCTTCACGGACATGACCGATTTAGCTAAAAAAATTTAATGAACTTTTTAACGCGGAAATAGCTTCTTAAATAGGTACCTTAACTTAACTTACCTTATACATAACTAATTTCATAGGTAATTAAATTTGGAGGTACCTACCAAAATGTAACTAACGATTTGTATATATATACTAGCAATGCCCCGCGGCTTCGTCCGCGTTAAAAATACTTTTATTTTATTAACATTTTTCGTTCATAATAACTTTCTCCTGACAATAACAAATACAACAAAATAAATTGGCCAAGTGCAAGTCGGACTCGCACTAGTAGGGTTCCGTACCACACTACAGTATTTTATAAGATCGAGCAAAAAATACCACTATAATTTTTCGCCAGCAACAAATAATAATTAATAAACATGTTATTTCTTATAACTCCATCTAACGTCTAACAAAGGAGTTAGGGATAAATATTTCAATATAACGCCATCTATGGGACGTTTACCTAACTAAGCGTTTATAGATGACGTGAAATGCCGAAAAAAACACGTTTCTTGTATGGGGACCCTCTATTATTTTTAACTTTATTCTGTGTTTAGTATTTGTTGTTATAGCGGCAACAGAAATACATCATCTGTGAAAATTTCATCTGTCTAACTATCACGGTTCATGAGATACAGCCTGGTGACAGACGGACAGACAGACAAACAAACAGACAGACGGACAGCGGAGTCTTAGTAATAGGGTCAAAAAAACGTAAGATACAACTTCGAGCATTTAACAAAGCACAGTGGGTAACAAAGGGTATTAGAGTATCTAGTTTAATGAAAAGATGTTTGTCTCTTAATATAAATAAAGAGAGCGGGGAAGTGGCAATAAGATACAAAAAGGCATATACACAACTTTATAGAAAGTAATGAGGAAGGCAAAGAAACTAACCGTGCAACAACAACTGGAAAAATCCAAAAAATCGAATAAGGAAATTTGGCGGATAGTAAATAGGTGTCGAAATAAACTTAATAAGAAAGGAACAGAAACAGTTTTACTAAAAATAAATAACAGTATAATTAGTCAACCTCAAAGGATCGTGGATACTTTTTCTGAGCAATTTGATTTGAGTCAGTCAAACTGCAAATCAGACACTCGAACATTACAGGCCACTGATATTCTGAAATAAAAACTGGCCAAGTGCGAGTCCGACTTTTGTCCCGCACACGGAGGGTTCCGAACGCCATCTAACGAATTTCTAACACCAACTAAGTAAACGGTAACACAAAGGTAGAATAGTATTATATAGTAGTAATAGTAGTAATAGTAATTGTAGTAATTAATATTATTAAATATCTGGTTGACCGAGCTTTGCTCGGTATTTTTTTGCCACTTAAACAGACAAATATGACTCTTTCCGACATTTATTGACAAATAATAATACTATTTTTTTAAATTGAGAGCAACTAACTGCTTTACCGACACAGTAACACTAAAGTTACTTCTACTCGCCAATAGATGTCGGGAAGAGTCATATTTTAGTTTATTATCAATAAAGTTGATTATTGAAAACACGAATAAAACAACATTTTCTGAAAATGACTCCTAGCTAGATCGATTTATCGCCCCCAAAATCACCTGTATACTAAATTTTATTTAATCGTCGGAGCCGCTTCCGAGATTCAGATTAAGGTAAAGACGATAGCGCCATCTTTCATGCTAGGCTAGATGGCGCGGCACTATCGTAAAAAACTTTTTTAAAAATTTTAACTTTGTTCTGTTCTTAGTATTTGTTGTTATAGCGGCAACAGAAATACATTATCTGTGAAAATTTCAACCGTCCAACTATCACGGTTTATGATATACAGCCTGGTGACAGACAGACAGATAGACAGACAGACAGACAGACAGACAGACAGACGGACAGACAGACAGACAGACAGACAGACGGACAGCGGAGTCTCAGTAATAGGGTTCCGTTGGTACCCTTTGGGTTCGGAATACTAAAAAGTTTAAAGAAAATATTGATTTATTAGCCGAGCCCCAAGCTTTTATAGTTGCATTGACCATAATATGTTTCCGGAACAATTAAAAATAGCGCGTATTCTGCCTATTTATAAACATTATAAAAAGGGCTCAAAAACTGAATCAAAAAATTACCGCCCAATATCATTGTTACCAATTATATCTAAGATTTTCGAAAAGCTCATCAAAATTAGACAGGCACTTAAATCGTCACAGAATACTGAGTAATAGGCAGTTTGGTTATCAAAGATTTATAGGTACAATAGATGCTATAAACACGCTTGTAGATGATGTGGTAAATAAACTTAATAAGAAAGAAAAAGTTAGAGGTATTTTCTTAGATGAGCTAGCTTTGAGCTCTGCTTTTGATAGGATTAATCATACATTACTATTAGAAAAGTTAGAGCATTACGGTATTCGAAACACCACAAACAACCTGTTTAGATCATATTTAAATAATAGAAAACAATTTGTAGAACTAAAAACTGTTGATAACGATGAGGAAATTATACACAGATCTGACTTGACTGAACTAAAGATGGGTGTCCCTCAAGGTTCTATATTAGGACCTATATTATTTATAATATTTACGAGTGATCTTATAAGATCGTAGGCTATAGCCTACATGAGTAAATGTGACCCTAATTTCAAACTGACAGTATATGCTGATGATACAAATGCTATCATATCATCTGACACAATCGATAACCTTAAATATAAAATTAATTTTGCATTAGAACATTTTGACTCATGGTTTTCAAGCAATAATCTAGTTCTCAACTCAAACAAAACAAACGTAATGCTCTTCCAAACTACCACCAGGCAAAAAGAAAACTTTACAATAGATTTCAATGGTTTACATATTGATAGTACAAGAGTAATTAAGTTTTTAAGAGTTTATATTGACAATCGTCTAAATTGGAAAGATGAACTAAAATCAATCGAAGCAAGTGTCAGTTCAGCGTGTTATGCCCTTCGCAGTCTGAGAGACAAAGTTAGCTTAACACAACTGAGACAAGTTTAGTTTGCCCTTATAGAATCAAAGATAAGATATAGTATTATGTTTTGGGGAAATACTTATAACTACAATACAGACGCTGCTTTTATTATGCAAAAGAGGGCTATACGAACTATGGTTCGGATACCACAGACTGACTCATGCAAACCCCACTTTATTGCGTTAGAGATATTGACTGTACCATGTCGTTACATTCTAACTATATTAACAGACTTGGTAAAACACTTAGATAATTTTGAAACCAAAGATGAGAGGAAAACAAGAGAGGAAACACGAAGGAAGGATTTACGACATGATTTTGTACCGACACTAAGAGTAGTCAGCCATTGTGTTAGGGCGCAAGCAGCACGATTATATAATAAACTAGCTGACCCGGCAAACGTTGTTGTGCCATATAAATAAATGGCTATTAAAAAATAAGGGTTGATCGTAGAAGGGTGAAAATTGAGGATTGTATGTATTTTTGTATGTTGTATCATAAAAAAATAGAAATTAAAAATTTTGTCTAAAAAATAAAAAATAAATTTAGAGGTGGACTACCCCTAACATTTAGGGGGATGAAAAATAGATGTTGGCCGATTCTCATAGATACCGGATAAGCACAAAAAATTTCATCAAAATCGGTCAAGCCGTTTCGGAGGAGTATGGCAACGAAAACTGTGACACGAGAATTTTATATATTAAGATTACTATCATCTCTTAAATTGATATATAATAGTTATACTTTTAAAAACAAACTGAAAGACTTGTTCTTCTTGTTGAAAAGGTGTTACTATTCTGTTTCTGAATTCATGGAGGACTGTAGATAGATCATAATAATATTATGTTAATGTTTACCTTTGACCATGTATTTATATAATTTGTATTGCAGATATTGTACCTATAATCAAATTTTGACATAACTTGTATCAATTTTTTTTTCTCTCTCTATTTTGAATGACATTTGAAATCAAATTTTTGACATACCTACCTACATATTAAATGCTTTTTAGGGTTCCGTAGCCGAATGGAAAAAAACGGAACCCTTATAGATTCGCCATGTCTGTCTGTCTGTCCGTCCGTATGTCACAGCCATTTTATTCCGAAACTATTAGAACTACAGAATTGCAACTTGGTAGGTAGATGTATTCTGTAAACGGCTTTCCAATTTTTATACAAAAATAAAAAAAATAAAAGTTTAAGGGGGCATCCCATACATTTGAACTGGAACAAAAAAAAAATTTTTTTCAAACCTATACGTGTGTGGTGTCTATGTATAGGTCTTTAAAAATTACATTGAGGTTCCTCAAATCATTTTTTCTCAAAGTCAATCATTTAAAAGATACTCGCGTCTAAAGTGGTAAAATGTGTGTGTGTGTCCCTTTAACTTCTAAAGTAAGGGAGTGAAAAATCTAGAAAAAATATATTATGTAGATCTCAATAAAAACTCTCAACGAAAATTGGTTGGAACGAGATACAGTCAGCAGTTGTTGAGATATAGCGACCGCAAGTATAACTTTGTTTTTCATACAAACACTATGAAAAACAAAGTTATTTTTGTAGTTGCGAAAAATCATAGTTATAGAATACTCTACTGTATTACGGAACCCTACGAGTGCGAGTCCGACTTGCACTTGGCCAGTTTATATTTATTTTTAATTATTTGTTTACTGTTTTATTGATTTTAAGATTTAGCAAATGAAATGTTTATTAATGTATTATTTATTTTAATGTTGTTAATTTTTATTATTTTAATGTTGATGATTTTTAAATATTATTGTGTAAGTATGTAAATTCCAATACACATTTTTTGTTTCATGTAATAAATGAATGGAATTGGTCCCGTTTTATCCTTTGGGTACGGAACCTTAAAAAGAATTAGCAAAATTGGTTCAGACGTTCACGGGCGATGCCGTGACGAAAAAAGCATTTATTTTTATATATCAACACCAATCAATACCAATATTATAAATGCGAAAGCATAGTTTTATATGATTGTAAAAAGTGTGTATGTTTGTTTGGTATTTCACGGTCAAACGGCCGAACCGATTTAGCTGAAATTTTGCACAGGGATAGACAGTATTATGGATTAGGGTCGGCGCACACGGGCCACCGGCCACAAGCCGCCACCGGCATATTTCCTATAGTTTTCATACATTTTATATGGACTCGCCGCACACGGTTGACGCCGGTGGCCGCCACACGCTACATGATAAATGTATGAAAACTATAGGAAATATGCCGGTGGCGGCGTTTTGTGGTTGTGGCCCGTGTGCGGGGACCCTTAGGCTATAGGATACTTTTTAACGCGGGCGAAGCCGCAGGCACAGCTAGTATAGATATATATATATATACAAGTTAGGTATCGTTATCTTTGGAAACAAATTGAAATTGCAATAAAAACCTACTAAACAAACGTTTTCAGCACTAAGTTCGGACTGTACGAGGTGGATTTCGAGTCAGAGCAGCGCACTCGCACGCCGCGCATGTCTGCATACTACTATAGCAGTATTATAAGAAACCATGCTTTACGATTCAACTCGTCTAGTGCCAACTACTTCTTGAAGAAATAAACTGAACGCAAGAAAACCGAAGAGAAGAGCAATAGTTAATTATAATAAATTAACCTTTTAAACATTTTTAAAGGCCTCAAAAAACGAGGGGGTCAATATTTGCTTGTATTTTTTTTTCATTTGTGTTACAACCACATGTGGTTACCACAGAACTTCGTCATTTATTAACCGATTTAGAAAATCCTAAAGAGAAATGTAGTTAGTTTTGCATGGTCACATGATGGCAGGACAATATCTAGTGTCCGTCTGGCCAGCTACCACCCTCAAGTTAGAAAATCTGTCGCCAAACATTTAATGTGTTCCGGCAGCTATTCTTGAGAGCCAGTCCCCATTCTAGGCCTAGTGTGCTTACTATCTTCGACCGCATCATCACTTACCAACAGGTGAGATAGTGGTCAAACGCTAGCCTATAAGATATAAAAAAAGAGGAAATATTTCCCGCTTGGTCTCATTGTACTCATTGTACTTATCAAGATCTTTTAAGTATCTCCTGAGATATGAAAATAAATACCACAGAAATGCTACCTACTGAAAATTACGACTAAGCAATCGGTTTTTCAATTAATCTTAGGTAATTATATATATTAGGGCTCAGTCGCAGAATGTCCTTTTTCTAAAAAAAGGACATTTTGCGAAAGAGATTTTTACGAAAGGGACATTGCGAACATAGATCTTTGGTTTAACTCTATGATTGCCAAGAGACATTTTGCGGGCAGTCATCGAGGACGTCGATGCCTGCACGCAAAATGTCTCTTCGCAATGTCCGTTTCGTAAAAATCTCTTTCACAAAATGTTCCTGGGGCGGTACCACCACTTATGCTATTAAGCTGTCATTTTAACACTATGTCCGATGTTTGTTCCAGGCAATTATGTGAAAATTCTTCAGATTATTCTACATAACCATAATCATCACAGTACTACCTAGTAGTATTCATTGAAATCTTCAAAAAATTTATTATAACATTTATTTATTTATAACACAAATAAGTACTTATAAATTAAAGTTATAAACTTTAATGTTATAAGTTCTAAGCTAATTTTTATTTAGGGTCAGCTCAGACCGCAACGCGACGCGGCGCGCATTTATTATTATAGAGAGTAATACAAAAAATAACTTTATTTACTGCAAAAATTATACACATTTCATTGAGTTAGTTCGGCGGCTTCTGGCTGCACCGCGTGGCGCAGCGGGAAGCCGTGTGATAAGCAATTGAACTTTATTAACTACACAATAAGATACACATTGCAATGAGATAATTTGGTGGCGTCGCGTGTTTTGCTGCGCCGCCCGAAACCAAAAGTCTCGTCACGTAGTATTACGTATTATTATTATTATCTTATTATATTATATTATATTACGTAGTATTATTATCTTTTCTATGACGTCGCGTCGCGTTGCGGTGTGAACTGATCCTTACACGCTACTACGTTACTATTTACAGTAATAATTATAACTTACACGTAATTAAGGTCTATGAGGTAATTAAATCTAACACGATAATCACAGTAAAGATTTTGACTTCGTGACACAAAGTGACTTAACGTACTACGATTTAACTAAAAAAACTACTCGAACGATTTTAAAAATTCTTACACCATTATAAAGCTACAGACATCTTTCCCGAGATACACAGGCTATATGTACAATATTTAAAAAAAAAAAAATTGCGATCCCTATCTAAATAAAATGGAACAATGTTACCCGATGTCACAGAATATTTAATAGTACTCCTATCCTAGAATAAAGAAAACACTTCAATGTATCAAATTGTTGTTTAAAAAACCACAAAAATTTCATCGTACTGAGGCGGGACTCTAACCTAACCCGTAAATAATTTGAATTAATGGAAAATATTATGGATTGTGTGTAACAATGTACAAAAATATAATGTGTGTACCTAACACTTGAAGAAACATAATATTTGATTTATGCAGTGCAACATCTCTCGTCGGATTTGAAAACTGTAATGATTTCTTCCGAATGATTAACTTCGAAAAAGTTATAATAGATAATAATACCAATGCATGATTGGGCTAAAAATGCAATCCATTAATTTCGTCGTATCGATAGTATCACATCGTAGATTAATTGGCAGAGCACCTGGGCATGTTTCCCAAGGGGTGCGGGTTCGAATCCCGTCGGTACGATGAAATTTTGGATTGTGTGTAACAATGTACAAAAATATAAAGTGTGTAACACTTCATATTTGTTAAAATTACAAATATTTTTTACGGTCCATTACGAGCTATATAATTTGTATAATACAAATGTTAACTAATAAATTTTTAAGATTACGAAAAAATCATCCAGTAATTAAAATTATTAATGGATCACTTATTGATTTCTTCTAATATTTCTGCATGATGTAATTTTGGATCTTTATTAGCTTTATGTCTAATCATTCAAATTATTACAGGATTATTCTTAACAATATATTATACCGCTAATATTGAATTGAATTAGCTTTTTATAGAGTTAATTATATTATTCACTTCAAGAAACATAATGTTAAAATGTTGCCTAGCCTTAAGCACCAAAAAGATACTAGTCCTACGGACTTTATAGTCCGCAGGACTAGTATCTTTTTGGTATATAAATAGACTTATTATTTATTCGTAGCTATAAGTCATTATTTTGCGTGCGCTTCGAAATCTAATAACGATGTAATGGGTGGAATCGAATAGTGGTGATATTGGTATCAAGATATTAACCATTATCCATTTAAATTATTTATAATTTTTTTTTTAAAGTTTGAAATGAAATTTAATTTAAAAATTAAAAATGGAGCATTCAATACATAATTTAGTCTTTATTATATTAAAATATATATCTATATATTAGTCAAATAACCCGCCCCTGAGCGCTCCGGGTGCAAATGTGCCCATCACACTCGCCGCATTTCCACGTTGAATGGCGATGCTCATCCTTTGCACCAGGAACGAGCCGGAGCGGGAGTCACCTGTACTGTCCCTAAGCCTGTGACCTACTTCATGGAGGAACTTCTTGGCCTCTGTCCCCCAACAACCCAGGGTCTCCACTGCGATAGGCACGAAGTGGTAAAGCGGCTCCATAGCAGCGTACTTTAGCCTTTATTTATAATTATAATAATGATGTTTATTGACGCAATCAAGCTTAATACTATGTCACACACAGTTTACAATTTATTAATTATAATATTGATGTAACATTGTGGTTTGTTTATTGTTCTCTTCTTGCTCACAAAACCTACACTAGGCAATAGTGCCTGTGCTGTGGGTTATGTAATATTACCTTCTAAGTTCACTGTTGCCGTGAATTGACTATGGGTAAGTTTTTTTATTATTATTTTTATTGTTTTTTAATTTTTACATACATAATTTTAATTTACATTGTTATTAACAGGTAGGTATGTTTCCTGCATATTGCAAGTGTGTGTATGAGTGTGTGAGTGTGAGTGTGGGTCTTTCTTTGTCTTTGAACTAATTTCAAGTTACATTTAGTTATGCTAAAATTTCTACCCTTTCTTCTTTTATTTGAAACACTTTCTTAAATTTAGCAAGTTTATGCTGATTTTGAATTATTGCAAATAAATAATTGACGCACTGTCAGAACCGGGCACTTTTTATAAAGTTGCGTTGTGGGATACCAGGGGCCTTATTCAGTATGAACAATGAGACAACGCGTTCCTTAACGCGCCACGTTACGTTATTGAAAAATTGTATTCTGTATGCCACACGATAGGTAAATTATACAAAACGCGCGCGTTACACGTCCTTATATGTCACGATATCTCAAAACGCGCTCATAACCTTACCTTACCGCGTTACCGTACTTGAAATTGGCATAGAGAATACCATAACGCGGAGATAACGTAACACGGCACGGTAAGACTTTAAAATGCTCATACTGAATAAGGCCCCTGAAGGGTTTGCACGGCGCTACCTTTAAGACAGCACGCGGGGCGCGTTCCAAAGTCAGCATGTGCGAGCCAAACGCACCACCCCTAACTGTATTACTAGAAAGCTGTAATTTTGTAGGGGTATGTATATAAGTTACGCCGACTAAGTGGTGAAATAAAATTTTGAAAAATATTTTTTTTATGGTAGCTCCCCTACACGAGAAGTGGCTATCGATTTTTTTTTTCGTCGTCTACCCCATCGTGTGTGGTATCGTTAAATAGTTCTTTTAAAATTACTTAAGGTTTGCTAATATTATATTTCGATTGAATGCCCCATTTAAGAAACCCCCCTCTAAAAGCTAAACTGCTGGCTTGAAAAATCTGGAAAAATTCGTGATAATAACATGAACTTTAAAGGAAAACTATAGCGGTTAAGATAACTTTATTAGTTTAGCAGTAATAGTAGTTGAACTTGGGTGTTGTATAATTTTCTACCAAATACAAACTCCTTAGAATAAATTATTTAAAGTGACAAAGACGAAGTAACTAGTTGCTTGTTTATAACGGGTAAAGACTTGCATTGAATAACGGGCTACTACGGAACCCTACACTGCGCGTGGCCCGACACGCACTTGGCCGGTTATTTCGTCTATGTTTGAATTCTACCATATTCTGTGAGGTATATGAGTGTCATAGAAGTGTGCGCATTGCGTTGAACTACCTACCTACTTTTGTATAACTGAAATGTTATGATGTATTTAAAATAAAATAAACTATAATTTATCAACCGACTTTCAAAAAGAAGGAGGTTCTCAATTCGTCTGTATTTTTTTATATATGTATGCTACGTGATTACACCGTCAATTGTAAACCGATTCGAATGATTCTTGACTAACGGAAATTCGTTTGAACGAAATATAGCAGTTTTTTGGGTTCTGTAGCCGAATGGCAAAAAACGGAACCCTTATAGATTCGTCATGTCTGTCTGTCTGTCCGTCCGTATGTCACAGCCATTTTATTCCGAAACTGTTAGGACTACAGAATTGAAACTTGGTAGGTAGATGTATTCTGTGAACCGCTTTCCGATTTTTATACAAAAGTAAAAAAAATAAAAGTTTAAGGGGGGGCATCCCTTAAACTTCATTAATAATACATGGAACTGAAACAAAAAATTTTTTTTTTCTTCAAACCTATACGGATAGGTCTATGGATAGGTCTTCAAAAATGACATTGAGGTTCCTAAAATCATTTTTTCTCAAAGTCAATCATTTGAAAGATAGGCGCGTCTAAAGTGGTAAAATGTGTGTCCCCCCCATGGGAGTGAAAAATCTATAAAAAATATATGCTGTAGATCTCAATAAAAACTAACAACGAAAATTTACCACCGGTTTTAGGGTTCCGTAGTCCTGACAAGGAACCCTTATAATTTCGTCATGTCTGTCTGTCCGTCTGTCCGAGGTGCTAAGAGACCGTTAGTACTAGAAAGCTGTAATTTTGTAGGGGTGTGTAGTGTATATCAATTACGCCGACAAAGTGGTAGAATAAAATTTTGGATAATATTTTTTTAGGGTGTATAGCACATCGTATTATAACCTATAATTTGATGGTGTAGCACATGTAGGGGACATGTTAAGGGGGGTTTTTTTTTCGTCGTCTATTCCATCATGAGTGGTATCGTTGAATAGCTCTTTTAAAATGTGTTAGGGGTTGCCAATACTATTTTTAAATTTAATGCTCCATTTACGTAATATTAAACTTTAAAGTGATGATAGTGCATTTCATGAACTTCAAAGGAAAATTATAGCGGTTAAGATAACTTTATTAGTTTAGCAGTAATAATCGTTGAACTTGGGTGTTGGATATTTTTTTTAATAATTATACTACTACGGAACCCTACACTGCGCGTGGCCCGACACGCATTTGGTCGGTTAATTTAAGGAACGGGTGGACTAAGTCAACCGGAAGTACCCTATAGGTTTTGGGTCGAAAACCTATAGGGTATTTCCCGTTGACCTAGAATCATTAAATTTGGTAAGAAGCAAGGTCTTCAAGCACTTATAAAGGAATAAACCTGAAAACCGTAAACATGTAGTTTAATAACAAAAATAGGTAAATGTACTGTTACAAACTTATTATTTGTAGTTGGTGCAATACAATTTCTATGGATCAAACTACAAAGTTAAGTTTGTCCTTTAACCTAGTCTGAGAAGTTGGTACAGAAGCGTCGGTGGGCGAGTCCAACTCGACTATAATTCGCAATTGGCACCCCTATAAAGGCGTGGCTTGTCCTTTACATTAATTGATACTTCTGGTATCGATATTACACGCATGTAGTCTTTCTCCTGTGTGTGTTCGACTGAAAAGCAAAAAATAATTAATCTTTTTTATTTAACCTTAATAACGAAGTTCTTAAAATACTGTTAATATACCTAAGTATATATTTTTGTAATTATTTTGATTCATAATCTACTATATTAAGAGCAGGCGTCATTGCTTACCCCTGGCCTAAAACAAGCGTTATATAGAACATTTAAGCTCTATAATAATAATAAACATAATTTAAGATCACATAAAAAACTAAAAAAACCGACTTCTAACGTCACGCTAGTCAATTTCAATACAAAGTTTGAGGTGTTTATCTTCATATCTCTGGAGATACTGAACATATCTCGATGAAACTTGTACCTGTAAAATATCATCATCAGCATTATCATAATCAGCCGGTATCAGTCCACTGCTGGACATATGCGTCTCTCAAGACACGCAACCGAGCCCGATTTTCGGCTATTTGCTTTTTCCAGTGTTTGTTGACATACATTGACATACATGATATGATAAAATCATCAAAAAATTGATACTTTTATCCATTATTTTTGTTGATTTATTCAAAACGGCTCGACCGATTTCATTATAATGTAAATGGGGGGGTATACCCTTTCCAATAAAAAAATAATTATCGAAATCAGACTACTCTGTAAAAAGTTATGCGTGGTCATACATAAAAAAATATACGCGTCGACTTGATAACCTCCTACATTATTTTTTTTCGTCGGTTAAAAATTACAACTTAACCCGCCAAAATGTACTGTCACAAACTTCAGGGCGTTTTTCAACCATCGAATTTGATGGTTAAAAAGTTGCAACTGAGTGCCTAGTGCGAGTTTTATAGATTGGTTTACTTACTCGATCAAGTTACGGTAAACGCAGATTTGTATGTAATTAAAAAGCGCTATCTAGTGTGAATAAGAGGTAACATTGAAATTTCCATACATATCTGCGTTTAAATTACCTAAATCTAATGAAACTCGTAACTCGCTGCCTAGGCACTCTGGATGCAACCGAGGTCGTGAACGAAACTGTAGCATCAACCGAGTGCGACGCTCTGAGGGCGTGAACGCGGTTAGATTAGAGTTTGGTTGCACTCGGGGTCGTGAGTAGGTCGTGAACGCACCCCAGTTCACAGCAACGTTCTACCATGAAATGTCTATTTATTGGTTTTTGGCGGGAACGTGGAAAAGTGTGTGTCATCTCATTGTATTTATTCCTAAAACTTGTGTTAATCCACATTTATTACACATTAACTCGCGGAAGGCGAGTTAATGAATAAATGTGGATTAAAGTGCCGGTGAATGTGTGCGAGTGTAGGGAAACAGCACAATGTTGAAAAACATGCTATTTGCGTTCTCACCAAAATTCCACTGAAAATATTTAGTAAACTCCACATCTATACTGAAGGTATGACTAAGACTAGACTTCTACTTGAAAACTGACCTGAAATGTGACTTTGACCCATCTCGACGACTTAAATTCATAAAAACTTGAAGAATTTCAATACTTGACACTGGCTAAATTACACTAATCGTGTGGAGCCATAATAAAACTAAAAAAAAATTAAAAAAAGTCTATTTATGGGTCTAACGTTTTTGGTTCATAAAGCTCCGGTTCTCTGTGAAGTGTAGAAATCCCATAAGAAATGTTTTTTTGAAATTATACCCCTACCACCTAAGAGGGTAAAACGGGAGAAACAATTTACCTAAACGGTTTTTTTTTATATCTTATAGGATAGCGTTTTGCCACCATCTCACCTGTTGGTAAGTGATGATGCGGTCGAGGATGGTAAGAACGCTAGGCTAGCTGCCAGAACACATTATAGATGTTCTAATTAGTTTTTGTAATGATGATAGGTTTTATAACTTGAAGGTATTAGCTGACCAGGCGGACACTAGACAGCAGTTTTACAATCATATAGTTGAGAATCGCCTTTGATGTCGAACGACACCGAGTAGGTACATACGCTATCAGCCGCTCAGTTTCCGAATTCCATCATCAGGTCAGTCAAGTCACTCCTAGAGAAAGGTCTCGCTATCACTTACAAAACGAGCCCAAACACGGCACATCTAACTCAAACCATCTAGGAGTTCCAGTAGCAGTCTCCGAATTCCATCATCAGGTCAGTCAAGTCACTCCTAGAGAAAGGTCTCGTCAGGACTTACAAAACGAGTCCAAACACGGCACATCTAACTCAAACCATCTAGGAATTCCAGTAACAGTCTCCGAAGTCCATCATCAGGTCAGTCAAGTCACTTCTAGAGAAAGGTCTCGTCAGGACTTACGAAACGAGTCCAACTACGGCACATCTTACATAATTTAGCGTGCTACCATCTCCGACCGCATCATCACTTACCAACAGGCGAGATAATGGTCAAACGCTAGCCTATGTAATATAAAAAATAATGTTGCAAATAGGGAGGAAATATAAAATAAATACATACATACAGATGTACTATTCATTATTCTGTGATACAAGTAGAGTTAAAAAATATATAATAATAAATGTATCAAGATGATTTCATTGACTCGTGGTCGTCCCGTCGCTGTGTGCGTGAGGACCATGCGCATGTAGTAGTACGAAATTTATACCGATGCTTTTAAGAAACGCACCCTTAAGCTCTGGTTCACACAAGATCATAGCGACGTGGTGCGTATGCACTTAGGTACAAACCTTAGTTTATATAGAAGATCATTGCCTACATCGGTAACACATAATGATGCCGAAGCTCCTTGAAGTATTTTTTTATCCTCAACTCAATTTTACTAAATAACTTTGTATAGAGGGGGTATTATTAATTTATACAAAATAAATATCGTATCGTATTAATTAATAGTATTAATGTAAATGAAACATTTGTTGCTTTTGTTTTTATTATTTATGTGCTATGGTATGTGCGAAATAATTTTACAAACAACTTTTTTATACTCTAGGTATTTCACGTGAGATAAACTCATTTCATTTCAAATAATAGTATTAGACACTATTTGGTTAGATATTTATTTATAGGAATAAACTTCCCTCGCGTCACGGGAAAATGAAATCGTAAGTCCTTGTTGTATTTTGCTGTCGGAACACAGAACAAGTGTGCGCCATTATAATTAATGTCAACAATTCTCGTAATTAAAACTCGATCTTACACTGTCGCGGCGACCCACAAAGTGCGAGTGCACAAACTCAGCGAGATTGAGGACCGCGATCCACGCCGCCCGCTTCCCCGCGAGTACCCCGCCGTTGCTCTGAGCAAGTACATTCGATTCCAAACTGTGCTAGACAGTGTCCTACCACCATGCCACGGTAATATATATATTTTATTACCGTGACGATGCGGGGGTTGTTGGTTTCTTAACGATGTTTTTCCTTCACCGGAGGGCCACTGTGAAAAGCGCACAAAATTTTTTTGCATAGAAAAATCCAATGGTGCACGGCGGAGCTTGAACTCGATAGGCGGTACCTTTGGCATCAAAGCCGACCGTTCTCCCGATTACTCAAGATGTAAACGGGAGAAAAAAATTTCAGTTTGTAATAATAGAGAGGAAGTGAGAGCGCTTAGGTATAATATTTGTTTCTGAAGAAAAATAAGTAATTTGTTTCTATGCCACGCGGGCGAAGCCGCAGACAGAAGCTATTTCCCTTGGTCACGCCCACAGAAATATTAATATTATTCATATTTCTGTGGTCACGCCATAACATCAGAACGGGTGAATTTGGCTAAGTATTTTATTTGTTTGTAATTGTCACGAGTCGTGCCAATTACAAACACAACAAAAAAATTGACACACACTTAAGCACACTTGACTCACGACAAGGTTTTAAAGACGGAAAAGTTTTAAATGAAAGTAGTTTTTAACGCGGGCTAAAACGCGGGGCATAGCTAGTCATTCTATATCTAATACTATAAGAATCTTTGTCCTGACATACTGACTGACTGACTGACAGACAACGCACAGCCTAAACCACTGGTCGTAGAGACTTGAAATTTGGAGGATTTATTTGTCTTAGTACGTAAGTGTACTAAGAAAGGATTTTCCAAAATTCACCTCTTAAGGGGGTTTCTTAATTAAATGGGGGTTCTAAGTTTGTATGCAGAAACAAGATTAGATAGTCTTTTCTATTTGAAACCTCATACAAGTGCTTCAGTAAAAAAATAAGTAAATACGTGTTTCAGGCTTTATCAAAATTCCATCCCTAAAACGGTAAAACGGGGTAACAAAGTCTGAAATCAATATTGTTTCGGATTGCGCTGAAATTTGGCATGCAGATAGTTATTTTGACGTAGCTATCCGCATAATCCGGTGGAAAGGATTTTTCAAAATTCACTTTCTAAAGGGATGAAGCGTGTGTTCAAAGATTGAATAGTGATTTTATTCGACATTCCACACAATTACTTCTGTATATAAATAATAATAAATATAATTTGTAAATTTGGATGTAGTGTGTCTTCTGATCCCACAGACGATTCATGGAGATCTACAGAGTAAGTACGTTTTAATATCGCTCCACACGATTAGTGTATTTAGCCAGTGTCAAGTATTAAAATTGTTCAAGTTTTCGTAACTTCTAAGTAGTTTTTACTTTACCATAACAGTTAACGCATCATTTTTAATGGCATAATAGTACTTATGCATTTGTTTGTTGGTATATTATATAATCTATATATATAAAAGCGAAAGGTTACTCATCACAAAATCTTGAAAACCGCTGGACGTACAAAGATGAAATTTGGCAGGGAGGTAGTTTATAGTTAGTAGACGTCCGCTAAGAACGAAATTTGCGACAGGGCCGGATTAAGGGGTCTAAGGACACTCGCTTTTTATTAGCTTCACCTGTATGTTTGTTACCGACTTCTTTGGGCGCGATTTTGTCCCATTTTAAACGGCCAGATTTCATTCAAACTTTGTAGATTTATCGAGGACCGATGACAATACACTAATTTGATAAAAAAATATTCCATTTTTCAACTAAAAAGTAGAAAATAAATACTAAAGAACACGCTTTTTATAGAGAACCGAACTAAAAAATAGAAAATGAGGGCCCGGTGGCGCAATCGGGAGAACGCTTGCCTTTGATGCCAGAGGTACCGAGTTCAAACCGCCGTGCACCAATGGATTTTTCCATCGAAAAATTTATGTGCGCTCTTCACAGTGGCCCTCCGGTGAAGGAAAAACATCGTTAAAAAACCAACAACCCCCGCATGGTGGTAGGACACTATCTGGTGTCCGCCTGGCCAGCTACCACCCTCAAGTTAGAAAAATCTGTCACGAAACATCTAATGTGTTCCGGCAGCTATCCTTGAGAGCCAGTTCCCATTCTAGGCCTAGCGTGCTTACCATCTTCGACCGCATCATCACTTACCAACAGGTGAGATAGTGGTCAAACGCTAGCCTATATCGTATAAAAAAAAAAAAAATAAATAAATAAATAAATAAATAAATTTTAATAAATTTAAATTAGGAATAGTGTTAAAAATTTCAATAAATATAAATTAATAATAGTGTGAATAAAAAAAAATATTTAAAAAAAAGCGTTTTTCATTCGCTTATAACGGATTTTGCGACAGGGCTGGATTAAGGAGGTCTCAGGGCTCACGCAAGTTTGTATAAAAGATCTAATTTTTTTTTGCTACAATCATGAAATTTGGAAATTTGCTTAGATCGGATTTTGCGACAGGGCTGGATTAAGGAGGTCTTAGGGCTCATGCGAGTTTGTATCAAAGATCTTCATTTTCTTGTAAGGAACTTGAAATTTGGCCAGAGGTGATAAGTTAACGTTCACTAAGAACAGATTTTGCGACAGGGTTGGATAAAGGAGGTCTAAAGGCTCTCGTGAGTTTGTATGAAAGTCCTTCATTTTTTTGCTACAAACTTGAAATTAGGGACAGATGTATTTAGTAAACGTTCGCTAAGAACGAATTTTGCGACAGGGCTGGATTCAAGTTCTAAGGGCTCTTGCAAGTTTGTACGGAAGTCCTTCATTTTTTGTTACAAACTTGAAAATTGGCACAGAGGTAGTTAGTAAACGTTTGCTAAGTACAGATTTTGCGTCAGGGTTCTGCCCCTTCCCCCCCCCCCCCCCCTAAAATCGAATTATTGATACATTTTTTAGTACTTAACCTCAGAATTTTCATATCTCCTAAAGGGGGGGGCAACAACTTTTCCTTCAACGGGGGAGTTCTACCCCTCCCGCCCCTAAAATTGATGTCAGGTAAAGTACATTCCTACCTTAATATTAATTTTATGAGTTTAGGCTGACGGCTACTTTAGCTAACTCATATATAATGATTTCTCCAAACCTTGATAGTGCACCTGATGTTTGTATAGGGTGGGTGGGCATCAATGAACCACCTAAAGTTTGAAGAGGTGTAACTCACTCTTTTTAAGACTTTCACTAAAACAGAGCTATGGAGATTATAAGAAAAATATTTAGGAATCATCTGACATAACAGAATTTAGCATAACTTGATTGGTTTTCAAGATATACAGGATTTTAAAAAAATGGGAAGTGGTTCATTATGTACCACCCGGGGTACAGTTTGAACCTAGGGGTGGTACTATTTGGACTTAATGGTACTCATTGAATCATAGTTTATATTTCTTAGTTAATAAGCAATGAAATATAAGAATAACAGGAGTTAAAAGAATAAAAATATAATTCAGTACTATATTCGTAGAAAAAATAAAGAAAGCAAACCTAATATTCACTACTCATTGTTTCGGCTGGCCTATTCACATTTACGCTTCAAACAATCATCTTCAAATGTCAATGTCAAAGATGACAACGTCAACATCAAGTACCAAAACATCACAAACACGTCACAAAAAGTGACCGTTAATTTTAACAGATTCGCTATCCATCCGTTATTACGTACGCATCACATTCTAAATTATTTCATTTTCATCGCATTTGAAAACCTAATTTTGAACATAATTTTTAAATCCAACGTGTCATCGCCTTCATTCAGCACCACCTGAAGTCCCAGCAGCGCCACAACACTCATAACAAAATCTCTTGTCAAAAGAATCTTTAATCACCAATAATATGTTTTACTCAAACAAGAGGAAACTTTGGGACATATTCTTACTAACCAATATTTTCCTGCAGTCTTCTCTTTTTCCCATGTAGTAGGCACTTGAACGTTATTCATTTTAGCCATTTTGTATGCAAGTTGGCGACATTGTTTTGTTGTGAAGCTAAAAAATTTGACGGCACAATCAATAATATATGCTTGAGACTTAGCTCCTGTTCTATGGTAAACACTTTCTCTTTCTTGTCTACTTAACGTCGAATATGGTATACTAGAAGTCCCCCGCGGCTTCGCCCGCATTAAAAACTCCTTTTATTTACTTAAAACGTTTCTTTTGTAAAAACGATTCTATGATTAAAGACATCAAATAAGAATTAGCCAAATTGGTTCACCTGTTTTCATGTTATCGCGTGACTAAGACAAATCAGGATTCATATTTTTAAAACCCGAACAACCCAATAAAGCGCAATCCGAAACTATATTGATTTTCAGACTTTTTTACCCCAGTTCACTCTTTTAGGGTTGGATTTTAAAAAAGTCTGAAACTCGTATTTACTTATTTATTTACAGAAGTACTTGTGTGAAATGTCGAATAAAATGACTATCCAAAATTTGAACCCCCGCTTCATCCCTTGAAGAGTGAATTTTGAAAAATCCTTTCTCAGCGGATACCTACGTCAAAATTTCTATCTGGATGCAAAATATCAGCGCAATCCGAAACAATATTGATTTCAGACTTTGTTACTCCACTTCACCCTTTTAGAATTTCAAAAAGCCTGAAACACGTATTTACTTATTTACTTACTAAACTACTTGTGTGAAGTTTCGAGTATAAGAGACAATCAATTCTTGTTTCTCCATACAAACTTTGAACCCTCGTTTCATCCTCTTCAGGGATGAATTTTGGAAAACCTTTCTCAGAGGGAACTAACGTCGTAATTAATAACTATTTGCATGCCAAATTCCAGCGCAATCCGAAACAATATTGATTTTTACACTTTATTACCCCATTTCACCCTCTTAGGGGTGGAATTTCAAAAAAACCTGAAACACGTATTTACTTATTTTTTACTGAAGCACTTGTGTGAAGTTTCGGATAGAAAAGACTATCTAATCTTGTTTCTCCATACAAACTTTCAACCCCCGTTTCATCCCCTTCGAGGGTTAATTTTGGAAAATCCTTTCAAAGAGGGATCTAACGTCGTAATAACTATTTGCATGCCAAATTTCAGCGCAATCCGAAACAATATTGATTTTACAATTTATTACCCCATTTCACCCTCTTAGGGGTGGAATTCCAAAAAAACCTGAAACATTTCTTTACTTATTTTTTTACTGAAGCACTTGTGTGAAGTTTCGGATAGAAAAGACTATCTAATCTTGTTTCTCCATATAAACTTTGAACCGCCGTTTCATCCCCTTCGAGGGTTAATTTTGGAAAATCCTTTCTCAGAGGGAATTAACGTCGTAATAACTATCTGCATGCCAAATTTCAGCGCAATCCGAAACAATATTGATTTTACACTTTATTACCCCATTTCACCCTCTTAAGGGTGGAATTTCAAAAAAAACCTGGCCCTTACCTGTATAATAAAATTAGTAAACTTATGACAATAAATAACCTCAATCAATACAAATGCAAAAACATCGTTAAAGCTTTCTTAGGAAAACTATCATATGATGAAACAGATTCACTGTTATATATACCGCAATGATTATAAAACACACATAGGTACACACACACACACACACACACACTCACACACACACACACACACACACACACATACACACGAACACTTGCACACACATTCGCGCACACACACGCACACACTCACGTACCCACACACATACACACTCACAGTGCGAGATCATCTATATTTTTAATAATTATGTTTAATACTGACCAACTAACTATGAACATTATGTTATGTCATGACTAACCACGAATCGTAACTTGCGCTTAACGCACAGCTACGTCTAGTTTAAGCGCCAGTGCACTAATTGCTTATAATACCTTAATTAATATGATGTTTAAAATAAAACTTAAATGTATAAAACATATGTACTTTAGAAATAAGGTCTCTTTGGTACTAATAAACTTATCTAAACTTATCTATTTCACCCTCTTAAGGGTGGAATTTTCTTTCTTAGTACACCCTTACGTACTAAGACAAATATACCCTCCAAATTTCAAGTCTCTACGACCAGCGGTTTAGGCTGTGCGTTGTCTGTCAGTGAGTCAGTCAGTCAGTATGTCAGGACAAAGATTCTTATAGTATTAGAAGGGGTGAATTTTGGAAAATCCTTTCTTAGTACACCCTTACGTACTAAGACAAATATACCCTCCAAATTTCAAGTCTCTACGACCAGCGGTTTAGGCTGTGCGTTGTCTGTCAGTGAGTCAGTCAGTCAGTATGTCAGGACAAAGATTCTTATAGTATTAGATTGTGTTCCTTTGATGAATTTCTTAAAGATCCGCCGGCCAGATAGAATTTTATGTCTTTTCGCATTTGTTCTTTTGTATCACCATAATCAGCCTGTGTCAGTCCATTGCTGGACGTAGTCTTCTCCCAAGATACGCCACTGAGCCCGATCTTCGGCTCATTGGGAGGGATATGCCCTAATCACCACGCTGCGCAGGCGGGTTGGCGATCTAAGGACGTAGCTCTTCGCACCAGTGACGCTGCTGCCCGTCACCAGCCTGTCGTAATTAGCTACGCAATAATTTGAAATGTTTATACCGCCATTTGTCGGTCGCCAGAGCCTCGTTTGTTGGTCAGCAGGATGCACCACGGGCAGGTGAGGTTGGCTGGGAGCACTGAGGTGGTATTTGTGCTCCCTTACTTCCCAAGTTCTTTTGTATGCCTTCCCTTTTTTCGAGCCACTCTCCCTAATGTGTTTCTTTCCATTCTGAAATATAGTCTTAAAATACTTTAGGTATTTTTTTTATTTTTTTTTATTAGGTTTGCCAAACTGGTCTATAACACACGTTATATTTTGTTACGTAAGTGGTGTGACGTGAGCAGTGTCTGACCTTCTTGAGGCAAACACAACATGCAGTAATAATTTTAGGTAGCAGCAGTACGTAAAACTAAAAACTATACAACATTGTATTCAATTTCTACTAGCTTACATAATTAAGTTATTAAAGAAGAATTACAAACTGGAATTTTGAATTAAGTAATTTTTGAGTTTTAAGAGAGGGTCTCCGTATATGTCAACTTCATGACAGATATTATTATAAGATGCGCACATCCGATGTAACGGTGAGTGCTGTAAATAGTTAGTGCGACAAAATGGAAGGTTAAATGTTTTTCTGTTTTGAAGACGGCAGCATGAACGTGGAACCGACAACATTATCTTGCTTAATAGGCTCTGACTGTCGATTTTTCCGTTTATTATTTTAAAGAAAAATACGATATCGGCCTGGGTGTGTCTGGATTCTAAATAAGACATTTTGAAATACGATAAGATGTCAGGGCCCTTATTCAGTATGACCAATGAGATAACTTGCCAAAAAGTGTAATGTTGTAGCGTGCTCTAAACGTAAACGTGTTCCTCAAACGCGCCACGGCACATTATTGTAAAATGGTATTCTGTATGCCAAACAATATGTTTTCTATGTCCAGTTTTCGATTCCACGCCATTCGTTCATAAACCTTACTTCCGGTTCCATCGGTAATTTTGCGGTTTCATACATTTCTTTATTTTTCTGTCTTATCTTTATATTAGGCCGATTTGCCAGCAATAAAACTTCAATATCAATTCTGTAGCTTAATTTAAAAACTAAAAAACATTAAATAAAATATAAATATTTTTTATTGAAAACAATCAATGGATCCTCTTATAAATGCACTAGTTTTGGAACGACAATAAAAACTTCATTCTCAAAATGCCAATTATTATCAATCATTGCATTGTCATTTTATCAATAACTACATGCGCCCCACAACTTCACCTGCGTTGAAAAGAAATCTATCATGTATCGGGATAAAAAGTATCCAAGGAGTTTTACATTATAGTATTGTATATAAACTATCTATTTACAAAACTTTACCCAAATCCGTTCAGCCGTTTTTGCGTAAATATTAGTAGGATTGTTAATATAAGTTGTACATACATACAATCACTCATTTTTCCTGTTGGGGTAGGCAGAGAAGAAAAGGAAAGAAGTACCTAGGTACTTCTTTACTTTTCTTACTATTTAATATGAGTTTTACCTACTCACATAATTTAGGCTATTTTTGTAAATAGTTGAACCTACCCTTAGTCCATCTTATTGCAAATGTAATTAATGTTTGTCATCCTTGTATAACTTGTTCAACAAACAGACGCCAATAATGAAAATTGTAAATGTTTTTATGTATATATCATGGTGAACCGCGCATGCGTAGTTTTACGTGCGCTTTTTGTTTAAATTCCTCAATGTCACTTGCTGACAATTTTACTTCAAAAATCAAGACGTGCGCGTTACACGCCATCTTACCTCACGATATTATGACAACTCTAAACGCGCTCACTACCGCGTTTGCCAAACTTGATATTAGCATAGAGAATACCTTTGATGCGAATAACGTGGAGATATTGTAACGCGGCACGTTAAGACATTAAAATGGTCATGCTGAATCAGGCCCCAGGTTTTGGCAGAGATTGTTGGCATATGAAAGGTGGTACAGGAATTTTTTTTTGGAGTCCTTCTAATCGGCTAATGCGTACGGCGTAGGTAGGGCTCCAAATGGGACTACAGTATTCTAATATTGAGTGAATATAGCAGTTGTATAACAGAATTGATATGTCTGCGTCTTTGAAAAATTTGGTTTGTCTAATTACGAATCCTGCTAACCGCGAGGCTTTTTTAATTATGGAATCAATACGTTCACGAAAATCTATTTTTGTATCCACTATAACTCCCAAGTCTCGCATGCTGGTCACCTCATCTATTATGGTATGATTGATGTGATAAACAACAGTCGTTGGGTTTCGCTTTCGAGAAAATTTAATATGGTAACATTTGGCAGTGTTGAGAATCATATTATTTTGGAGCACCAATTGTTAATGTAGCCTACATCGTCCTGTAACAATTTCGTGTCATCTTGGCCTCGAATGATCCTGTAGAGTTTGAGATCATCGGCAAATAGTTGGTAGCTTGATGTTATTGAGGTGCAAAGATCGTTAATAAAGATCAAAAATAATAAAGGACCGAGATGGGAGTCCTGCGGCCTTCATCAGGCCTACGGTTGGTGACGTCTGGTGTCCACCAGACGTCACCAACCGTAGGCCTGATATATAATCTCGGATTTTAACAATCTGAGATCTGTCTCGTAGGTACGACTCACACCACCTAAGTAAGGGACCACATATTCCAGCGTGATCCAGCTTCTTAATGAGCAAGCTATGATCGACAACATCGAATGCCTTGGAAAAATCAGTATATATCGCGTGGACTTCATGTTTGTTACCTAAAGCATCAGAAACTTCAGAAATAAATTCTATAAGATTTGACGCAGTTGATCTGTGAGGCAAGAAACCGTGTTGGTGAATATCAAAATGAGACTTAAGGTGGAAATAGATCTCCTTCTGAACCATTGATTCGAACACCTTCCCTATTGATGAAAGGAGCGAAATTGGTCTGTAGTTTTTGACGTCACTCTGGTCTCCTTTCTTATGAATGGGAGTAGTATGGGCGGTTTTCCATTTAGAAGGGAATATCCCGTCAGATACTGACTATAGTAGGTATCTAGATAAAAAGGTAGGTAAGTTTATTGAGACTACATTGAAATAAAATAAATATGCAGGTACTTGATTAACCAGGTGTGGTACTCTTTGAACCGTGGTTCATTCAGTACCAAATCGAAATAGTTTTTTTTTTTTTTTTTTTTTTTTTTAATACGTTATAGGCTAGCGTTTGACTACTATCTCACCTGTTGGTAAGTGATGATGCGGTCGAAGATGGTAAGCACGCTAGGCCTAGAATGGGAACTGGCTCTCAAGGATAGCTGCCGGAACACATTAGATGTTTTGGTGACAGATTTTCTAACTTGAGGGTGGTAGCTGGCCAGGCGGACACTAGATAGTGTCCTACCACCATGCGAGGGTTGTTGGTTTCTTAACGATGTTTTCCTTCACCGGAGGGCCACTGTGAGAAGCGCACATAAATTTTTCGATAGAAAAATCCAGTGGTTCACGGCGGTTTGAACTCGGTACCACGGCATCAAAGCCGAACGTTCTCCCGATTACGCCACCGGGCCCTCAAAAATTGTAAAAAAAAAAAAAATCAAATTGTTCTGTCGTTCTGTCTGTTGTGTTGTCCCTGGTTCAAATTGTACCACCCTTACCCAAAACGTTTTGAGATTATCTAGAAACTTGTAGAAACATGTTTTGTTCATGACAATTTATCTATTAGAATGGCAATAAAACGGTTCATGGGACTACATAAATCATATTTTAATATATGTCACAGTAAATGACAAAAAACAAAGAACTTACCTGTTGTTTTTTTACTTTTAAGCACTGAAATCACAGAGAAAACGATGTTGCGTGCGTCCTTGTCGGTAATGCAGTGGGGACTGGTGTGGGAGGGAGCGCAATCAAATACGCACATTTCCACCTCTGTCGCACAACGCTGCGACTTTGCGTTGCTAAATTAGAAGCCTTACGGTAATTTGGTATGGTCATCTCTATCTGAGATTTATGACTTTGTCCGCCCGTCAAAACTAGTCGGAAGCGCCAATCACAAACAGTTCCCCGCGACCGCATACCTCGACCAGTTGCGGAATTGATTGAACCGCGCACCAATAATGATTAGGGGTCTAATTGCTATGACGTCGATGGTATCCGCTCAGAAATAATTTTCAAAAATTCCTCCCGGATACGGAACGGAGATTCAGTTTGTATTGCGAAACAAGATGAGATAGTCTGTTTTATTCGAAACTTTACACATATGTACTTCTATAAATAAATAAGTAAGTACGTGTTGTAGGATTTTTCGAAATGGTAGGTAACAAAGTATGAAAATTTGGGTTTTTCGGGTTTTATAAATATGAATCCCGATTTGCCTTAGTCACGCGATAACATGAAAACGGGTGAACAGATTTGGCTTATTCATATTTGATGTCTTTAATGATAGAATAGTTTTTACATAATATCTGTTGAGGACGCCGAGTCCGCTGAACAAATAGGCTATTTAATGTATAGAATCATAGAATATAGAATAGAATATGGAATAATGAATAAACAGTAGTACCTTTAGTAAATAGTAAGTAAGACTAAATGTATTAGAATTGTATAGAAATATTATTATGTATCGAACTTACACGTGTCACCCTGAACACAAGGCTAGAGGTAAATATAACTCAATCGGACCGCCTTAGGCCTTTGTCGGCATATGGCGGCGCTTTCAATTAAAATGACCGTTTAATACACGTGTCAAATGCAATGACCTCCAGGCGCGTGTATCAGAAGACGATTTGTGAATTTGGCCCCAAAAGTATGGGAAAGAATACAGACATAGCTCTAGTTGTACAAGTAACTTTTTACGTATATATAGGAACAAAATTGTAACGTGTGTGCCAATGCTAATGAAAAGCAATCCGAAGATAAATGTATAACTGTAATAAAACGTGTGAAGACCAAGAAGCCTATAAATACAGTCCACTGACCCTGTTGTCCTCAACAGTTTTGGTCCTTCGAGCCGGATATAGTGACCAACAGTCCTGGTCGATAGCGTTTCGTCGGCATTTAGTCTCCGGATTCGGGATCACCTGTGGGAACCCGCTGGCTTGAAGACTGCTGCTGAAAGACGCAGCAGTTAACCAGCCGGGCCGACCACGCCAGCTCCTGCAGAGCGGCACCCCCGACGGCTGCAACCGCAGCGTGAGGCGGGGCCCACAGCGTGTACCGCTGTTGCCCTTCGCCAACGGACTCGACGGCTGAGGCGACCGCTGCCCGAGGCTGTGGCTGCGTAGCACGAGGCTACGCCGGCCTAGCTCGAGCCAACTCGCTCAGCTCGAGTTACCCCGACCCCGCTGGCCCGTGACTGCTGCTGAAAGACGCGGCGGTCGACCGGCCGGGCCAGCCACCGCCGGCAACGAACGTGCCGGCCCCCGAGAGGCTGCACCAGGGCAGCGAGAGAGTGCGGGAGCGCGGCGCTACCCGCCGATCCCGCCTCTACGGGCGTACTACGTGCTACGTACTACGCACTACGACGTAGACCCACTACGTCGTAGGCTAATTATAACTTTTGTGTGTTTTTTCTTGCATAATGGTTGTAACCCGCAGTCAAGCCGACCGCTCCGAGTACGACGGCGAAGGTGATCATCACGCCTCACAGGAACGCCGCCGCATCGAGGAGGAGCGACTACGGAGGCTGACCAGGGAGCCGCCTGCCTCACCGTCGCAAGCTACGCGGCCCGAACCGGAGGCAGAGGCGGCCACGAGAGAGCGGGCGCGTACACCGCCGCTCTCACAGCGGACTACAAATTCAACACTGCGGCTACGCTTGGCGGAGCTTGAGGCCGCTGAGAAGATCGCCGAGGTGAAGAGGAAGGAGCTAGCCATCGAGACGGACCTCATCAAGAAGAGGCTGGCCGTTCAAGTGGCTACGCTGGAAGACAACGAGAGTCTTCGGGATGAACCTAACACGACAGCGGACGACCACAGGAAGGTCGACGAGTGGCTGCAGCAGGCAGCACGGGGGGAGCACGTCGAAGCTCCGCGCTGCGCCCGGGAGGAAACACGTCGTGTCAGGTATCATAATAATGATCGTTCTGTCACTCCAGGTCGTTCAAAGAGGAACATAGAGCAGCTAGCGGATGCGTTCGGTAACATGGCGCGACCGCAGCGCCGCTACAACTGCGACCTGCCCGAGTTCTCAGGGGCGCCCAGCGAATGGTTTCCGTTCAAGGCGGCCGTACGGGACTCAACGTTACTGTACAACATCCCCCCGGGAGAGAACTTGCTACGCTTGCGTAGCTGCCTACGAGGGGACGCCAGGGACGCCGTGGCGGCGCTAATACATAGCGAAACCAATCCAGAGGTAATAATGAAGACTCTGGAACAATGCTTCGGGAGACCGGAGGTGATCGTGGATCGAGCACTGGGAGATCTGAAGAGGCTGCCAAGACCCGGCGCTGCCGCGACCGAGTTAAACAGCTTCGCGGTAAAACTTCAGAACGTGGTATGTATCCTCCAAGGCATCGATCAAAAGGGTTATTTGTTTAATCCGATGTTAGCACGGGAGGTGTTAGACAAGCTGAGCCCGCACGTACGGTCGCGTTGGTGCGACTACGCCGAGAACAACAGGGAGGAGAAGGAGCCCGAGATAGTATTGCTATCTCGCTACCTCATGCGCGAAGCAGACATCGCGCTACGGCACACGTTCTCGTCTACGGCGACTACGGCTACGGCTACGGCTACAGGTAAAGAAGTAAGGAACTCTACGGCGAGCTACAAGAAACGGACGGTATACTCTACGGACGAGAAACAAGAAACCAGTAGATGCCTCAACTGCAACGACGCGCACCCGCTGCACCAGTGCCCGACTTACCGGGCGATGAACATCGAGCAGCGGTGGAGGTTGTTAAAGGCAAAGGGAGCTTGTTTCAGATGCGCAGAGAAGAGACACCGTCGGATAGCTTGCAGGGCGCAAGTATGCGGCGTGAATCAATGTCGTTCGCCTCACCATGCATCACTGCATAACGATGTACGAGAGCGACCAGCCGCACAGTCAGCGCCGGAGCTACAATCGAGTAAGAGTAACGACGCTGTAGTAATGTCTGTTGCATCTTTCAGTACCGCCGATCCAAAAGCTGTGCTGCTCAAGGTCTGCCCGGTCGTCGTCTCCGGACCGAGAGGAGAAGTCGACACATACGCGCTGTTGGACGAAGGCGCTAGCATCACCTTGATCGACACAGAGCTAGCCAAGCGGATCGGGGCGAACGGACCATCGCTTCCACTACTGATGACCGGCGTGAACATGGAGCAGAGCGAGGGAGATAGCAAGCTCGTCACAGTTCACGTGCGAGGGAGAAGCGAGAACACGCGCTACAAATTGAAGATGCGCACCGTACGAGATCTGAAGCTAAGCGGACAGACGATACCGGACTCTTTACTCAATTGTAAACACTTACAGAGTCTAACACCGGAAGAGGTGTGCTACGAGCGAGCGCGGCCACTCATCCTAGTCGGTAGCGACCACTGGGAAGTCATCGTGGGCCGCGAGCTGCGTGTCGGCGCCCCCGAGCAACCGGCGGCGTCGCGAACACAACTGGGCTGGGTGGTACACGGGACCGTGCCACACAGTATGGTAACGTGTAGCGAGGACAATGTGCTACACGTCTACGCACCGGACCGGCGCACGATCGAGCTACACGACGAGCGGCTACACGAGTTGGTCGAGTCGCACTTTCGCGTCGACTCACTGGGTGTCGCCCTCAAGCCTCGTGTGAGCGAGACAGGTGAACGTGCGCAGCGGATCTTCACGGACACAATAAAGAAGATCGACACCGGGTATGAAGTTGGGTTGCCATGGCGACGCGACGGAGTCGTCATGCCGCCCAGCTACGCCTCAGCCGCGAACCGGCTGAGAAGCATCGAAAAGAAGATGGACGCTAACTCGGACTTCGCGAAGGAGTATACAGCGCAGATCGAAAACCTCTTGGACAAGGGGTATGCGGCGCCGTGCGACGGTACGGAGACACCGAGCAACATCTGCTGGTATCTACCGCACTTCGCCGTAGAGAACCCGAACAAACCCGGGAAGCGGCGCTTAGTGTTCGACGCGGCGCATCGAAGTCACGGAGTTAGCTTGAACGATGAGCTGCTAGAGGGACCTGATCTTCTTCTTTCACTGCCAGGGGTTGTTTTCCGTTTCAGAGAGCGACCGATCGCCGTCATCGCAGACATACAGGAGATGTTTCTGCGTGTGAAGATACGAGCGGAAGACCAGCCGGCGCAGCAGTTCCTGTGGAGAGGAGAAGACAGGAGCGGCCCTCCTCGGTCATACAAGATGACAAGTATGATCTTCGGGGCAGCGAGCTCACCGTTTATGGCGCATAGTGTGCGCAACTACAACGCGCACGCACATGCGAAAACGCATCCCCGTGCGTTCGTAGCTATCACGGAGAGCCACTATATGGACGACTTCGTAGACAGCTACGACACCGAGAGTGAAGCCCGGCGCACCATACAGGAGCTACGAGAGGTGCACGCTGCAGCTGGTTTCACCCTGCGGAGTTGGAGCTCCAACCGAAAACGGATTTTGGACGGCGTGCCGCACGAGCTACGAGCTACCCAGCCTACGCAACTGGGGGGAGCGGGGCCCGCCAACAAGATCCTGGGGCTATGTTGGGACCCGACAAGGACGAATTGGGCTTCAACACGGCAATGCATCGAGTACCGAGCGACGTGCGTGCTCAACAGCGCGCCCCGACTAAGCGAGAGGCGCTTAGTGCGGTCATGTCGATATATGACCCGCTCGGCTTACTTAGTTGTTATACTATATGTGCTAAAATTATTCTACAGAGTTTGTGGCGCCTACAGCTGCCGTGGGACAACCCGATACCTGCGGAGGAGGCCGAGCTGTTTGCCGCATGGCTACAACAACTCAACGGGGTCACCCGACTTCGCCTGCCGCGGAGCTACAGCGTAGAGGGTCTACGGGTAGAGCTACACGTCATGTGCGACGCGAGCGAGCAAGCGTATGCTACGGTGGCGTACTGGCGAGCGATTCGCTGTGACGGCGCCGTCAACGTAGCTTTGGTAGCAGCCAAGGCTAAGGTAGCACCACGGCGTACGCTGAGCATACCACGCCTGGAGCTACAGGCCGCCGTCATCGGAGCGAGGCTCGCGGACATCATCAAGCGGGAGCATCGCGTAGAGGTCGTCAGGACGATCTACTGGACGGACTCGGCTACTGTGGTCCAGTGGATAAGGAACGACGCGCGCCGCTACACGCCGTTGTTACATCGACTTGGTGAGATCGCTGAACTAACCCATAAAGATGAATGGCGATGGTTGTCCACAGAGTATAACGTAGCTGACGACGCGACAAGGCTCAACTGCGCACCGCTGAGCGCCGAGGACCGATGGTTCAAGGGTCCTCACTTCCTGCGGAAACCGGAAGAGGACTGGCCATCGAGCGCGGCACCTGTCGAAGAAATAGAAGTCCTGCACACGAGCGAGCAGGAGCAGCACACAGACCGGTGGTTACCCGAGCCAAGCCGCTTCTTACGATATGAGCGACTTTTGAGAGCGACCGCCTATGTGCTCGCTTTCATAGACATATGCCGACGCCGAGCTACGCGCCTGAACATAGAGCACATCGAGCGCGCCGAGACAGCCCTACTGCGACGCGCTCAAGAGGACAGCTTTAGAGCAGAGAGGCGCGACGTAGAAGCCGCTCGCACTCTTACAAAGTCGAGCCGCTTGTACAAACTGGACCCCGTGCTCGAGAATGGATTACTGCGAGTACGGGGACGTATAGCAGCATCGAGCGCTGCTACAGATGTTAAGCGACCAATTATATTGGACGGTCGCCATTATATACCAAACTTATTGTTTTAAAGGAACACTGCGCTGCGGGACACGCGAATCGAGAGCGCGTAACAAACGACCTACGGCAGCGCTACTGGGTCATCCACTTAAGGCCTACGGTGAGAGCCATCGAGCGACAATGTGGATATTGTCGGGTGAGAAAAGCGAAGCCACAGGTGCCGGCGACTGGAGACCTGCCGAGAGCCCGCCTCGATCCATACCACCGTCCTTACAGTAATTGCGCTTTAGATTATTTCGGGCCAATGACTGTAAAGGTGGGACGGCGGCGAGAAAAGCGGTGGGGCGCGTTATTTACGTGCCTCACTACACGCGCCGTGCATCTCGAGCTTGTTAATACTTTATGCACAGACTCAGCGATCATGTCGCTACGAAGGATGGCAGCGCGACGCGGTTGGCCGAGTAACATTTACTCGGACAACGCTACCGCGTTCAGAGGCGCAGATCGCGAGCTCATCAACGCCTACAGGGAGTGGGCCCCAGCACTGGAAGAAGAGGGGCTAAAAAACAGGATGAAGTGGACCTTCATCCCTCCGGGTGCACCGAACCAAGGCGGCGCATGGGAGCGGCTAGTGCGGTCGGTGAAAACCGCCCTAGCAACCACACTGAGGGAAAAGGCGCCGTCAGAGGAGGTTCTGCACACGCTCCTGACCGAAGCCGAGCATTCAGTGAATGCTCGACCGCTGACTCACGTAAGCGTCAACATTGAAGATCCAGAGGCACTAACCCCTAATCATTTTTTGATAGGATCATCAACAGGCCTACCTACCACGGGCCCCTGCACAGAAGCGGACCGCAGGTCATGGCGAGCCAGCCAGGCGCTCGCGGACTCCTTCTGGCATCGCTGGGTGCGGGAGTACCTGCCGACCCTGGTGCCGAGAGGGGAGCCGACCGACCACAAGCGGAGCCTGACGGTCGGAGACATCGTCGTCGTCGTCGTCGACCATACGTTGCCACGTAATGTGTGGCCTATCGGCGTCGTCGAACGAGTCTACCTGGGACCAGATGGCGGAGTACGTGTCGGGGACGTGAGGACAAGGACGGGCATCTTCCGACGCCCGGCTAGCAAACTCGCCGTCCTTGTAAGGGATGAGGCTACGCGGGCTACGCCGGGGGGAGGATGTTGAGGACGCCGAGTCCGCTGAACAAATAGGCTATTTAATGTATATAATCATAGAATATAGAATAGAATATGGAATAATGAATAAACAGTAGTACCTTTAGTAAGTAGTAAGTAAGACTAAATGTATTAGAATTGTATAGAAATATTATTATGTATCGAACTTACACGTGTCACCCTGAACACAAGGCTAGAGGTAAATATAACTCAATCGGACCGCCTTAGGCCTTTGTCGGCATATGGCGGCGCTTTCAATTAAAATGACCGTTTAATACACGTGTCAAATGCAATGACCTCCAGGCGCGTGTATCAGAAGACGATTTGTGAATTTGGCCCCAAAAGTATGGGAAAGAATACAGACATAGCTCTAGTTGTACAAGTAACTTTTTACGTATATATAGGAACAAAATTGTAATGTGTGTGCCAATGCTAATGAAAAGCAATCCGAAGATAAATGTATAACTGTAATAAAACGTGTGAAGACCAAGAAGCCTATAAATACAGTCCACTGACCCTGTTGTCCTCAACAATATCGTTTAAAAACTAAAAAAGAACCGACTTCAATGCCGCGATATTAATTTTCAGTACCAATTTTGAGATGTTTATCTCAATATCTCTGGAGATACTTATCAGACCTCGATAAAATTACCATGGTACCACACTTCGGATATCTCCTTTTGAACAAAAAAAGAAAAATCGAAATCGGTTTATAAACGACGAAGTTATTCGTGAACAAACATAAAAAAATATATATACGGTCGAATTGAGAAACCTCCTCCTTTTTTTGAAGTCGGTTAAAAAGAAAAGTTTTCAGTAAATAAAAGGAGTTTTTAACGCGGGCGAAACCGCGGGGCACTTCTAGTCTAATACTATAATCTTTATCCTGACATACTAACTGGCTGACAGACAACGCCTAAAAAAACAGCCTAAACCGCTGGTCGTAGAGACTTGAAATTTGGAGGATATTTGTCTTAGTACGTAAACGTGTACTAAGAAAGGATTTTCCAAAATTCACCCCTGTTCAGGATAAAACAAAATCTAAAGATATGTTTTGGCTTTACATGATTTAATGCTTTCTCGTTATATATAAAATTATCTTTTTATGATGACTTTGGTTCTCTGTCGGATCACCTCGTCACGAATTCGATCCTTCATTCAGATAATTTCCCCGATGAGAAGTCCCCGAAGGTCACCGATATAACAACTTGAAGTGGCAATGGGCCAGCCACATTAGCCGACCAACGACCGCTGGGGTAAACGAGTTCTTGAGTGGAGACCGCGAATCGGCAAACATAGCGTAGGACGTGCTCAGACTAGGTGGAACAATGATATCCGCAAGGTAGCTGGCAAGAGCTGGATGAGAGTAGCCGAGGATCGTGCTCAGTGACGTGAAATTGGAGAGGCCTATGTCCAGAGGTGGACAAGTATAGCCTGATGATGATTATATCTCTTTATATAAAACAAGAAGTGCCTCGCGGCTTCGCCCGCGTTAAAAACTTATTTTATTCATTTGATGCTATTTTTCTGTAATAACATTTCTATCATAAAAGACATCAAAAAATAATTAGCCAAATCGGTTCTCCCGTTTTCAGGTTATCGCGTGATCAAGGGAAATAGGGGTTCATATTTATAAAACCGAAAAACCATATTGATTTTCGAACTTTGTTACCTACCCCATTTTGAAAAATCCTGCAACACGTATTTACTTATTTATTTACAGAAGTACTTATGTAAAGTTTCGAATAACACAGACTATCTCATCTTGTTTCGTCATACAAATTTTGAATCCCTGTTCCGTCTCGTTTAAGGGTGAGTTTCGGAAAATCCTCCGTAATAACTATTTGCATGCCAAATTTCAGCGCAAACCGAAACAATATTGATTTTCAGACTTTGTTACCCCATTTCACCCTCTTTGGGTGGAATTTCGAAAAAGCCTGCAACACGTATTTCCTTATTTATTTACTGAAGCACTTGTATAAGTTTCGAATAGAAAAAAGACTATCTAATCTTGTTTATCCATACAAACTTTGAACCCCCATTTCATCCCATCAATGAATTTTGGAAAATCCTTTCTTAGTAAACCCTTTACGTACTAAGACAAATATACCCTCCAAATTTCAAGTCTCTACGACCAGCGGTTCAGGCTGTGCGTTGTCTATAAGTCAGTCAGTCAGTATGTCAGAGTAACAATTACCTAAGGTCAGGACAAAGATTCTTAGAGTATTAGATTATTTTGTATTATACAGGCTGTTTGGTGGTGGATGGATTTTTGCGAAAATCTAAATTTGCCCATATATTTTTATCGTCTTGACTCAGGACCTTGACCCTTTTTATACACGTAATAGGTACTATAAACTTCAGTATCTGGTATAGATTTCAACTTTCTAGGTCCACCCGTTCCTGAGAAAATCGGTGGTGACACACGGAGAGACAGACAGACAGACGGACAGTCAGACAGACAGAAAGACAGACGGACGGACCGAAGGACAAGAAAGTGATCTTATAAGGGTTCCTTTTAAATAATATCTTAAACACCGTGACACTTAGGACTTCTGTTCTACCGGGTAAACTTGCGCATGACCCCCCTAACCCTCCTAAAAAATTGTCGGTCCATCCACGAAACATCATGTATATAAAAATGAATCGACGTTTGTTAGTCTCATTAAAACTCGAGAACGGCTGAACCGATTTGCTTAATTTTGGTTTTCAAATATTTGTAATCCAAGGAAGGGTTAGACGGTGAGAAAATACAAATAAACTACAATGAAATTAGTAAAAAGTAGATTTTATTTTCCTACACAAACTGTTTGTACCTGTCAAATAAGATTATTATCTTATAAGACCAGCTGTCTCATCAAAATCAGTTATGCAATATATATATCACGCTAAAACGGGCTGCACGGATTGGGATGAAAATTGGTAGACTGATAGTTTATGACCTGGATTTACACATAGGTAGGTTATTTATTCTGTGTGTGTTCTTATGTATAACTTCAGAAGTGAACTATGTCCAGTTTTATAATCACATATGTTACATACGTGTACGTTACCCCAACAAGAAAGTATCTCCTACAGTGATATGAGTGAGACGTATAATTAGTGCTTGGTGTGCTGTAAATGTGCGCCGAAAAAAAAATTTGTGCGTCTTGCCGTTAAGAAAAAAAACGCAAAAAACGATTCCTGCTGGAGTAACGTTGTTCCAGCAAGAACATTTTAAACGAATGATCGGAGAGAGAAGTATTGTGCATGGGCAGAGCTTACTCGTATATTTGTGCTAGAATATGCGCCGAAAATATAATTTGTGCGTCTTTAGGTTTTTGAGATATTGCATTTCCTGCTGGAGTAACGTTTTGCAGAATCGTGTATCTCTTAAACCATTGTATGTGATATGATTGTATTGTATGGGATAAACATACAAAGGTAGCTCTTAATTTGTGCTAATTTGTGACAGAACTAGATTTAAAAAAATATTTATAATTTCCAAGTAATAGCACTTTTTAACCGACTTCAAAAAAAGGAGGAGGTTTCTCAATTCGAACGATTCGAACTTCGTCATTTATGCACCGATTTTGATTATTCTTTTTTTGTTCGAAAGGAGATATCCCAAGTGTGGTACCATGGTAATTTTATCGAGGTCTGATAAGTATCTCCAGAGATATTGAGATGAACATCTCAAAATTGGTACTGAAAATGAACATTGAAGTCGGTTCTTTTTAACCGACTTCAAAAAAAGGAGGAGGTTTCTCAATTCGACCGTATATTTTTTTTTTTATTTTTTTTTTTTTATTTTTTTTTTTATGTTTGTTCGCGGATAACTTCGTCGTTTATGAACCGATTTCGATTATTCTTTTTTTGTTCGAAAGGAGACATCCCAAGTGTGGTACCATGGTAATTTTATCGAGGTATGATGAGTATCTCCAGAGATATTGAGATAAACATCTTAAAATTGGTACTGAAAATGAATAGTGCGGCATTGAAGTCGGTTGTTTTTTAGTTTTTAAACGATATTATTTAGTTTTTAAACGATATTATTATATATTCCAAAAAAAAAATCGCTGAGCTTAAATGAGAAAACGTATAAACTCACTGAAAACTGTATTCGTTCCTTCTTGTCACCTGTAATAACTATAAAAAGTTTCAGAAGTCTACATATATGCGTTATTGAGAAATAATAATAAAAGTGAAAACGACGGTATCATAACTTTGACGTCAACATGCAAGAATTCTGCGCAACCCAAGATGTGCCGGTGTAAACCAAAAAGTAGTGCGTTTAATCATAAAACATAGAGAAAATTTTCAGCTTGAAATGTTTCGTATATACGTAGATATAAACAAAAATCAAAACATGTAAATAACGGCCCGTTATCCGACCAAATTCGAATGACTACAAAAAAGCGATGGTTGCATATATATCGATGACCTTCTATATTTGAACGTATTCACCTATGCTGTGGTATGTACAGTCGCGTTCAAAAGTCTGATGGTAATTTATTATTATCATCTAACTAGCTGCACCCCGCGGCTTTGCCCACGTTTAACCCTGGTATTCCTGGTTGTAAGCTTTCCTCTTGATTCACTCTATAAAAAAATCTCTAGAAAATATAGGAATACAGTAAATTTGGACTTCAGATAGACTTGTCTTATACCTTTAAACGGAGCAATTCTTGTATGTATTTCGGGTACCTATACATTTTGATGAAATGTTGTATACAGATACATTTTAATGTCTACCAAAAAAAAGTTCTAATAACTTTCTATTAGCGCCACCTCGAATTGTTGTCGCTCGATTTCCCAGGTACCTACAACTTAGGATATTTTTGTAATATAGGTACTAAATTATGTGCAAAGTCACGAAAACAGCTAGTACAATATTATCCTATAACAGTTTTATTTTTATATTTGTTGTTTTCTACTTCAGTGTACTCCCGCACGGTATGTGTCAATCTGTTCGTGGGTAAATTTAAGAAGGTCATCGATATGTATGAAACCATCGCTTTTTTGTAGTCATTCAAATTTGGTCTAATAACGGGCCGTTATTTACGTTTTGTTTTTTGTTTATATCTACGTATATACGAAACATTTCAAGCTGAAAATGTTCACTATGTTCTATGATTAAACGCACTAATTTTTGGTTTACACCGGCACATCTTAGGTTGCGCAGAATTCTTGCATGTTGACGTCAAAGTTATGATACCGTCGTTTTCACTTTTATTATTATTTCTCAATAACACATGTATGTAGACTTCTAAAACTTTTTATAGTTATTACAGGTGACAAGAAGGAACGAATACAGTTTTCAGTGAGTTTATACGTTTTGTCATTTAAGCGCAGCGATTTTTTTTCGGAATTTATAAAAAGTGCTATGACTTGGAAATTATAAATATTTTTTTAAATCTAGTTCTGTCACAAATTAAGAGCTACCTTTGTATGTTTAGCCCATAACCGCACATACAATGGTTTAAGAGATACACGATTCTGCAAAACGTTACTCCAGCAGGAAATGCAATATCTCAAAAACCTAAAGACGCACAAATTATATTTTCGGCGCATATTTTAGCACAAATATAAGCTCTCTGCCCATGCACAACACTTCTCTCTCCGATCATTCGTTTAAAATGTTCTTGCTGGAACAACGTTACTCCAGCAGGAATCGTTTATTGCGTTTTTTTCCTTAACGGCAAGACGCACAAATTTTTTTTTCGGCGCACATTTACAGCATACCAAGCACTAATTATACGTCCCACTCATATCACTGTAGGAGATACTTTCTTGCTGGGGTAACGTACACGTTACATTCATATGGTTTTTCACCTGTATGTGTTCGCAAGTGTGACTTCAGATATGAATTATTAGCAGTTTTATAGTCACACATATTACATGCATATGGGTTTTCTCCTGTGTGTGTTCGTATGTGTGACTTCAGATGTGAAATATGTAACGGTATTTCGCTTACGGGTCTTAATGTAAAATGATTAGTAGGCAGATCGTTAACAACAATATTTATTTAAGTAGGTTCACAAGGCCTGGTCATACTTCCACAGGATAGCACTAGCACTTCCCTTTGTAGTCCTGAGGCAGTCGAGAGCACGTGGCGATGAATTGCTGTAGGTGCACGTTAGACACGCGGGAAATACGTCCCGGGCTTCGGACCCTGGAAATATCCATCCACCTCCTTATAATTTGTACTAATCGTAAACCGTCTGATTGTGGCCTCATACGAGGGAAGCGCTTAATGAGAAGGTGTGTGAGGATTCCACAATCAGACGGAGTTGACACAAATGAAATTGAAATAAGACAGGTTAACAATGGAAGAAAAGAGTATAATATCAAGATGGGTGAGTAACAAGAATAAGAACAGAAAATGAATGGTTAATGAATTAGCAAGCAGGCGTATGACTACATACCGCCTGTGTATGTTTAACATAAAAATAATATTTGTTCAACACTTACCGGTTAACGGGCGCTGGCACTGAATTTAGGTAATGCACTTGTGCTTTTTTTAAAACGATTCCTGTAGATGCTATCTTAAATCACTTGGAATACATTATTTCATAATGCTAATGTAAGTACCTAGTACTGATAAAAGAATGGCGGGAAGCGAGGAGCGCAAGAACGTGCGACTGCCTTCTATCATAAAATGAAAGGTCTGGCCGGTCCGGAGAGGTGCTGCGCTCACGTCACAGCGCTGGGCCGGCTGCAGAGCCAGGGGCAAATCGGTGGACGAAATAAGGAAGGGGGATAGTGGGTTTAATGGACCCCGAGTCTATGAAGGGTAACGTATTAACGTTACAACTAAGTACACATTTATAGTCACACATGTTACAAGAATATGGTTTTTTACCTGTGTGTGTTCGTATGTGATTGTTCAGAACTGACTTCTGTGCAGTTCTATAGTCACACATATCGCGAGTATATGGTTTTTCTCCTGTATGTGTACGCATGTGTACCTTGATAGAGGATGCACAGCTTTATAGTCACACATACTACATTCATATGGTGTTTCACCCGATTGTGTCCGTATGTGCTTCTTCAGACATGAACTAAGTACAAACTTAAATTCACACATATTACAAGCATATGGTTTTTCACCTGTGTGTGTTCGTATGTGATTTTTCAGAACTGACTTGTGTGCAGATTTATAGTCACAAATAGCACATGCATATGGTTTTTCTCCTGTATGTGTACGCATATGTGACGTTAGAGAAGACATTTGCACAGCTTTATAGTCACACATACTACATTCATATGGTTTTTGGGACCTCCGGGAAATTTTCCGGGATAATCCCAGTTACTTTTACGTGTGCCAACCCTATCGACTGCTGCTTAGATACTGAGACAGGAATGGGATGGCACTTGCAGTTCCGGCGTTTTACGACTGAGGCGTAAGAGCCGGTGAAGAACAGAGAGGGGTCCTCTTCTAGATTTATAATGAAAGTATAGGTACTTAGCTTTTATATCGACGGTCCCGGGCAGATATTAGTCCTGATGGACCGTAGAATGCTCTTGGCTTCGCTAATTAAGCAAACACAGTTTCTTGTAATTTATTATATTGAAGAAAATATTGTTATTGCATGGCTTTGATGCTTTTCAATCAAAAGCCATGCTTTTAGTAAATAGTATTACATTTATATTCAATCAGTATTATTGCAATCAAATTTTACCAACTAGGGCAAAAGAAAAATATTAGCTACTGAAAAATAATGTCAGAATCCTTGACAGCCAATTCTACCATCGACATATGAAAACATTCAAATATGTCGGATGAGAAAATTAAGCTGTCAACAAAGAGTTCGAACATCATAAAATAAGGCGAGGTCGCCACATCACCCCCCCACGAAGACGAACATCCCGACCAAAAAGGGGGGGGGGGCACCCGTAAACGGAAGGATGAACAAAATTGTCCCATAGTCATTCAGAATTAAACAAATCTGAGATGACCATAGAGGAAGTTGAAATTCGGGACGTCAGGTCAACCAAATTATACAAAATAATAATTTACATTAACTAAAACTCAAATTATCTCGGGACTAAGGATTCACAGATAAACATCCCTAAATTTGACTCGACGTCCAGAACGCGTCGAAATGACAGGATCCAAGGCTGGTGGAGGAGACTCCTTCGAGGCAGGCAATGGAATTAAATTTCCGACCTGAGGAACAGGCACCGTGAGAGGTACGTCCAATGGGTTGCTGCCTGGTTGCACTGAGGTCGATTCATGATCATCCTCAGCCTCGAGATGTGCTGGTTTAACTCTGTCCACACTTACCTCCTGCCTTTTTCCCCCCACATCAATCGTGACGGTTTTTGCCCCTCTACTGAGGACCTTATATGGTCCAGTATAGGGTGGCTGAAGAGAACCGTCGGACCGTATCGTCACGTAAAAACACGTGCGTAGTGGTCGACATTTCTTTAAAAGTAAAAATTGAAGGAGACGAATGCCGAGACGCAGGAATTGGTCGAAGATCTGCCACAACCTTACGTAGCTGTGCCAAAAAATCATGCGCACTACTATCACTGGTTGGCAAGGATGGTACCACGAAATCCCCTGGAAGTCTCAAAGGCTCTCCATATAATAACTCGGCAGCAGAACATTTCAAGTTGAGTGCTGTTCTAATACCTAGCAGAACCAGCGGTAAGGCTTTACTCCATGTCTCTGCATGGCACATTAAAGCAGCCTTAAGCTGTCTATGTAAACGTTCTACCATCCCATTAGCTTGCGGATGATAACTGGTTGTCCTAATTCGCTTAGTTGCGCAAAACTGTAACAACTCATTAAACAAGGTAGACTCAAACTGTCTGCCTTGGTCAGTAGTGACAACGAGTGGTACACCAAATCGCGAAATCCACCCGTTGACAAAGGTATTTGCTACCTCTTCAGCAGTGATACATGACATCGGCCATGCCTCTGCCCACCTCGTAAATCAATCGATTGCGGTGAGGCAGTACGTAAAACCGTTTGAATGCGGCATCGGTCCGATTATGTCTAAATGTACCTGCTGAAAACGAGAACTTGTGCTGGCAAAATTGCCTAACGGAGATGAAGCATGCCTGGTAATTTTGCTACGCTGGCATGAGACACAACAACGTGCCCAAGACATACAATCTTTCCTAAGTAACGGCCAGATGTAACGATTTGCGACTAGGCGTGCGCTTGTGTGCGCGCTAGGGTGGCCGAGATTGTGCAATCTGAGAAATACAGGCCGTCGAAAGGATGCGGGTAAATACGGTCTCGGTTTCCCCGTTGATACATCGCATGTTACAGAAATATCCGTTCCTGGAATAGGAACAGATTCTAATTTCAAGGAAGAATCTGCTCGCAACGTAACAAGTTCCTCGTCCACCTTCTGAGCTTCAGCCAGAGCAGTGTAGTCGTCTGTGAGAGAAATTGCCTCTATGCGCGACAGCGCATCTGCCACTACATTGTCGTCGCCTTTAACGTACACGAAATCAGTGGTAAATTGGCTGATGAAACTCAACTGGTTTAATTGAACCGGTGGTAACTTTTCTCTTCGCTGTTTAAACGCGAAAATTAGAGGTTTGTGATCCGTAAATATGGTCACATGTTGCGCTTCCAAGAAATGTCTGAAATGCTGAACACTCTCATAAACAGCTAGAAGTTCCCTATAATAAGCGGGCCACTCCTTCTGCTTTTCTGTTAATTTTTTACTGAAAAAGGCTAAGGGATGCCAACTCTCATTCTCGCTCTTACGTTGTTGTAAACACGAGCCTACATGAGTACCTGACGCGTCGGTAAATAAACCTAACTGCGCGTTACTATCAGGGTGTGACAACAAGGTAACTGTTGTGAGGCTATCCCTACAAGCTATGTAGTCTTTTTCTAGGGCATCCGTCCAAGGGAATGGTTGTGTACCTTTCCCTTGAGTGGATGAAATCGCATCAACCAGAGGTGCCTGATATTTTGCTGCACCGGGTAAAAATCTGCGGTAGAAATGTAACATTCCTAAAAAACGTCGCATTCCCTGCACAGTTTTAGGAGGCGGGAACTCTGCGAGCGCTTGTATTCGCTCGTTAGGCGGCTTTGTGCCTTCTGCATTGATCTGATAATCTAAAAAGGTAACCTCAGATGTACCAAAAACGCACTTTGCCGGGTTAATAACAACACCGAACTGTCGTAACCTACCGAACAGTATTTTGAGGTGTTCCGCATGACTCGGCTTATCCACGGAATGTACCAGGATGTCATCAACGTATGCGTAACAGAAATCGAGGCCTCGCACGACTTCATCGATAAATCGTTGAAAAGTCTGACCTGCATTTCGTAACCGAATGTCATGTAGGGAAATTCGAATACCCCGAACGGTGTTATAATCGCAGTTTTGCAAATATCCCCTTTAAACACGGGAATTTGATTGTAAGCGTTAACCAAATCTACGGTCGTAAATACCGTTGACTTAGCTAAGTTGCTAGCAAAATCACCGATATTCCTAACCGGATATCTATCCGGGATAGTTCGCGCGTTTAATATCCGGTAATCGTCACACGGACGCCAGGTTGAATCCTTTTTAGAAACAAGGTGCAAGGGTGATGACCAAGGACTATCCGAAGGCCTAGCTGTACCGGCTCGAACCATTGCGTCGAACTCTTGCTGCGCCACACGAAGTTTATCGGGGGCCAGCCGTCGTGGTCTGCACGAAATGGGTGGTCCCTCTGTTGTTTCAATGTGGTGCCTAGTCGAATGCCTGACTACCCTATCAATACCTGGTGGGCGCGTAATGTCGGGAAAATCTGAAAGCAAATCGGTATAACTGTTACTCGGGAGTACGATGGCCCTAACACTGGACTGTGCAACGTTTGCTGCAGTTGCTACAACGCCCAGTTTGGTAACCCCATCGATTATCCGTTGTCGACGGCAGTCGGGTAACAAATTATAGTGGCTCAAAAAGTCTGAGCCAATAATTGGAGTGCTAACATCTGCGATTACAAAGTTCCAAGTGAACTCTCTTCTAAAACCGAGGTCTAAATGAAGAGTAGTTGTGCCGTAGGTTTTAATAGATGACTGGTTTGCGGCAAACAACTCGTACCCGCTCTCCCCTAAACGACCCTTTACTAAGCGTCGCGGGAAACAGCAGATATCCGAACCTGTATCTACTAAAAAAAATATTTTAGTTGCACGATCGCTAATGAACAACCTACGACTTTTAAATCCGCGGTCGCTCATAGTTGCTACCGACCGCGGTATGCGTTGCCCAGATTGTGCTGCCTTCCAATTGCAGCGCCGAACGCACTTCGAAGCCCTACCGGCAAAACGATTATGGTACCAGCACAAATTCTGATTTTTAACACGCGACCTACTATTATTATTACTACGACTTCGGCCGCGATTTTGTTTGTTACAGGAATGATTCTTATTAAGCGACCGGACATCTTGAGAACTACTATCCGTGGCCGATGCAACCATCCCTGCCAGCGTGGAGACCTGGCTTCTAACTTCGTCCAACTCCGAAATCTTGGAAGGTTTGGACGGTTCGGCTGCACACTGCAAGACTGCGACGGATCTTGCGATATAATTTCAAATAAGCGATCCGCTAATTGTGCCGTTATATTTAATTCTTGCAATGGCTGCGCCTCTAAAACAATTTGGATTTGCAGAGGAAGTTGTCTAAGCCAAATCGATTTGAGAACCCTCCTCCGGAAAATTTTTATTCGCGAGCGTCCTCAAATGTCCTAAAAACGAGGACGGCTTCCTGTCACCGATTGTCTCGCCACCTAATAATTGTCTGATGTTTTCCTCATACGATTGGGAGAAACTCGAGACAATCGCTTGTTTTAACTTGGTGTACGGGGAAACGGCAGGGGGTCGAATAATCAATGCTTCGACCTCCCTGGCACAAACTGATATCCAACTGTGCAACAGTGTGGTATAATTTAATGATTTCTTGTGTAATTCCATATAATTGGAACTCGTACTCCAAAGACGCGAACCATAAAGCGGGCCGCGCCTTATTGAAAATAGGAGGATTTATACTCACCTGTTCCTCTTCTACCTGACCGTTCCAATTGTTATCCGCCTCGAAATGCCTCCCGCCATCCGGAATCTGTCCGGACACCTGGACATCGAATTGCGTCATTGTCCACACGTTCTTTATTTCAACTGCACGTTCGGAAGAAAAAGCTTCCAGAAGGTGCCAATCTGAAAAATTTTAAAGCACAGGAAACAATTGCACAATGACAAGCGGAAAAAAAAAACAAAGAAAATAATTCTTTTTAGCTCTAGCACAGGATATTCTGCGCCAGAACGGTCATGATGCGGCGATCTACACCTATAGGCATAGCCTAACTACGATATAGAAAAACAAAAATGCTAAAAACACATAATTAATTTCGCCACTTAAAAAAGAATGCGCCGGCAGCGCCCGCTAAAAAAACAGGGACCTCGGAATGTCGTTTGCGACAATCCGGGACAGGAACAGACGAATTTGGGTACTTTGACACTTTCACAAAATAAAAGAGGTAAGACGACGGAATCTTCTAGGTTCCTGTCGTCTAGTTGCAGCTCTGCACTGTTCAGCACTCCGTCGCTGGTCACCAATTTGGGACCTCCGGGAAATTTCCCGGGATAATCCCAGTTACTTTTACGTGCGCCAACCCTATCGACTGCTGCTTAGATACTGAGACAGGAATGGCACTTGCAGTTCCGGCGTTTTACGACTGAGGCGTAAGAGCCGGTGAAGAATAGAGAGGGGTCCTCTTCTAGATTTATAATGAAAGTCTATACTTTCATCAAAAGCTAAGTACCTATGTACTTAGCTTTTATATCGACGGTCCCGGGCAGATATTAGTCCTGATGGACCGTAGAATGCTCTGGGCTTCGCTAATCAAGCAAAAACATGTAATTTATTATATTGAAGAAAATATTGTTATTGCATGGCTTTGATGCTTTTCAATCAAATGCCATGCTTTTAGTAAATAGTATTACATTTATATTCAATCAGTATTATTGCAATCAAATTTTACCAACTAGGGCAAAAGAAAAATATTAGCTACTGAAAAATAATGTCAGAATCCTTGACAACCAATTCTACCATCGACATATGAAAATATTCAAATATATCGGATGAGAAAATTAACTGTCAACAAAGAGTTCGAACATCATAAAATAAGGCGAGGTCGCCACAGGTTTTTCTCCTGTGTTTGTACGCATATGTGACGTCAGAGAAGACATTTGCACAGCTTTATAGTCACACATACTACATTCGTATGGTTTTTCTCCTGTGTGTGTTCGTATGTGATTCTTTAGAATTGACTTCAGTGCAGTTCTATAGTTACACACATCATACGCAAATTGTTTTTCTGTGTATGTTTTCTTGTGTTTCTTCTGACTGCCAGCTTGTGAAGTTTTAAAGTCACACATACTGTATGAATATTATGTTTTTATGAGTAGGTTCCTTATTAGGCAGATTATTTCTATGCAAAGTTGAAGATTACGTCCAAATTGTTATGACACATATGAGTGTTCTTAGGACGTTTCTTAAGAAGAATCAATTTAGTAATTAGATCTTAATCTATACTTGTATGAAAAATGTTATTCACCTTGGATTGCAGTCTAATTCAACCATCGACGTCATAGCAGTTAGACCCCTAATCATTATTGGCGCGCGGTACAATCAATTCCGCAACTGGCCGAGGCATGCGGCCACGGGGAACTGTTTGTGATTGGCGCTTCCGACTAGTTTTGACGGGCGGACAAAGTCATAAACCTCAGATAGAGATGACCATACCAAATTACCGTAAAAAAATATCGATAAAAGTTAAGTACACTATCGACATGGACGCATACATAATATAGTAAAAGTATATAAGTATACAAACATCAGGTGCACTATCAAGGTTTAAGGTCAAGTAGCCGTCAGCCTAAACTCATAAAATTAATATTAAGGTAGGAATGTACTTTACCTGACATCGATTTTAGGGGCAGGAGGGGCAGAACTCCCCCGTTGAAGGAAAAGTTGTTCCCCCCCCCCCTTTACGAGATAAAAATTCTGAGGTTAAGTACTAAAAAATGTATCAATAATTCGATTTCAGGGGGGGAAAGGGGGGAAGGGGCAGAACCCTGACGCAAAATGTGTACTTAGCGAACGTTTACTAACTACCTCTGTGCCAATTTTCAAGTTCGTAACAAATGAAGGATTTCCGTACAAACTTGCAAGAGCCCTTAGAACTTGAATCCAGCCCTGTCGCAAAATTCGTTCTTAGCGAACGTTTACTAAATACATCTGTCCCTAATTTCAAGTTTGTAGCAAAAAAATGAAGGACTTTCATACAAACTCACGAGAGCCTTTAGACCTTCTTTATCCATCCCTGTCGCAAAATCCGTTCTTAGTGAACGTTAACTTATAACCGCTGGCCAAATTTCAAGTTTGTTACAAAAAAATGAAAATCTTTGATACAAGCTCGCATGAGCCTTAAGACCTCCTTAATCCAGCCCTGTCGCAAAATTCGATCTAAGCAAACGTTTACTAAATATCTCTGGCCAAATTTCATGTTTGTAGCAAAAAAAATTTGATCTTTTATACAAACTTGCGTGAGCCCTAAGATCTCCTTAATCCAGCCCTGTCGCAAAATCCGTTATAAGCGAATGATTACCAAATACTTCTAGCCAAATTTCAAGTTTGTAGCAAAAACATGAAGGACTTCCTTAAAAAAGCGAGTGTCGTTAGATCCTTTAATCCGGCCCTGTCGCAAAATCCGTTCTTAGCGGACGTCTACTAACTATAAACTACCTCCCTGCCAAATTTCATCTTTGTACGTCCAGCGGTTTTCGAGATTTTGTGATGAGTAACCTTTCGCTTTTATATATATATACATTATATAATATGCCAACAAACAAATGCATAAGTACTATTATGCCATTAAAAATTATGCGTTAACTGTTATGGTAAAGTAAAAAACTACGTAGAATTTACGAAAACTTGAACAATTTTAATACTTGACACGGGCTAAATACACTTATCGTGTGGAGCGATATTAAAACGTACTTACTCTGTACATCTCCATAAATTGTCTGTGGGATCAGAAGACACACTACAGTCCGGCAAGTATAACTTGGCGTGCCTGTGCGCCACTGTGCTTTTACTTTGTGCTTTGATAACTGTTTCTCTTAAACCACTTTTAATTACTTTTGGCATTATTGAACTATTTTAATGTAGGAGATTTATCAACAATAATGTCGCGGTAATCTCTCAAACGTCAAACTCACAGTTTCAATTAAAAGAATTAGTTCCAAAAACCACCACCGCCAAGTTATACTTGTGGCACTGTACATCCAAATTTACAAATTATGCCTAATTGTAAAATGAATGTCGATAATATTCCTTGTTTATCGATATGTATCACTGCAGCAGAGGCGCAACACTAAATCCACGCAAAAACGGGATAGAACTATTAAACATCGCCCGTGACAAAAAGAGATAGTGATTAAAGACAACTGCCGACCGACAAATATAAGCTGAGCTTTGCCTAAAATGTATTTTTGAAGATTAGATACATTTATTGACTTACCGGTGAAATGTTATACCGTTTGCCTTAAAATTTGAGTTTGTACTGGTTTTTCCACACCATCTTACACTGCAAGGAGCCATCACAACGAATTTTTAAGAAATTTAAGTATCTGAGCGCGGAGGTGTTTACAGGTCACCGTACGTCGAAACTAACATCGCGTTTGTGGCTTCGAGCATTCACCAAAGGAGATGTTAACGTTGATCCGCAAACATTTTTTTCTGCCAATATTTACGGGGGACGAGATAAACACGTATTGCACACACAAAAATCAGAATCTTATACATGAAAACCCTCACTTTAACGATTCCGCACACTAGCTTAAAAACGCACTGTTTTAAAAATACAGCGTATTTACGGTGTTTAGACACACGCTCACTATGATAGTCTCTAGTGATGGGCATTCACTAAGACCCAGTGGTGTGCGGAATCGATTATCAAGATGATCGTTTGCAATCGATTATCATTTTGATACAATCGATTATTGGGAGTAAGCCATTTAAGTTATGGTAACCCTACAAAGGGCTACCTACCCTACCCTGCAAAGGGAATCCCCGTTTCTAGTAATAAGTGTAGTGATGGGTAGTATTGTAGGGGAAATGTATTTGTTTGTTTTTTTTTTTTGTTTTTTTTTAGACAATTTGTAACAATTTTTATATCGAACTGATAATCGATTATCTTGGTTCGCATAATCGATTAATCGATTAGATAAATAATCGAATCGGCACACCATTACTAAGACCGGTAAACTTGAACAATAAATGAATTAATGAAATGAACATGTTTTTAGGGTTTCGGACCTCAAAACCAGCTTTTGTGTTCTTAGCGAAATTTGGCAGGGAATCCGTCCGGGAGTCCGCTAAGAACGGATTTTGCGACAGGGCCGGATTAAGGAGGTCTAAGGGCTCTCGCCAGTTTGTATAAAAGTTCTTGAAAACTAGAAATTTAGCCTAAGAAAACTGCGAGTTTGTATGAACATGCAAAATTTCAAGTTTGTAGCAAAAAATGAAGGAATTTTTTGCTACAAACTTGAAATTTTGCACAAGTATTTAGTAAACGTTCCCTAAGTACGAATTTTGCGAGAGGGCCGGAGTAAGGAGGTCTAAGTGTACTCGCAAGTTTAGAGTTTTGGTCATCACTCGCAAGTGATGATGCAGTCAAAAATGGTATGCACTCTAGGCCTAGAATATTATTGGATGGGACTTTTAAAAATATGAAGATTAAATTCTATAAGTAATTTTTAATTTTAGGATCTGTAGATATATATTAAGATATCTTTACTGTTAATTTTTGTTAAGAGTCGAACCCCCTTATCTCAGAAGTTTATACTCAGAACCGAATAATCTTAAATCATTACTGAGGAAAATAATAACGATGATTCTGCGTTGTATAGATTCGATGATGGCTAAGTCGAGTTGGACTTGCCCACCGAGGCTTCCGTACCAACTTCTCAGACTATTACTGCACAATTAAAGGAAAAATTCCGAATAATAAATCACATAATAGCTCAATTTTATTTATTTACCTTATTTAAGGTAGGCGCCAATTAAGCTAGACCTCTATTTCGTCGGTACGATGAAATTTTGTATTGTGATTAACAATTTACAAAAATATAAAGTGTGTAACACTTCAAAGAAACATATTTGATTTACGCAGTGCAACATCTCTCGTCGGATTTGTAAAACTGTAATGATTTCTTCCGAATGATTAACTTTCGAAATAAGTAGTCATAGATGGCGCCACCAATGCATAATTGGGTTAAAAAATGCACTATCTATATATAACAATCCACTTATTTCATCGTATCAATATATCGAACTGTGGCTTAATTGGCAGAGCACCTGGACATGTTATCCAGGAGGTTGTGGGTTTGAGTCCCGTCGGCACGATGAAATTTTGGATTGTGTTTAATAATTTACAATTTTTGATGAAATATTTTTGAACACTTCAAAGAAACATAATATTATAAAGTGTGTCGCAGTAAGAGTGCACTTTTTCATTTTAAAATAAAAACAAGTATTTTAAGACAGAGTTGTGATATTTTTATTGTATTGTAAAGAAGACATGTTCCGATTAAGTATGGAATAAGATATCCGGCAAATGACCCCCACGGATCCCATGACAGGCCATTACTCTTTTCATGAAATTGTCCATGACTTTTGCACAGAGATGTGGCTTTATTTCACAGATGACGCGTAGGATTTCCAATTTGAGCTCAGCCAGGCTATTCTATAAGCTCGTTTACGCATCTCGCAAGCGGAATCCGCGGTGAGTCGTACTACGAAATTCAAATCGTAACACGATTGTAATACGGTTGAATTTTGTAACACAAAAATCAAATCTCACTGCGAATTTCGCTTCCGAGTTTAGCTTACAGAATAGCCCTACAGAGATTGTTTCTGGTTTATTCGCATAAACCCGAGATTTCACAAAACCCCAAAGAAAAAAACGCACGGCGTTAAATCGCACGATGTTTGCACTCCTTTTCTAACACTAATGCGCTCTTAAAACAGTAGGTAAAATACACCGCATTTTGAAATAATTTTACGTTCATTCCATCAATCATTCAATCAAATTCACTCAACTAGTCCCCGCACTATGCCTTCTACCAAGACGCAGTGTTGCCGTTCTAGAGAGTTAGTCGCTAGATCTAGCTGAATTTATGAGCGGCAAATAAAAATTGAGTTAGCGACAAAAACATATTTAGAGACTTCTAGCGGATTTTGAGGCGTCGCATATGCGACGTTTTTTTTTAAATTTAAAGAATAATGTGTTTTTTAAGACCACCACTACTCCTGATCAACCATAAACATCCGTTCTGGCACAAAATATCCTTATATAGTCTCACACCAAAATATGTCTTGTTCACAATCTTTTTCTAAACAAATAATATACCTGATAAATGAAAATATTTGGCAAAATATTAAACGATCGGCGCCCTCCAAAATCCTCTAAAACCCCCAAGATATTAGGCGCGGACTTCAAGATTAGACTTGAGCGTCAGCGATACGATTTAGCAACTTCTAGCGGATTAAAAAATATATATATTTACCAATATCTAGCGGAATTTTACACATTACTAGGAACTATTAATTTTGTAGAACGGCAACACTGCCAAGACGTGGCGTCGTAAAACTGTTGCTAATCTGGTACAAATTGTATTTCTTTCTAATCAAAGTTTTACAAAATTACAAACACAATTGACAAAAATAACACTAAGTTATGATAGGAAATGCCGTGTTCCCTTAAGTTTGATGTCGCTGATCGCCTTTTACGGAAACGTACTTGTACGATGCGGAATGGGCCGGGTTGCGACTGAAGTAGTTTTATATAACGTGTATGGCCGAGTAGCGCTATATGGCCAGCAGAAGGATACGCCTTGCGTTGACATCTCCTTTGGAGAATGCTCGAAGCGTTTGTGGGCGTGGATTTATATAAGACTTATAAGTCCTATGATTTAGCGGATGATTTAGCCTTTCAAGAGGGGTCTAATTTTTATGACGTCGATGAATTCAACACATTTAATTATGTTGCTACTATACTTATGATATGCTTTAATGAAGTAGGCATTTACTAATATACAGGGTTATTGGTAATTAGACCGGATCCTTTTAAGGGGATGCCATTTGCAACAATATGACTGTAGCAGCAATATGAAATGAATCATTTTATCAACCGATTTCAATTCTGTTTGCAGTTTTAGAGAAACCATGGTACAGCTCTTAATAATAAACAATAATATCGTACTAATGTGGATCCATCCAAAAACTAGAGGCTGTTTCATAATTTTTATTTGATAACTTTTGTAACATGCTTTACAAAAACCTTTATTTTCCCTGCAAAAACGATACTAAATTACGTCTGCATTTTATTCAAAAAACATCTACAGGTCTTTAGCTATCCAACGAAGTAAAAAAGTTGGCACTTTATTACACAGTTGCAGAAATAATACGATTACAGAAGACCGAGAAAGGGTTTTAGATAAAGGTATCCATGAGAAGGTAGTTATGGAAGAAATACTTTCTTAAGGTAACCTAATTTCTTTTGAAGAAATAAAAGAGTAGAATTTTGTTATTAGTCTGTATTTATTATTTTTACAGTTCGTTCTCAAAATGTGAGCCCCTATTTTGAATGCAGAGACGCATACGTCTGCGTAAATTGCTTTTAACAACACTTGTCTTTAAATTAATATTCATTTTTTCTGCTGCATTTATTATGCGCTGTTTCAGTTCTTCGAAGTAGGTATTCCATTCAGACTGTCCTACTGGTCCATTGAAGCTGATGGTGAAGATTGTGTAGCCCACCTAGATGATCTTCATCACACGCGAAGTTCATTACTGTAACAAATGAAGAGACATTAAACTTCAGCCACTTTAAACATTTCTCAATTATATATGATTATTCATATTCATGAAAGCGAAATACTTCTCTTCGACATAGGTAGTTACTGACATCATATTATAATATTTTAAAAACTAAAATATTCATAAATGAAACAGAGTAAGTGAGCCTACACCGTACTCGCCATATGTTCGGACGAGCTGTCATTGAGACATCTAGTGGTTAAGTTTAAGTGACAAACATGCCTTACCGCACGCACCTCTGTCGGTTTTAAGGCACGTCAAATACAAATAGGCAAACACGCAACTGAAATACGCAAATAAACCGACCACAAATGGCCGGCTATGGACGACAGATAAGATCGTTTAAAAAACTTAAAAGAACCGACTACAATGCCGCGCTATTAATTTTCAGTACCAATTTTGAGGTGTTTATCTCCATATCTCTGGAGATACTTATCAGACCTCGATGGAATTACCATGGTACCACACTTGGGATATCTCCTTTCCAAAAAAAAAAAAATAATAAAAATCGATTCATAAACGACGAAGTTATCCGCGAACAAACATAATATATATATATATATATACGGTAAGAGACAACTGACGGCCCGCGAGCTGATCGAGTGATACACTCGCCGCGCGGACTTACGATGCATATTACAGTGTGCAACACGCGGTTCCTAGTTACTATTAGTTTATTCTGTGACGCAAATACAAGGTCGCATGCGAGGCGTGTAGCGTAATGGCTCATACATACGTAACGATTTATCGTAGCGATAAATCTGTGCAGACCAGTTTGCGCAGTTTTATCGATCGTGTGTATGAAAAATCGTTGTCGATAATCGTTCGTCGGTGGCAGTTGCAATTTCTATCAGATAAATCGTTGTCGATTACATTTGCACAGTTTTATCGTTGCGTGTGGACGGCGATCGCTCAGTTCGGCAATACTTCGCGGAGCTTGCTAGTGTGCGCACGTGCACATCGCCTCTTCATTCATCCTTAAATAGTTATGCCAATCTTGCGGAGCGAATTTCAACTCACTTAACAAGTTGGTATGAGAAAATTGCTTCCTTTTCATGAGCCAGTCTTTACACCATAGACTCCGCTTCTTTTTTTTCTTTAAACACATAACCAGGCCTAATATATAGCAAGTGCGTCATAATCTTCCATTGTGAACATGTATCTTGCGCGAGCTTCTGCGGAGAACTGCCCGATCGACGTCGATATCGGAGGTGTGTGGAGGCACTAGGAACGTTCGATTTACCTGCACAGTCTGAAATCGCTACAATAAATCGTTACGTATGTATGAGGCTTAATTTTAACGATGCCGACGTTGTAACTAGGTTTAATCTCGCATTTTTGCTCGCAGGGAGTGCATCTTCATCAAACTTCGTCACTAAAGCCTGTACTCTAAACACTTTTCCCAATGTCGTACCCCATGACCACCCTCCCTTTGATTTTCGTCAATTTACTGTTTGCGATGTTAGAAAGAGCATGCTCTCAATTACCTCTAAAGCCGTCGGGAGCGATGGCATTAGTCGTAATATGTTGATCCCAATCCTTGACCTTATCCTTCCGGCCCTTTGCCACATTCTAAATTCCTTTACCTAAAAAAAAACAAATCCTAAAGCCTTCACTGATTACCGTCCCATTTCTATACTTCCCTACCTATCTAAAGTCCTTGAGCGTCTGGTGTATAATCAGATTAGCTCTTTTCTCACTAGACATAACCTACTTAATCCCTTTCAATCTGGCTTTCGACCAGGGCACAGTACAGTTACTGCACTTGTTAAAATCACCGATGACATTCGTCTGGGGATGGATAACGGTCAGCTAACTGTATTGTCACTCCTAGATTTCAGCAATGCTTTTAACACTGTTGATTTCGATATCCTTCTTGCCATCCTTCGCTCTAATAACATGTCTGCAATAGTAATTGACTGGTTTCACAGCTACCTTTACGGTCGCCGGCAACGGGTTCGTTTCGAAGAAAGTTTTTCTTCGTGGTGTGACACTTCTGCCGGTGTACCTCAAGGTGCCGTGTTATCTCCTCTTCTCTTCGCCATCTTTATTAACTCAATATCACACAATCTCACTTCATCCTACCACCTGTATGCAGATGATCTTCAGTTGTACTGCCAAGCACCATTGAAACATCTTTCTGATGCTATAGAGGCTACCAACAACGATTTAATACGAATCTCAGAATGGAGTAAATCCTACGGCTTAAAAATTAATCCATCGAAAACACAAGTAATTATTGTGGGTAGTCCTCGATACATCAGCCTAGTAGAATGGGGCAAATTACCTCGTGTCGAATTCGAAGGTATAACTATACCTTTTAGTGACACAGTGAAAAATTTGGGAATTTTTATCGATCGGACTTTGTCATGGGCCCCATGACAAAGTCCGAGCCAATTAGCTGAAACTAGTCGCAAATTATTTGCTTCTGCAGGCTCCTTACGTAGGCTGCGTAACTTCTTACCCACTACCACTAAAATTGCACTTGCACAGACTCTCTTGTTACCTATATTAGACTACGCTGACGTCTGCTATCTCGATCTGACCCAAGAGCAATTAAATAAACTTGAGCGACTCCAAAATATTTGCATACGATTTATTTTCGGCTTACGAAAATACGATCATGTTTCCGAATACCGCTCTAAGCTCAAGTGGCTCTCTATTCACCGTCGCCGGGATACCCATATACTATCACTCCTTTACTCTATCCTTTTCAATCCTGCTTCTCCGCGCTACCTACATGAACGCTTCGAATACCTTTACCTATCCCATCCCCTACGCACACTTAGGTCATCAGAGAACTTGAGGTTAAAAATTCCCTCGCACAATACGAATTTCTATGGTCATTCTTTTACTGTTAACGCAGTCTGTCTATGGAACTCTTCGCCCATAGAAATTAGACGTATACAAACTCTGGACGCTTTTAAAAGTCACGTAAAAGAACACTATCTCTCCGAGTAATCTGATGCTAGTTGTTTATCTTATATCACTGATAATATGCATGTACTTATGTAAATATATTGCTTGTAATTATATATATATATATATTTATATATATGTATGTTTATATATATATATATATATAATGTATATTATTGAACTATATTATGTAGTATATAAATAGTATTTATATTTATAGGTATTTATTGTAGGTATATTTATGTATTTTTACAAAATAGTTTTATGACCACCGCCATCCATTATGTTCTATTTTAAACCTCTCCTTGCATGGTTGTCTGGAAGAGATCGCTTTGAGCGATAAGACCGCCCATTGACACTATTTTTAACAAAAATGTTTTAGTACTAAGTTTCTTGGTGTTCAATAAAGAGTATATCTATCTATCTATCTTCTGTACTTGCACTATTCAGTATTGTTTATTGCAACACAATGTACAATAGTTGTATCTTAGACTAAAACTAATCTACTTATTACTATTGACATCCCAACCAGCAAAAACTACACTTAAAATAATCTCTAGAGCCACTGTTTTCTTGCTCTTATACCATTCTTATATAGTCGTATAAGCCTGGATTTGGGCACCATTTATAAGCGTAGTTTGTTTATATCTTTCTAATATCAGTCTTATTTAATGTTGTTTTCACTTAAATTATTCTTACCAAAACTAATTTAAGCGTACATAGGCTTACATTGATTTGACGTTAAGAGTCCTGTGAGCGTAAGAAAGTTTATTTTGATTTTACATAAGATCAAACACAATCGTAAAAAAACTTGGTGTAGTGTTTGTTTGAAAGTTAGAACTAATAAAAAAGAAATCGAAAACAGTAAGGATAAGGGTATTTAATAATTATATTGTAATAACCGTACCATTATTAACAAGTGTTTCGTTTTATGCTTTTCGATAAGTATTTGTATTGGAAAATATTATTTACTGTAAAGTAGACCCTAGTTTGTTTCACAAATCGTGCGCTTCATCAATATATAGTATTTAGTATTCTTGTTTAATTATTTTATTTGTTAATTTGTATTAAAAGCGACGCCATTAGTATTGCATTTATTAGAATCACTATAAGACTATTTTAAGCTCATTTAGATCATTCCAACATGACTCCATGTTGGAATAACTTAGAGATCCTTGAATTGGCATAAAACATTTATTTTCAATTGACGTTGACGGCGGATTTGTGTAAATTGGTTGACATATGACGATGATTGTTAAATATGTTCATATTTTATATTCGATGCAACAAACTGATGCAAATTTTGTAGGCATAAATGTTTTACCCGTGCAAAGCCGGAGCGGGCTGCTAGTATAGTATAATAATATGATCTATTGTATAAAATAATAATGATCTATATATATAATATTTTAAACCACCCCGACTGATCGATGTATAATCTTTTCATTAAAAGCATTCCAATGACTCTAAACACGACATTTAAAATCTGAGCTGTAAGTTAGTGAGGATTTGAGTATTCTGCAGAGTCCAGGAGATGTCCTAGCATCAGGTCAATAATACCATGTTCTTACAATATCGTTGAAGAAGAAGATTTTCGAATTGATCAGACCTATGAAAGTTGATTAAAGCTTATAGTTTTATAACGATTGAACGAATTTTCATGAATCAAAGCTAAGAACACTCTCGATGAAGACATCTATAAAAAAAAACTATCAATAATAAAATCAAAATCTGTTCATCCGGTTGGGTGCTAAGATGCTACAGACAGACACACAGATACACACGTTAAACGTATAACACCTCTACTTTAAATGAAAATCGGTTCAACCGGTTTGGTGCTTAGATGCTACAGACAGACACACAGATACACACGTTAAACGTATAATACCCTACTTTTTGCGTCGGGAAACGCGGTAAGATTACGGCGGCAGATGTTCTCCTTGGTAGTAAGCTACTTTTCAACCGACTTCCAAAAAGAAGGAAGTTCTCAATTCGTCTGTATGTTTCTTTTTTTGTGTGTGTATGTTACGCGATTACCCCGTCAATTGTGAACCGATTCGAATGATTATTTTTGTAATCGGTAGGGTACGTTTCCGAGGTGGTCCCATTGTAATTTCATTGAGATGTGATAAGTATCTTCAGAGATATGATGATAAACGTCTCAAACTTGCTACTGAAATTGACTCGCGGGGCATTGAAGTCAGTTGTTTTAGTTTTTAAACTATCTTAATTATTGGTAGATTTAATGATTCCACGAAAACCCATGATTCATGAATGCACATAAAACTTTCATTGGTAGGTATGTAGCTAGGATTAGAACCAACGACCCTTGGGTCAGAATCAGGGTAACTATCCTTTACGCCAAAGGGCCGTCCAATGTCACTACGTGAGTATTATAAAACAATGTCCATCACTGCGTCTGTCTGTCTGTTCGCAATAATCTCAATAGCTTCTGAACGGATTATCATGCGGTTTTCACCAATAGCCAGAGTGTTTATGAGGAAGGTTTAGGTGAATAATTCGTTAAGGTTTTGTGTAAATTGGTTGAAATATGACGATGATTGTTAAATATGTTAATATTTTATATTCGATGCAACAAACTGATGCAAATTTTGTAGGCATATATGTTCTACCCGTGCGAAGCCGGGGCGGGCTGCTAGTAACTAATAAACGTCAATTCATTTTTGTATGTACCTATAGATAATTAAGATTTTGATAACTTATGATTGTACAAAATGAGAAAAAAACGACTTCACGTGCCGCGATAGTCAAAATAGCCAGTAGTATCATGTCGTCAAGGTATGCAAATGTATATGTCATCAAGGTATGTAATGTGTTTGAGATGTTTATCTCCATATCTCCAGAGATATTTGTCATACCTCGCCTCGATAAAATTGAAATGGGACTAAACGGGTGGCACAATCTCTCAAACAAAAAAAATAATGTTTGAAATCGGTCAAAATTTGATCGACTATTGTGGTAACAAACATTAAAACAAAATATATATACAGTCGAATCTAGAACCTCCTCCATTTTTTGAATTCGGTTTAGAAACAGTAACAATTCAGCCTTCCTTTAGCTTTTAGCTTTTACATTACAAACATTATCAAATATCAATTACAAAGTAGAGCAACAGTAAACTTTTCATTTCTTTCATTGTGACTAACGGGGTAGCGAGAGTTCACGCAGAGGGAGCAAAGAGATGTAAAACTGGTATGTATTCTGTGGCGCCACGTCGAGCGTGATTTTGAATTTTGCATAGAAAGACAATGGCCTTAATTCCAAATATTAATGCCAAATACCTACCAAATGAAATGAAATATTTTATTTTGCATGAAACATGGCTCGAATTGATGACGATAATATCATGATGTTTTTGCCAAAATCTGGCTTGCAAAACTGTAGGTACATCGTTATCAATCAACTGTATAAAATAGGTGATGAATCTAAACACACAGTGTTTTTCATAGTCAAAATTGAAACAACCAATAGGGCATTTAAAATTATTATTATACCTAATTAAAATAACATTACAATATAATGCTCCGATGAAATTAAGTCAATGCACTCGGTGCTCGAATAAAATTAATAATTCTTAATATGTCAAAATAGAATTAAGTCAATGAACATAATACATAATCAGATAGGCAATAATTTAAGATCCTTTAAAAAACTAAAAGAATCGACTTCAAACGTCGCGCTAGTCAAAGTAACCAGTTGACGTAGTAACTATTATATAATCTGTGCCAGTAGTTAGTAGTAAATCGTCGAGATAAGTAAATGTATAGTAATACAAATGTTGATATATTAAAAACGGCTTGGCCGATTTCGTCAAAATTTAAATGGGACCACCTGTGAAGGGTACCCAAAAAAGAAACTTTCCAAATCGGTTCAGGCATCTTCGAGTAATCAGTGAACATACATTTTTTTTTAAATCCAACGAATTGAGAACCTCCTCCTTTTTGTGAAGTCGGTTAAAAATAATGTATATGTCAATAAGTATTATTATTACACTTATATACACAGTTTTACAACATACGGTTGAGAATCGCCTTTTATGTCGGATGACACCGCCGCCCGAGTACTTACTTACGGTTACTTACTTACAAATGTGCAAGGGTTGTCAAAAAAAACTACGAGCTTATAATCAAATATTGTTATTGGTTTCGAAAACATAAAAGATCAAGAATGTTTCACAAAGATATTCGATACAATAGGAGAAATAATAAAACGAGTCTCAAATGTATTTATTGGTCACATGATAAACTTCTAATTTATAAATAAGCCAAGGGAAAATGAATTAGCCCCTAATAAACTAATTCGTCTTTTTTCGACGTCAACTAAATATTCCATAGAAAGCTAAGTCAAGTAAGATCAACAATGTATCATATCTTGTCCACCTTATTTATATATTGCTTTAAAATTAGACATTTTCCATCTCATCAACATTTTATGTCTTATAGCTTCAACACAAGGCCCTAAAAAAATATATAATTCAAGCTTATATAGACTAACATCATTTATAATAACTTGGTATTTTTTATTTTTTATCATAAGTTAACATGTGTAAATTTCCCATACAACGACATTGTTTTTGGCATAAATAAATATGAAATATGAAAATAAAAATGATTGACTTTAAGAAAAATGGTATTAGGAACCTCTATGTCATTTTTAAATACCTATGCATAGACACCCCACACGTATAGGTTTAATTTTTTTTTTTCAGTTTCTATGCATAGTGATTATCCCTTAAAACTTTTAAATTTTTTATTTTTGTATAATCGTTTTTTTTGCCATTTGGCTACGGAACCCTAAAAATGCTTTTATGATGACTATGAATACAAAATAACATACTACTTGGCATTTTTGGACTACAACAAAGCATTTGATACTCTTACACATCATAAAATATGGGAAGCTCTAGCAGCACAAGGAGTAAACAAAAAGTACATTCGACTCATCAGTAACATATATGAAAACATGTAGGCAAGAATACGCACAAATAGTATAGGAGAATATTTTGACGTAAATAAAGGAGTCCGACAAGATGATCCTCTGTCACCTTTAACTTTTGTTTCTAAGTACTTCAAAATCATAAAATATATCATACCATACCAATTATCAAGTAAACATAGCAAAAGCAGAATTTAACGCTTTGAATTTAGAAAAAAAAAACAAAAGTAATGAACCATTCAGACAGCTGAATGGTTCATTACTTTTGTTTTTTTCGTTCATCCAATCGTTTACGTCAGACAATTAATAAAAATTAAAGTGGGTTACAACCAACCATACATGTAACTGTGTGTTTCAGTACTTCAGACAATTTTTATACAAAAAAATAAAATAAAAAAAACTGAAATAGTGAAACACAACTTACACAGGAAACGCATACCGATCACAGTACATATCATTATCCGAATGGAACTGATTGTCCGTCTGTCAGCTGATGCTATTGTTTAAATAAAAATAAAAATGGCAAGCCTAGAAAGAAAATCTGCAGACAAAAGGGGAAAACTGAATGGCTGTTGAATCTACCGGTGTTTCGGAAATACTCCCATCAGAGAAGAAACACCAAGAAACTCTATGGGGCTGGTCTTGTCATTGTCTTTTTTTAATTCATTGTACATGTCAGCTTTAAAATTTTAACAAGATATTAATAGTTATTATATGCAATACATTGATGGGTCTCACTTTGTTTACGTTTTAATTTCGTCATAATCTGTGATATTTATTCAGTTCGTATTCTTCTAACGTTACGTTTATGTTGCGCAAAACTCCTTTAAAATGTTGTATAGGCCGTGATGGTTGTTTTCGGTTTCGTTAATACCGTGAATTATAATGTTATTATTGTTATATACCGGCTGTAATTCACGTACCTTTAGTCGAATTTTCTCGACCTAGGTTTCGAGCGAGTCAGTCGCTCTTCCTCAGGAGTGAGGTCACGCGGTGAGATCGCGATGTTCACTGCTGAATTACAGCCGGTATATAACAATAATAATGTTACAAATTCACGATAATTTTAAAATTAAAATTATAATGTTGTTTCTTCTGCTGTGGTCATCCAAGTTCTTGATTTTATTATTTAGTCATTCGATCTCGATTCGAAAAATTGGTTTTCCTTTATGACAGGGCCTATTTTTTGTCTACTCTCATCATAATCGTTGTTGTAACGGGAATCCTTTTCCCAAAATTTTGGGGGGTGGCGAAATTTCAGCTTGAACCCAAACGGTGACCTTGTTGTCTTGTTGTCTTCAGCTGATGTATTAGGTTGGGGAAAAAGTCTTTTTAATACAGTTGCTCAAAAAGTGGCGTATTGCAGGGACGTATAGCGGTCGGGAGGTGGGCTATTACACACTCGTGCTTTTTCTTTACCTTTCCCGAACTCGTGCGTTCTCTTTCCCAACTGTCAAAATAATGTCTATTAAAAAGAAAAACCAACCATGAAGTTTTCACTAAAAAAATTCAAAAAAGTTTTTATGATTCATGCAAATACGTATATTTCTAAAAAGAAGCTACTAATTTGTTTCAATAACAGATTTAATGATTAGATGGAATGAGTTAGGTTAGGTTTCATTTCATTTCATGTCATTAAATTTCATTTTCATTTCATATCAATAAAAAAATTCTACTGAAGACTTGGCTGTATGAGCATAGTTCCCTTTGCCTACCAGAATGGGTGAAAAAAAACTCTGCTTATATTCTACGGTTGGCGCCATTTTTCAGAAATTTTCTTTGCGAGTTTAGTTGTTTGTTGCACAAAATGAGTAATATCGACCCTAGTTTTTTTTAATTAACACCACCGGAACTCAGTATAATTGCACAAAATGCTTCGGAGAACATTTTACCGGAAAAGTCAAGAAGTCGCTACATATCTACATACGACGAATTTATTGCGTGGAGAGAAGAGAAAAAAGCAAATAGTTTTTCAGAAAATGTTATGTTGGCATACTTCTCCGAACTCTCAGCAAAATTAAAACCTTCTACGTTATGGTCGAGGTTTTCGATGATAAAAAGTATGCTGAAAATAAGGAGCAACGTGGATATAAGTGAATACCCAAAATTAAACGCTTTCTTAAAACGACAATCAGACGGTTTTACAAGTCCGTCTCCTTCACATGTTGCAGAGAACGTTCGTCCATCTACCTTCGTTGATAATGATAATTCATCAGATCCAACTCCATCAACTAGCAAACGCCATTGTATGACAAATATACATGAACAATCATACGAAATTAATAATAGTTTGTCTCAAATAGTAAATATGCAACCTAAAATTTCCCCAGTTAGTATAAAAAACTGTGCCAATTTCAATGTATATGTGAATTATAACTTATTACTATTAATATTATAATTTTCCAAGAAATAAATGTTAATTTAGTTGAGTTTATTGTGTTTTTATTATTTTATTAAATTGCTTCATTTTTTCGCAACTGTATTAAAAATAGTCGTTCAGTACACGTGCGGAACCGTCATTGCAACTTGTTCCGACTGTCAACCCTCGCCTTCGGCTGCGCCTCGGCTCGAGTAGACATTTGTCGGAACTCTTTGCAATGACAGCCTTTCCGCACTTGTAATGAAATATACTATTTCGCATTATAGTAAGTATGCATTTGTAATAAAATCTCTTTGGCTATACAATTTGTATCTAGCTGGTTTTGGTTTGGTATCAAAAAAGTTTAAATTTTAAAGAAGATAATTCCATATTCAAATTAGGAAAATGTGTGATTTTCATTTGTTTTTCTACTGTGTACTTTGTACTGTGAAGATGAGTGAATCTAATGAAGATATTCGATACCTTTTAAAATGTTACTACAATAAAGGTAAAAATGCAACGCAAGCCGCGAAAAAAAATTGCGATGTTTATGGACCTAGTGCAGTGTGCTAGTGCTGTGAGAGTAGCAGAAATTTGTTTTAAGCGTTTTCAATCCGGAAATTTTTATGTCAAAGATGCACCTCGCTCTGGTCGCCCTATTACGGATAAAATGGATGCCTTATTTTTGAAAAAGTGAAGCAAGATCGGCATATCAGTAGTTACGACGTAGCTGAAGAACTGGGAATTGACCACAAAACAGTTTTGGCGCATTTGAAAAAAACTGGGTACACAAAAAAGCTCGATATTTGGGTACATCACGACCTCACTGAAAGAAACCTAATGAACCCTGTACTCATTAGTGATTCTTTATTACGACGTAATAAAACCGAACCATTTTTGATGAAGCTGATAACTGGTCATGAAAAGTGGATCACGTACGACAAGTACGTGCGAAAAAGGTCGTGGTCAAAGGCCGGTCAGGCTTCACAGACTGTGGCGAAACCCGGGTTAAATCGCAACAAGGTGATGCTGTGTGTGTGGTGGGATTGGAAGGGCATTATTCATTATGAGCTGTTACCACCAGGCAGGACCATCGATTCTGAACTCTACTGTGAACACCTGATGAGATTAAAGCAAGAAGTTCATTAATAAACAGAAGGGGTGTGGTTTTTCATCATGATAACGCTAGACCTCACACATCTTTAGCCACTCAGCAAAAATTAAGAGAGTTTGGCTGGGAGGTGATAATGCATCCGCCGTATAGTCCTGACCTTCCACCTTCAGATTTCCACCTGTTTCGGTCTCTTCAGAATTCTTTAGGCAGTGTCAGGTTAACATCACGAGAGGACTGCTAAAACTACTTGTCGCGGTTTCTTGATCAGAAGCCCCAAAATTTCTATAGTAATGGGATCATCTCCCTACCTACATGATGGCAAAAAGTTATCGAACAAAATGGTACCTACATACTTTAGTTAAATGTAAATAAACTATATTAAAAAATGTTTTGAATTTACTTAAAAAATGCGAAAAAACTTTTTCCCCAATCTAATAATTTCAATTTCTGGTTACAGCCAAGTCGCCAATTTTTTTTTAATTTAAGGGACTTTTTAAACCACTAGATATTCCTAAATCTTTCGTTTATAGCATAAAAGAGGAAGTTTTATGAAAACTTTGCTCTAGACCTAAACACAATTGGAGCAGACAGTGAAAAGTTAAACGATAGATTTAATATTTTAAGATCGTCCACAAAACGAAAAATACCGAGTTCACATGCCGCGATAGTCAAAATAGAGTTTAGTAACATGTCGTCAAGGTATACAAATGCATATGTCGTCAAGGTATGTAATGTATTTGAGATATTTATCTCTATTTCTCCGGAGATTATTGTCATACCTCGATAAAATTTGAATGGGGCCAATCAGGAGGCATAAACTCTCAAACAAAAATATATTTTTTGATATTGGTCAAGATTTGACGGAGTTCTGCGGTAACAAACGTAAAAAAAACAGTCGAATTGAGAACCTATCGATATTACATGCATATGGCTTTTCTCCTGTGTGTTTTCATATGTGAATCTCTGGTGTGAATACGCTTAGTTTTATAGGCACACATTATTACACGCATGTAAGTCTTTCTCCTGTATGTGTTCATATGTGTACCTTTAGGTCTGTCTGAACTACGCACAGATTTATAGTCGCAAATATTACATGCATATGGTTTTTCTCCTGTGTGTTTTCGTATGTGAATCTTCAGATGTGAAGTACGCTTAGTTTTAAAGACACACATATTACATGCATATGGTTTTTCTCCTGAGTGTGTTTGTCTGTGCATCTTCAGTTGTGCAGTTGACACAGCTTTATAGTCGCACATATCAAATGTCCAGTTGACACCGCTTTAAAGTCACATATATTACATGCACATTGTTTTTCTTCTGTGTGTTCGTATGTGTGACTACAGATGTGAATGACGCGTAGTTTTAAAGTCACACATATTACATGCATATGGTTTTTCTCCTGTGTGTGTTCGTATGTGTAGCTTTAGGTCTGAACTGCGCGTAGATTTATAGCCGCACATATCACACTCATATGGTTTTTCTCCTGTGTGTGTTCGTATGTGTGCCTTTAGGTGTGAACTACGCACAGCTTTATAGTCGCACATATCAAATGTCCAGTTGACACCGCTTTAAAGTGACATATATTACATGCACATTGTTTTTCTTCTGTGTGTTCGTATGTGTGACTTCAGATGTGAATGACGCGTAGTTTTAAAGTCACACATATTACATGCATATGGTTTTTCTCCTGTGTGTGTTCGTATGTGTACCTTTAGGTCTGAACTGCGCGCAGATTTATAGCCACACATATCACACGCATATGGTTTTTCTCCTGTGTGTGTTCGTATGTGTGCCTTTAGGTGTGAACTACGCATAGTTTTATAGTCGCAAATATTACATGCATATGGTTTTTCTCCTGAGTGTGTTTGTCTGTGCATCTTCAGTTGTGCAGTTGACACAGTTTTATAGTCGCACATATCACATGCGTATGGTTTTTCTCCTGTGTGTGTTCGTATGTGTAACTTCAGATATGAATTTTGCGTAGTTTTAAAGTCAAACATATTACATGCATATGGTTTTTCTCCTGTGTGTGTTCGTATGTGTGACTGCAAATGTGAATTTTGCGTAGTTTTAAAGACACACATATTACATGCATATGATTTTTCTCCTGAGAGTGTTTCTCTGTGCATCTTTAGTTGTGCAGTTGACACAGCTTTATAGTCGTACATATCACATGCATATGGCTTTTCTCCTGTGTGTGTTCGTATGTGTAACTTCAGATATGAATTTTGCGTAGTTTTAAAGTCACACATATTACATGCAAATGGTTTTTCTCCTGTGTGTGTTAGTATGTGTGACTTCAGATGTGAATGACGCGTAGTTTTAAAGTCACACATATTACATGCATATGGTTTTTCTCCTGTGTGTGTTCGTATGTGTGACTTCAAATGTGAATTTTGCGTAGCTTTAAAGTTGCACATAGTACATGCATATGGTTTTTCTCCTGTGTGTGTTCGTGTGTGTGGCTTCAGATTTGCATAATGCGCAGTTTCATAGTCACACATATTACATTTATATGGCTTTTGCCCTGTGTGTGTTCGTATGTGTGCCTTTAGGTCTGAATTACGCACAAATTTATAGTCACACATATTACATGCATATGGTTTTTCTCCTGTGTGTGTTTGTTTGTGCATCTTCAGATGTGCAGTTCTCGCAGCTTTAAAGTCGCAAATATCACATGCATATGGTTTTTCTCCTGTGTGTATTCGTGAGTGTGTCTTCAGACTTGAATAATACGCAGTTTTAAAGTCACACATATTGCATTCATATGGCTTTTCTCCTGTATGTGTTCGTATGTGTACCATTAGGTCTGAACTGCGCGCAGATTTATAGCCGCACATATCACACGCATATGGTTTTTCTCCTGTGTGTGTTCGTATGTGTGCGTTTAGTTCCACAGTTATCGCAGCTTTATAGTCACACATGTTACAAGCATATGGTTATTTACCTGTGTGTTCGTATGTGATTCTTCAAAACTGACCTCTGTAAAAATCTATAGTCACACATATCGCATGCATATTATTTTTCTGTATTCTGTTTCTTCTGACTGCCAGGTTGTAAGTCCTAAAGTCACACATATTGTATGAATATTCTTTTTTTTATAAGTGTAGATACACTAACGGCGTATATCACGTATTGTTTTGATACTTAGTTAAAAGTGTTCTTAAGGCGTTTATTAAGTTAATTTTGGCACATTAATAAGCAATTAAATCAGTCTTTAGATCTTACTCTATGTTTGTATAAGAATTGTTATTCACATACGATAGCTACCTAATTAAACACATTAAATTTTGTTAATACTACTGTCGCACTGTACCTTTATGCCTTTTATGGAAGTAGCTAAGGGAAGTAGGCATATACGTATATAAATGTATGTATTCAATTCAGGCTTTCTTACTGATCCATTCAAGTTGATGGTGAAAATGGTGTAGCCTGTATAGATGATCTTCAGCACACGCGAAGTTCATCACTGTAACAAATGATAGATTTTTTTTTATTAAGTACAGATTTTATAACAGTTGTACCTACATAAATATTCTTAAACAACACATCAAATTAAACTAGCACAATTTTTACGTGTTAGAGGAGTTTTAAATAAACACAATATATTATTGATGACTGTAACATCAGATAAATTAGACTTAAACAGTGATAGTAGGTACATTAAGTTGCTAGTGGGCCCCAAACACGCTGTAACTATTATATAATCTGTGCCCAAACTAGGCTATGTCTGTATCTTGGGTGCCCAAATACTATACCAGGTCGGGGCGGCGACGGGGATGGGATGACGGTCGCCTATTATTGAGAGTATTGAGACCTGGTCCTGGGGACCTATAATAGAGTGGTAAAAAAATATTCGTCAAAGCTAATTTGTACATTTCTGTTTCAGTATCAGCGTGGTCGGTGCTCTGGTGTGGGATTAGCCAATCTTGGTGATAGGCATGAAAATCCTCCAGAAGCACAAGTTGGGTCGAGAGGATCCGTTGTTGGGCCAATTCTGCTGTCACACTTAAATAGTCCGTAAGCCCTTCTGATCACCGCGGTGCGATCTATACACACCACCGTGGAGTATCTTATCTATGCCGGTGTCAACCATACCATCATCCATAGAACAGAGATTTTTGATTTGGTCTTAAAAGTTGCGTAGACGTCTGCTACAGACTGTAATGTCTACAGCTACAGATATCGTCGCGCGCGTACACACATATCCCGTCACGTGGGCGGAAATTATGTTCCAGAACATAACCGGGATATGACAGGTACTACGCAGCGTCGTCCGAGCATCGCATTTGTATCTCCGTGCGGAACATCAAGTGAGGTGTTTCAGTCTCGAAATGAAAGAACTGGATCGATATTTAAGTTTGTACGTGTGTTTGAGTTGATACGTAATGTTTGATTTCAAGTGGAGTGAATAGGTGAAAAGATGGCAGTGGGACAAGGCGCCGCATATAGACTTTATAGACTACAAAGCCCAAAACAAGATGCTGCAGCTTTATGCAGTTGGTCATTATCCGGAGACCGCGGAGACGTCCGAATCCCTCCAAAGGTGTTCACCAGGTCCTCTGGTCCGGTCGCCAACCGGCATGATGGCGCATCTCTAGAATTTTTTGCAAAGTGGCGTGGCAGCCTTTCGGGAATGGCATGCCCTACTTGGGCTCTCTACTACCAGCGGTCGGCCAGCGTAAAAACTGTGCTTTAGACCTCGCTGCTCTTCAAGGCCAACCTCCAGCAACTACATTCCCGTTGTGAGCTAGGTCAGTCCAATCTATGCTACGCAACTGTCCCGACCCTCTCTTACGAATTGGCATCACAAAACATCACGGCGAAACGGCGAACCGCTTCACACTGTCTTTCTTCAGTGAGTGGTTGTTACGTGCCGCGGCTAAAGATTACCACCGGTATATTAATTGTCTCAGATGATCTCTATCTGTTAAAGCAGCATTTTTAGGAAACGTATTTTCTCGACTTTTTTTTTAGTAGATATTCAAGCGTTTGACCACTATCTTACCTGCTGTTAAGTGAACATGTGATCGACAATGTACGACGCACGCTTGCCTAGAAGATACCTTTTTTTGTCAACTTAGGTTATATGTCTCCAGTCTCCACATTAGATTACCTATTTTAGATTTATAGACAACTTAGGCACTGCCGTCATAGTAAACATCGGCTCTTGAAATTTTTATTATTTAAAAATAGTTGGGTGGTGAATTACGAGTAAGTCTAAAAATTATACTGAACTAATTCAGTAGTGTATAAATATTATCCCAAGACATTTGTGGCCATATTCAACATAAATCTACAGTGATATAGTTAAAAACAGTGTGTTTCGTGTATATATTTCATTTCATAATTATAAATAGTTAAGCTAAACATATGTAGTTTTCCTGGAAGGCTGATATACGGAACGATGTACGGAAATTATTTTCGTTGTTTATTTTCTAAATTATAATGTCAATATTAATTTCAAAAATGACACCAAATTTGTCCGTAATTTTATGCTGTTTGTTTGATTAAAAGTAAAAATTAAATAAATTAAATAAAAATAAAATAAATAAATAAAAAAATAAACTTAGCATGTAATACATATCTATTTAGGAAGGAACACAATAAGGTACTTATGATTATTGTTTGTTTCGTATTGTAATAACTATCTGTTAATTTGCTTATTTAAATGTAACTGTAATGTATTGTATTCTCTTTGATGTAACCGCGAGAAGGAGTCGTGTCTGGGAATCAGATTTTCTTGTCCAGGCACAGACACACCTTTTAAATACCTGCATTCTCCACTAATGTATTGCATAGTTGTAAGTTTATTAGTGTTTACGGATGCATTTTATAACCAAATATATTATTGATTGATTGATTGATTGATATTCAACAAAACAGTCTTCAAAATAGCTACTTACCAGAGTAATCATTCAGAGATTATAGTGTCAATACTCTATTGGATCTAACAATAGTGGACATTTGATAAAAACTATTCAGTTAATTTAGTGAAAGTGTAATAGATAATTATTGCAAATAAAAAAACGGAATCATCCAATCAGACGCGCGCGCTTAGCGTCATCACGTCATAAATTTCCGAGAAATGCAAATTGAAAATTATCAACTGAACTTTATTGTTACAAATATCCTACATTAATTCAATACCGGAGACTATTTCGATTCTTACATTATCGGTTTCCTTAGCCTAGTGGCTTTGAACGCCGGATTGACAACATTAGTTCAACGTGGTAACGGACTTCCAATCCCCGTACAGTGAAGTATTTTGGATATTTGGATGCACTTTTTTTATTCAGTTTTGTGGAAAAGTGACTTTTCTTTCAACGTTATAAACTAACTGTTAACATTGTATTTTTAGGCACTTAGTTTAGAATTATTTGTTTTGATCTGTGTACTTTTTAGTACCTATACATATTGTTCAATTGTTTTAATTTATTTTAATAAGGTCGAGTGCAATTTTTTCGTTTTGATTCGGTCTGACGTAACTGTTGTTTTTAATGTTTTGTATATTTGGGTATTGTTCTATTTTTAAATTAAGTGATGTGTTAAGTGAAATGTTGATTTTTAATATCGTTTTTAAATTTTTATTTTTTAATGACATTTATAATAATAATTGGACGTAGTTACATGACAGGATCCAATCCACACAAAGTCATTTTTGAGATATTGACATTGAAGTTTATAACGTATTCCTTCATAGGTATTCATTTTAAAATAGATTGTGAGTATGTTGTTAACATGGAATATTATTGTTATTATTCATTGTTTATAGTACAATTATACACAATATTGTATTTAATTAGATATTTGTAAATATATGCGGTTGGATCCTTCTCGTTAATTAACAGTTTATATTGTGCATGCTCAAGACTTATTTCATTAAAACGACCCATGTGATAAATTCTTTAATAAATACCTAATTTTTCATATAATAAAACAACATTATCTTATTTATATAACTTTAATCAACCCTTAAGCATGTCTACACAACATTCAAAAAGATGTTTTTTTTTTTTTTAAATCAAGTGCAATGTTATAAAACAATATAAATCTTCATAGTAACCTTATGAATTTACAAGTCTTTTAGTTATCAGCTTCCTCGGGGATAAAATCAAGTTATCCATCGTAGCCATCTATGTCTTCTAGGATGTTAGAACCACCCTTTAGAGACTTATAAAAGTCTTGACAATCCTTTGGGATCAAATCTAACATCGACATAAGATCATCCAACTTCGGTTGAGGGATTTCCTTGCCGTTCGGCCACAATAAAACAAGGTCTTCCTCACTGATATCCAAGGATTTACCTTTTATCCCTTTTTCAATGTTAAGCTGATTGAAATTTTCAGAATCAGCTTTCATAAAAATATTAAACTTGTCATCCTTATCTATTAAAATCACTTTTGTTTTCAACCAATTTACTTTTTCCTTGGATATAAAAAGTTTTCTGTTCACAGTATTCTTTTCAAGAGTTTTGGTGCCCATGAAATCAGTTTTTTCATTCGGTAAACTTGTAATGGGTGTTGTTTTTTGAATTTTTTAATAATATTGATGTATTCTGCTACAGTGTAAATCCTTTCGTGATATTTCAGCATGGTTTCGATCTTTGAAAAATCAGTATCATTAGGCAAGAATGTGTATCCTGATTCTAAATACTTAAAAGTTATTGTCTTCAGTGTGGGGTGCGAATTCAAAACAGTTTTTAACATTAATATTATTTTGATGTTGCGATTCTGACCCCCACAGCAATCACTCCAGAGCACAAGATTTTCTACTTTTTGGTCCAGTTTATGTTTTAGTATATGAAAAATTAGGTATTTATTAAAGAATTTATCACATGGGTCGTTTTAATGAAATAAGTCTTGAGCATGTACAATATAAACTGTTAATTAACGAGAAGGATCCAACCGCATATATTTACAAATATCTAATTAAATACAATATTGTGTATAATTGTACTATAAACAATGAATAATAACAATAATATTCCATGTTAACAACATACTCACAATCTATTTTAAAATGAATACCTATGAAGGAATACGTTATAAACTTCAAATGTCAATATCTCGAAAATGACTTTGTGTTGATTGGATCCTGTCATGTAACTACGTCCATTTTATAACTCTTCCGTGTATTCAATCATACATAGACAACTCGGCTTGGATTGTTTTTGTGAAATGATTGTTTACAAATTTTGAATAAATTATAATCAGTAAGGAAACACCAAGAACTATGGATCATTTTCGTTAACAGATTTATTAGAATAAAACATGAAAATATATTTATCGAAAATGATCCAAGCACTCTGGGTTGTTTTATTTATTTAATTATAATGCAAGTGATTCAGCAAAAAGTCCCAAGCAGAGTGGATAGTTTTTGAGTTTTTATCAAAGTGTAGGTGAAGTAAATATTAAAATTACGCAAAAAGGATCCACACTCTTTGGTTCGTTTTACTGATTTAGTTTCTAATACTGGGTAAGAACCACGATGGTTGGATCGTGTTAGGTGAAAACAAATATATATGTGCCTATAGATGTGGGTTGGTTCCGATGTTAATAATCAATGAAAAACAGCTGTTTTTACGTGGGTCTTTTTTACTGACCGGTAATATCGATATTTAACATCAGTTTGGTGCACTTAAGTCATTTTTGACAATATTGTGGATTGGATCCTTTTGGTGTAACTACGTCCAATTTTGAATCGATTTTTCACAATTTTTGTAATTTAATGCTGACATTTCATTTAACAATATTATATTGAACCATCACAATTATGAGCAATTCCTCGCGAGCCCCCTGTCCTCACTGCCCCGACGTGGAAAAGCTGTTTTCGGTGCCTCATGGCCTCTTGGTGCATATAGGGCGTAAACACAAGGACATCACCCTGGCAAACCCGGCAACCCACACTTCAGTCACCTCTGTTACCTCCACACAAGCCCCCATTCAGCATTCGTTGCCCGAGTCGCCTACAGGTATGAGTCTAACCGATTTGCCATCCTTTAAGTCAGGGGTCCGAGTTCTTAAACACATACCTAAAGGTGCCAGGTGCATGGCAGCTGGAAAGCTGGCGTCGGCGATAGATCGCTGCCTACTTACTAATAGCGCCAAAGACTGGACGGAGTTATCACCTTGTGCATTTACAGCTTTGCGAATACCAGACCGGAGTGACAAGAAATCTCTCACAGCAAAGGTTAAGGCCAACATTGAATGTAGTCGGCTTGTTTTACAGGCAGAGAGTGCTGCACCTCATAGACCATCTCCCTTTTATAAACGTGTTGAAACAAAAGTTTTCGAGGGAGACCTCAGAGGTGCGGCGCGTCTGCTTATTTCTGACAGTTCTTTTGCGCCACAGAACGAGGACACAATAACAGCTTTGAAAGAAAAGCACCCCGCCCCCTCTCGCCTATTAAATATCCCTTCGGATCCCAATCTCTCGGATCCCTGCCTCACCGTGGCAGCAAAAGATGTAGCAGATGCACTCTCATCCTTTTACCGGGGTTCCGCATCTGGCCTAGACGGCTTGCGCCCAGAACACCTTTAGGAGCTAACTTCTCCGGCAGCAGGCGACAACGGACCCAGATTGCTAGAGGCTTTAACACGCCTTTGCAACTTCTTACTAAAGGGGCACCTTAATAGTGATATCAGCCCGTATTTTTATGGTGGTTTTCTGTGCGCCCTCCAAAAAAAGGATGGGGGAGGTAGACCCATAGCTGTAGGCAATACCATTCGTCGACTGGTGGCCAAGTTATGTTGCCGCGCAGTTAAAAACTCCATGGCATCCTATCTGCTACCTCATCAACTTGGTTTTGGCACCCCCCTTGGCTGCGAGGCGGCCATACACGCTTGTCGATCCTTTGCCATGCGTGAGAGCAACGATGTGCTCATCAAACTAGATATCCGAAATACTTTTAACAGCGTTGAGAGGGATATTATTCTTGATGAAGTCAAAGATCTTGCACCAGAATTATTTCCATTTTTGCACCAGTGCTACGCAACTCCCAGCAACCTTTTTTTTATCGACGTGAGAATTTCATGTCAGGTAGGAGCTCAGCAGCCCTTTGGGCCCGTTAATATTTAGCCTTGCCATACACAAGGTCATAAGCTCCCTGAAGGCTCCACTTAATATATGGTATCTAGACGATGGCACCATAGGTGGATAGATCCCAGATACAGTGGAGAGGGACTTGAGGACACTTTTTCCGGCCCTAAAGGAACTGGGATTAGAAGTCAATACATCCAAGTGCGAGTTGTTTCCTTGCTGCCCAGTTGCCGCAGTATCAATCAAAAGCTTTCAGTCTCTTGTACCCGGACTTAAGATAGTGGACCGGGATTCTCTCTCGCTGCTGGGGGCTCCAATTTTATTTGAGGGTGTGCCCGACAGTATACAGGAGAAGACGCGTGTCTAGGCTTCACTCGAGGATCACTTTCAGCATCTGCCAGCACACGTGTCACTTACACTTCTCAGGAGCTGTTTTTCGATGCCAAAGTTGACCTACGTCATAAGAACGGCTCCAACGTGGAAACTCCCAGGAGAAGTTTCGCACTTCGATAGCGCTTTTAAGCAGTTGTTGGAAGTGATTTTAAATGTCCACCTTAGTGATGCACAGTGGTGCCAAGCTAGTCTGCCTATTCGTTACGGTGGTTTGGGCGTTCGTAGACTGCAGGTGACCGGGCCCATTGCTTTCCTCGCCTCGGCAAGTGGGGTCACAGAACTTGTCAGATACATCTTGCCTGATATAGATGACCGGGACCGCATCCCGTACGCCAGGGAGGCTCACAATGTATGGTCAAGCATGTGTCCAGATGCCCAGCCGCCACAAAGGCATAAATGTCAAAGGAGCTGGGACGACCCGGTCTACAAGCGGCAACTCTCGCAGTTGCGGGACACCAGCTCGGGAACCGAGCTAGCTCGCATTAATGCTGCCACTAAGCCGGAGTCCAGCGCCTGGCTGCATGCCCTGCCTTCTCCACACTTGGGCACGCTCCTGGACGACGACTCCCTCAGAGTGGCCACAGCTCTTCGTCTCGGATGCTCTGAATGCGAGCCTCACGCTTGCATCTGTGGGGCGAGGGTTGAGGCAAACGGTCACCACGGCCTAAGTTGCACCCGATGCGCAGGCCGTAGACCTCGACACCATGCCATCAACGAGATCCTGTGACGAGCTCTCGTTTTCTTTTTCTGGAGCCACCAGGGTTGTCGCGTTTGGACGGCAAACGGCCAGACGGTCTCACGCTGATCCCTTTGCAGAGAGGGCGCTGCCTCGTATGGGACCCTACGTCCGTGAGCACGTTTGCAGCCTGCCACCTCCCCGCCACCCAGCAGTTAGCGGGGGCAGGAGCAGAGGCGGCTGCCCGTGGTAAGCGCCTCAAGTACGCCTGCCTAGAGACAGCGTACGATTTCGTCCCTTTTGCCGTCGAAACAGCGGGACCATGGTGTTTAGAGGCCAGGAAGTTCGTCCAGGAGTTGGGGCGCCGCCTCAGAGAGAAGGGGCGTGACCCTCGCTCCAGCAAATTTCCCTTGCCGTGCAACGCGGCAACGCAGCAATCGTGCAGGGAACGTTTGGGCAGGGTTCGGCTCGCGGTGGACATAACTATGTTAACTAACATAATATAGAATAAGATGTGCTACGCGTGTAGTCAATTTGTAATTTTGGACGATGTATTTTTTAGTATAATTTAAGAATTATTGTTAATTACTAAGGTTACTTTCTTTAAAATGTTATAGTAATTTTCTCCTAATACACATAAATAAATAAAGATCTTAGATATAATGAATAAAACTTAAAAATAAATTATCAAGAGTTTAAATATGATTATAAACTAGATTTAGAGCTGACTTACGTCACCGGTCACCAGTGGTGGGAGCAACCGAGAAAGGGCAACTAGAATATCGGAGAGCGCGCCGCGCTCATACTTTGTCAATTTAAATTTTATTAATTATTGAGTTGTAATTTTTAGCTTATTGTGATTATATATTGTTTTAAGTATTTTATATTGTGATTTCTAATTCTAGACTATTATACTGAGTAGATATTATAATAAACCTATTATTAAAACGGGATAATATAACTAGTACAGCCAATGTCTATCCGGAAAACCATTATCAACATTAGTCAATAAATGTTTAAAATAAGATGGGTAGTTTCGGACAAACAAACTTACAAAGGAATGAACTGCGATTATACTGAACGTACTATTATTTACTTTATAGTCCCTATTTTATGTATAAAAATCAAGGTCCTGAGTCAACACGACAAAAAGATATGGGCAAATCTAGATTTTCGCAAAAACTTGTAAGTACCAAAATTTACCTCAATTTTCAATTTTTTTTATTTTTCATATTGTTTCCTTTACTTGTACTGTAAGACTTTGCTTTTAACCAAAATTAGAAATTCTAGATCAACCGGAAGTACCCTATAGGTTTTGGGTCGAAAGCCTATAGGGTACTTCTCGTTGACCTAGATTCATGAAATTTGGCAAGAAGCATGGTCTTGAAGCACTAATAAAGGAATTAATCTGAAAACCGTAAATATGTAGTTTAATAACAAAAAACCGATCAAGTCGAGATGAACTCGCCCACCGAGGCTTCTGTACCAACCTTGGTTGGTACCAATTAAGCTAGACCTCTGAACTGTATGAGCACTCATATAACTCAGAGGCCTGTCTTAATTGGCGTAAATATGTATGTATGGGGACACCCTTTATTTTTCAACTTTTTTTATTTTTTGGAATTTTTCCTTTATTTGTGTAACCTTGCTTCTTGCCAAATTTCACGATTCTAGGTCAGCGGGAAGTACCCTATAGGTTTTCGACCCAAAACCTACTAAACTACTACTTAAAAACTACTTCCGGTTGACCTAGAATTGTCAATTTTAATCAAAAGCAAGGTCTTACAGCACAAGTAAAGGAAAAATTCCAAAGGCTAAAAAAAAATTAAAATTAAGGTAAATGTTGGTACTAACAAGTTTTAACGAAAATCTAAATTTGCCCATATCTTTTTATAGTGTTGACTCAGACCCTTGATTTTTATACACCTAATAGGGACTATAGACTTCAGTATCTGTTATAAATTTTAACTGGCTAGGTCAACCCGTTCCTGAGAAAATCAGTGGTGACACACGGACGGACAGACAGACAGACAGAAAGACAGACAGACAGACGGACAGACAGACGGACAAGAAAGTGATCTTATATGGCTTCCTTTTTTTACCTTTTGAGGTACGGATATTTGTAGTTGGTGCAATACATTTTCTATGGAGGAAGCCTCGATTGTTGGAGGGCACTTGTATGGGCGATCGAACTACAAAGTTAAGTTTGTCCTTTAACCTAGTCTGAAAAGTTGGTACGGAAGCCTCGGTGTGCAAGTCCAACTCGACTTGGCCGACTCAACTTTTATAATATAAGTCTGGATTAGTCTGGATGTAAATCACCTATGACAGCTACCAAATTTAATACATTTAATTTTGTTAATACTACTGATGTACCTTTATGCCTTTTATGGAAGTAGGCATTTACGAATATACGTGTATGTATTCCATTCAGACTTTCCTACTGGTCCATTGAAGTTGATGGTGAAGATTGTGTAGCCCGTTTATATGATCTTCATCACACGCGTTGTTCATCACTGTAACAAATGAAGAGGTATTGAACTTCAGTAACTAACACAACTATAAAAAGTCTCACAAATTCATATTAATGAAAGCGACATATGTAACAAATACACATTATAATATTTTAAAAAGTGAGTAGAACTAGTCTCTTTGTAAGAGTCAGTTGTGGAAACATATTAGTTTGTAAAATTGTTATTGGATTTAGAAGTTATTTTTTAAAATGTTGTTTATGAGGGTAATCAGAGCACTAATAAAGTCTGTAAAGAACCATGAGCAGAATCTACTGAAACATATATATTTTATATCTTTACATAGTATAAAGCAAAGTTGCTCCGCTGTCTGTATGCTTAGATCTTTTAAAGTATGCAATAGCATAGATTTTAATGCAGTTTTCAGAAGTAGATAAAATCGTGTAAATAAAAAAAAAATTGTAAAATAATGTGGGCAAAGCTGCGGAGGGGCGGCTATTTATACATAAGTTTGCTAACAACAATTGAGGACCATTTGATAGAACGTTGTTCTATATATATATATATAGTAATAACTTACACGTAACCAATTAACTAACAAAATCTTTATTAGCAAATAGATTTTAAATGTTTTTGATTGCGCAGAGTTAAGGTACGTTTATATCCAGCATGCCAGACATGTTCCATAGCAAAAACCGACAGATACTGTTTATTACATCAGAGTGTACAGTGTTAGACATCAAAAGACATCCAATGACACCATTGTTGTCGACGTTCATTGCTAAAATAAAACAAAAAATTTCTGCACGGTTCCGATGCTCTATTCACACTGCTATAGACACAGACACGGGCAGACATGCACTACGCAGACAATATATACTTTCCGCAAATGCTGGCCTGGCACGGCCCGTGTCTGTGGGTATCTGCACGCCTGTGTTACAATAGATATGAATACGTTCATACGAACTGAAGAGGAGAATATAATTTTGTCTGCCACTGAACGTGTCTGGCACTGTGAATGACTGTACATGAAAATGGATCTTTATGCAGGTTAGGCATTAAGGAGGTGTTAGAGGCAATGCATGATAATTACTGACAGGTTTTAATTGGTGGAGCTGATAATCTTACCTAGTCTATTGTAAGATTTGTAAAATAAAAATATGAAAATGATTAAAATTTACGTGTCATATTTAAACGGTAAATGGATATAAAGATTATATATAGCTAAGCTAAGTGTACTTACTTAATAAAAGTATAACAATATGTAGGTACCTAATTAATTCAACAGCAGCCTTATTAAGAAATAGCTTAGTTTAAGCTTTTAAACTATTCTATCTAAGGCTAAACTTTAGTTTACCAACCATCGAGTTGGTTGGAGGTCAGGATTGTTATTGAATTGAAGATAGGCTACATCATCATTATTTTGACTACCAAGAAAGTTTTTAGGAATTTACTTACATTACAAATACCACACACGTAGGATGTTTTATTTCTGGTTTACCGAGAATCGAGATAGAATATGTGGTTGTTGTACAGATAAATCTCAGAACTCAGAAGCACAGTACGGTGCCGACGACTTCGCCGACGACCGGACACTCTTTGCTTTGGACCCCGGTATATTATATTCTCTTTGCCCCGGACTAGTTCCTAGTAACGTAGTATTATATTCTCTTTGCCTAGGACTAGGATATATAACGATATATCTATATTAGATATATATAACGATAGTTCCTAGGACTAGGGTGATAGACAAACAATTAACAAACATGAAACAAACAAAACCACAGATTAGTGATTACTATATGTGTCAGAGAAACAAAACAATGTAGAGTCATAGAAAAGATAATAATACTACGTACAGTGCCACAAGTATAACTTGGCGGTGGTAGTTTTTGGAACTAATTCTTTTAATTGAAACTGAGTTTGACGTTAGAGAAATTACCGCGACATTATTGTTGATAAATCTGCTACATTAATATAGTTCAATAATGCCAAAAGTAATTAAAAGTGGTTTAAGAGAAACTGTTATCAAAGTACAAAGTAAAAACACAGTGGCGCACAGGCACGCCAAGTTATACTTGCCGGACTGTATAGAACGGACACTCTGTTACCCCCACCAATGCCGTGCTTCCTCACCCCGCCACCGACTTGGAGCTGTCGAGGAGCTGCGCTGAGCAAGGACGCCACACGCGTACGACTATAGAATAATTACTACTCACGGAGAGAAGAACATCAACTTCATACATTTATGTTGGGACCAGTAGACACTGGAGGGTCAAATTTACGTAGGTTCTTATTACGTAGGTATATAATAAACACTTAGGCTGAGCGCAGACTATAAACAAAACAGTCTTAAGACAGTCTCAAGACAGTTTTGTCTGGGACAGACAAGTCTGTCTCAAGACTGTCTCAAGACAGTTTTGTCTAACAACCTGCGCACACTGCGAACAAGACTGTTTTGTCTGCGAGGATGCGACACAGAACAGATACTACGTATAGAATGGACACTCTGATCACTCCACCAATACACGCATTATTTACCTACCTACCATTTGTCTTCTTCAGTTATCCAGTAACTAGATATCTACTTTATCTTTTTTAGGGTTCCGTATCTGAAAAGGTAAAAAAAGGAACTGAGCGCTCATACAATTTAGAGGTCTAGCTTAATTGGAACCAACCTTAATATATGTAAATAAATAAAATAGTGCTATTGAGTGATTTATTTTCGTCGCGTCGTTCGCGAGTGGCGCGGCCTTGCTCAAGTTAGTTCCTCGAAAGCTTAGAATCGGTAGGGAGGTGAGTAAGCCTCGATTGTTGGGGCGAACAGAGTGTCCATTCTATACGTAGTATCTGTTCTGTGTTGCATCGGTTTTGTTTGTCGGCATCGAGAATAAATAATAATACTACGCATAGAATAGCCACTCTGTCCCACCCACCAATCGGGGCTTCCTCACCTCGCCACTGATTCTGGAGCTGCCGAGGAGCTAGCTTGAGCAAGGCACCACACGCGGACGACTACAGAAAATAATACTACTTACGTGGAGATGAACATCAACTTCATACATATATATTGGGACCAGTAGGTACACACAAGAGGTTCAAATTTACGAAGGCTCTATATCATATATAATAGACTGGCCAAGTACAAGTCGGACTCGCACTAGTAGGGTTCCGTACCACACTACAGTATTTTATAAGATCGAGCAAAAAATACCACTATCATTTTTCGCCAGCAAAAAATAATAATTAATAAACATTTCATTTCTTATAATGCCATCTAACATCTAACAAAGGTGTTAGGGATCGACATTTCAATATAACGCCATCTATGGGACGTTTACTTAACTAAGCGTTCATAGATAGCGTGAAATGCCGAAAAAAACATGTTTCTTGTATGGGGACCCTCTATTATTTTTAATTTTATTCTGTTCTTATTTGTTGTTATAGCGGCAACAGAAATACATCATCTGTGAAAATGTCAACTGTCTAACTATCACGGTTCATGAGATACAGCCTGGTGACAGACGGACAGACAGACATACAGACAGACAGACAGACAGACAGACAGACAGATAGACAGACAGACGGACAGCGTAATCTTAGTAATAGGATCCCGTTTTACCCTTTGGGTACGGAACCCTAAAAACCAGCTAAGTCGAGTGAACTCACCTACCGAGGCTTCTGTACCAACTTCTCAGACTTGTTTAAGGGACAAACTTAACTTTGTAGTTCGATCCATAGGAAATTTATTGCAACAACTACAAATCATAAGTTTGTAAAAGTGAATTAACCGTTTTTAGGGTTCCGTATCTCAAAAGGTAAAATGGGAATCCATATAAGATCTCTTTCTTATCCGTCTGTTCGTCTGTATGTCCGTGTGTCACCACCGATTTTCTCAGGAACGGGTGGACCTAGCAAGTTAAAATTTATACCAGATACTGATGTTTATAGTCCTAATTAGATATATAAAAATCAAGGTCCTGAGTCAAGACGGTAATAAGATATAGACATATTTCGATTTTCGCGAAAACTTGTAAGTACCCAAATTTACCTTATTTTAACTTTTTTATTTTTCCGAATTTTTCCTTTACTTGTGCTGTAAGACTTTGTTTTTGACCATAGTTGACAATTCTAGGTCAACCGGAAGTACCCTATAGGTTTTGGGTCGAAAACCTGTAGGGTACTTCCCGTTGACCTAGAATCATGAAATTCGACAAAGAGCAAGGTCTTACAGGACAAAGAAAGGATAAATTCCAAAACGAAAAAAAAAATTAAATGGTGTCCAATACATACATAATTAACGCCAGTTAAGATATGCCTCTGAGTTATATGAGCGCTCATACAATTTAGGGGTAGCTAGCTTAACTAGCACCAAACTTAAATAAGTGAAATATGTAAATAAAATTGTGCCATTGTGTAATTTACTTTATTCATTGTAGACGCTAATTAAGATAGGCCTCTGAGTTATATGAGCGCTCATACAATTAAGAGTTCTAGCTTAACTGGAACCAACCTTAGAAAATGTAAATAAATAAAATTGTGCTATTGAGTGATTTATTTTCGTCGCGTCGTTCGCGTATGGCGCGCCCTTACTCAAGTTATTTCCTCGACAGCTCAGAATCGGTAAGGAGGTGAGGAAGCCTCGATTGTTGGAGCGAACAGAGTGTCCATTCTATACGTAGTATCTGTTCTGAGTCGCATCGGTTTTGTTAGTCGGCACCGAGAACAGATAATAATACTACGTATAGAATAGACACTTTGTACCACCCACCAATCGGGGCTTCCTCACCTTCCTATCAATTCTGAGCTGTCGCGGAGCTAAGTTGAGCAAGGACGTGCAAAACGAGGACGACGTGACGACGCAACAAGACAGTTGTTTTAAAAACATAACCCTCCTTCTTCCGCAGTCGGGTGACTGCGAAAGGAGGGTTAATTTTTTTTCGAGTGTATGTATATATGAATATATATACATATATATTTACATATATATGTATGAATGTATGTATATATTTGGCACGCCCTAGAGCCTGAATGGCTTATCGTATTTGTATGTGAGTGATGTCAATAGATTACATCAAGTATTAGAAAGATGCTTCTTGTTTTCAAAAAGCTTCGTTCAATTGCAGACGAGAATACTATCAGATCTGTATATACAAAGTTTTGAATTCCCGCCATACTTGCAGGGGTAGGTATACTCCATGTAAAGAACACGAATCAGTAAAAAAATATATATTAAAAAAATATTTATAATGAACTAGGTACATGAAATCAAACCTTCCTAAATCGACTCGCTCTTGGCGAACTACACGCACTCAGTCATAGCGCCGCCACAGGCGCCGCATTGCTTTTCGGCAAAAATCAAAGGGGCCGCGTCCGTCGGCGGCGACCGGTGAAACATGTTTGTGTTATTATTTCGTTTCGTCACTTCATTTTAGCCTAGTTGTGAGTCGTAGTCACTTGTTATTGCCAAGACAAAGTTTGTAGAAAAGACAAAATAAAAGAGTAACATCGTTTAAAAAACTAAAACATTCGACTCAAATGCCGCGCTATATTTTCAGTACAAAGTTTGAGGTGTTTATCTCCATATCTCTGGAGATACATGGAAGGGAGGATAGCTGGAGGGGAGGGGATGTGAAAGTGAGGGTAAGGGGGAGGGGAGGGGAGCAAAGGGGAGGGTAGGTAAGTGAGGTGGAAGTGAGGAGGAAAGGGGAGGGGAGGGTATGTGAGGAACGGAGGGAAAGGGGGAGTAGCGTGGCGTGGTACGGCGCAATGTAGTTGGGATACGTATGTGTCTTATTTGTGAATGCTACCCAAAGACACTATTCCACGCGAACGAAGTCGCGGGCACAGCTAGTATTTATATATACATGTATATATATGTATATATATATATATATGTATATTTAAAGTTTGTTAGCGGATAACCGCGTCGTTTATCAACCGATTTTGATTTTTTTTTTTGTTGGAAAGGAGATATATATAAAGAGGTCTGATAAGTATCTCCAGAGATATGGAGATATAAACACCTGAAAATTGGGACTGAAAATTAATAGCGTGGCATTGAAGTCAGTTCTTTTAACCGACTTCACAAAAAAGAAGGAGGTTCTCAATTCGTAGGAATCTTTTTCTTTTTTTTTATGTATGTTCACCGATTACTCGAAGATACCTGAACCGATTTGGAAATATATTTTTTTGTTTCAAAACATACCCTTCCCAGGTGGTTCCATTTAAATTTTAACGAAATCGGCCGAACCGTTTTTAATATATCAACATTTGTATTACGGCGCATTTACTTATCTCGACGACTTACTACTTGGCTGGCACTTTACCACAGATTATATAATAGTTACTACGTAACAGATACTTCACTCCCCTACAAAAACACAATACCAACGTTTATTTTAGACTATACAAGCAAAAATGTGTCTAAGGCGCTCGACCTAGCGTTGTTATCTTCGTTTAGCGCGCGATGTACCGGCGCGCCCCGAAACAGTAAAGGGTTGACTCAATTAACTAAAAAAAAAGTTTACGAATTATTTTTATTTACCTCACAAAATTACATCAAAGTTCCTAACTAAGAGTCGAATTTTATGTCGGAAAAGTGAATTTTACGCCGTCTTGTCATTTTTGTATCGGTAGCATAAAAAATGAAACATATTGTGCTTGTTTTTTGTCAAACCCGCAAAATGGCTATGAAAAACTTAAATCGTTTCTAAGATAGAATACGAATGCGCAGTTATCCCGTCATTAGAATAATAATATACGTTGCGCGCGCGTGAGCATTGACAACCGACTGGCAGATAGTACCGGCGGCGGCGCAGGTGACGAAAGTTTAGATATGAATCGCAGTAGCTATTGGGCGAGTGAGGGAGGCCTGTACTAGCACAGATTATGTAATAGTTACTACGTCTACTGGCTACTTTGACTAGCGCGACGTTTGAAGTCGTTTCTTTTAGTTTTTTAAACGATCTTAAATTATTTAGTTTTGAACGATCTTATCTGAAGTCGATTAAAATAAAATAAATAGTTTTTCTTTTTCCATACAAGTTGTTCGTACCCGTCAAACAGGATGCGTTTATTTCATTTATTATCAAAACAGAAATTTTTTAGGGTCCCGAACCCTAAATGACCCTAGGGACTACTTAGACTTCGCTGTCCATCCGTCCGTCTGTCTATCCGCCTTTCTCAAAGCTGTATCTTCTTTACCGTAATATGTAGATACTTGACATTTTCACTAAGTATGTATTATTATGGGGATTTAACAACAAATACTAAAAACTAAAATAAAGCTAAAAATAAAACTGGCTAAGTCGAGTTGAACTCGCCCGCCGAAGCTTCCGTACTAACCAATTAAGCTAGACTTCTAAATTGTATCAGCGCGCATATAACTCAGATATATCATATAACATTAATTGGCGCAAACTATGTGTACACCATGTAATTTTTTTATTTTTTGGAGTTTTTCCTTAATTTGTGCTGTAAGACCTTGCTTCATGATCTTGCTTGCCAAATTTCATGATTCTAGGTCAATGGGAAGTACCCTATAGGTTTTCGACCCAAAACCTATAGGTATTCCGGTTTACCTAGCATTGTCAATTTTGGTTATAAGCAAGGTCTTAGAGCACAAGTGAAGGAAAAATTCCGAAAAATTAAAAAGTTGAAAATTAAGGTACATTTTGGTACTAACAAGTTGTCACTAAAATGTAAATTTGCCCATATCTTTTTATTGTGTTGACTCAAGACCTTGATTTTTATACACCCAATAGGGACTATAGACCTCAGTATCAGGTAGTTCTTAACCTACTGTAAGTATGTATACCTAAGTAATTTTGAGTGAAATCAAGGTCATACAGCCCAAGTAAAGGAAAACTTCTGGAAAGTAAAAAAAATGAAAATGAAGATACATTTGGATACTTACAAGTTTTCGCGAAAATCTTAATACATATGCATATATCTTATTATCGTGTTGACTCAAGACCTTGATTTTTATATTTCTAATAGAGACTATAAACCTCAGTTTCTGGTATAAATTTTAACTTGCTAGGTGTACTCGTTCCTGAGAAAATCGGTGGCGACACACGGACATACTGACGGACAGACGAATAAGAAAGTGATCTTATAAGGATTCCTTTTTTACCTTTTGAGATACGGAACCCTAAAAACGGTCAATTTACTTTTACAAACTTAGGATTTGTAGTTGTCGCAATACATTTCCTATGGATCGAACTACAAAGTTAAGTTTGTCCCTTAAACTAGTCTGAGAAGTTTGTACGGAAGTCTCGGTGGGCGAGTTCAACTCGAATTTGCTGATTTTTAGGGTTCCTATTACTGAGATTCCGCAGTCCGTCTGTCTGTCTGTCTGTCTGTCTGTCTTTCTGTCCGTCTGTCAGCAGGCTGTATCTCATGAACCGTGATAGTTAGACAGTTGAAATTTTCACAGATGATATATTTCTGTTGCCGCTATAACAACAAATACTAAAAACTTTTACTTTTAGTAACGTCTCGTTGGATGTGTCTCGTTCGGACTCATCATTACTAGCTGAAGATGTTTACCATCCTTCTTTGCAATTAGATGCGACAGACTTAATGTTGCCCCTTAAAAAACGCAGCTCATTGTGTAAATACTGTTTTAAAAAGGCTGACTATGATAAAATTAATAAATATTTAGCTAATGTTGATTGGGATACCTTGTTAACGGGCGAGGCAATCGATATTATTGCACAACAGTTTTATGCCCAATTACGACTAGCTATTGAAGAGTTTGTTCCAAAAATTAATTACACTTCTACGGAAAACTATCCCATTTGGTACTCCAGGCCCCTTATCCACATTATCAAAGATAAATTAAATGCACATTCTAGCTGGAAAAAGGATGGTAACCCAAGAGATTACGATGAGTTTTCATTGTTTAGATCTAGACAAAAACTAATACAGAAAAAATGTTTTAGTTCACATATTGAAAGAATGCAAACGCTTCTTAAAAGGAACCCAAAATATTTATGGTCTTACATGAAATCGTTGCGTAATAACAGCACGGGCTATCCGAATACTTTAACACTTGGTGATCAAATATATAACAGTGAGTCTGATATTTGCAAGGGATTCAATAATTTTTTTCATAGTGTCTTCCAAAAACCGGCGTCATCGTACATCAGTAACCTACGCACTTACCCTGAACCTGAAGACTTAGTGCATAACTTAAACATATCTGAGTCTAATATCCAAAAAATATTACAATCATTAGACATCAATAAGGGACCAGGGAGTGATGGTATACCGCCGCTATTTATAAACAGGTGTGCTAAATCTCTTAGTTACCCATTACAAAAGATTTTTATGTTATCAGTTAATGTATTCGGGACCTACCCAGATATATGGAAGGAGGCGAAAATAGTACCCATCCACAAGGGAGGATCTCGAAGACATATAGAACATTATCGTCCGATCTCTATATTAAACACATTCAGTAAGATTTTTGAAAAGGTAATCTACCAAACAGTAAGTACAACTATCGGTAAATTAATTCCTGATGAACAACACGGTTTCATGAACAGGCGCTCCACAGTTTCGAATCTGACCGTATTTACCAATTATGTATTGTTGGGTATGGACGAGGGGGCGCAGGTTGATGTTATATACACCGACTTCGAAAAAGCGTTCGATAAAGTCGACCACATCATCCTGCTCCATAAGTTACATGCGCTCGGAATACGTGGCGATCTTCACAGATGGTTCTGCTCATACATCGCGAGGAGGAGACAGGCTGTAGTGATAGGTAGTGCTCGCAGTGACTATATTACGATCGACTCTGGAGTTCCTCAAGGATCGATACTTGGTCCCTTGTTATACAACGCATACCTTTTTGACATTAACACTTGTTTTACAAAGTCAAAATTTATTATGTTTGCAGATGATAAAAAAATCTTTTTAAAAGTTAACAAGGTGACTGACTGTATCAACATCCAGAGCGACTTAAATAGTCTTTGCGAGTACTACACAGCAAACAGAATTACTGTGAACACAGCAAAATGTCTTCAAATATCATTTACCCGTAAAACAAAAATAATTAAAAACACATATTACATTGATAAAACTCCAATCAAAAAGGTAGATTCAGTACGTGACCTTGGTGTAAGACTTGACCGTAAAATGAATCTAGTTGAACATATTGACGATATAGTACATAAAGCTTATAAGCAACTCGGCTTTATAAAACGGGTCTGCAAGTCATTTACAGATATTGGCTGCATCAAGGTCTTATATTTCTCTTATGTTCGAAGCATACTAGAATATGCCTGTAGTATATGGTCCCCTTGTTATATAATTCACACAGAAAGGCTAGAATCTATACAACATAAATTTATAAAGTTTCTTAGTTTTAAGGCATTTAAGCAGTTTGATTCATATTCAGATGCTTGCAAATATTTCCATATAGAACCACTGTCACTTAGAAGAAAGCAATATGACGTTGTTCTGTTACACGATATACTTTCAGGTAAAATAGACTGTCCCGCCTTACTCTCAAATCTAGAATTTTGTACTCCTTTGCGTCGGACACGACATACTCCACTTTTTCATGTACCTCACTCCCACACGAATTATGCCAAAAATTCCGTCTTGTGTCGAGCCGTCCTCACATATAATAAGCAGTATTCTCAGTTGGACTTATTTCATTTGTCTAAATGTGTCTTAAAATTGAAAATAAAAGAACTACACAATACTTGCCACTAGAAAGATACACACACATACACACACACACACACACACACACACACACACACTCACACACGCACACAATGCACGTAACAACTCGTAAATCTACTACTGTTCATTTTTATCCTTATATAATGTTTTATCTATTGTAATCAATTTTGGCCATAGTCTATAAGTTATACACCTATTACTTAGTTCTTAAAATCGCTGTATGATTACTGAAATAAATAAAATTAAAAAATTAAAATTAAAATTAAAACAGAATAAGGTTGAAGATAATAGAGGGTCCCAATACAAGAAACGTGCTTTTTTCGGTATTTCACGCCATCTATGAACACTTAATTAGGTAAACGTCCCAAAGATGGCGCTATATTGAAATGTCGATCCCTAACACCTTTGTTAGACGTAGATGGCGTTATAAGAAACAAAGTGCGTGTCCGACTTGCACTTGGCCAGTTTATTCATTACTAGAAGTGCCCCGCGGCTACGCCTGCGTTAAAAACTTATTTTATTTACTTAAAACTTTTTTTTCTAAAAACGATTTATCATTAAAGACATCAAATAAGAATAAGCCAAAACAGTTCACCCGTTTTCATGTTATCGCGTGACTAAGGCAATTCGGGATTCATATTTATAAAACCCGAAAAACCCAAATTTTCAGACATTGTTACCTTACCCATTTCTAAAAATCCTACAACACGTCCTTTATCTCATCTTGTTTCGGCATACAAATTATGAATCTCCGTTGCGTATCCGGAGGAATTTTTAGAAAATCCTTTCTGAGCGGACACCTACGTTATAATAACTACCTGCATTCTACATTTCATTTAGACTTTGTTACCCCAGTTTATCCTCTTAGGGTGGCATTTTGAAAAAGTCTGAAACTCGTATTTACTTATTTATTTCAGAAGTACTTGTGTGAAATGTCGAATAAAATGTCTATCCAAACTTTGAACCCCCGCTTCATCCCCTTGAAGAGTGAATTTTGAAAAATTCTTTCTTAGACCTAAGTTAAAATAACTATCTGCATGCCAAATTTCAGCGCAATCCGAAAAAATATTGATTTCAGACATTGTTACCCCACTTTACTCTTTTAAGGGTGGAATTTCGAAAGAGCCTGAAACACGTATTTACTTATTAAGTACTTGTGTTTAGTTTCGAATATAAAATACTATCTTATCTTGTTTCTCCATACAAACTTTGAACCCCCCCGAAAATCCTTTTACAGAGGGAATTAACGTCATAATAACTATCTGCATGCCAAATTTCAGCACAATCCGAAACAATATTGATATTCACACTTTGCTACCCCACCCCATCTCACCCTCTTAGGGGTTGAATTTCAAAAAACCTGAAACATGTATCTTCTTATTTTTTTACCGGAGAACTTGTTTGAAGTTTCGAATAGAAAATACTATCTCATCTTGTTTCTCCATACAAACTTTGCAACCCCGTTTCATCCCTTTCAGGGGTGAATTTTGAAAAATCCTCTCTTAGAGGTAACAAACGTTGTAATAACTATCTGCATGCCAAATTTCGGCGCAATCCGAAACAATAGAATTACAAAAAACCTGAAACACTCATTTTCTTATTTTTTTACTGGAGCACTTGTATGAAGTTTCGAATAGAAAATACTATCTAATCTTGTTTCTCCATACAAAATCTGAACCCCCGTTTCATCCCCTTCAGGGGTGAATTTTGGAAAATCCTTTCTTAAAGGTAACTTACGTTGTAATAACTATCTGCATGTTAAATTTCAGCGCAATCCGAAACAATATTGATTTTCACACTTTGTTACCCCATTTCACCATCTTAGAGGGTGGAATTTCAAAAAAACCTGAAACATGTATTTAATTATTTTTTTACTGAAGCACTTGTGTGAAGTTTTGGATAGAAAAGACTATCTAATCTTGTTTCTCCATACAAACTTTGAACCCCCATTTCATCCCCTTAAAGGTCGAATTATGGAAAATCCTTTCTTAGTACACCCTTACATACTAAGACAAATATACCCTCCAAATTTCAAGTCTCTACGACCAGCGGTTTAGGCTGTGCATTGTCTGTCAGTCAGTCAGTCAGTCAGTCAGTCAGTCAGTCATTCAGTCAGTCATTCAGTCAGTCAGTATGTCAGGACAAAGATTCTTATAGTATTAGATATGTATTCTGCCAAATTATTCGGTTTTGTTGCCAAATATATTCGGTTCAAGCATTTCTATTTTCTTGACTCATGTAGCCAAGGTGTTGATCTAAAAGACAAAACTTTTTATATAAGACTAGCAGCCCACCCCGGCTTCGCACGGGTAGAACATATATGCCTACAAAATTTGCATCAGTTTGTTGCATCGAATATAAACTATTAACATATTTAACAATCATCGTCATATTTCAACCAATTTACATAAAACCTTATCGAATTATGCACCTAAGACCTAAACCTTCCTCATAAACACTCTGGCTATTGATGAAAACCGCATGATAATCCGTTCATAAGTTATTGAGATTATTGCGAACAAACAGACAGACGCAGTGATGGACATTGTTTTATAATACTTACGTAGTGATATTGGACGGCCCTTTGGCGTAAAGGATAGTTACCCTGGTTCTGACCCGAGGGTCGTTGGTTCTAATCCTAGCTATATACCTTCCAATGAAAGTTTTATGTGCCTTCATGAATCATGGGTTATCGTGGGATCATTAATTCTACCAGTAATTAAGATAGTTTAAAAACTAAAACAACTGACTTCAATGCCCCGCGAGTCAATTTCAGTAGCAACTTCAGGAGAGGTTTATCGTCATATCTCTGAAGGTACTTATCACATCTCAATGAAATTACAATGGGACCACCTCGGAAACGTACCCTACCGATTACAAAAATAATAATTCGAATCGGTTCACAATTGACGTAGTAATCGCGTAACATATGCACACAAAAAAAGAAAGAAAAAAAAAATGTACGGTCGAATTGAGAAACCTCCTCCTTTTTTTGAAGTCGGTTAAAGAAGAAACATACAGACGAATTATTATACTATATTGACTTCAAATTGATTGCGATCGGTGGGGATCTACAGAAATGCTAAGCTTATAATAATATTTTCGTAGTAACTATGACCTATTCTGTGGTTTGACTACAAATATTTTATTAATTTTGCGATGCGTGTATGTGAAATCCGTGATATCTTCTAGAGTTTTCATTAGAATCATATACTGAAAAAGACAATTACAATCTATAATATGTGGCCAAGCTAATTAACGTAATTATTTGGATAAGGATTAATACTATATACTTGAAAATAGCCCTGGAAGTTATGTAATATTTTTAACAAAAAATTAAAGATTAAAATGGTTACTGTGAGTCAACCTTAAGAGATAGACATATGCTGTCGCGGACTTTTTTGTAGGTCTTATTAAGTTGTATAACTCTTCCATAGAAAATATTCTTCCATCTGTTTTCAATTGAGCAGCGTTCGTAAGAAACGTGTGTTTTCGACCGTTTTTTTGACCGTTTATTTTCATTTCGAAAGTCCATTCTATATATTGGTGAAAGAATTTTTTAAATCGGTCCAGTAGTTTTTGAGTCAAATCATTACAAACATACAAAAATACAAAAATACAAATGTTCTCTCATTATAATATTAGTATAGATTCATGTTATATTATAAGTCAAAGAAAACATATTTACTTCGTAACCTATAGTTAGTAGGTATAGTCAACAATTATTTTAAGCCTTAAATCAACATTTAATTTAAATCTCACAACAATATTTATTTTTAAACTTTAAATCAACATTTATTTTAAAACTTAAAATCAACATTTTTATAAACCTCAATTAAATCCACATCTCGTTCCTCATCTAACCAGCAGCGGCACGTAGCGCACATGTTAGAACTTGTTTACGCGGCAAAAAAATGTAATGGTAAACCGAATAATTCTGCCGAATATCTGTTTCGCTAAATTTTAAACCGAATAATATTCGGTATTCGGTAATTCGGTGAAACCACTATACGGCGCATCTCTAGTGTTAACGTTCACTTAGTTGGCGTTAGGAGTTCATTAGAGATTCGTTAGATGGCGTTGTAGTAAATAAGCATGTTTAGTATTGACACGGTATTTATATTATCGATGTACTTTGTACTGTATTTTGCCGGCAAATTTTGTTTAATCGGAACCCTACTTGTGCGGGTCCGACTCGCACTTGGCCAGTTTATTCTATAATGAACCAACGTTAATTTGAACCTCCTGTGTGTACTGGTCCCAACATATATGTACGAAGTTGATATTAATCTTCACTTGAGCAGTATTATTGTTCTGTTGTCGTCCGCGTGTGGTGCCTTGCTCAAGCTAGCTCCTCGGCAGCTCCAGAATCAGTGGCGAGGTGAGGAAGCCCCGATTGGTCGGTGGGACAGAGTGTCTATTCTATACGTAGTATTATTATCTGTTCTCGGTGCCGACAAACAAAACCGATGCGACTCAGAACAGATACTACGCATAGAATGGACACTCTGTTCGCTCCAATAATCGAGGCTTCCTCACCTCCTTACCGATTATGTCGAGGAAAAAACTTGAGTAAGGGCGCGCCACACGCGATCGACGCGACGAAAATAAATAAACTTAATACAAACACAAAACATAACAAATAATAAAATAATAGGGGATGAAAGTTTGTATAGAAATATGTAAGGTTCATATGAATGCTCTCCTGAACCGATTTAAATGAAATTTAGTTCGCAGATAGTCTAGAGCCTGAGAAAGGACACAGTCTTATTTTAATGCGAAAAAAAGGGTTGAAAGTGGGATGAAAGCTTGTATGGAAGTATCGTCGTTTTTAGAGCTAGAAGATTGAAACTTATTTTTTAGGCTGTTGATTCGATATAAATAAATATGACATACAACATTTGAAAAAGTTTTACCCTCAAGGGTGTAAAATAACAATAGGGAATAGGGGATGAAAGTTTATTACTTATGATTTGTGGTTGGTGCAATACATTTTCTATGGATCGAACTACAAAGTTAAGTTTGTCCCTTAAACTAGTCTGAGAAGTTGGTACAACTTGGACAAATAAACTGGCCAAGTACAAGTCGGACTCGCACTAGGAGGGTTCCGTACCACATACAGTATTTTATAAGATCGAGCAAAAAATACCACTATCATTTTTCGCCAGCAAAAAATAATAATTAATAAACATTTCATTTCTTATAATGCCATCTAACATCTAACAAAGGTGTTAGGGATCGACATTTCAATATAACGCCATCTATGGGACGTTTACTTAACTAAGCGTTCATAGATAGCGTGAAATGCCGAAAAAAACATGTTTCTTGTATGGGGACCCTCTATTATTTTTAATTTTATTCTGTTCTTATTTGTTGTTATAGCGGCAACAGAAATACATCATCTGTGAAAATGTCAACTGTCTAACTATCACGGTTTATGAGACAGCCTGGTGACAGACGGACAGACAGACATACAGACAGACAGACAGACAGACAGCCAGACAGACAGACAGATAGACAGACAGACGGACAGTGGAGTCTTAGTAATAAGATCCCGTTTTACCCTTTGGGTACGGAACCCTAAAAACCAGCTAAGTCGAGTGAACTCACCCATCGAGGCTTCCGTACCAACTTCTCAGACTAGTTTAAGGGACAAACTTAACTTTGTAGTTCGATCCATAGGAAATTTATTGCAACAACTACAAATCATGAGTTTGTAAAAGTGAATTAACCGTTTTTAGGGTTCCGTATCTCAAAAGGTAAAATGGGAATCCTTATAAGATCTCTTTCTTATCCGTCTGTTCGTCTGTATGTCCGTGTGTCACCACCGATTTTCTCAGGAACGGGTGGACCTAGCAAGTTAAAATTTATACCAGATACTGATGTTTATAGTCCTAATTAGATATATAAAAATCAAGGTCCTGAGTCAAGACGGTAATAAGATATAGACATATTTCGATTTTCGCGAAAACTTGTAAGTACCCAAATTTACCTTATTTTAACTTTTTTATTTTTCCGAATTTTTCCTTTACTTGTGCTGTAAGACTTTGATTTTGACCATAGTTGACAATTCTAGGTAAACCGGAAATACCCTATAGGTTTTGGGTCGAAAACCTGTAGGGTACTTCCCGTTGACCTAGAATCGTGAAATTCGACAAAGAGCAAGGTCTTACAGGACAAAGAAAGGATAAATTCCAAAACGAAAAAAAAAATTAAATGGTGTCCAGAACATACATAATTAACGCCAGTTAAGATATGCCTCTGAGTTATATGAGCGCTCATACAATTTAGGGGTCTAGCTTAACTGGCACCAAACTTAAATAAGTGAAATATGTAAATAAAATTGTGCCATTGTGTAATTTACTTTATTCATAGTTGACGCTAATTAAGATAGGAAGCATATCCGCATTTCATAACCGATATTATGTAACATTATAAGACCGTATCTGTTGTGTTTTTGCATTGTTTTTGTACCCGTTGTTAGTGATGATGTGATCCAAAATAATATGGCAAAGTTGCCTAGAAAATACCTATTCACTTACGGCTTTACTTTTTAACCGATTTCACATTTTTTTTGAGTTTCATAAAGGTATACCGGATATATGGGATACACTAGTATTAAGGTTTCGGGAAGTGGAATGATGGGTATATATTCGCTTAGGGATATATATCCGAAGATATAGATGTGTCCGGAGTTACCCAAGCCTACTAACCGAGAACGACAAACGATAATTGTTATCCGTCCGTCTGTCTATCCGCCTTTCTCAAATCTGTATCTCCTTTACAGTAATAGGTAGATACTTGACATTTTCACTAAGTATGTATTATTATGGGGATTTAACAACAAATACTAAAAACTAATATAAAGTTAAAAATAAAACTGGCTAAGTCGAGTTGAACTCGCCCACCGAGGCTTCCGTACGAACCAATTCAGCTAGATCTCTAAATTGTATCAGCGCTCATATAACTCAGAGGTCTACATTAATTGGCGTATGTATGTACACCTTTTAATTTTCAACTTTTTTATTTTTTGAAATTTTTTCATAATTTGTGCTGTACCTTGCTGCTTGCCAAATTTCATGATTCTAGGTCAACGGGAAGTACCCTATAGGTTTTCGACCCAAGACCTATAGGGTACTTCCGGTTTACCTAGCATTGTCAATTTTGGTTATAAGCAAAGTCTTAGAGCACTTGTTGTGATCTTATAAGGATTCCTTTTCTACCTTTTGAGACACGGAACCCTAAAAACGGTTAATTTACTTTTACAAACTTATGATTTGTAGTTGTTGCTATACATTTCCTATGGATCGAACTACAAAGTTAAGTTTGTCCCTTAAACTAGTCTGAGAAGTTGGTACGGAAGCCTCGGCGGGCGAGTTCAACTCGATTTAGCCTATTTTTTATATATAATATAGAACCTACGTAATTTTGAACCTCCTGTGTGTACTGGTCCCAACATATATGTATGAAGTTGACGTTAATCTTCACGTGAGTAGTATTATTGTTCTGTTTTCGTCCGCGTGTGGTACCTTGCTTAAACTAGCTCTTCAGCAGCTCCAGAATCAGAGGCGAGGTGAGGAAGCCTCGATTGGTGGGTGGGACAGAGTGTCTATTCTATACGTAGTATTATTATTTGTTCTTGGTGCCGACAAAGAAAACCGATGCAACACAGAACAGATACTACGTATAGAATGGACACTCTGTTCGCCCCAACAATCGAAGCTTCCTCACCTCCCTACCGATTTTGAGCTGTCGAGGAACTAACTTGAGCAAGGACGCGCCACACGCGAACGACGCGACGAAAATAAATCACTCATTAGCACTATTTTATTTATTTACATTTTTTAAGGTTGGTTAGCTAGACATCTAAATTGTATGAGCGCTCATATAACTCAGAGGCCTATCTTAATTAGCGTAAACTATGAATAAAATAAATTACACAGAGGCACAATTTTAGTTACATATTTACCTTATGTATTTGGCTCAATCAATTGGCACCAAACTTAAGTTTGGTGCCAATTGAGCTAGACCCCTAAATTGTATGAGCGCTCATATAACTCAGAGGCATATCTTAACTGGCGTTAATTATGTATGTATGGGACACCATTTACTTTAATAATTTTTTCGTTTTTGAAATTTCCCCTTTTTTTGTGCTGTAAGACCTTGCTCTTTGTCGAATTTCATGGTTCTAGGTCAACGGGAAATACCCTACAGGTTTTCGAACCAAAACCTATATGGTGCTTCCGGTTGACCTAGAATTGTCAACTATGGTCAAAATCAAGGTATTACAGCACAAGTAAAGGAAAAATTCCGAAAAAAATGAAAATTAAGGTAAATTTAGGTACTTACAAATTTCGGCGAAAATCTAAATATGTCTATATCTTATTATCGTGTTGACTCTGGATCTTGATTTTTATATATCTTATTAGGACCATAAACATCAGTATCTGGTATAAATTTTAACTTGCTAGGTCCACCTGTTCCTGAGAAAATCGGTGGTGACACACGGACATACAGACGGACAGACGGATAAGAAAGTGATCTTATAAGGATTCCTTTTCTACCTTTTGAGATACGGAACCCTAAAAACGATTAATTTATTTATACAAACTTATGATTAATTGTTAAACAAATAATTGTTTAACAATTTACAAAAATATAAAGTGTGAAACACTTCAAAGAAACATAATATTTAACTTATGATTAATTGTAGTTGTTGCAATACATTTCCTATATGGATCGAACTACAAAGTTCAGTTTGTCCCTTAAACTAGTCTGAGAAGTTGGTACGGAAGCCTCGGTGGCCAAGTTCAACTCGATTTTGCTGGTTTTTATATATAATATAGAACCTACGTAAATTTGAAGTTCGTCCGCGTGTGGTGCTTTGCTTAAACTAGCTCCTCAGCAGCTCCAGAATCAGTGGCGAGGTGAGGAAGCCTCGATTGGTGGGTGGGACAGAGTGTCTATTCTATACGTAGTATTATTATTTGTTCTCGGTGCCGACAAAGAAAACCGATGCAACACAGAACAGATACTACGTATAGAATGGACACTCTGTTCGCCCCAACAATCGAGTCTTACTCACCTCCCTACCGATTTTGAGCTGTCGAGGAACTAACTTGAGCAAGGACGCGCCACACGCGAACGACGCGACGTAAATAAATCACTCAATAGCACTATTTTATTTATTAACATATTTTAAGGTTGGTTCCAATTAAGTTAGACCTCTAAATTGTATGAGCGCTCAGTTCCTTTTTTTACCCTTTGAGAAACAGAACCCTAAAAATGATAATGTAGATATCTAGTTACTGTATAACTGAAGAAGACAAATTGTAGGTAGGTACATAATACATGTATTGGTGGAGTATTCAAAGTGTCCATTCTATATTTTGTTCTGTGTCGCATCCTCGCAGACAAAAAAGTTTTGTTCGCAGTGTGCGCAGCGTGATAGACAAAACTGTCTTGAGACAGTCTTGAGACAGACTTAAGACTGTTTTGTCTATAGTCTGCGCTCAGCCTAAAACCAGTAGGGCTATTCTGTAAGCTAAACTCGGAAGCGAAATTCGCAGTGAGATTTGAATTTTGTGTTACAAAATTCAACCGTATTACAATTGTGTTACGATTTGAATTTCGTAGTACGACTCACCGCGGATTCCGCTTGCGAGATGCGTAAACGAGCTTATAGAATAGCCTGACAGTACATTCTCCTATGTTTGAGTTATTTATCTCCATATCTCTGAAGATACTAATCAGATCTCGATAAAATTAAAATGGGACCACCTCGGAAACGTCCCCTACCTATTAAAAAAAGAATCATTTGAATGCGTTCACAATATAATGCATGTTTATGATGTATGCTATGTTTTTTTTAATATTTTTATTTCACTTATTACATCCATATAACATAATAAAAAAATAAAATACTGTTGGAATTAGTCTAATTATTTTTTAAATAAACATTTAAATATACAAATAAATTTGAGCATTTTAAACGCCATCATTTCCCGAGCTCTTTGGTAGTGCATTGTGACGTCACGCACTTACGTCAGACACACGCCACACGCTTGAAGCAAACTAGCTTGTTTTTCTTTAACTAGAAAAGAAAGAAAGAAAGAAAGAAAAATCATTTATTCAGCAGTCCTCAAGTTACAGTACAGATGAAAAATATATTTGACATTTTGAGCAAAAAACTTAACTAAATAAAACAAGAAACAAAAAGAAATACAATATGAGGTGCTGAAACAGACCAGTCTCAGCACAAATGTCCAGATTCTTGGATCGTAGACCCCAAAACCAAGACGCTGATTTTCAGAATGGCCTGAGAGCGGGAGTAGACTAAGACTCCGCGCGATTAGTGTATTTAGCCAATGGCATGTTTTTATTAAATTATACAGTTTCTCTAATCTCGTACTCATTTTTATCTTTATTAAATGGTTAGTAATATACATTTTTGCACAATAATATGCTGCAAACATAATATTTGGAAAAATATACAATAAGAGCACACCACCATACATATATTTTTATGTTCCCGCGCTCAATGTGTCTATCACGTGAAATAAGTGCATAATGACGTCAACTTTCGATTCGACCAATGGTGATCTGTTTTACAAACTTAAATTTCCCTCGCTTAAATTGAATTTTTAATTTATTATTTTAAGCAAATAAAATGGAATTAAATAAAAAAAAGGTTTTACATATAACTCCAGGACAACAAAGAATCGAAAAATATTTATTTCCAATAAATCTGAGCTTCATGCAAATTCCCTATTGACGGAGTAATCGCGTAACATATAAACAAGAAAAACATACAGACGAATTGAGAACCTCCTCCTTTTAAGTGAAGTCGGTTAAAAACGTTTTTAATCGAGTTCAACTTTTGAGATGTTTAATCACGAAGCAAGTGCATCAGTTTCAATATCGCGGAAAATATCGTTTGCGCGATGCAGGATCTCATACATTTAGGCAATATTTAAGGAAGAGCTATTAAAATCTACGCTAGCGCTATCTCTGGGTTTTATTTGTCCTTACTATGCGAAAGTAACTCTGTCCGTCTGTGTGTCTGTGCCACTTTCACGCCAAAACTACTGAACCGATTTAAATGAAATTTGGTACACAGATAGTCTAGAGCCTGAGAAGGCTACTTTTTAATGCAAAAAGAGGGTTGTAAGGGGGTTGAAAGGGGGGATGAAAAATTGTATGGAAGTATTGTCATTTTTAAAGCTAGAAGCTTGAATCTTATTATTTAGGCTGTTGATTCGTTAACAATAAATATGATATAAGGGAGGGGAGGGGAAGAGGGAATTCGCGCTGCGTGGTGCGGTGTAGCACAGAATAATGAATAGTACAAGGGTGTAGTTAGGATACGTATGTGTCTTATTAGTTAATGCTACCCAAAGACACTATTCCACGCAGACGAAGTCGCGGCACAGCTAGTATTATATAGATAAACTGTCTCAGAGATTTAGGAATAGAAGGGTTAAGAGGACGCTCCCTGCAGAATGCTATACTTTGCCTAATGACAGTAAATCAACCAATAATATTAATGAAGTCAAACTTAAATATTAGATTTTTCAATGTTTTTTCTTTCGTTTCACAGAACAGAAACATAATTGAAAATAATTTGCTCGATAGTTTATTTTTTTGAAAGTTATGCCTTTTTTTTCATTTTTCTTGTTTGTCTCTCAAACAGATTTAGTTACATATACAAAATAAATACTATCAAATGTAAAACATGGTTTATAAGAATCTCCCAGGACAATTTTCTTCAAAACCAATTCATATTCTCATAATTAATTAAATTAGTTTTGCGACTTACGTCCTTTACATCTGTGCAAGAATACGATCAATAGGTTGATTGCGATATTGTACCATATTCCCGGCGCATTACGTATAAAAATATACTTGCAAGTGAGCAGCACTCGAAACATATTGAATCTAGAGTCAGTCGGCCAGTCTACCGAAACTGCAGTACAAAAAAAAAGATCTATGAAAACTAATAAAAAGGGGGGCGCGTCCGATGGAAGTCTATATTCGTCTCACTCACTATTTCTTACTTTGACGTCGTTACTTCTCGTTTTGACATTTCGCTATTTGGTCAGTTTGCTCTATGGGAGTCCCGACTCTTCTTAACGTAGTGGTTATATTCTCTTTGCAGTCGGCCGCGAGCCTCTCCGAGGTGAGGATGCGCGCGCCGACTTCGCGTGCATCTGCGATCTTTCGAGATTTTTTAATAATAGTAAATAAGGCCTTACAAGGATAAGATTCAAGACAGACCTTCAAGATTCGAAAATGTACCTACTAATTTTTTTTGGAGCCAAACAAGCACCTGTCATTTACCTAAATATGTTTACCCATAGTAACTATGAAGTAAGCAAGGCATCGACCTCTGAGGTCACAGATTAGAACATAATTATAGGACCGATTGTGTTGATGTTTCGCGCGATTATATGTGGGTATTGTTTTGGTTGTAGGAACCAAACGGCTGGACCGATTTCAATGAATGAGGTATTGAACTACTGAGTTTTATCCTGAGAAATATAATATAATACATATAATGCGAAACCGTAAGGCAGTTTCTTATTTGAATTTAATACAACATACAGATTGTTTTATAATTACAACTGGATTATAATTGTTCTCTCACAAACACTATAGGTATTTAGACGTTTTTTATTTTTATTAGTATTTCGTTATTGTAGTATTATCATAAGTAAGATAAAAACTAACAACGAAAATTAGTTTGAACGAGATACCTACAATCAGCAGGTTTTGGGATATGGCGACCGCAAAGATAACTTTGTTTTTCATACAAATACTATGAAAAACAAAGTTTATTTTTAGGGTTCCGTAGCCAAATGGCAAAAAACGGAACCCTTATAAATTCGCCATGTCTGTCTGTCTGTCCTTCCGTATGTCACAGCCATTTTATTCCAAAACTATTAAGACTACAGAATTGAAACTTGCTAGGTAGATGTATTCTATAAACAGCTTTCCGAATATTGTACAAAAATAAAAAATATAAAAGTTATAAAAAAATTTTCTTCAAACTTATACGTGTGGATAGGTCTTTAAAAATGACATTGAGGTTCCTAAAATCATTTTTTCTTAAAGTCAATCATTTAAAAGATAGGCCCGTCTAAAGTGGTAAAATGTGTGTCCCCCCCCCCTTTAAATTCTAAAGTAAGGGAGTGAAAAATCTAGAAAAAATATATTCTGTAGATCTTAATAAAAACTTTCAACGAAAATTGGTTTGAACGAGATACAGTCAGCAGTTGTTGAGATATAGCGACCGCAAGTATAACTTTGTTTTTCATACAAACACTATGAAAAACAAAGTTATTTTTGTAGTTGCGAAAAATCATAGTTATAGAACTATAGAACTATTGTGTTACGGAACCCTACGAGTACGAGTCCGACTTGCACTTCGTCAGTTTATTTAGTTTCGAAAAATCATGGTTATAGAATAATTACTGTGTTACGGAACCATTACTGTGTCGTATGTGATGTACCGGCGATTTGAGAACCTCCTCCATTTTTTTCCTCCTCGTTTTTATGGTTCCGTAGCCGAATGGCAAGAAACGGAACTCTTATAGATTGGTCATGTCTATCTGTCCGTATGTCACTTTTTTCATCTTTAAAAATAACATGAAGGTTTCTAAAACCATTTTTTCTCAAAGTCAATCATTTGAAAGATAGGCACGTCTAAAATGGTAAAATGAATGTCCAACCCCTCCCCCCCCTCCCCTCCTCTTACTTTTAAAGTATGGGAGTGAAAAATCTAAAAAATACATATGCTGTAGATCTCAATAAAAACTAACAACCAAAATTGAAATTGGTTTGAACAAGATACAGTGAGCAGTTTTGAGATATAGCGACCGCAAAGATAACTTTGTTTTTCATACAAACGCTATAAGAAACAAAGTAAATTTTTTGGTGGCGAAAAATTAGTGTTATAAAATATTCTACTGATAGGGAACCCTACAAGTGTGAGTCCGACTTGCACTTGGCCTATCTATCTAATACTATAAGAATCTTTGTCCTGACATACTGACTGACTGACTCACTGACAGACAACGCACAGCCTAAACCACTGGTCGTAGAGACTTGAAATTTGGAGGGTATATTTGTCTTAGTATGTAAGTTTGTACTAAGAAAGGATTTTCAAAAATTCACCCCATAAGGGGATGAAATGGGGGTTCAAAAATTGAATGGAGAAACAAGATTAGATAGTCTTTTCTATCCGAAACTTCACACAAGTGTTTCAGTAAAAAAATAAGTAAATACGTGTTTCAGGTTTTTTTGAAATTTCACCCCTAAGAGGGTGAAATGGGGTAATAAAGTGTGAAAATCAATATTGTTTCGGATCGCGCTGAAATTGGGCATGCAAGTAGTTATTACGACGTTAGTTCCCTCTGAGAAAGGATTTTCCAAAATAACCCTCGGAGGGGAGGAAACGGAGCTCAAAGTTTGTATGGAGAAACAAGATTACATAGTCTTTTCTATCCGAAACTTCACACAAGTGCTTCAGTAAAAAAATAAGTAAATACGTGTTACAGGATTTTTTGAAATTCCACCCCTAAGAGGGTGAAATGGGGTAATAAAGTGTGAAAATCAATATTGTTTCGGATCGCGCTGAAATTTGGCATGCAAGTAGTTATTACGACGTTAGTTCCCTCTGAGAAAGGATTTTCCAAAATTAACCCTCGGAGGGGATGAAACGGAGCTCAAAGTTTGTATGGGGAAACAAGATTAGATCGTCTTTTCTATCCGAAACTTCACAGAAGTGCTTCAGTAAAAAAATAAGTAAATACGTGTTACAGGTTTTTTTTAAATTCCACCCCTAAGAGGGTGAAATGGGGTAATAAAGTGTGAAAATCAATATTGTTTCGGATCGCGCTGAAATTTGGCATGCAGGTAGTTATTACGACGTTAGTTCCCTCTGAGAAAGGATTTTCCAAAATTAACCCTCGAAGGGGATGAAACGGGGGTTCAAAGTTTGTATGGAGAAACAAGATTAGATAGTCTTTTCTATCCGAAACTTCACACAAGTGTTTCAGTAAAAAAATAAGTAAATACGTGTTTCAGGTTTTTTTGAAATTTCACCCCTAAGAGGGTGAAATGGGGTAATAAAGTGTGAAAATCAATATTGTTTCGGATCGCGCTGAAATTGGGCATGCAAGTAGTTATTACGACGTTAGTTCCCTCTGAGAAAGGATTTTCCAAAATTAACCCTCGGAGGGGATGAAACGGAGCTCAAAGTTTGTATGGAGAAACAAGATTAGATAGTCTTTTCTATCCGAAACTTCACACAAGTGCTTCAGTAAAAAAATAAGTAAATACGTGTTACAGGTTTTTTTGAAATTCCACCCCTAAGAGGGTGGGTGAAATGGGGTAATAAAGTTTGAAAATCAATATTGTTACGGATCGCGCTGAAATTTGGCATGCAAGTAGTTATTACGACGTTAGTTCCCTCTGAGAAAGGATTTTCCAAAATTAACCCTCGGAGGGGATGAAACAGAGCTCAAAGTTTGTATGGGGAAACAAGATTAGATCGTCTTTTCTATCCGAAACTTCACACAAGTGCTTCAGTAAAAAAATAAGTAAATACGTGTTTCAGGTTTTTTTGAAATTCTACCCCTAAGAGGGTGAAATGGGATGGAATGTGATACACACAAAAAAAATTGGCCAAGTGCAAGTCGGACTAGCACTCGTAGGGTTCTGTAACACAGTAGAGTATTCTATAACTATGATTTTTTGCAACTACAAAATAACTTTGTTTTTCATAGTGTTTGTATGAAAAACATAGTTATACTTGCGGTCGCTATATCTCAACAACTACTGACTGTATCTGGTTTAAACCAATTTTCGTTGAAAGTTTTTGTTGAGATCTACAGATATATATAATATATTTTTTCTAGATTTTTCACTCCCTTACTTTAGAAGTTAGGGGGGGGGGGGGGGACACATTTTACCACTTTAGACGCGCCTATCTTTTAAATGATTTACTTTGAGATAAACTGGCCAAGTGCAAGTCGGACTCGCACTCGTAGGGTTCCGTAACACAGTGGAGTATTCTATAACTTTTATTTTTCGCAACTGCAAAAATAACTTTGTTAGGGTTCCGTAGCCAAATGGCATAAAACGGAACCATTATAGATTCGCCATGTCTGTCTGTCTGCCCCCCTTAAGCTTTTATATTTTTTATTTTTGTACAAAAATCGGAAAGCGGTTTATACATCTACCTACCAAGTTTCAATTCTGTAGTCCTAATAGTTTCGGAATAAAATGGCTGTGACATACGGACGGACAGACAGACATGGCGAATCTATAAGGGTTCCGTTTTTTGCTATTTGGCTACGGAACCCTAAAAATGATTTTTGGAACCTCAATGTCATTTTTAAAGACCTATCCATAGACACCCCACACGTTTAGGTTTTAAGAAAAATTTTTTTTTGTTCCAGTTTCATGTATCGGATACCCCCGCTTAAACTTTTATATTTTTTATTATTGTATAAAAATCGGAAAGCGGTTCAAGAATACATTTACCTACCAAGTTTCAAGTCTGTAGTCGTAATAGTTTCGGAATAAAATGGCTGTGACATACGGACGGACAGACAGACATGGCGAATCTATAAGGGTTCCGTTTTTTGCTATTTGGCTACGGAACCCTAAAAATGATTTTTGGAACCTCAATGTCATTTTTAAAGACCTATCCATAGACACCCCACACGTTTAGGTTTTAAGAAAAATTTTTTTTTGTTCCAGTTTCATGTATCGGATACCCCCGCTTAAACTTTTATATTTTTTATTATTGTATAAAAATCGGAAAGCGGTTCAAGAATACATTTACCTACCAAGTTTCAAGTCTGTAGTCGTAATAGTTTCGGAATAAAATGGCTGTGACATACGGACGGACAGACAGACAGACATGGCGAATCTATATGGGTTCCGTTTTTTGCCATTCGGCTACGGAACCCTAAAAAAGACGATTTGAGAACCTCCTTTTTTTTGGAAGTCGGTTGCAAATAAATTCGTTCACAAAAGGAATAATACAGACTTCAAATGCCGCGCTAGTCATTTTCAGTACTAGGTTTATGGTGTTTATCTTCATATCTCTGCAGAACTAAACATATCTCGATGAAATTTAAATGGGATCATCTGTTATACTCATTCAAATAAAAAAACAATTTTCCAAATCGGTTCAAGCGTCTTCGAGTAATCGGTCAACATACATAAAACAAACAAAAAATCCGACGAATTGAGAACCTTCTCCTTTTTTGTGAAGTTGGGTTCTCAAATAAATACAAGTTTACAAAAACAACGCAAGGAGTGTTGTACGAAAAATAAGACTATACTATTTTTAACCGACTTCACAAAAATGGAGGAGGTTCTCAATTAGTCAGAATATAAATATATATTTATATATATCTTTTCTGTTAATATATTTTATATATATATATATTATGTTATAATGTTCGATTTGGAAAATCCTTTTTAAGCCGTAATACGTAATTTTAAACCTTAAATGTACGTATTTATATATAGTATAGCTCTGTAGGTAGTAAGTAACTTCGGCTGCCGCGCCACGGGCCACGCGGTCATTACCGTCCTGTAGGGCTATTCTGTAAGCTATCTCGGAAGCGGAATCCGCGGTGAGATTTGAATTTCGAATTACGAAATTCAACCGTATTATGAACGTGATACGATTGAATTTCGTAGTACGAAATTCGAATCTCACCGCGGATTCCGCTGTCGAGATTGCTAACAGAATAGCCTAGCTGCTCGGCTCGGCGTGTCCGCTAGCAAACGAGGTCGCAAGTCGAGTGTGGAGCGCGCATGCGCGAAATTACAGCGCGTTCCCCCGCGCCTGTATCGTTACCGGGGGTGCCGCGGCGTGTGTAGGCGGAGCAAGCGTGGGAAAAAAAATCTCAAGCGGGCTCTTAAAGGTTATAAGGTAAGGCATTCAGCGACCGGGTGCGCAAGATGCTACTCCGTTTGTTACGTAGAGGGAAAATTTACTAGAGAGATTCTCTTTGAGAGAACATTAGCGTATGCGAATGAAATAGCTATTTGAGATATTACCCGACTAAAATTATGAACACGTGATACATATGCCAGCTATAAGATAAAATGAACAACGTATATAGGTCGGGTCATACATGACAGCGGGTGAAAGCCAATGGGTGCACTAGAACTTGGAGCCAGTGCTGGAGCCAGTTTGTAATTTAGCATACGCAGAGAAGGATAAAAAAAATTTTGTTCATCTCGCTCTCTCATACTAGTGATTGTATAGTTTTATCTTCTCATATTGTTACTTTTATTTTAAGGACGTCTATTTTAATATAGTTTGTGTATGGTTTGTTACCTGGCCTATATATATGCCCCTATCACGAAATTCGATAGGTATTGAAATGATCGAACATGACAGAGATGGAGCTATACAGCCTACATAGCTGCGTCCCCGTCATTTGTTCATTTCGTTCATTCATCAAACTTCGTGATAGGCCCCCTGTTTGAAACGAACGCTGCACGCTCCGCCCCGCCCGACGCGATGCCCGACGCTCTCGGCCATCGACGTCATAGCATGACGTCTATGACGTCGATGCACGCGGTGCAGCGGGTGCAGCCCGACGCACGGAACGCGCGTCGGCCGCGCGGCGCCGCGTATTATTTCAAAATGTGTATCTATTTGTGTAGTAAATGATTCAAGAGGAAGGTTTGATGTATTATAATAGCCTTACTACCTAAAATAACTTTTTTTTTCTATAATATACATTCGATAGATCGAGGAGTTTTAAGTTCGATTTTTATAATTGTTTCTGTGGTTGACCGATTGTTACGGAGCTATTGTTGTTATGCAACAGTTACATAAACTACTATTACTTATAGTACATTGTTTACTTTAGATCAATAAAAAAACAATTACAGCATAATTAATTTTCATATTTATTTGTATATATGTATACCTATACTCATTTTCATTTTGTGCCTAAATTTATATACATACTACGCTGTAGCCCTCTTTGGAATCATATACCATTACTATTAATTTTAGATGACGCGATCAAAAATATTTTAACCCAAATTCTTAATTGTTCACTTTCAAATAATTCATGGTGTCAGGCCTCTCTGCCTATTCGGTTTGGAGGCATTGGCATCCGCAAAATTTCAAGTGTTTCGCTACCGGCCTTTTTATCTTCTACTAATAGTGTTTCAGATCTTTTTAAAAAAATAATTTCAAAATCATCATCTGAAATTTCCATAGCATACGTAGAAGAAGCTAAAACGGCCTGGTCTTTGGCTTGTCCAGGGGAGGTCTTACCCAAGAAACTTAGTTCACAAAGGCTATGGGACGAGCCCCTTTGTAAAATTATTCAAGATGAACTATTTCAAAAAAGTGTTGATATTAGGGACCGGGCTCGTCTCCTTGCCACACGTGAAAAAGAATCTGGATACTGGCTACACGCATTACCTTCTTCCAACATAGGTACCCTTATGGACGATGACAGCTTCTCCATTGCTGTGGGATTACGTCTGGGCATCTCCCGGACAGTACCTCACAATTGTCACTGCGGCAGTGAAGTAGACAGATTAGGCCACCATGGCCTGTCATGCCGCCGCAGTGCAGGGCGTCTCTCACGTCACGCCTCTTTGAATGACGTCATTCGTCGGGCCCTTGCCACCGTGAACGTGCCGGCTATATTAGAGCCGAACGGTATATCACGTGACGATGGCAAGAAACCCGACGGTATGACGTTGGTTCCGTGGTGCCGAGGGAGACCGTTGGTGTGGGACGCGAAGTGTGCTGACACGTTAGCAGCGTCCCACATATGCGGGACCTCACGAGCAGCGGGTGCGGCAGCGGATGCGGCAGAAACCCTCAAACGGAGGAAATATGCTGCCATTGGTGATGGCTACATTTTTCTTCCGTTTGGGGTCGAAACAATGGGTCCGTGGGGTCGAGATGCCCGGGGTTTTGTAAAGGAGCTGTCCAGACGTTTAATAGACGTCACTCATGACCAAAGAGCTGGCGCTTACCTCGGCCAACGGATTAGCCTAGCAATTCAACGAGGTAACGTCGCCAGCTTTTTGGGAACGTTACCGGCAGACAGCTGCGACCTAGGTTCTGTTTTTTATTTATAACTAGTTTAATTTTTATTTATAACATTTCAAATAGTTTTATTTATTTTTAAGTTGTATATTTGCTGTAAATATTTGATATAATAATAATGTTTATTAAGAATAAAATAAAGATATATATGTAAATAAATATATTCCTATACTCAAATAAAAACCTATATTTAAGTAGGTTTACTAAATATAAGAGAAGCAATCACAATCGTAATAATCCTAATCTATACCTATACTTATATAATACTAATCTATACTAATAATATAAAGAAATACATTTTTTATAACGCGCTCAAATTTTAAGGTATTTGATGACGAAGCACGTGTCAGGTTTCAACGTCGCGGAAAATATCGTTTGCGCGATGCAGGATCTCATATATCTCATATTACTAATGGTACGCTACATTTTCAGCAAGTAACAAGCTATAAGGTATATTTTTCCCCGTATTCTCACGGAAACCGGACAACGCGAGGAAACCGCGAGGCGCTGCTAGTATGTACATATATAAAACACAAAAAAATGTTTCTACCTAAATCCTAGTAGAAACATAGATTTTAGGTAAAATATATGTTATGAAACGATCCAACCCATGTGCCTAAACCGGTTTCATTAATACGGGTCCCATCCGGAAGAAAGCATGAAACTTTGCATGCATGTAGCTTTCATATATATGTGATTCAATGACGATATGGAAATAAGTCGAGAAATGACTGCTTCCTTTTATCTCCTAAATTCTGGTTTTCTTAATTTTGTACAAAAACGAGGAGTTTACTTTCTTAGTACCAAATCATGTTTGATAAATTACCTACAAAACGATACTAAATTTAACGAGGTAGGATTTATATTTTTTTAAATACAGCTATCAACATATTAAAAAATTATGAACACAGCTCAGGTACAGTTTTTTCGTTCTTGCTCCATTTAAAGGAAAATGACAAGAGTTGTGATAAAAAGGTTATATACCTTATTTATTTAGCTGCAATAAGACACCAAATTCATTATGGTAGATGGATTGGCTTCAAATAATATAACTCTTTTAAGTGTTCCGTACCCAAAGGGTAAAACGGGACCCTATTACTAAGACTCCGCTGTCCGTCTGTCTGTCTGTCTGTCCGTCTGTCACCAGGCTGTATCTCATGAACCGTGCTAGTTAGACAGTTGAAATTTTCACAAATGATGTATTTCTGTTGCCGCTATAACAACAAATACTAAAAACAGAATAAAGTTAAAAATAATAGAGGGTCCCCATACAAGAAACGTGTTTTTTTCGGCATTTCACGCCATCTATGAACGCTTAGTTAGGTAAAAGTCCCATAGATGGCGTTATATTGAAATGTCGATCCCTAACTCCTTTGTTAGATGTTAGATGACGTTATAAGAAATAAAATGTTTATTAATTGTTATTTTTTGCTGGCTAAAAATGATAGTGTTATTTATTGCTCGATCTTATAAAATACTGTAGTGTGGTACGGAACCCTACTAGTGCGAGTCCGACTTTATGTTATTACAAACACTAGTCCTACACCAGCGACTTCATCTGCGTTTAATTCAAATTTCTAACCGGGATAAAAATATTAGGTAAATATAATAGGAGATAAAAAGGGGGGAAAGTGGGGGGAAGCAGTCATTTCTCGACTTGTTGATATATGAAAGCTACATGCATGCAAAGTTTCATGCTTTCTTCCGAATGGGACCGTAAAAAAGATTTTTGTTAGGACAAGGACCCGTACTAAAAGGCAATAATGTGAAGATGGTTTTATTAGACCACTAAAAAAGGCAAAATCGGTCACATTTATCTTTTTTAGCGTAGTAGCACACGCTTGGTATGCGCTAGTAGGTAATCATATATATGTGGAAGTTTGTAAGTTGGTTATTCAATCAAAGATGAAATTTGGTAGCCAGATAGTTTATGACCTGGATTAACACAGAAGCACAAAATAATTAATAGTACAAGTACAGACGATGCACTCCCTGCGAGCCAAAATGCGAGATTAAACCTAGTCAGGGTTGCCAGATATGAGCTAACTCAATTCGCCTAATTTTGCATACCGAGTAGCCTAAATCGCCTAATATATTTTTTTGGACAAATAGCCTAATTAGCCTAACATTTCGAGCTAAGTAGCCTATATTAAGCCCAAATAAAGAAGATACGTAATAAAAGAAACGTAAAGCTATTAACATATTTTTTAGGGTTCCGTACCTCCCTCGAGGGAAAACAGGAACCCTTATAGGATCACTTTGTTGTCCGTCTGTCTGCCTGTCCGCCCGCCTGTCGGTCTGTCCGTCTGTCAAGACCCTTTTTCTTAGGAACGCGTAGAGATATCAAGTTGCAATGTATAACAAATACAGTGAAAAAAATAATCTTGTATGTCAACGCGATCAAAACATATTACCGTTTAAATATCGCATATTTTTAATACAACTATCAAGAAATAATATAATACATTTAGGGTAATCCTGAAGTAGCCTAAATCGCCTGTTCTTTTTTTTCTAGGTAGCCCAGATGGCTACTGGTAGCAGATTGGATTTTTTGGTCGCCATTTGACCCCTCAAGGTAGCCTAAATGGCGAGAATTCGCCTAATCTGGCACCCCTGAACCTAGTTACAACGTCGGTATCGTTCAATATACGCTACACGACTCGGATGCGACCTTTAATGTTCGTCACAGAATAAACTAATAGCAACTAGGAACCGCGTGTTACGCACCGTAAGTCCACGAAAGTCTGTACCTCTCGGTCAGCTGTCTCTTGTTGTAAGGTTGAGTGTTGTGAGAAAACAAATATAGAATAAAGTAGCGCGTCCGATCGAGAGCGCGCGTGACACTACTGACAGAACTTGTTGCCGGCCGGTTGCCGCGTATGTATTAATATTTTTACAGCTACAGCGCGGAGTGCGACAGGCCTGACGTAGGTTATTTATTCTGTGGGTGTTCTTTAGTGAACTACGACATGGGGGCCTATCACGAAGTTTGATGGGGATTGAAATGAACGATCATGACAGAGATGGAGCTATACAGCCTACATAGCTGCGTCCCCGTCATTTAGTTCATTTCGTTTATTCAATGATCACCTGGCAAACTTCGTGATAGGCCTGCAGTTTTATAATCACACATATTACACAAACATGATTTTTCCCCGGTAGGTACACATGCACTTAACTGTGAAAAATATGTGTAACAGTAAAATGTATTGTCACACATAATTTCATGCACTTATTATGGTTTTTCTTATGTGTGTGATCTTTTGTGTTTCTTCAGGCTTGCATTACGCGCAGATTTAAAGTCACACATATGACATGCATATGGTTTTTCTCCCGTGTGTGTTCGTATGTGCTTTTTCAGACATGAACTAAGTGTAGATTTAAAGTCGCACATATTGCACGCGTGTGGTTTTTCACCCATGTGTGTTCGTATGTGATCCTTCTGACGTGTCTTGTGTGCAGTTTTATAATCGCACATATTACATGCATACGGTTTTTCTCCTGTGTGTGTTCGCATGTGTGACTTCAGACTTGAATTTTGCGCAGTTTTATATTCGCACACATCACATGCAAATGGTTTTTCCCCTGTGTGTGTTCGTTTATGAATCGTCAAACCCGAAAGTTGCACGGTTTTAAAGTCACAAATATTGCAGACATATGGTTTCTCCCCTGTGTGTGTTCGTTTGTGCATCTTCAAAACTGAAATGTGAGCAGCTTTATAGTCGCATATATTACAAGCATATGGTTTTTCTCCTGTGTGTGTTCTTTCGTGTCCCATCAGATGTCTAGTATACGCAGTTTTGAAGTTGCATTTATTACATGCATATGGTTTTTCTCCTGTGTGTGTTTTCATGTGTTGCTTCAGATGTGCATTATACGCAGATTTGAATTCACAAATATTACACTCATATGGTTTTTTTCCCGTGTGTGTTCGTAAGTGCACCTTCAGATGTGAATTTTGCGTTGTTTTATAGTCACACATATTACATGCATATGGCTTTTCTCCTGTGTGCGTTCGTATGTGTGCCGTCAAAGACGCCTCGTTGGCACATTTATAGTCACACATACTACATTCATATGGTTTTTCCCCTGTGTGTATTCGTATGTGTGACTTCAATTGTGAATTATTCGCAGCTTTATAGTCACAAAAATTACATTTATATGGTTTTTCCCCTGTGTGTGTTCGTATGTGTGACTTCAGATGTGAAGTTCTCGCAGCTTTATAGTCACAAATATCACACGCAAATGGTTTTTCTCCCGTGTGTATTCGTATGTGCTTCTTCAGACATGAACTAAGTACAGATTTAAAGTCACACATGTGACAAGCATACGGTTTTTCACCTGTGTGTGTTCGTATGTGATTCTTCAGAACTGACTTGTATGCAGATTTATAGTCGCACATATCGCATGCATATGGTTTTTCTCCCGTGTGTGTTCGTATGTGTAACTTCAGACTTGAATTATCAGCAGCTTTATAGTCACACATATCACATGCATATGGTTTTTCACCTGTGTGTGTACGCATGTGTGACGTCAGACGTGAATTATCCGCTGCTCTATAGTCACACATATTACATGCATATGGTTTATCACCTGTGTGTATTCGTCGTATGTGATTCTTCAGAACTGATTTATGTGCAGTTCTATAGTCACACATATCGCAAGCATATTGTTTTTCTGAGTTCTGTTTCTTCTGACTGCCACGTTGTGAAGTTTTAAAGTCACACATACTGTATGAATATTATTTTTATGTTTTTGTTTTTACGTGCCGGTTACTTAACGGCGGCAGATTATTTATATGCAAGGTCGCATTATTAAATCCAAATTGTGTATCCACTTATAAGTGTTCTTAGAGTGTTTCTTAAGAAGAGCAATCAAATTAATCATTAGATCTTCATCTATACTTGTATATCACATCCTATTCACCTACGATAGCTACCTAATTTGACACAGGTAATGATTTCCTTTATGATTTAATGGAAGTAGGCATTAACGAGAATAGATGTAGGTATTCCATTCAGTCTCTCCTACTGGTCCAGTGAAGTTGATGGTGAAGAGCGTGTAGCCCGTTTAGATGATTGTCATCACGTGCGAAGTTCATCACTGTAACAAATGAAGAGACTTTAATTCTTCAGCCACTTCAAACATTTCTCACAAATTCGTGTTCATGAAAGCGAAATACAAAGTACTCTTCAACATACTGACATCATAACATTTTTAAAACTAAAAGATTAACAAAAGAAACAGAGATAGAGAGCTTATATCGTACCCGCCAAATATTCAGACTAGCTGTCAATGAGACATCTAGTGGTGCAATTTAAATGACAAACATGCTGCCTTGCCGCACCTCTGTTGGTTTTTAAGAACTAGTTATATCAAATGCACCTATGTATTCGGGACCTACATAATACATTATGCTTGCAAATATGTTTATTGTTTTGTTTGGCATTTGGCTCGATGTGTGGACGGTTACATCGCCTATTAGCCCGTCGGGTACGTCAAATATACGGCAAACGCTGCCAATATGCAATCACAATTACAAATAGCCATGTGTGGAGCAGGCATAAAAACACCGGTGAAAAGGTCAAAAAGTAAGTAATATCTTCCTAATTTGTTTTTCCCACTGCTTAGATTTTATAAAGGGTTTATGTAGACTACTGCGTACACGTTTTTAGGGTTCCGTAGCCGAATGGCAAAAAAGGAACCCTTAGAGATTCGTCATGTCTGTCTGTCCGTCCGTATGTCACAGCGATTTTATTCCAAAATTATACTTGTGAACAAATAATACGGGTCAGTAACAAAATCATCTGTGTCTTGCAAATTAATAATGTTACGGGCATGGAACTAACATTATATTTAAAGAGAATTTAATACCGTATGACATGGAACCTTAAATATTATGACACGTAGTTTGAATAAACTGGCCAAGTGCAAGTCGGACTCGCACTAGTAGGGTTCCGTACTACACTACAGTATTTTATATGATCGAGCAAAAAATACCACTATCATTTTTCGCCAGCAAAAAATAATAATTAATAAACATTTTATTTCTTATAACGCCATCTAACATCTAACAAAGGTGTTAGGGATCGACATTTTAATATAACGCCATCTTTGGGACGTTTACCTAATTAATCAAAGATGGCGTGAAATGCCGAAAAAAACACGTTTCTTGTATGGGGACCCTCTATTATTTTTAACTTTAGTCTGTTCTTAGTATTTGTTGTTATAGCGGCAACAGACATACATCATCTGTGAAAATTTCAACTGTCTAACTATCACGGTTCATGAGATATAGCCTGGTGACAGACGGACAGACAGACAGACAGACATACAGACAGACAGACAGACAGACAGATAGACAGACAGACAGACAGATAGACAGACAGACAGACGGACAGCGGAGTCTAAGTAATAGGGTCCCATTTTACCCTTTGGGTACGGAACCCTAAAAACAAATAAACAAAACTTCGAACTCGGTAATAAATTCAAATCAGGCATGAAAAGTGAGAAAAAGCAAAAGTAAACTTTTGCTTTTTTCTCACTTTTCTTTTCAATCTGTCAAATCAAAACGATAAAAGGCAGTCATCATCGTCTTTCACGGTCATTATTGAATAACTATCATGTCGCTAACACCAGAAGAATGTACTCCAATCGTCACTATGCTGGAAGAAGGCAGAAATAAGAGAAGTACGACGAGAGTAACAGGCGTGTCACTTTCTACAGTACAAAGAGTCATTTAACGTTTCCGAGAAACTGGGCACAACATTAGTAGGCCCGGTAGACCGAGGTGTACTACTGCTCGAGAGTCGAGAGGATCGATTTAATGTTACGACCATGCTCCGAAATCGACAGTTAATTTGACACCAAATAGACCCGCAAATGGCCCAAAACTTGCAAGGGAACATCGAGTAGCAAGAATTTTTTTTTTGTCAAAGTTGACAAACAGTCAAGCGGCCCACCAGCAGGGCTAGCATGGCCTTATGCCCGGGGGAAAGACAAAATTATTTTCCTCTGTTTTTCGCCAATGACAGGAGATCAACACAATAATTTAAACGCTTGGTGAAGTTTAACCTCGAGTTCTGATTTTGTTTCGTATTAAAAAGTTTTAAAAAAATTGATTAAAAGTCAGCGGGCGTTTATAATTGTCAAGAACTTTACTTATAATTTGCCTTCTCCACCAAACAAAACACGGATAGGTGGAAAAACAACATTTATCCCCGTTTGACATTTGAGGTAGACGTATTTCTCCCTTTCAAAGCAAGAATAACCGAGAAATGCAAAAAATCTGTGACATTTGACCGTTATCAAGGCGAAATTTATCACCGATCTTACGACGTGGGTTTTAATAGAAAGTATTCTATGTCTTATTCCCTAATATTAGGTATACTAGAGTCATATTTAAATAAAATCAGTCTACTGACTATATTGATCATGAAGAGATTAGAACAACAGCGGCAATAGCCCAATGGATAGGGTGTCGGACTGGCGATCGAGAGGTCGTGAGTTCGATCCCCACCCCACCCATTGCACTATTGACGTGAACCCACTCCAGACACAAGCATATTTAGCTTAGTTGGAGGGGTTAACAAGAATACTAGTAATGTGCAACCCACATAGCGAGTAAACTTTATTAAAAAAAAAAAAAAAAGTAGTACTAGTACTATTTAAAATTATAACAAAAAACTTTAAGTATGCCTAAACAATTATGCTCAATTAAAGTTATACGTCACTACATAGTATAAAACAAAGTGTCTGCCCGCTGTCCGTCCCTATGTATGCTTAGATCTTTAAAACTACGTCACGGATTTTGATGCGGTTTTTTTTAAAATAGATAGTGATTCAACAGGAAGGTTTATATGTATAATACACGCATAATATAGCAGATAAACACTGATAATTTTAGAGGTTTCTAATGTAATGTCGTAAATAACTTTTTTTGCGCGTACATTGCAAACGCTGGCTGAACCTTACGAGATAGGTCACCATAATGTGCTACAGTACTGTACAAATACTAACATTTTTAGTTAGCTTCGCTATTTATAGCTATAGATCACAACCGATATAAATCAATTTAATGTCAATATAGTTTGATTGTATCGTATAAAACTAGCTGTGCCCCGCGGCATCGCCCGCGTAACATAATAAAAAGTATCCTATGGCCTTATCCATTAATAAGTACTTACTGCCTATCCCTGTGCAAAATTTCAGCAAATCGGTCTAGCCGTTTGACCGTGAAGAAGTCCCAAACGAACAAATATACAAATTGACTTACGCATATTTGCACGGTGAACAGGCTAGGCCTAGAATGGGATGACTCCCGAGAGCTGTGCTGCCGGAACACCGTAAGGTTAAAGGATATGGCGGCAGATTTTTCCCTTGTTGGTGGTAAGCTACTTTTTGTAGCAAGTCAGGCGGAACATTGATTTAATGATCCCACTACCTGTGTACGAACACCCATAATTGGGGCTCCTATCTCTGGTAATTGGGGCTCCTATCTCTGGTGTGCAGAGTGAATGCTACCAAGAGGATAGCAGCTCACCAAGTACAGCTAATACTGCAAGTTTACATGCACAGACTGACTTGGTTAGGCAGGAAGTAGTGTCAACGTTGCAGTGCACTGGTGCCTCCGAGGTGGACTCTGGCAGTCCTTTACAACTGCCGGAGCCTGCTAGAGAGACCATTGTGTTCAGCGATGAAATGGAAGTAGGTATGGGTAGCTTATTAGACACTAGATTGAACCAAAATGTTTATAACAATTGCTGCCCTAATTTACCAATTACAGATTTATGTAAAAAATAAGCAGCTTTCAGTTTCACAAAAATTGTACTATTATATTGCAGCTAGGTAATAGCACAAACGTTAAAAAAACTGATATTAATATTCTAATTAAACTTTTATCAGACATTGCCAGCAGAGGCATTTGTAAAATAATAGTTTGTTCATTCCCGTATCTAAAAACGAGTAGTTGCACTTATAATGAGCATGCTCATAAATTGAACTTGGCACTGTACAATTTGACGTGTCGCTTGAGCGACTTTTTGTATTTTGAAACTAACAAATTTATTAGTAAAGTAATATTGACAAAGGATACTTTGTATCTCAATAAGACTAATAAGTCGACCATTGCTAAGTTATTAGCATTCAATATATATGACCCTGTTTTACATATTGTAACAGATAACGAAGACGAGCCCCAATGTAGTGGTGTTACTATGCGGGGTAATTGTAGCGTAGTAGACTTAGTTTAAACTAATGTCTAAGACAATGGGGAGGCCTGACTCAATCAACATTTTTCATCAGAATATACAAGGTCTCTCCAGCAAAGCCTTAGAGTTAGAATTATTTCTCGATTTTTATAACGTTGGCATAATGTGTATTACTGAACACTGGTTTGTGAAAGGTACTTTGTTACCAATATTAAAAAATTATACAATTGCCAGCACATTCATTAGACAGAAGGCAATTCGTGGTGGCTCACTAATATATGTAACTGATAATTGTAACTTTAAAGAGCGTAAAGACATAGTAGCTTTGTCTGTAGAACGATGTGTTGAATTATCTTGTATAGAGCTGGGGCAACATATAGTCATCTGTGTATACAGACCTCCATCGGCTGATTATAAAATTTTTGAGACAATTATGGAAGAAGTAATGAGCAAAGTCTTCAACACCTCTAAATCTTTCATAGTTTGTGGCGATTTCAATGTTAATTTAATTGAGCAGTCTCCGCTCAGCGACAAATTAAAAAAAATATTTCTAAGTTTCAATCTGAAGCATCTTTTTAATCAGCCAACAAGAATCACTAGCTCGTCAGCTACCTGCTTGGACAATGTGTTCTGCAACTGTGAACCCGAAAAAATTGCAATTTTTGATAAACTTGGCTCGGACCATCTGGGTCAATGTGTCACTTTTTCATGTAAATTACCCACCAAAGGCCAAGACCATTTTTACAGGCCCATTACCACCAAACGGGTTGAACAGTTTGTGGATATCATTGACAAGCAATTAATGAACCTAAGATTTTCTGAGGATCCTGATGACCTATGCAGTGCTTTATTTCAAATGTTAGATGCAGAGTTCAATATTATTTTTAAAATTAAAATGGTTAGAAAAGGTGCGAAGGTTCGTTTCGATGACTGGGCAACTCCTGGTATTTATAAAAGTAGAAACAATTCGTGTAACTTGTACTCACAAAAAACCATTAATTTACATAATACTAAATTCATAAATCACTTAAAATTGTATTCAAAAACTTTTAAAGTTGTTTGTCAGACAGCAAAATCATTGCATCTAAGTAGAAAAATTAAGCATGCCGATGACAAAATAAAATCAACATGGAAAGTAATTAATACAGAAACTGGAAAAATTAAGCAGAGGGACGGTAAAATTATGTTAAAAGTTAATAATAAATTAATCATAGATAATAATGATGTCGCTAACACATTTGTTGAGTTCTTCTCACAAGTACCTATTATTACTACTCAGCCTTTAAACTCTTCCCCTAAGGATGCTTTTGTTTTACTATCAAAGTGTGTGAATGAATGTGATTCTATGTTTGAGTTCAGACACATAACTTCAATATCAATTATTAAAACGTTTAAAATGCTCAATCAAAAGAAAACCGAGGATCTGTGGGGTACATAAACAAAAGTACTTAGTTATATTATTAATGTAATTAGCCCTCACTTAGCGTTTATTTTTAACAGATGCGTCGATGAAGGTGTCTTTCCTGATGTAATGAAAAAAAGTAAATTAATTCCCCTATTCAAATCAGTGAACAAAAATGACCCTTTAAACTATAGACCAATCTCTATATTACCGGCGCTCAGTAAAGTTTTTGAAAAAGTTATATTAGACCAGCTTTTGGCACATTTTAATATTAATCATCTTTTAAATAACAAAAAATATGGTTTCACTAAGGGGCGTTCCACTACTGATGCTGGAGTAGATCTTCTTAAACATATATTTGATGCCTGGGAGAAAGCACAAGATGCTATCGGCGTTTTCTGTGACTTATCTAAAGCGTTTGATTGCGTCTGTCACAAAACGTTAATTTGCAAATTAAAACACTACGGCGTTAACGGAAAAGCACTTGATCTGGTCTCATCCTACCTCTGTAATAGAATACAGATGGTTGAGGTCAATGGCGTCAGGTCATCTGGATCCCTCATAAAAATGGGAGTTCCGCAGGGATCGATCTTAGAACCATTTTTATTTCTAGTTTATATAAATGACTAGCCGTCTTTCGTGCAAAACTTGTGACATTGTTTTGTTCGCTGATGATTCATCCTTAATATTCAAAATAGATAGATTTCGCCTAAATTTGACGATGTTAACAAATCAATCACACAGGTTTTGAATTGGTTTACAACCAATAACTTATTACTGAACGCCAAAATAACTAAATGTATTAAATTCTCGCTGCCAAATGTTAGAAAGGGTGTCATTAATAGCAGGATATTAATAAACGATGTACTACTAGAATTTGTTGAATCCGCTACATTCTTGGGCATCACCCTGGATTCAAAGCTACAATGGGGTTCTCAAATATCGGCTCTAGCAGGTAGATTGAGCTCCGCTGCATACGCAGTACGTAAAATTAGAAACTTGACTGACGAATCCACTGCTAGATTAGTTTACTTTAGCTAATTCCACAGTATAATGTCCTATGGCATTTTATTGTGGGGGAAAGCCGCCGAAATCCAATCTATATTTGTTTTACAAAAAAGAGCTATTCGATCTATATATACCATGAAGTCGCGAGACTCACTTCGTGAAAAATTTAAGGAGATTAAAATTCTCACAGTGGCATGTCAATATATATATGAAAATATTATGTATGTATGCAAAAATTTGAATGATTATGATAAGAGGTCCGATGTACATAATTTCAATACAAGACACAAAAATAGATTAATTTTACCTCAATTCAGGTTGTGGAAAGTTAGTGGTTCTTTTTTGAGGAACTGTATACGATTTTATAATAAACTTCCTAAAGATATTGATCAACTGTCTATGAGCAGATTTAAAACCTTTGTAAAATCCAATTTAATGAAGAAATCGTACTAAACATTAAATGACTATATGAATGACAAAAATGCTTGGCCTGAATACCCCAAGCTCAAAGATATAATATAAATTGTATGATAACATAATTATTTGTTGTAAATTAAAAAAAATATTTAATATGACTTTAAAAAAATAGCCCCATAGTTTCTTGGTGTTTCTTCTCTGATGGGAGTACTTCCGAAACACCAGTAGATTCAACAGTCAATCAGTTTTCATCTTTTGTTTGCAGATCTAGGGTTGCCTGTAGAGACGGTATTATGCAGCTGATAGACGGACAATCGGTTCCATTCGGAATATGATTTGTACTGCAATTGCAGTCTGCGTTGTATTTATTTATTATGTTTCATTATTTCACAATTTTTTGGATAAAAATTGTCTGAAGTATTGAAACATGCACTGGGTTGCGGGTGCACGTAATAGTACGGTTGGCAACCCTACATTAATCAGGGGAATTAAACACGTGTTTTAAGTGTGACGTTCGACGTCTAGATGAAAGCTGAATGGCTCAATACCTTTGTTTTATTTTTGTAAATTCAAAGCAATAAGTTATGTTTCTGTTATATCTATAATATTTTTTATTGAATATGATCTGTTTAATGTTGTTATTTGACGTGTGTAAGTGCAAATTTTTAATTTGCCCATATACTGAATAAATGCTTTGACTTTGACTTCACGAATGCACATAAAAACTTGAGAAAATGAATTGGTATATATAGCTATTATTATAACCAGCGACCGTCGGGTTAGAAGTCAAGGTAATCTTTTACGCCAACGGCCCGTCCCACGGCCGTCAATATTACGTATCAATTTCACTCGTGCGAATCCGGGGCGGGCTGCTAGTTTATAATATTATTCTTCAGAATATTTTGCTAGAAATATTTATGCTAACAGTAATTATGGCAAGAAATATATGCCAAATAACTGTATGCCAAGTTAATATATTGTTAGAAGATTTCCAACTACCCTCATGGTGCGACTGGGCTCGATAGTATAAAAGCGGACAGCGAGCGGGTATCAGGTCTCAGTGTTCGTGTGGCCGTCGTAATGGTCGGACGTCGTGGTTATGTTGTTAGCTTAGACACAATTATGTAACTGTATTATGTTGAGGTTCTGTGGCATTATATAGCTGTGGGTATTGTGATAGTGTTTATTGTTAACTTATTATAAATTGTTAAACACAATCCAAAATTTCATCGTATCGACGGGACTCGAACCCGCACCCCCCGGATTACACGTCCAGGTGCTCTGCCAATTAAGCCACGGTTCGATACATCGATACGACGAAATTAGTGGATTGCATTTGTTAACCCAATTAGGCATTGGTGGCGCCATCTATGACTACTTATTACGTAAGTTAATCATTCGGAAGAAATCATTACAGTTTTTCAAATCCGACGAGAGATGTTGCACTGCGTAAATCAAATATTATGTTTCTTTAAAGTGTCTCACACTTTATATTTTTGTAAATTGTTAAACACAATCCAAAATTTCATCGTACCGACGGGACTCGAACCCGGACCCCCCGGATTACACGTCCAGGTGCTCTGCCAATTAAGCCACGGTTCGATACATCGATACGACGAAATTAACAATTTACAAAAATATAAAGTGTGAGACACTTCAAAGAAACATAATATTTGATTTACGCAGTGCAACATCTCTCGTCAGATTTGAAAAACTGTAATGATTTCTTCCGAATGATTAACTTACGTAATAAGTAGTCATAGATGGCGCCACCAATGCATAATTGGGTTAACAAATGCAATCCACTAATTTTGTCGTATCGATGTATCGAAACGTGGCTTAATTGGCAGAGCACCTGGACGTGCAATCCGGGGGTGCGGGTTCGAGTCCCGTCGGTTCGATGAAATTTTGGATTGTGTTTAACAATTTACAAAAATATAAAGTGTGAGACACTTCAATGAAACATAATATTGTTATTATGTTGAGGTTCTGTGGTATTATATAGATGTGGGTATTGTGGTAGTGTTTATTTTTTTAGCCTTTTTCACTTCTGGTCGCTAAGATCAGAAGTGGGATAGGTCCACGTGCACTTTACGCTTATAAGCCGTCTCTGACATTTGCCTTGGTCTATTCAAAGTAACAGTTTTGAATAAATTAAGGTGCAACAATGTTTTGAATCGAAGTGATACTGAGATCTGGTTTTTCGTGAATATTGGATTTGCCAGTTAAAGTGTAAATTAGACGTTTGTGTGGGTATTCAGGGTATGTGATATTTCTTAAAGATAAAAAAGACTTCGGAAAAGTAATTTCGTTGAAATTTTTGCAATAAAGGGTAGTTTGCCAGGGTTCTTATCTGGTAGTGTTTACCACCGCGTCCGAATACGAAACGCCACGTGTAAGTGCCGTTGCTTATAACTATTTGATTTTCTCTGTAGTAGCTGTTTAGTGTGATACTACCGTGCAACATAGCTTATAATGCTCGTCGGCAAGTAAACGCGGCGGACAGGATTATTCGAGTATGGTTGGTGTGGATACAGGTATGATTGCAATGTTACTTTTGTTTCGTTACTCGACTATGCGAAGAGGTTGACTGTGTTAAATAATTGGGCAAGCCCAAGAGATTTAGATACGAGTAATTGTCTACCTAGAAATGCAAAAGCGTAGTCAAATCATTGTGTGACAACCTATAATAGGTCGTGTTAACATTTGTATTTACTGTTACACCCACAAGGCGACATTGATATTACTTTGCGTGTTATTACTTTGAGTGATGTTCATAAGGTTTAAGCGCCAAGGTATTTGTTATAGGCAGACTATAGTCATGCCGACAAACGAGTGCTGTACATGGGCTGTTACCTACATTCTATTAGTGTTATTTGTCAATACGTAGTGCAATTATTATGGTACGATCCCAGTTTAGACCGTGCAGTAGTAGTAGTAATGATAAGTTTAAATACTTCGTAAAAGTTTTGAGTAACATTTATTATACACAAGTAACAATAAATGTAAGGCGATTTCATTCATCCGCGTGTGTCTGTAACGTACTCGCAGTAGGTTATTGTGAATTATACTAAGTTGCAAAAATAAGTAGTGAGTAAGTGTTCCGTACAATTATGTTATCGTGACGAACGGACCTAGTCTATTCCTACATGCTAGATGACAACGTACAGGGTTTGGTGTACGAAGTTAAGTAAAAAAAAAGTGAAGTTACTTCGAAATCTTGTGATATTGTTAGTTTTTGCGGTATTGTTGTGAGTACTTCATGACATGAGCAGTTTAGTTCTGGCAGTAAACTGATGGCGTTGTTTCGATGGTCAGGTTGGGCCGAACGTAGGAAACTTGAATCTGGGGAAATATAAGACTTACAGCGGCAAGCTAAAGGTGAGGTTATGGAAACAGTTAGCAAGTTATGATGTAAACTGTATTTAAGTTTGATTTTATTTCTATTACTTGCAAAGCGTTATTCAACACTGGTGAGTCATTTTAATAGCCCCGACTATTAGACTTATTAATGTTATATACCGGCTGTGATTCACGTACCTTTAGTCGAATTTTCTCGACCTAGATTTTGAGCGAGTCCGTCGCTCTTCCTTGGGAGTGAGGCCACGCGGCTAGATCGCGATGTTCACTGTGAATGTATGCTTAAATATAATTAGGAGAAACAACATTAATCTAAACTATACTATGACAAAAAATGTTATGCGAAACAATAGGGAACCATTTACTTCATATGAATGAAAAAAAAATTACAGCATAGTTAATTTTCATCTTTATTTTCATATACTCAACTGAAAACCTATATTTACGTAGGTTTACTAAATATAAGAAAGGTAATCACAATCGTAATAATCCTAATCTATACTTCTATACTAATATTATAAAGAGATACATTTATATAACGAGTTCAAATAAGATGACGAAGTAAGTGCATCAGGTTCCAACATCGCGGAAAATATCGTTTGCGCGATGCAGGATCTCATACCGAATCTCAGAGCCGAAGATCGGGCTCAGTGGCGCATCTTGGGAGAGGCCTACGTCCAGCAGTGGACTGATACAGGCTGATGATGAGTATCTCATACATTTAGGCAATATTTCGCGAGAATAGGAGAGCTATTTAACCTCTAACTCTAGCGCCATCTCGATACTTTTATCTAAACTACTGTAAAAAAGATGAAATATTTACTTTTTGTTTGTTTTGATTTAACTCAAAAAGTATATTACGAGTTTTCATACTTAACTCGATATCGTATTTCGAACAAATTTTGTAAAAGAAAAACAGTACCAGCGCCTCAAGCAGTTCTTCACTAAATTTAGACCAATCAGGGAGCAAGAATAAGTCTTAAAATATGTGAGATCTGTAAAAGCGTTTACGATAACAACTCGTAATAAGAGTACTGAACCGATTTTAAATATTCTTTCACTAATGCTGCTGCACAAATGAAAGCTTCATTATTTATTTATCGTACATTGGATGGGCCTAACAGTTTCCCAATTCACCCATCCAAGTTATTAATACATACAAAAAAATAATATAAATTAAAATAATTTCCGTTTATCTAACTAAAATTAACATACACCGCCATTTATAAATTACTAACAGAAGCCGAGAGTGACTCCACAAACATAGCAAGAACTTTGTGAAACTCTATTACTGAACCATGAAATAAATCCAGATGTTGGTGGTGATACAACAATGCATTGAGCATTCGCAACGCCCGCGGAAGAGGAGCCATACGGCCCAACTCGGTTCGCCGCCGCGGGATCGTGAACATGTTGTGACGCCGAGCTCTCACGTAATTGTCTAGTACTGAAATGGGCACCTGCTCCAGCAATGATGGATTACATCTCTGCGCTACCAACACGTTAAAAACATGCTCCACCAAGGTGATCACACGCCTTACTTCCAACGTATTGTACCCCACCATCCCCAGCAAGCAGTAACTTGGATATAAGGATACCCCACAAAAAACCCATACTGCTTGTGGTATAGCCACCGAATAAATTTCTTTTGTATCTTCTCTACCATTTGTACATATTTTACTTCACGTGGACACCAAACGATAGCGTTTCACGAAAGCATTGTACAATGCTTTGAGAGCAGGTATGCTATCGAGGTGTCTCGCCTGCCTCAATACAAATCCCAGAGAGCGGAATGCCTGAGCACAAAGTGTGGTAATATGATGCCGAAAAGAAAGATCTTCACTCATTATTACTCCAAGATCTTTGATGTTTGCAACTCTTGTTACAAAATCATCACCGATATGATATTGAAATATCCTGGGATCCTGAGAACGGATGAAAGATATAATGGAGCACTTCTTATCATTAAAAGAAAGTTTATTCGTGTGGCTCCACTGCAGCACCCTATTAATATAATATCCTGCTGTAGCCGATAGCAATCCGGCAGATCTCCCACACTTAAGAAAAGCTTCAGATCGTCCGCATACAGCAAGCAACGTGCATTCTCAACGATTTTCGGTAAGTCGTTTATCATAATTAAGAACTCTAGAGGGCCAAGGTTACTACCCTGACTTACTCCTGAGTATGTGAAATAGTGTTCTGATACGTAACCGTTGTATTGCACATACTGTCTTCGATTACGCAAATATGAGCAAAAGAACCGCATCAGTGGAGGAGAAAAGCCAACACTCGAGAATTTTTGTATGAGTATGTCATTATCCACAGCGTCGAATGCTTTGTGAAAATCGAAGTAAGCAGCGTCAACTTGATCACCACCATCAACAGAATCTACAACATAAGTCCAAAAAGACATAAGATTTGAAGACGTGGATCTCCCCGGTCTGAAACCATGTTGAGCATCTGCTACCTGAGAATCAAACTGCAGACTTATCCGACGCTGTAATATTGACTCGAAAAGCTTACCGAAAACCGATAAGATTGCCACTGGCCTGTAATCACTCACTTCTGACCCCGAACCTTTCGGAACCGGTACGACGCGGGACAATTTCCATGTATCTGTTTTGGCCTTCAATAAGCTCAGCTGTTGATTTCCTTGGCGGTGCAAACTCTACATTTATCTGAATGCCCAATGGTGGATGAAAGACATCTGGTTTGACCAACCATTCGTCTTCTCTCCTAACAACGGTACCTCGACTCAATGCCGTGCTTACCATGACCAAATCCAGTAATTCGTTTCTATGATTAGTGATGTTATTCATTTGTTCGAGTTCACAATACGACAACAAATTCTAATCTAGCAACTACAGTTGCACAACATGAATTTAAATTGAAATCACCACAAATCACTATTTGTTCATATTGTTCACATATAGATTCTAATGCATCAAATAAACTAAAATATGCCTGTTCGTTCATACTAGGTGGTATATATATGGAAACCGCTATAAATAAAAGATTATATCTATAATAAACACCTGCACCTGCGCATACAAATTCAAAGCTTAGGCTTTTTCCGCTTTTGGAGGACTTAGGACCTCCAAAAGCGGTAATGCAATTTGTTTAAGCTGGTATTTCGGTGTAGCTATTATAGCCACACCACCACCACGTCGATTGCCAACCCGATCCATTCTTACTATGGAGAATCCACTTGTTACCACTTCTTCATCCAAGATACCCTCTGCCAGCCATGTCTCGGTTATAAAAAATATTCCAGCATCTGATACTGTCACTCCGGTAGAAAATTCGTTTAATTTCGTACGAAGACCTCTGACATTTTGGTAATAGAATCTCATAACTCTCGTATTATTGGATAAGCACTGAGCCATGTTGTGATCTTTCCGTGACGTTCGAACCTCCTCGCTGGTTTCTCTTACGAAACCACTGGTTAACCCTAGCATTTAATGGCCAGTTGTCTCCCGACATAAAAAAGTTAAAAAGACTCTCAGGAACAGTCACCACAAAAGAAGCATAATTATTGTGCTTGAGATTCAATTTCTCCACATTGCAGCGGTTTTCTCCAATCGGATTCTTTTTGGTCATATATTTAGCAACATTATCCACGGTTGTGTCTGCTTTCAGTGACCAAAGATGGATACTCTTCATCTGCTCTATTGCTTGCAGCTCTGCATCAGCTTGCCCAGCACCACGGATCGCTACGCGACGACTTCTTTTATTCAATACCGGCTGCCACTCATTACCTTTAAGCTCTGTCTCTTGGTTCGATGAAGCAGCCAATCGCGTTAAAGTTTCTGACGACGCGGATGCTGGTTCTGTAGCAAATGCAGTAGTCTCCAAAAGAACGTGTCCACGCGAGCGCGAACTTATTGCTACCGACTCCTTCCTACTACTTTGAGTTTCAAGAGACTTCAACTGCGTCTCATCGCGCCGAGCTCTAGTAACTTTCTTCGGTTCAATTACTGTTCCTTCGCTAGTGCGAATCTCACTATGGGCACTTTTATCCTTAAGCGCCTTGATTTCTACTCTTAAAGTCTTCACCTTACCTTACCCTTCAAAAATTATCAGCGAGTAACATAAGCTATATATTTCCCCGTTTTCTCACGGGAACTACGCGCGTAGGACTATTATTTTTTCTGTGCTACGCGGGCAAAAACGCGAGGCGCTGCTAGTATGTCTATGTCTATAGGTATACAACATATAAAAAAATAGTTCTACCTATATCCTCTTATAGACATTGACACCATCAAACTGATGTGACCCAAACCAGTTTCATTAGAAAAACAATAATGTTCTAAGACCGCTTAAACAGGCACAATCGGTCAAATTTATTTTTTTAGTGTAGGAGCACACTCCTTGTATCCGCTAGTAAGAATATAAATGTGAAAGTTTGTTATTCAATCACGAAAATCGGCTGAACCGATTTGGATAAAATTTTGTAGACAGTTAGTTTATCACCTGGTTTAACACATAGGTAGGTTATTTATATTGTATATGTTCCTTAGTGAACTACGTCCAGTTTTATAATGACACATAATTACACTAATATGATTTTTTTTCCCCCGTAAGTGTTTGCATGTGTTGTTTACCTTCAGATAAGACTTTTGCAGAAACTGTGAAAATATGTGTGACAATAAAATGTACATGCACTTATAATGGTTATTTTCATGTGTGTGTTCTTTTGTGTTTCTTCAGCTTTGAATTATACGCAGATTTATAGTCACACATATTACATGCATATGGTTTTTCTCCTGTGTGTGTTCGTATGTGTACCTTCAGACATGATTTTTGCACGGCTTTATAGTCACACATATCACATGCATATGGTGTTTCTCCCGTGTGTATTCGTGTGTGCTTCTTCATACACGAACTACGTACTGATTTATAGTCGCACATATCACATGCATATGGTATTTCACCTGTGTGTGTTAGTATGTGCGCCTTCAAAGAAACATCGTGAGCACATTTATAGTCGCATATATTACATGCATATGGTTTTTCTCCTGTGTGTGTACGCATATGTATCTTTAGATATGACTTATTTACAGTTTTATAGTCACACATATCACATGCATGTGGTTTTTCTCCAGTATGTATTTTTTTGTGCATCTTCAAACCAGATATTTGCACAGTTTTAAATTCACACATATTACAAGCGTATGGTTTTACCCCTGTGTGTATTTGTTTGTGCATCTTCAAACCTGAAACATGCGCAGTTTTAAAGTCACACATATTACATGCATATGGTTTTTCTCCTGTATGTATTCTTTTGTGTTCCATCAGATGTGTACGATACGCAGTTTTGTAGTCGCATTTATTACATGCATATGGTTTTTCTCCAGTGTGTATTCTCATGTGTTGGTTTAGATTTATATTATACGCAGTTTTGAATTCGCATATATTACATGCATATGGTTTTTTTCCTGTGTGTGTATTTATGTGTTGCTTCAGATGTGAACTTTGTGTTGTTTTATAGTCACACATATTACATGCATATGGCTTTTCTCCTGTGTGTGTTCGTATGTGTGCCTTTAGAGCCGACTTTTGAGCACATTTATAATCACACATACTACATTCATGTGGTTTTTCTCCTGTGTGTGTTCGTATGTGGGACTTCATATGTGCATTATCCGCAGCTTTATAATCGCAAAAATTACATGCATATCGTTTTTCTCCTGTGTGTGTTTGTTTGTGCACTTTCAGATGTGAAGTTCTCGCACCTCTATAGTCGCACATATCACATGCATATGGTTTTTCTCCCGTGTGTGTACGCATGTGCTTCTTGAGACATGAACTAAGTATAGATTTAAAGTCACACAAGTGACAAGCATACGGTTTTTCACCTGTGTGTGTTCGTATGTGATTCTTTAGACGTGCCTTGTATGCAGATTTATAGTCGCACATATCACATGCATATGGTTTTTCTCCCGTGTGTGTTCGCATGTGTATCTTCAGATTTGACTTAGACGGAGATGTATAGTCACACACATCACATGCATATGGTTTTTCTCCAGTGTGTGTGCGTATGTGAACCTTTAGATAGTGCATTTGTGCAGTTCTATAGTCGCATATATTACATGCATACGGTTTTTCTCCTGTGTGTGTTTTCATGTGTTCCTTCAGATTTGACTTATACGGAGATTTATAGTCACACACATCACATGCATATAGATTTTCTGTGTATGTTTTCTTGTACTTCTTCTGAATGCAAGGGTGTGAAGTTTTGAAGTCACACATTTCATATAAATATTATTTTTCCCTATGTGTAACAGTGGTAGATTATTTATATTCAAAGTCTTATATTACATACAAATTGTTTTGATAGTCGCACATACCACATAAATAATATCACAATAATAATTGTTCTTAGGGCGTTCCATAAGATAGCTTAATTTTGGCACATTAATAAGCATCAAATCAGTAACTAGATCATAATTTATATTTAATAACAAATGCTATTCACTTACGATAGCTACCTAATTTAACAAATATAAGTTTATTTATACTACTGATGTACCTTTATGATTTAATGGAAGTAGGCATTTACGACTATAGATGTAGGTATTCCATTCAGACTCTCCTACTGGTCCAGTGAAGTTGATGGTAAAGATTGTGTAGCCCAATTCGATGATCTTCGTCACACACGAAGTTTAGCTCTGAAACAAATGAAGAGACACTAAACTAAAGCCACTTTACACATTTCTCACAAATTCATATTAATGAAAGCGAAATTCTCGTGTTCGACGTAGGTAGTTACTGACATCATAATAATATTTGAAAACTAAAAGATTTACAAATGAAGCAGTCTGAGTGAGCTTACATCGTACCGGCCATAAATATTATATTCGGACGAGCTGTCATTATGACATCTAGTTGTTGGAGTTTAAATGACGTGCGCTTCTATAAGCGGGGGGCAAGATTTTAATATATCCTAACTAATATTATAAATGCGAAAGTAACTCTGTCTGTCTGTCTGTCTGTCTCACTTTCACGCCAAAACCACTGAACCGATTTAAATGAAATTTGGTACACAGATAGTCTAGAGCCTGAGAAAGGACATAGGCTACTTTTTAATGCAAAAATAGGGTTGTACGGGGTTGAAAGGGGGGATGAAAAGTTGTATGGAAGTATGGTCATTTTAAGAGCTAGAAACTTGAAACTTATTTTTAGGCTGTTGATTCGATATAAATATATATGACATATAAAGTTACTAAAGTTTTACCCTCAAGCACAGAATAATGAATAATACAAGTACAGAAATTGCACTCCCTGAGAGCAAAATGCGAGATTAAACCTAGTTACAACGCCGGTAACGTTCAAAATGCGCTTCACGACTCGAGTGCGACCTTGAATGTGCGTCACAGTATCAACTAATAGTAACTATGAACCGCGTGTTGCGCACAGTAAAATACACCGTAAGCACAGATTATATAATAGTTACTACGTAACAGATACTTCACTCCCCTACAAAAAAACAATACCAACGTTAATTTCAGACAATACAAGCAAAAATGTGTCTAAGGCGCTCGACCTAGCGTTGTTATTAATTCGTTCAGCGTGCGATGTACCGGCGCGTCCCGATACAGTAAAGGGTTGACTTAATAAACTAAAAAAAAAAAGTTTACGAATAATTTTTATTTACCTCACAAAATTACATCAAAGTTCCTAACTAAGAGTCGAATTTTAAGTCGGAAAAGTGAATTTTACGCCGTCTTGTCATTTTAGTATCGGTAGCATAAAAAATGAAACATATTGTGCATGTTTTTTGTCAAACCCGCAAAATGACTATGAAAAACTTAAATCTTTTCTAAGATAGAATACGAATGCGCAGTTATCCCGTCATTAGAATAATAATATACGTTGCGCGCGCGTGAGCAGTTACAACCGACTGGCAGATAGTACCGGCGCAGGTGACGAAAGTTTAGGTATAAATCGCAGTAGCTATGGGCGAGTGAGGGAGGCCTGTCGTAAGTCCGCAAAGCGAGGGTCTGAATAACTCTGTCAACTCGCGGCCTCTCCTATAGGGTTGAATGTTATGAGAAAACTTGTTAAGCCTTTAATTGGTATAAGAATACTCTAAGGTAGAACAATGTAATGAGTGCATTACTGATAATAAGTGCTAAATTAATGTTTAATGTCGAGGTAGGATAAAAGTACTACAGTTATACTAAAATACGTTCAATTAAAATTGAGTAGTTTTAGATTGCGTAAGTTAAATAACGCAAAAAATAGTACTCACTTGCCTAGAATCGTAGGTTGTTTGACTTGTAACATTATAATAGTCTAGGAGCTGACTCACTCTTTCGACCAAAAATAATTATGTATTTTATTCATTGCAGGAAAACTTTATTTTGTAATAGTTAAATATCTATATAATTTTTTTTTTAATTTCCAATATTTTATTTCACCATTTTGTCAGCGTTATCGATATACACATACCTACACAATTTCAGCTTTCTAGTACTAACGCTCTCTTAGCAAAACCTTGGACAGACAGACAGACTAAGCTAAATACTGGCATTCGGTTTATCTACGGTCTCCGTAAGTATGACCATATTTCAGAATACAGAGCCAAACTTCAGTGGCTCCCCATCCGTGAAAGACGTAACTGCAGAATATTAGGAGTTTTATTTTCAATTTTGAGACATAAGTTTGCTCCAGACTATTTACAAGAAGATTTTAATTTTTTGTCCGAGACGCATGACAGAGATTTGCGCTCAACTGACACGCTGCTTATGGCAACTCTATCCCACAGCACCAATTTCGTTGGTCACTCATTTGCGGTTGCTGCTGTACGGTATGGAACCAGTTGCCTACCGACATCAAAATGGCTGCATCGAAAGATTTATTTAAGAGAAAAGCACAATATATTATATGTATATTCATTAAGTTATGTATATTATTTATTTGTTTTTATGTTATTTATTATAGTAAGTACTCGTATATTCTCTCTCTACTCGTAGGTAATGATATTATTTTAGTATATAAAACCACCTCTGTACTACTATAAGCACGACTCAAAATTTTCCCCACCGCTGCTGGATGACTGGTAGAAAATGCTTTTAGCATTAAGTCCTCCTTTCGTACATTATTTTTTGTGCAATAAAGTATTTACTAACAAACAAACAGACACACAGACAGACAGACAGACAGATGGACATGACGAAAATATAAGGGTTCCTTATCAAGACTACGGAACCCTAAAAAATATTTTCAATTTCAAATCGGTTAAGATCTGACAGAGTTCTGAAGTCACAAACATTAAAATAAAACTGGCCAAATGCGAGTCAGACTATATTATATTATAAGGCATTAGATTAGATTTATAAGGCGGCAATAGCCCAATGGATAGGGTGTCGGACTGGCAATCGAGAGGTCGTGAGTTCGAATCCCACCTACACCCATTGCACTATTGACGTGAACCCACTCCAGACACAAGCATATTTAGCTTAGTTGGCGGGGTTAACAAGAATACTAGTAATGTGCAACCCACATTGCGAGTAAACTTTTAAAAAAAAAAAAAAAAAAAAAAAAAAAAAAAAAAAAAAAAAAAAAGACTTTTGTCCCGCACACGGAGGGTTCCGAATCGAACACCAACTAAGTAAACGTTAAAACATAGGTAGAATAGTGTTATATAGTAGTAATAGTAATAGTAGTAATTAATATTATTAAATATCTGGTTGACCGAGCTTTGCTCGGTATTTTTTGCCACTTAAACAGACAAATATGACTCTTACCGACATCTATTGACGAATAATAATACTATTTTTTTTAATTAAGAGCCACTAACTGCTTATACTAAAGCTACTTCTACTCGCCTATAGATGTCGGGAAGAGTAATATTTTAAGTTGATTATTGAAAACACGAATAAAACAACATTTTCTGAAAATGATTTTGTTAGATCGATTTATCGCCCCCGAAATCCCCTGTATACTAAAATGTTATTTAATCGTTGGAGCCGCTTCCGAGATTCAGATTAAGGTAAAGACGATAGCGCCATCTTTAATGATCATCTAGATGGCGCCGCGCTATCGTAAAACTTTTTTTAAACTTTTCTTTAATTTTTAACTTTGTTCTGTTCTAGTATTTGTTGTTATAGCGGCAACAGAAATACATCATGTATGAAAATTTCAACCGTCTAACTATCACAGTTCATTAGATACATCCTGGTGACAGACGGACGGACAGACAGACAGAAAGACAGACAGACGGACAGCGGAGTCTCAGTAATAGGGTTCCGTTGGTACCCTTTGGGTTCGGAACCCTAAAAACCGTCGAATTGAGAACCTCCTCCGTTTTTGTGAAGTAGATTAAAAATTAAAACACCGACTTCCATGCCCCGCGAGTCAATTTCAGTAGCAAGTTTGAGACGTTTATCATCATATATCTGGAGATACTTATCAAAACTCAGTGAATCTCAGTGATCTGAGATCTATAAGTACTTTAATTACATTAACTCTTGGATTATAAAAATCTGACTATCGTATGACACGACAAAATCATTAAGAAAGAAAAAAAGGATAATTGAAGTAAACGCTACTAACGTTTACCTACCCTATTTATTTATCTTAGAACTAACTAACTAAAGCAAGATGTAATGTCGATAGAAATTCCCTAAAGATCATAACGTGAATTCCCTTGAAACATGAAACTCAGCTGATTTTACCTACCTACCATTTTATGTATGACATTCTTTGCTTTTTACATAGTTACTCTTTACAGTTACTATATGTTAATATCGTAAGCAAGGAATATAACATTGAGGTAGATACAAGTAAGACGCGCGGCCGATCGAGAGCGCGCGTGACACTTTACTGACTAAACTTGTACCCTAGCGGGTGCGCGGAGGTACTTGTAGTTTCATAGCTACATCGCGGAGTGCGACAGGCCTGGCGCAGCTAAATACTACAGGCCGGTGACGGGCAGCAGCGTCAACGGTGCGGGAAGCTACGTCCTGCGATCGCCAACCCGCCTGCCCAGCCTGGCGATTAGGGCATATCCCTCCCAAGGGATGAATGAAAGATGGAAGGTCACATAAAGCCAAGGCCCCCAGTTCCCGGCCGCCCTGCTATTCCTGACCACGGCGGCGGTCACGGTAACGCTAAAACACCTAGTCTGTGCAAAAAGGACTGGCTTACCTAAAATATTGTCGTGAGAAATAGAGAAAAACATTGCAATTACTCATATTATAATTCAAACGTAGATGTTGAATAACCCTGGATTACAAAAATATGTGTTAACTCTGTGGTCTATGCAAGTGGGTCTCAGACGAAATAATGGATATGGATTGGATAAAAAGTGCTTGTAATAAATAACTAAGATAGTTAAAAATAACTGGCCAAGTGCAAGTCGGACTCGCACTCGTAGGGTTCCGTAACACAGTAGAGTATTCTATAACTTTGATTTTTCGCAACTACAAAATTAACTTTGTTTTTCAGTGTTTGTATGAAAAACAAAGTTATCTTTGCGGTCGCCATATCTCTAAAACTGCTGACTGTATACCAACAAACATAATTAACTAGGGTAGAACAATGGGCGGTCTTATCGCTTGGGGCGATCTCGTCCAGGCAACTTTTGGAGGGACGGAATTAAAAGCAAAAAAACACGATGGTTCAAATCTCGTTCAAACCAATTTCCGTTGATAGTTTTTATCGAGATCTACAGCATATATATTTTTTTGATTTTTCACTCCCATACTTTAAAAGTTAGACTTTGTTTTTGAGAGGGCCCCCCCTCTAACTTTTTACCACTTTAGGCGCGCCTATCTTTCAAATGATTGACTTTGAGAAAAAATGATTTTAGGAACCTCAATATCATTTTTAAAGACCTATCCATAGACCCCACACATATAGGTTTGAAGAAAAAAAAAATGTTGTTTCAGTTCTATGTATGGGCCCCCTTAAACCCCTTAAACTTTTTTATTTTTGTATAAAAATCGGAAAGCGGTTCACAGAATACATCTACCTACCAAGTTTCAATTTGCTGGCAAAAAATGACAGTGGTATTTTTTGCTCGATCTTATAATATACTGTAGTGTGGTACGGAACCCTACTAGTGCGAGTCCGACTTGCACTTGGCCAGTTTATTATCCCGGTTGGAAATTCGAATTACATGCAGATGAAGTCGCTGACGTAGGACTAGTGTTTGTATAAACGTAAAAAAAGAGTTTTATTGTTTCGTGGAGTCAAGCGCGGTGAGCTGAATCTCGGGAACTAATCCATCTACCATAATGAATTTGGTGTCATATTGCAGTTAAATTAATAAGGTATTCAACCTCATTAGCCCATTTTATCACAACTCTTATCATTTTCCTTTAAATGGAGCAAGAAAGAAAAAACTGTACCTGTTTTCATAATTTTATAATATGTTGATGGCTGAATTTAAAAACTATAAATCCTACCACAATTAATTTGGTATCGTTTTGTAGGTAATTTATCGAACATGATTTGGTACTCAGAAAGTAAACTCCTCAGTCCTACCGTTTTTGTACAAAATTAAGAAAACCAGAATAAAGGTGATAATAGTGGAGAAAGTGGGGGGAAGCAGTCATTTCTCGACTTGTTTCCATATCGTCATTGAATCACATATATGAAAACTACATGCATGCAAAGTTTCATGCTTTCTTCCGGATTGGACCAATATTTCAAGTTAAGGTACTATTAACTATTAAGTAAAAATAAAAAAAAATCCTTAATAAAAAAAAATCATAAAGATCTTTACTGCAGCTCTTTTTTTTAACACATAATAACTATTACATAGTATAAAACAAAGTCGCTCCAGCTGTCTCTACGCTTAGATCTTTTAAACTACGCAACAGATTTCGATGCAGTTTTCAGCAATAGATAGTGATCCAAGAGGAAGGTTTATAACCAGGATTAAACGCGGGCAAAGGCGCGGGGCGCAGCTAGTAATGCTATAACATTTTTTTTCTGTTATAGTACACTTAAGATATGTCAAGGGAGTTTTGAAGTTCGAAATTGTGTGCGGTTGGTTACGGAGACATTGTTGATATGCTACAGTTTCATAAACTACTATTTACTAACATTAGGTTTGTTTACTTCATATTAATAAAAAACAATAGCAGCATAGTTAATTTTTATATTTATTTGTATATACTCGTATAAAATCCTACATATAAGTAGGTTTACTAAATATAAGAGAAGCAATCACAATTGTAATAATCTTAATTTATGTATGTACTATGTATACAGGGTTATTGGTAATACGAAGCCATTTTTAGGGTTCCGTACCCAAAGGGTAAAACGGGACCCTATTACTAAGACTCCGCTGTCCGTCTGTATGTCTGTCTGTCTGTCCGTCTGTCACCAGGCTATAGCTCATTAACCGTGATAGTTAGACAGTTGAAATTTACACAGATAGTGTATTTCTGTTGCCGCTAGAACAACAAATACTAAAAACAAAATAAAATTAAAAATTAAAGGTGTTTTTAAACGCCATCTATCTAATTAGTTTCGGCAAAATGACATAGATGGCGCTAGTTAACGAGCCCCCGTCTTTCTAGATCGCGACCAAACCAAATATTCTTGGTAATATCAATTAATCAAATATATGAGGTTGAAACTCTGTTATGTTTCGTATTGTACGGAACCCTCCCTAAGTGTGCGATAAGAGACGCGTTGCTGACTCGCACTTGGCCAGTTTTATTTATTACTTTGTTACAAACCTCCAAAATTGGGTATTTTTCCAAAGATTTGTTTTAGTTTTTAGTTAAAGCATTTAGTTTTAAACGATCGTATTTATTTTTCCAAAGTAACCCTAGAATTTGTGAGAAAATTAAACTTGCATAGAAAAATGTATTATTCCCTGGTTCCATTCACTACTTAAGAAACATACATTAGGAAAAATACACTTTATATTTATTCTGTTTAGTTGATGGGTATAGAATATAGATGAATGGATGTTTGTAACTCTTTCACGCAAAACGCAATTTCGCATAAAATTAGTATATAACCTGAGTTAACACCAAGGATGAATTTTAACGCGGAAAAGCCACGGGACACAGCTAGTCATTTATAAAATTTGGTAGACAGATAGTTTATCACCTGGATTAACACATATAGGTTTTTTATTTTGTGAGTGTTCTTTAGTCAACTACGTCCAGTTTTATTACCACACATACGAGGGTCATTCAACAAGTACTTAGCCTCATCGCCCAATGGCACTGCGATTACAAAAAAATTTTACCATAGTACAGTGCAATGTTTTTGAAGCCTATTGTCAAAGTTTTAAACAATGACCTCTATTAGTTTTATTTTAATAGCCTTTGAAAGCGAACGTGTCGGTCAGTTTAACAAAAATGGAAAAAGAGCAGTATCGTTCGGTGACTCGATTTTTATTTTTGGAAGGGAAAACGCGCAGTGAAATTAAAAATCGCTTGGATGCTGTGTACAGTGACTCTTCTCCTTCGATGGCAACCGTCAAGAATTGGTTTAACGAGTTTGCTCGTGGCCGCAAGTCGGTTTTTGATGAGCCATGCCCAGGTGCCCCGAAAACGGCTACTACGGAGGAAAACATAAAAAAAATCCACGATCTCGTGTTGGCAGACCGCCGATTGAAGGTTCGCGAGATAGCTGACACTGTGGGCATTGCAGAAGGAACGGTGCATCATATTCTCCACGAAAAACTGGGCATGAGAAAGCTGTCATCGCGATGGGTGCCGCGTTTGCTCACACTGGACAACAACCACGACAACACGCCGGCTCACACCTCTGCCGTCGCCATGGCCAAATTATTCTAATTGCGCTACGAATTGCCGCCCCATCCACCTTACTCTCCAGACTTGGCCCCCTGTGACTTCTTTTTATTTCCAAACCTGAAAAAGTCACTCGCCGGAAAAAGATTTGGGTCGAATGAGGAGGTCATCACCGCCACGGAGGCCTATTTTGCAGACTTCAGGAAAACGTATTTTTTAGACGGGTTAAAAAAGTTGGAGCATCGCTGGGCCAAGTGTATTGAGTTAAAAGGAGATAATGTAGAAAAATAAATCGGCACTTTTCGAAAATTTTCGTTTTTCTTTTGTAGGCTAAGTATTTATTGAACGACCCTCGTATTACGCAAACATACATACCGCAAAAACATAAAGAGGAAACCCTTTATGTTTTTGCGGTACACATGCAAATGCATCAAATAAGACTTATACAATTTAATATGAAAAATATGTGACAATAAAATGTATTGTCACACATAATTACATGTACTTATAGCATTTATATTACATGCACTTCCTCATTTGTGTGTTCTTTTGTGTTTATTCAGGCTTGAATTACACGCAGATTTATAGTCGCACATATCACATGCATATGGTGTTTCTCCCGTGTGTGTTCGTGTGTGCTTCTTCATACACGAACTACGTACTGATTTAAAGTCGCACATGTTACAAGCATATGGTATTTCACCTGTGTGTGTTAGTATGTGCGCCTTCAAAGAAACATCGTGAGCACATTTATAGTCGCATATATTACATGCATATGGTTTTTCTCCTGTGTGTGTACGCATATGTATCTTAAGATATGACTTATGCACAGTTTTAAAGTCACACATATCACATGCATGTGGTTTTTCCCCTGTATGTATTTTTTTGTGAATCTTCAAACCAGAAATTCGCACACTTTTAAAGTCACACATATTACAAGCGTATGGTTTATCCCCTGCGTGTATTTGTTTGTGCATCTTCAAACCTGAAACATGCGCAGTTTTAAAGTCACACATATTACATGCATATGGTTTTTCTCCAGTGTGTGTTCTTTTGTGTTTCATCAGATGTGTACTAGACGCTGATTTGTAGTCACATTTATTACATGCATATGGTTTTTCTCCAGTATGTATTCTCATGTGTTGCTTTAGATTTTTATTATACGCAGTTTTGAATTCGCATAAATTACATGCAAATGGTTTTTTCCCCGTGTGTGTTCGTAAGTGCACCTTCAGATGTGAATTTTGTGTTGTTTTATAGTCGCACATATCACATGCATATGGCTTTTCTCCAGTGTGTGTTCGTATGTGTGCCTTTAGAGCAGACGTTTGAGCACATTTATAATCACACATACCACATTCATGTGGTTTTTCTCCTGTGTGAGTTCGTATATGTGTCTTCATATGTGCATTATCCGCAGCCTTATAATCGCAAAAATGACATGCATATGGTTTTTCTCCTGTATGTGTTTGTTTGTGCACTTTCAGGTGTGAAGTTCTCGCACCTTTATAGTCGCACATATCACATGCATATGGTTTTTCTCCCGTGTGTGTTCGCATGTGCTTCTTCAGACATGAACTTAGTACAGATTTATAGTCACACATGTGACAAGAATACGGTTTTTCACCTGTGTGTGTTCGTATGTGATTCTTTAGACGTGTCTTGTATGCAGATTTATAGTCGCACATATCACATGCATATGGTTTCTCTCCCGTGTGTGTTCGCATGTGTATCTTCAGATAGTGCATTTGTGCAGGTCTATAGTCGCATACACTACATGCATACGCTTTTTCTTCTGTGTGTGTTTTCATGTGTACCTTCAGATTTGACTTATACGGAGATTTATAGTCACACACATCACATGCATATGGTTTTTCTGTATATGTTTTCTTGTGGTTCTTCTTAATGCTAGATTGTGAAGTTTTTAAGTCACACATCTTATATGAATATTACTTATCCGTATGTGTAGGTACCTTAACGGCGACAGATAATATAAAATCGTATATTACATACGAATTGTTTTGATACTTATAAGTGTTCTTAGGGTGATTTTTAAGATTTAGCTTAATTTTGACTTAAACGATCCGATTAGTAATTAGATCTTAATCTATATTTGTATAACAAATGTTATTCATTCACCTACGATAGTTTCCTAATTTAACACATTTAGTTTTGTTCATACTACTAATGTACCTTTATACTTTAAGGGAAGTAGGCATTTACGAATATAGTAGGAATTCCATTCAGGCTGTCCTACTGGTCCATTGAAGTTGATGGTGAAGATTATGTAGCCCAATTAGATCATCTTCATCACACGCGAAGTTTATCGCTGTACTGTAACAAATGATGAGACATTAACTTCAGCCACTTTAAACATTTCTCACAAATTTATATTCATTAATCGAATTAAGCGAAATATTACTCATCGACATAAGTACTGACATCATTATATTTGAAAAACTAAAAGATTATAAATTAAAAAGACTGGGTGAGCTTATATCGTACCCGCCAGAGAAACTTCACCACTGAATGTCTCAATGACAGCTCGTCCAAACACATGGCGGGTACCACAAAATGATGAACGTTTAGAGGTGAGAAACATTTTCAAAAATGTATGTGGAGAATGGAGATCCATAGTTTTATCGCAGTATAGTAATTATCAATATAAAATAGAATATAAGTCAAAGACCGATTGTGGGGAACCAGCATTCAGAGGCGACCGCTAGAGCTTGCCGCAGTCAGACACAGAGGACATTGACTTCAAGTCAGTTGGGTAGGTATAATATTACATTTTAGTTCATCATCATCATCAGCCTGTATCAGTCCACTGCTGGACATAGGCCTCTCCCAAGATGCGCCACTGAGCCCGATCTTCGGCTCTTCTCTTCCAGTCACTGCCCACCGCTTTGCGTATGTCGTCGCTCCACCTGGTCACAGGACGTCCTACGCTACGTTTGCCGATTCGCGGTCTCCACTCTAGGACAAGTCTGCCCCAACGGTTATCAGTCCTGCGGCAGATATGACCAGCCCACTGCCACTTCAGCTTGCTAATCCGTTGAGCTATGTCGATAACTTTAGGCGAATTACTTCGTTCCGGATTCGATCCCGCAGAGAAATACCGAGCATAGCTCTCTCCATAGCTCGCTGAGCGACTTTAAACTGGTGGACCAGTCGGACTGTGAGTGTCCACGTCTCAGCTCCGTATGTCATCACAGGTAGGACGCACTGGTTAAAGACTTTTGTCTTTAGAGACTGTGGTATAGGCGACGAGAAGACTCGACGGAGTTTTCCGAATGCTGCCCAGCCCAGCTGAATTCTTCTCTGGATTTCCTTTTCGAAGTTATGTTTTCCTAGTTGGAGCGTTTGCCCTAGGTAAACATACTTAGTGACAACTTCGAGTGGGATTCCATCTACGGCAATCGGTTCCGGAACAACGTGCTCGTTGTACATGACTTTGGTTTTGTCCAAATTCATCCGGAGACCGATGCTACGAGAAGAATCAGCTAGGCCATTCAACATCCTTTGTAGGTCCTGCAGCGTCTCTGCCATAATGACGATGTCATCTGCGAATCGTAAGTGAGAGATGTACCTGCCGTTGATGTTAATGCCACGATCTTTCCAGTCCAGCGTCTTAAACATATCCTCCAAGGCGTTAGTGAACAGTTTCGGGGATATGACGTCCCCCTGTCTCACTCCTCGACGCAGGTGGACATGTTTAGTTCGCTGGTTCTGTACTTGTACAGTCATCGTTGCGGCATTATATAGACATCTCATCACTTCGATATATCGCCAGTAGACTTGGCAACGCTGCAAGGACTCGAGAATAGACCAGGTTTCGATTGAGTCAAAGGCCTTCTCATTTTAGTTGTGTGATAATAATCAAGTTTTGTTTGTTGCAGGATGCCATATCAGTTGGAAATAAAATATGCAACTGTGTGACAGTGCAACTGATTGTGATCTGTGGTATTCTTATCATTTTTAGGGTTCTGTACCTCAAAAGGTAAAAAAAGGAACCCTTGTAAGATACTTTCTTGTCTGTCTGTCTGTCTGTCCGTCCGTGTATCACCACCGATTTTCTCAGGAATGGGTGGACCCTAGCAAGTTAAAATTTATACCAGATACTGAAGTCTACAGTCCCTATTAGGTGTATAAAAATCAAGGTCCTGAGTTAACATGATAAAAAGATATGGGCAAATATAGATTTTAGCAAAATCTTGTAGGTACCTACCAAAATTTACCTTAAAATGAAACTTTTTTTATTTTTCTGAATTTTTCCTTTACTTGTGCTGTAAGACCTTGCTTTTGACCAAAATTGACAATTCTAGGTCACCCGGAAGTACCCTATAGGTTTTGTGTCGAAAACCTATAGGGTACTTCCCGTTGACCTAGAATCATGAAATTTGGCAAGAACAGCACAAATAACGCAAAAATTCCAAAAAATAATATAAGTTGAAAATTAGAGGGTGTCCCCATGCATACATAGTTAACACCAATTAAGATAGGGCTCTAAGTTATATGAGCACTCGTACAATTTAGAGGTCTAACTTAATTGGTACCAATCACTGTTGGTACTTGGTACGGAAGCCTCGGTGGGCGAGTCCAACTCGAATTGGCCAGTTTTTATTTCCCATTTTTTCTATCTGTGCAATACTCGCTCTTCTTCGTTGGATTTCCCTATATTTCACACAGCTAATTATTGTTAAATTTAATCCTTATTAATCGAATAATAATCATGTTTCTGGTATGGGAACCCCATATACTTAAACCATATTTAATTTTATATTTTGTTTAGTATTTGTTGTTAAGTCCCTTAATCGTAAGTAAAACTTATTTTGTGAACATTTCTAGTACCTACCTATTATGGTTAAGGAGATACAGCACTGTGAAATGCAAACAGACAAGTATCAGTGATACTTGTTCTCAGGGTTCCCTTTGGGTACGGCACCCTAAAAATAGTAAATAAAAAAACTGTAAAATTCTTAATTTAAAAGCCGATTACAGATTTCTGTAGTTGTTTGTTCAGTTTACTTCACTATTTATTTGTTTCAATAAAATAAAATATATACCTTATTATAACTTAGGTAAGAGTATGTACATTCAGTATGTACATTTTTTCTAATCAGGCACTGCGATAGTGTGGCATGTTCGACAATCCGGCTGTTCAAAATTGCTGCCAGAATCTAAGGCCCAGCGCACAGCGCTGGAACCATTGGCGGAGTGCATTATTGAAGACAACACTTGAATATAAACCTTAATTACCTTGACATAGAGCTCTTGAGAGCCGTGCCCGGAGCAGTGGTGCATGCTCTTGTGGTAGCGAGCGAATTTATTCTTTGTATACAATTATTGACTGTGTGTCAAGGTAAGTAAGGTTCATATTAAATTGTTGTCTTAAAATGCGCTCCGCCATGCTTCTAGCAGTCTGCGCTGGGCCTAATAGATGTTTGACAACAAATTTTCCTAATTGAGAGGCTGCTGGCCATGGAATACAGCACTTTTATGATAGAAAATGCCATAAGTGCAAGGTGGTATCATGCATCAAAGCCGTACCATCTTCCTAATACACCCCAGTCTCTCTAAATAGGCAGCTGTCCATAATGACGTCTCTGCAGATTAGATGTAAAGTTTTGAGGTAATTTTTTGTAGGTATTTAAAATTAGGGTGAATTTGTAACATTATTGATGTTAAAAAACCACTGCTTTAATTATTCACTTAACATCTTTTTTGGGTTAAAGGGAGTCCAGCATTCTTTCTGAGTTGGTTACTTGTTACTACGCGAAGGCTAGGTCGAGAAATTACAACAACGGAAAGTGTACCTACAGTAGCCGGTCTTAGAACTTCCAAGTTCTAACCAAGCAAGGCTTAAGAAGCCAGGCAGCCTATACGTATAAATATAATCAAGAAAGTTCTTTACTTACACTAGAAATACCACGCAACGCAATGCTTTTTAAATGTTATACTGGTTTACCAAGATGCAAAGAAGGAGAATATAAATACTAATTACTTTACTACGCCAAGATGGAATGGTTGATTATGGTATGGTCACAAAACACTTTTTTTTTTTTTTAATGGCAATCGTCTTTCTTTTGAGACATTTTTGCCAGTATCGCGTCAGTTCAGTAATGAAGTTAGTATTTGATATTAATAAAAAGGTAATGGTAAACGAGGTTAAGAGAAAGTAAAAGAAAAATAAGTTAGGGAACTCCACCCAAAAGAAAAGAAAAAATAAAAACAAATATTTACAATAATTGTTACGAGATATAAAAAGAATACACTAACAGTAAAATACATATAATAATTAAACTTTAATGTTATTATCGACAAGAAAATTACTTATGATTCTAAATATTTGCAAATTATTGGATGATAGAAGGGTAGGTATGGAAGTAGGAAGAGGAATAACAAGACTAAGAGAAAGATAAAATGCTGAATGATTAAGAAGCGGGCATGAAAAAAATATATGATTGAGGTCTCTCTCGTCCAGACCACATTCGCATAGGGATGAATCCATTATGTGCAATTTATTTTAAAAAAAGGTGGGTACACAGCAGTGCCCCAAACGCATCCGGATGATAGAACTTGACAGCTGCTGGCTGAGATGCCATTTAGCAAACCAAGGTCTCCGCGGGATATCCGGTTGGAGAGCAGCATACGCTGAGCCCCTGGTCTTGCTAGAGGCAGCCCAGGAGCTTGCCCAAGATCTGAACAAAAGTACTTTCGGTATTGCGAAAAGATGATGCGGAAAAATGAAAAATGGAATTTTATCACCATGGGCCACTGCATCTCTTGCCACTCCGTCCACTCGCTCATTTCCCGAAATACCAGCGTGGCCGGGAATCCAAATAAAAACAACTTCAAGCCCTTTCGATTGACATATTGCTAAAGACTCTTTAATAAGAAAAATTACAGAAATAGAAGATTTAGTACAAAATGGATTTGAAAGAAGAGATTGAAGAGAACTCCGAGAGTCTGAAAAGATAAGAGAACGACGAAGATTAAAAATCTGAATATATCGAACCGCTTCCAGTATCGCCCAGCATTCACCCGAGAAGACAGAAGTTTCAGGTGGAAATTTAACTTTTTGAACGATATTGTATTGAGCATGGAAAATACCACACCCAACACAACCAAGAGGGGAAAGTTTCTAAGCATCAGTATAAATACAGTGCAAACCACGCCAATCTCTCCTCAAAAGGCTTTGGAGATATTCATCAGCATGTGGGTCACCAGCACAGATGTCAAAGTCCAAAATTACAGTAGGCCGAGCGATGATGACTTCGTAACTAAAGGAGAAAAGGGGAAGAGAAGGAGAACGGATAACTGGATCTTTAAGTGACTTGTAAATATTAAAACTCCGCAAAAGAGGAGGAGGTTTCTTGCTAAGCCAGAACCGAGATGTAAAAGAGAAACGCCGAAGAAGTTGAATCAGCATACTGAAGGATACGGCAAAGACCGACAGACCTTTCCAAATCATAAGTATAAACATTGTAAAGAAGAGGGCTAAGAACTGACCCTTGGGGTAAACCACGCCAGATAGTTCTATGAGGAGAAATAGCGGGGTCACTACAACGAAGGTATATATTTCTTTCGGCAAGAAGGTTCAGAATAAAATTACATAATTTAGGGGGCACTTTTAACACTAAAAGTTTATTCTTAAGAAGAGGAAGTTGAACACTGTCATACGCTGAAGATATATCAAGAAATGCACCGACAACAGAGTCGTTCCGGGTAAAGGCAAGCCTAATGTCATTAGTGAAGATACTGAGACTGTCCATGGTGCTCCTGCCATTCCTGAATCCATATTGAGACTTAGCCAGAAGATCGTTGCTTTCAAGGAACCACTCAAGTCGGTTCTTTACCAGACGTTCAGCAAGTTTAGACAGAACCGAGGAAAGAGCAATAGGGCGGTACGAATTATGATCTTGCGAATCTTTATTGGGTTTAAGTTTTAAGGATTGGGATAATATACTGAGATTTCCAACTAACCGGAACAAAGCCAGTGTCAAAAATACAATTAACTAGGCGCAGATAATGAAAAAGTAAACAGTCACTCGCTTTCGAAAAAAAAGAATAAGGTAAGCCATCCATGCCGGGGGCCGAATCTCTGACCGATTTAAGAATGTTTTTCAATTCTATCATAGAAAATGGACAATCCAAAGAATCATTTGATAAAGGGACAGACAACGATGGTAATTCAGAAGGAAGAGGACAATATTGGGGGGCTAACTTGTCCATGAACGCTTCAGCCCAGGACTGAGATGGATTACAGGGCCGAGAAAGGGGACACCACGAACGCCTGTACCAACGTATTTTCGTCCATATAACAAAAGCAGGGGTACTAGGGCTCAAACTTGTACAAAAACATTTCCAATGATCACGCTTTTTGGAATGAAAAAGTCGTTTGGATTTAGCAATACACTTATTCAAATTGGAAAAGTTTTCCTGTGTCATATCACAGCAAAAGGAATGTTCCGCTACCTCACGGGCCTTTATGGCATCATTGCACTCCCTATCCCACCAAGGAGGAGGGGGCAACTTATTAGACGGAGATTTTTTAATAGAAAAGGATTTATTTGCACACTCAAGGAGTGAGCGAACCAAAAAATCAGAAGAAGAAGAAATATTGTAAGAGTTTATAACAGGAAATTTTTTAGAAACTGAGACCGTGTGATCATGAAATTTTTGCCACCCAGAAAAATCATTATTATTCAAAATATATTTCAGAAGCGGGGGGTTGCCAGGGGGGATAGGACAGGAATTACGTTGAGGAAAATTTAAAAGAATAGGAAAATGATCACTACCATGTGTAGAAAGAAGGACACGCCAAGTCAGAAGAGTAGCAAGCTCCGGAGAACACAGTGAAAGATCAACAGCACTACGGAATTTATTTGGTCGAGTTCTCAAAGTAGGGGAACCGTCATTAAGAATACAGAGGTTTAGGGAATCAAGGGAATCTAATAAGAACTCCCCAAATTCGTCCGCCTTACCACAACCCCAAACAGGATGATGACAATTAAAATCACCAAGAACCAGAAGAGGCTTTGGGAGAGAGCTCAAAACTGAGACTACATTACGGAGGATAGCCTTAGAAGGGTCAGGAATGTAGAATAGAATAGAATAGAATAGAATAGAAATACTCTTTATTGAATACCAGCACAGTAACATAATATACAAACAACTTAAAGTCTATGGTATTACAATGGGCGGTCTTATCGCTAAGAGCGATCTCTTCCAGACAACCTTTGTATGGACAGTATCGTGGTAAGAATTGGCTGGTAGTGCAGTGCGCAATACATAAATCTACAGTGCGAGTAAAATTATAAATATAAACAAATCAATAAAGCAATCTAGTTATAAGAAATAAGGAAGAAAAAAGCTAATTACACTTTATATATATACACATACATATACACATCAAATACATACATACTGAAGAATAATATATAACATATATCACACATATATATAAATATACATATACAATATATATACATATACTATACATACATAACAAATATATTAATATATGTAGACGTTATAAAGTTGAATATTACAATTGTGAAAGATAGTGATCCTTTACCATATTTTTAAATATAGTGAGTGATTTAGCACGTCGTATGTCCAAAGGAAGGGCATTCCATAGTCTTGCAGCTTGGACAGTGAAAGATTTGCCGTAGTACTCCGAGGTATGAGAGGGTATTTTGAGGATAAGGGTATCAGAAGAACGCAAGGATAAAGAATGGGACTCATGTAAGAACTCAAAACGCTCTTTTAAATAAGAAGGGGTGGAAGGTATAAACAATACGGAGTAAAGAAGGGAGAGGAATGTATATCGATACCAAAGTGTATTATTTAACTCGAACCGCAATTATTTGAAAACCACTATAAAAGAGGACATATATACGAGAAAAAGAAACGTTACTTTTAAAAAAAAAGCAACGCCACCGTAGCCATCATGCCTGTCACTCCGGGCATCAACAAAGCCCAGGATCACATAATGAGAACCAGGCTTAAGCCACGACTCGGTAACAGACAAGACAGCTACGTTGAACTTATTTATTAAATAAACAAGCTCAGAGTATTTATTTGTCAGAGAATTACTATTCCATTGAAGCAGATTGAGATCCATTATGCAAGAGAGAAATTAGTGAATTTAGGTTAAAAGCAGCGTTGGACGGTGATGAATGGGGTTGGGGAGAAGAGTTCAGGAGAGTGGATAAAAGGTTTAGAAGAGTGGATAAAAGGTTTAGAAGTTTTAGAAGATCGCTAATGATAGATTGAACAGTTGGGGTATCTAAAGGTTTTTCAGGGTTGTTAAGGGCACACCCATTAGGAGCAGATTCTGAAAAATCTCCCCTTATTATGTTTGAGTGGGCCAGGCGATCATAACCAACCGAAGAAGGTGCAGATGAACCAGCAGGCTTTGGTTTTTTTTTATAGTGAACATGAGCAGGCTCAACATTTACATTTTTAAAAGAGCCTGGAAACTGTGACGGGAGAGCAGGGGAAGTCATATCTACGGGAGAAGAAACAACCTCGGCGAACGACAGCTTAGATGGCGGATGAAGCTTCGCAGCCTCGGCGTATGAGGAGTAATTTTGAGTTATAGCAGCTTTGATAGCAACTTGCCGGGCCATTTCAGGGCAAGCTTTGTTTGTGGCGAAATGTTTGCCACGACACCAAATACATTTAATGTTTTCGGTTTCAATATTGCATGTCTCTCCTGCGTGGGCTTGACTACATTTGTAGCAAGCGGGTTTGGATCTGCATTGAATTTTTGTGTGACCATATCTACAACACTGGAAACACTGAATCGTTGGGAACACTCCCAACGATTCAGTCTATATAATAATATCGTTCTACTTGGAAGGCATTATAGCACAAATAAACTCTGGACGGAAAAACTTGGTCGTCAAAAGTAAGTACGCAAGTTTGAGATGGCTTCCGAGTTACCTTCCCATCCAACATCAACTTAAAATTAAGGCGCCTCACCTTAATGACGGGACCACAGTCTTGAGGAACACGAACCTTTTTTATGATATCCTCCGGGGACATATCAGTAGGAATGCCTCTAACCAAGCCTAATCGGGTAACATTGTATGAGGGCACAAAAGCCCTATATCCATTGTTCTTTAAAGAACTTGACTCCATAAATGAGTTGGCGCTATTGACGGAGTGAAAGGTTAGAGCAATTCTATTTCGACCTATACTTTTTATTGAACCATCCACTATACCCTGGAATTCTCTTGCGCGCCCGAAAAGAAATCGTCCAAAAGTAACCGGGTGGAAAGTTGTGCCCGCAGAAGGAGACTGTTCAATTTTTTGGACATGTACCACAAAGGGACCGGCGTCTGAATTTACATACTTCTGACGAGCAACTGGCGTGGGGACAACCTTTTGTCCTGGGGGCAAACTGGAAAACGCAACTGAGTCAGCAGACTTCTGGCCAAGAGGCATAGATAGCGAAGCGGATGAGGACGGAGCAGAGGAGGGAAAAGACGCAGCAGACGGTATGGGTGTAGTTAGAATTTCATCGTCAGCAATCTTGAATTCGTCTCCCGAGGAGTCGTTCGGGGAATAAGCTCTAACATCACGCTTTAGTGCTCTACGTTTCGAGCGGTTATTATTTACTAGCTCAAAGGGTCTTTCGTCGGACGTTTGGACAGAAGTGAAAGCTGCTGGAGAGGGAGGAAAACTTTTATCCCCCCAAGCCCCGCCACCGGGGTCGGGGGGATCGCCATCCTCCATTAGGGGGAGAATAAAAAACTACACTGAAAATAAAAAAAAACTAAACTACACTACAGTAACAATAATAAAGTACAACAAACTAAGCTAACAAAAAGCTATTTTGGAGAAGAAAACCCTAAATTACTCATAAGAATTAATAAAATAAAACCCGAGAAATTTTTTGAAGTCTCGCGGTACCGACGTTCCACCTAGGATGATTTATAATCCATCATCCTAGCGTTCCACTGACCAAACACAAAACACTATTACTCACGGATTATGGTTCTATGGTTGTTTTTTTTTTTACTTTTATTGTAGCTCCACATGATTAGTGTATTTAGCCAGTGTCAAGTATTGAAATTCTTTGTTTTTATGAATTTAAGTCGTAGAGATGGGTGAAAGTCACATTATAGGTCAGTTTTCAAGTAAAAGTCTAGTCGAAGTCATACCTTCAGTAAAGATATGGTGTTTACTGAAGATTTTCAGTGGAATTTTGGTGAGAACGCAAATAGCATGTTTTTCAACATTGTGCTGTTTCCCTACACTCGCACTCATTCACCGGCACTTAATGGTTAATAATCGATATTTATTACACATTAACTCGCGGACGAACACAAGTTTTAGGAACAAACACAATGCGACCACACACACTTTTCCACGTTCCCGCCAAAACACCTTCTATGGTTGTTATTTTATACATAGATATTATTATAGATATTATTTATATTTTTTTTGAGTTTTATTATGGCTCCACACGATTAGTGTATTTAGCCAGTGACATGTATTGAAATTCTTTAAGTTTTTATGAATTTAAGTCGTAGAGATGGGTTAAAATCACATTTCACGTCAGTTTTCAAGTAAAAGTCTAGTCGAAGTCATACCTTCCGTAAAGATATGGTGTTTACTGAAGATTTTCAGTGGAATTTTGATGAGAACGCAAATAGCATGTTTTTCAACATTGTGCTGTTTCCCTACACTCGCACTCATTCACCTACACTTAATGGTTAATAATCCACATTTATTACACATTAACTCGCGGAAGAACACAAGTTTTAGGAAAAAATACAATGAGACCACACACACTTTTCCACGTTCCCGCCAAAAAACCATTATTTATATTCTCTTTGGAAATTACTATATGCCACAGATTACTAAATGTTGCTATATGCAGTGATCGAATTATAACCTACTAGCTGTACCCGCGACTTCGTCCGCGTGGAATAATGTCTTTGGGTAGCATTTTTAAATATTTAGGCTAATTATTTTATAAATAAGACACATGCGTATCCCACCTACACCGCACCGTACCACGCCGCGCAAATCCCCCTCCCCTTGCCCCCCACTTACCCTCCCCTCTCTCTTCCCCATCCCCTCTCCCTCTCACTTCCCCCACTCCCCTTCCCTCACCTCCCATCCCTCTCCCCTTTCCCCTTCCCCTCACTTCTAACCTCCCTCCCCTCCCCTTATTCCCCCTTCCCCATTCTCCCTCCCCCTGCCCCCTCACAAACTTTGAATGACATATTTATTTAAATCGAATCAACAGCCTGAAAAATAAGTTTCAAGCTTTTAGCTCTAAAAGTGACGATACTTCCATACATCTTTTCATCCCCCCTTTCAACCCCTTACAACCCTCTTTACGCATTAAAAAGTAGCCTATGTCCTTTCTCAGGCTCTAGACTATCTGTGTACCAAATTTCAATCATCAATAAAATATTTGCAGTGAAACCACAGATTAGGTCATAGTTACTATGAAAATATTATTATAAGCTTAGCTATGCTATAGATCCCCATCGATCACAATCAATTTGAAGTCAATATAGTATAATAATATGGTCTATTGTATAAAATAATATTCATATATATATATATATAATAATATAATATTTTAAACCACCCCAACTGATCTATGTATAATCTTTCCATTAAAAGCATTCCAATGACTCTAAACACGACATTTAAAATCTGAGCTGGAAGTTGGTGAGGATTTGAGTATTCTGTAGAGTCCAGGAGATGTCCCAGCATCAGGTCAATGCTTCCATGTTCTTACAATATCGTTGAAGAAGAAGATTTTCGAATTGGTAAGACCTATGAAAGTTGATTTCATAGCGCAATTAACTAGAAAAAAGCTCATAGTTTTATAACGATTCAACGAATTTTCATGAATCAAAGCTAAGAGAACTCTTAATGAAGACATCTATCAAACAAAAAAAAACTGTCAAAAATAAAAACAAAATCGGTTCATCCGGTTAGGTGCTAAGATGCTACAGACAGACACACAGACAGATACACACGTTAAACGTATATTACCCCTACATTTTGCGTCGAGGAACGCCGTAAGGTTACGGCGGCAGATGTTCTCCTTGGTGGTAAGCTACTTTTTGGTAGATTTAATGATCCCACTACCACTGTACGAAAACTCATGATTCATAAATGCACATAAAACTTTCATTGATAGGTATATAGCTAGGATTAGAACCAACGACCGTCGGGTCAGAATCAGGGTAACTATCATTTACGCCAAAAGGGCCGTCCAATATCACTATGTAAGTAAGTATAAAACAAAGTCCATCACTGCGTCTGTCTGTCTGTTCGCAATAATCTCAATAGCTACTGAACGGATTATCATGCGGTTTTCACCAATAGCCAGAGTGTTTATGAGGAATGTTTAGGTGCATAATTCGTTAAGGTTTTGTGTAAATTGGATGAAATATGACGATGATTGTTAAATATGTTCATATTTTATATTCGATGCAACAAACTGATGCAACTTTTGTAGGCATATATGTTCTACCCGTGCGAAGCCGGGGCGGGCTGCTAGTAGTAAATATAGTTCTTTTTTGTAATACTCTATTAATAAGTGCGCACCGCGTCGCGTCACGGTGAGAGCCGACCCTTAGTCAATAATATAAAATCTACACCGTACACAGAGAAAAGAAAAGAACAGACAGTACCGGACGGCGAGCGGAAGTACCGGATACACACAGTCCGCAGACTTAGTAGAGGTGCTACGTATACTGGTGATTTTCTGGTGCCGGCCGGACAGCCACTTTTTTTTTGTTGTTGGATAATGGTGCCACGCGATTATTGTATTTACCCAGTGTCAACTGTCAAGTAATGGTAATGTCACAGAACAGATAATCAGAATTGTGACAACAAGCGAAGCCATGAACTAAGAAACTAACTAACTACAAATGTAATAGTCCCACCTCACATAGGTATTTGTGTTTGCTATGTGCACAGAATACAGAGAGGGGTTATGTGCTATTTGCGACCATGTGTGAAGGGTATATTCGCGTAATTATTCGCGTATTTGGGACGCATAGCAAATAACAAACATCATTTACCGAACATTTGTCGGTTTTTAAGGCACAAAGAAGACAAACACGCAACACAAATAGCCAAACATGGTCCAGTGTAAATGTATTTTCTTTAAAGTTTTCAGGTTTTTAGAACTCTATCAGATGCACCCATGTATTATAGGGCCTAGAAACGAGCGCCATGAACAACAGTTCTTATGAAACATGTTTTTTAAAATTTTCGGCATTTGGCTCCATGTGTGGATGGTCGTATCGCCTATTTGTCCGTACCTCAAATATTCGGCGAATATACTGCCAAATAGCGAATACGCATGTGTAGAAGCACCATATGGTTCGAATTCAAATCTTCGACTCATTTAGTAATCTGTTATTCATATTGGGCTTCCTTGATTAAATTGCCGATAAAATCGTATCGTGAGGCACATATTTTTATTGACAAAAAAAGTGCACAGCACGCTGCTGTCGCTGTCGCTGCTAACCATAGTCAAAAAAGAGGGAGGAAGTTTGTAAGTGATCGATTTTACGCCGGCCTCATCTCTTCAACGGCATTTTTCTTTGTTTGCCCAAACTCGCGTGGACAATATTTTGCAAAAACCGCGAGAAAGTGACGAGTGTGTAAAATGGCGAACACGTTTCGCGGGGTGATCGTCTCCGCCGTCAACAACGATGGCGCTCTGACGCCGCGCTTCAATTTTCCCACAAACGTAAACGTGGATTACGACCCTCAAGGGCTTAGTGTAAAAGTGATACGTGCCGACCCCGTGCTGGCGCAGGAAGTGCTAGAGTTCCCCGTCCACAGTCAGAGCGAGTGTTCGCGCGTCGCGGGCCTGTCATACATTTTCACGATCGACAATGAGACTCTGTTCTTCAAATTCACGTCGGACGCGGAGTGTCAGGGCTTCCACCTGCTCGTCTCCAAGACGAAGGCGGGCAGGTCGTCGTCCGTGTTCACCGTGCGGACCGAGGACTCGTCTGCGATGCAATATTTCCAGTTTTATGGTTACCTGAGCCAGCAACAAAATATGATGCAGGATTATGTGCGGACGAGCACGTACCAGCGAGCAATACTGTCCAATATCAACGACTTTAAGAATAAGGTAGTGTTAGACGTCGGCGCGGGCTCTGGCATCCTGTCCTTCTTCGCTGCGCAGGCCGGAGCGCGGAAAGTTTACGCCGTTGAAGCTAGTAACATGGCGCACCACGCGCAGGCCCTCGTCCGAGCAAATGGCCTCCAGGACCGCATCTCAGTAGTCGCTGGCAAGATTGAAGAAATAGAACTACCAGAAAGTGTAGACATTATCATATCCGAGCCAATGGGATACATGTTGTATAATGAACGTATGTTAGAAACCTACCTGCATGCCAAGAAATGGCTAAAACCAAACGGAAACATGTACCCCACGAGAGGAGACCTTCACATAGCTCCGTTCACGGACGATGCACTCTTTATGGAACAGTACAACAAGGCCAACTTCTGGTACCAGGCATGCTTCCATGGCGTAGACTTAAGTGCCCTACGCACAGCTGCAATGAAGGAATACTTTAGGCAACCAATTGTAGACACTTTCGACATTCGCATCTGCATGGCGAGATCTGTCAGACATGTTGTGGACTTCCTCAGTGCACACGAGACTGACTTGCATCGGATTGAAGTTCCCTTTAGATTTGAGATGACACAATCGGGCACATGCCACGGGCTGGCATTCTGGTTCGATGTGTTATTTGCAGGCAACACACAGCACATTTGGCTATCGACAGCCCCCACGGAACCATTGACTCATTGGTATCAAGTGAGATGCCTGTTGGAGACTCCAATTTTTGCTAAGCAAGGACAAGCGCTGACGGGCCGTGTCCTTCTGCTGGCCAACAAGAGACAGAGCTACGATGTCACCATGGAAATCAATCTGGAAGGAACAAATATTTCCTCATCCAATACACTGGATTTGAAAAACCCATATTTTAGGTACACGGGAGCACCTGCGGCCCCGCCACCGGGTGTGAACAGCGCGTCTCCCAGTGAAGCATATTGGAACTCTATTGACACAACAACTTCATTGAGTAATGGACAGAGTGTCATACTAACAGACGGCTCGCAGCAGTACTGCACGACTCCCGACCAGACCATTGCTTATGGAACACACCCAAATATGATCAAGACGGTGATGCTTCAGGAGGAGTTCATCAAGAGGATTGGGATTAGTCAAAACGGAGATATATAATCCGCAAAGACGCGCCGAGCGCGCCTTAGGGCTTTAAGGAACCGTCGCAACCGGTTGTGAACTTTGTTCTGTTCAGACTTTAATAGTGCATAAGAGGACTTATTTATTTCGGTCGAAACATCACAGTGAAGGAGACTCGCCTTAAAATAAGTGATAGTTGCAATAAACTGATGCATTTCAATGGTTTTGAAATGACATTTTCTTAGTGTTGTAATGTTTCATAAAAGGCAGACTTGAATGCACAGTGCTGAAAGCAAAACATTTTTTTGAATAAAACCCATATTAATACACAAAGTCACCATGTAGAGCCATTGAAAAAGGTAGAATACAATTTACAAATTTAAAAGTCTGTCTCTAAGGTGAAAGTACACTGCAGTGACCATAATTATTTTTTTCATGTAGACGTCCATACAATGTCATTGTAGTGTAGCTAGGCATCAAACACTGCTTATGGTTCAAAGTTTGTAAATATTTGGCGGGTTACATTAGTGTGACGATGCTAGCCAAAAAGCGTATGAGATGACTACTGGGGCTCCGACAGCCCCCTGGCTAGTATAGGTTAAGTTTTGGCACCCAATAGTGTCACTCGATATAGATAATTGATCTTTTCGTATCGTGGAGTAAAATATGTCCAATTTCGATATATTAATAGCAATCTTTATTATTTGATATGTCTTAAATCTGTACTCGGTGACGCTGTTTCGTTCCAATCAGTCCCATTTACACAAGCATCTCTGGAACAACTGGAAAGCTTGTGTTAATGGGATTTGTAGAGTCAAAGTACATCTTTAGGTTAAGCGATAAGTGCTGATATAATATGATAATGCTAAATCATTGTCAATACTCATTATCATTCAGGCTCAATCATTTATTTAATATAACCAGTGATGTTGTCAGTCCAAGGAGTATGCCTCTTGTCTGCCGATCCCTAAATAGATTGGTTTTAGGAAACTGAATTATTTTACATATTTTTATACATAGGATGTGATTAGCCATATTAATTATGTAAAGAGAATGTTTGTAAATATAGCTTGTGTGCGATCAATTAGTTTTCATTTCAATTTATTTCTCTGTGAGCAAATGATCAGTATTATCAGATCAGTGTGTAATATTATGCTGTGTATAGACAGACTGAAAGAAAGTTCAGGGTTGGGTTGACTCACACAGATGCAGACTTGACTCTGCACAAAGCATATTGACTTTTATTTCCACATCATAGTGCTTTAATTTCAATCGTGTGAGCATGTTATTATCTTAATTTTTTTAGTATCACCTGTCGGTGTCTATCTGTAATCAAGTCTTGCATGTTAAATTTGACCCACTTCCTAATGCTTACAATACATACAATTTTAGCTGTTGGAATAAGCTAAAATTTATCATACATATGTAGAGGATGAAAATGTAATATTCATGTATCATTGAGCTGGTCTGATGATGGAGGGCGACTGAAGGTGGCCATATGAACTTCTAAACTACACATTATAAAATCATTAGATTTGTCTTGACAAGTACTCTGGTTCTTGATTATGCATGTATTGTGTTTAAAAAATATTTTTAAGACATTTAAGAAATATTTTTTTAAGATATTGTTTCTTAATTGAAATCATTGCATTATATTGTTGCAATAGAGGTCACTATGCTTTAATATGCTAATAAAATGTTCTGATAAATCAAACAGTGCGGGGAAATCCTAGTGGTAGCTAACACATCTTCCAGATTCACCCCTTGGTAGAATCCAAGCCTAACTCTCTTGGTCCCTAATTAGGGACCCTAACTGACATACTCTTATTACATCTCCTTGATGAAGGAGTTAGGGACCCTGCTTCAATGTGATGTAATACCACTTTTAGTCGCGGCCGATGTGACTGACTGCGATGCTCGTGACTGTTGTTCGTTGCACCACGGCTAATGCGACTTTACTATGAAAATGTTGTGACTCCTGACGCACTTCTCAGTGACAGTAAAGAAGAAAGAAAATGCGACTGATTTTCAGCAAATGATGTGTTATAGAAATAGCGTATCATTCGTGGTGAAATTTTCTGAACTACCAACCATTAGAAATCACATTATTTTCCCAAAACATTGAACTAAGTAAGAACCAACACTGTATAATACTGTGGCAACTTTCTATCAGTCAGTCTGTCCACAGTTTTCGACTAGCAATAATTATAATAATGAATTGAATTTTCTATTCTGAATTTCATGTCGCGGTTCGTTTGACAGTAATCCTATTATATTTGGTGCTGCATATAAAATAGTTGCACAAATAGGTTTTTTTATAACATGACTACCTCAGATTTGGCAGGCACTTGGAATTTATGGGAATGTTCTTTTTTTATTGCATGTCACAATGCCTTGTACACGTCTGGCCAAGATTATTAAGTACATATTTATGGAATCGTATCCTTAAAGTGCTGGTCATTTTATGATGATTCCAGAGATTGTAGAAAAGCTCTCAAAAATTTTTTGTTTAGGTTTTAAGGGCTTACATTCGGCTGCATATTGTATTCGATAACACTGGACTATGTATTGTCAATTGTGTGAAAAAAACTGACAGATTTCAGTGTAGTAACGCGAAAAATTCTGATAAGCCAAAGTTTTGTGTCATCATTGCTTGCTATCAGGCAAGCGTCTTGCCTGGGCCCCTAGACAAAATCTAATTTCCTGTTTCCATTCACGCTAACGATGGGAATTACATCTTTGTTGCGGAAACATAAATGTCGTTCCATATATTTTGAACTTGCGTGAATGGAAACAGGAAATCGGAATTTTGTCTAGGGGGGCTATTCTGTACAATTTCATAAAATCCATCTATTTTTAGGGTTCCGTACCTCAAAAGGAACCCATATAGGATCACTTTGTTGTCCGTCTGTCAAGACCGTTTATCTCGGTAACGCGTAGAGTTCAAACACGCCGTATCAAGTTCAAACTTATATCAAATACTCGGGTCCACAGTATCTTTTAACTGTGAAAAAATCAAACTTGTAAGTCAACGCGATCAAAAGATAGGACAGTTTATGTCGCACAATTTCGCATATTTTGCGATTTCATAAGGGAATCAATAGGTCTTTAGGGTACTTTCCGTTTAACTAGGTATCCTAGGTCAACGGCAATGATGTTGAAATTGTAGAATCATGAAATTTGGCATGAAGCAAGATCTTGCACTTATAAATGAAATAAATCTGTAAACCGAAAATATGTAGTTTAATAAAAAAAAGCTAATTTACTATTACAAACTTTTATATTATATATATCTGCGGTTGGTGCATTAATATAACTACGTCTACGTTTCTAGGGATTGAACTGCAGAGTTAAGTTTGTATTTTAACCTTGTACGGAAGCCTTGGTGTGCGAATACATCTCGCACTTGGCTGGATTTTTCACATTTGGCTCTTTTCTTTCTTTTTTCTTCTATATCTCTTTTTTTTTCTTCTATATTTCGTTGAGACATATCTGAAACGATTTATCTTATCAATATGCAGTTACGTGTTAAAAGCTACTTAAACAGCTGGTCTACCACAAGGTTTAAAACTTTATTATTTCAGTCTTACTAGAAAGAAAGAGATGCTGCGATACGACCGTATAGCAGCATCTCGCTCTTTCGGGCGTAGCAATACAAAAAAATATGTTTTAGCCTTTGTGGCAGTCTTCCAGAGTGTCACTTGGATAATTCTATTTCATACAAAATATCAATCAGGTCGATGTATGTATACCTACTCGACGCGTTAGTGCTGATTTGTCCTATCTAAGATTGGTTACCTCATTATTTACGAGACAACTAAATTATTTGAAATAATATTATAACGCCAAAAAGTAAAATTGGTAAAAAAAAATGTGAACCTCCGATGCATAATGGCATGCGTTCACTAAAGATTATAAGTAAAAATATTGTATAGCGTAATGTTGTATGATAATTGTTAAATCATGTTAACAAATACAAAGAGCATGTAACCGAATGGGAGATATGACAAATAAGCACTCAGACTAGAATCACGACAGTTTTAAGACAGACTTATCTCTTAAAGTCAAGTCTGTCTGTCTTGTCTCTGTCTTAAGTTAATCTAAAAAAATTAAGCGACTAGACGAGTGGCGGTGCGTCGACATGTCTCTAGACAGTTTTGTGTCGGTCTGCGCGCTTGCATACTGTTAACACATTCACTGCCATAATTTCAAGCCGACAGTCATTACAGACTTGTCGTCGTGCGGCATTAGACAACTTTGTCTACGAGACGTTTCGTTTGCAGTGTACGCGTCTTCATAATGTTTTGTACAGCAATAGTCCGTTTTAAGCTACGAATAAATAATAAGTCAGGAACTGTAACTGCCTTAATAAAATGGCCCAACAAAAATCGTGTCCAAGCAGGCGGGGTTAAAAGTCCAGCGTGTCATTAGTCGGACATTTGTCTTGTTTGACTCAACTGTCATAATAGACATTGCAGCACATGCGCGAACCAATCCCTGCTTTCGTTCCGAGTTTAACTCAATCTCCAAGCCAATCATTTGTAACTTGAAGTGATTCTTATTTTGTGGATTATTCTTAACTTTTTGTGTGGTATTTGTTCTGAATTAGACTTCTTGACTATTTATTCGTAGGTTTTAAGACTGTCGTGACTATGATCTGCGCTCAGCCTAAGGCGACGAACTGTTGAAAAAGTTAAATCATAACAATTTTCTCCTGTTCAATTTTGACCTTAATGTGTACAAAAGCTTAAATAAACTTATGTTTATACCATCGTAGAAAAAGTGTTGATGGTAGAAGCTAAATATTTAGGTAGTATGCCATTCACACTTGCCATAATGCATTGTGGAAAATCACTTTATAATCACGTATTGGCTAGTAGGTGTGTAAACACAAAATTGAAAAATAGATTACTGTATGACAATCGAAATCGGTGAACTGTTACTTGTAATCTTATATCTAAGACCTTTTGACAATTTTGAGCGTAAAACTGCTGCAGACACCGATGAAAATCAATATATTTTTAACTAGAATTTGCACTGATTTCTTAACCGACTTCAAAAAATAAGGTGGTTTTTAATTTGTCGGAATATTTTTTTGTTTTCTGATTCATTGAAGATGCCTGGGCCGATTTGGGAAATTCTTCTATTAATTTAAAAAAAGAATCATTCGAATCGGTTCTCATTTGACGGAGTAATCGCGTAACATACATACAAAAAAAGAATATACTTACAGGCGAACTGAAAACCTCCTTCTTTTTAGAAGTTGGTTGAAAACAGACTTGCGCTAAATGTATTCGATTGTACTTACTACCTGAGCCTACTAAGTACGTACTATGTAGTCTGATGTCCAACGCCTTATGTTCTGTTTACCACCTTCGCTTCCAGAATAGAAAATATCCGCACACTTCATGTTTACTAAAATCAGACTATATTATGGTCAAGCAATTGTCTGTCTTTAGTCGTAAATATAAAAATAATTATGTGTACTTATTACTATTAAGTCAAAAGTACCTATAACCGGCGAGCATGTATGAAGGCGCTCATGAAAGTGGGAGAAGTGAAAGAGATATATCAAGGCCCCTAGACAAAATCCAATTCCTATTTCCATTCGCAACTTCAAAATGTATGGTAAATGTAATTCCATATATTTTGAACTTGTGTTCTGGGGGGGGGGGGGGGGGGGGGGGGTTGGTCAAGAGGATCGTAGCATGTCGTAGAGGGAAAATTATATTAAGGACAAGTCTATTTTTAACCCACTTCATAATATACTTTGTCTAGGTAGCGTGTGGAAAGAAGTAGTGTCTGCCTACCACAACGGAAATAAATAACCGGCCAAGTACGTAAGTACGTGTCGGGCCACGCGCAGTGTAGGGTTCCGTAGTAGCCTGTTATTCATTGCAAGTCTTTACCCGTTATAAACAAGCAACTAGGTACTCCGTCTTTGTCACTTTAAAGGATTTATTCTAAGGATTTTGTATTTGGTACAAAATTATCCAACACCCAAGTTCAATGACTATTACTGCTAAACTAAGAAAGTTATGAGTTGATATAAAGTTCATGAAATGCGCTATTATCACGAATTTTTCACGATTTTTCAAGCTAGCAGTTTAGCTTTTAGAGGGAGGGGGGGGGGGCCTTACTGGAACAAAAATTTGCACTTTATAGTTTAATATTTCGTAAATGGAGCATTTAATCGAAAAATGGTATTGCCAACTCTTAAGTCATTTTAAAAGATCTATTCAACGATATCCCACACAACGGGGTAGTCGATGAAAAAAAAATTAATCCCCACTTCTCATATAGGGGAGCTACCCTAAAAAAAAATATTTTTCGCAATTTTATTTCAGCACTTTGTCGGCGTAATTTATATACATACCCCCACAAAATTACAGCTTTCTAGTATTAACGGTCTCTTAGCAAAACATCGGACAGACAGACAGACGGACATGACGAAACTATAAGGGTTCCTTGTCAGGACTACGGAACCCTAAAAGGCGTGATTGTATGTATGTCTACTATCCATCGATATGAACGTACTACGTATAAATATACATTTATATACCTCCATGCTACTATCTGTGACGTTTGAATTTCTGTAATTTAAATTGATTACATGGTGCAGTTTACGCTCAAAGTTGTATTATTTTCCATTTAATATTACCATTGATTTTGTAAATATGAGAAAACGATTTTGTGTTATAAATATCATGTTACGGTTGTGCTGTAAAGAATTAAGTAAAATGTATAATTACTGTGCAGTTTTTGATGAGACTGGTTTTTGTTGACTGATTTCAGTTTTTGATGACTCATGAGTGGTTATTCCGTTGGTTTCATAATTGTCCCGTTTCCGTCCTATGCTGGGCATGGGCCTCTGCCATAGCCACTGAACTCGATGTTTAGCTCTTTATTTCAATCATATATTCTAACCACTGCTGATATCGTCGCTCGGGTCGCTCCTCCTACTCGGTAGAGTCAGATTCCCACTACGATTTCTGATGATTTAATTGAGTCTTCCTTTACACTAAATAAACTATATATATATATTCATAATTCTTCAAGAACCATCTTTGTTGATAGTATATTTAATTCTCTATAGTCAGTTTCTGAGGTCGGTTTATTGAGAGTTAATCTACTCAATTGTCCCGTTATTGAATAGATAAACTCTCAAATAAATGTACTCAGAAACCGGCCATTAATAAATTATCGATATGTGGTGTTTCAAATTTGATACCATACAAATAAATTTACCTACTTAGGACCACAATGGACCAGTCTCGTCAAATCTATAAATATTTTTGAAAATTCTCATGTGCTTTAACTTTTGTGTATTATAAAAATCAGCAATATTCTCTGAAATAATTGTTCCTAAATTCTTATTTTTATCTAATATCAGTGACTGTGTTCAAATCAATGACAGTGTCCAAAATAAATAGTACAATCCCTGACAAAAATAGTAAACATAAAATTTCAAGGCTAACTAGGTGAAATTAATTTAATTTCTCACGATTCAAAACATATAGAGAGGACGGCAGAGTTATTTTGAATAATTCGAAAGCATATTCGGATTCGGAAACTGTCTTTACTTTAGATTTTTTAGAGATTTAGATCTTTGCAACATCGGTGCTCCGATCGGTTACTTTCGATATATCAATTGGAAAAAATCAGTGATTCTAATTGGAAAAGTTTCCGCCGACAAAATAGCTCACGGATTTATCAACATTTAAAATTAAAAATAAAGCTTCCGAATTCGAATTTATCCGATTGTAATGAGAAGCAGGGGGCAGGGCACAGACACGTCTTTGTCCTGTCTTAAGAGCGAACGCGGGGTGCACTTTTGCATACAAATGTATTCCCCTGTTTCCTCCCTGGAAAATGCTTATAAAGCAAAATTTGTTTCTACAAAAAATCAAGGTTGCTATGCCGCTTTGCTTTTTTGACCAACCAATTGCAAATAGAAATATGACCCCTTAAAAATCTTAAAGAGGAGATAAAAAGGATTATATTTCTTTTTGCAATTGATTGGTCAAAAAAAGCAAATGATGGGGCGTAGCTACAGCAAACCTTGATATTTTGTAGAAAAAAATGTTGCTCTGAAAGCATTTTCCAGGGAGGAAACGGGAATACATTTGTATGGAAAAGTGCACTCCGCGTTCCCTCTTAACTTGACGTCTCTTATGTGGTTTTCCTCTCTTATGCATGTATGTCTTCTGTTTTACCAAGCCTTAATGATTAATATATTTGTAAGGCATTGCACTTTGACACTTAAAATTAAATCAATAAGACTGATTTCTGTCAAGGAATCCCATACCTATATATTATTTTATTTGTGCATTATATCCGTGACATTGGCCTAAAATTGTAAATAATACCAAAGTCTACAATTGCCTATCTATTATTATATTTAATACCAATCATATTTTCTGCTACACCATATCAATATTTAATGTAAAAAGGTTAAAGATGTTTTTTGACTGTAAATGTAACTGAACAAAAGTAACTACTTTACCTTTGTTTGTACGAAGCGAAGCAAGATTGGATAGCCTAAAGGTACTACAGAAAGAGCCTAAAATTGATCGATTTTTGACGATTTGCACGTGTGGTCAAACAGAATTAAGTAAAATAATATGTGTAATCAAATTATTGATTGATTATAATTTAATATTAAGGCGTATACGCTAGCAAATAGGCTATACGTATTATACGCCTTGATTGACCCATTGTAGGTATTCAATTTTATCAACCGACTTCCAAAAACAAAGGAGGTTCTCAATTCGTCTTATGTTTTTTTAAATATATTTTTTGTGTGTATGTTACGCAATTACTCCGTAAAGAGCCGATTCGAATGATTCTTTTTGTTATCGGTAGGATACGTTTCCGAGGTGTTCCGATTGTAATTTCATCGAGATCTGATAAGTATCTCCAGAGATATGATGATAAACGTCTCAAACTTGCTACTGAAATTGACTCGCGGGGCATGGAAGTCGGTTGTTTCAGTTTTTAAACTATCTTAATTATTGGTAGAATTAATGATCCCACGATAACCCATGATTCATGAAGGCACATAAAACTTTCATTGGAAGGTATATAGCTAGGATTAGAACCAACGACCCTCGGGTCAGAATCACTTCATGACTTCATCGAAATGAAGGAAAATATTTAAGAAACTCCGATCAACTGTCAAAAGTGCGGCAATATAGGGAATAGGGATCATATCCACGCTTGAGGACAGTTTTTAAGGTTCCGTACCTCAAAAGGAACCCTTATGAGATCACTTTGTTATTCGTCTGTCAAGACCCTTTTACTCAGGAATACGTAGAGGTATAAGTTGAAACTTATATCAAATACTCGAGTTTACGGTTAAAGATACCGTAGACTCGAGTTATTTTACTGTACATTATTATTATAATCGGTATCTGCCGCAGGACTGATAACCGTTGGTAGATTTGTCCTAGAGTGGAGACCGCGAATCGGCAAACGTAGCGTTGAACGTCCTGTGACCAGGTGGAGCGACGAAATACGGAATTTTAAAGCTGTGGGCAGTGACTGGAAAACAAGAGCCGAAGTGCTCAGTGGCGCAGTGGGAGAGGCCTACGTCCAGCAGTGGACTGACACCGGCTGATGATGATGATGGCGGTACCTTTCAGCTGTGAAAAAATGTAAACTTCTAAGTTAATGCGATCAAAAATTACGACTGTTTATTTATTCATATTTTGCGATTTCACATATTTACGGTTTACATATTTATTCCTATGTACTTAAGTGCTTCAAGACCACGTTTCTTGCCAAATTTCATGATTCTAGGTCAAAGCGAAGTACCCTACTGATTTTGATTACCTTTTGAATTAGCGAAATAAGCGAAAAAATGCTACTTAAACGGTCATATCTTTTGATAGCGTTGACTTCAAGTTTCATTTTTCACAGCTGCAAGATACCGTAGACCTGAGTATTCGATTTAAGTTTCAACTTGATACCTTACGCGTTCCTGAAACAAAGGGTTGACAGACGGACAACAAAGTGGTCCTATAAGGGTTTCATTTTTCCTTTTAAGGTACGGAATCCTAAAAATAATCGAATTTACTATTACTAACTTATTATTTGCGGTTGGTTCACAAACAGTGTTAAGGGATCGAACTGCAAAGTGTAAGTTTGTTTTGACAAGTTTGTACGGAAGCCTCGATGCGAGAGTTTAACTCCCACTTGGCCGTTTTTTTTTATTTCATTGACTGCTAAAACAATATTTTTGGCTTTGCCGCGGTCGCGTAGTCGGTTACAAAGGTTTATTCGACTAATCTAATACTACTATTCATTAATATGTGACTAATCTCTATTATAGGCTATCCAATATCTTACTTCGCTATATTTTTGTATCACAGCACTGTTCATATTTGTTGTATAGCAAAACAGTTGGTTATCGATGAATATTACTTATGAATTAATAATTATAATACATGACAGGTTTTGATGTCGATTTCGGTAAATAAATCAAGTAATTCTTATCTGAATCTGTGTTATTTTTTTGCATGAACCCTTATCACAAAGGTCTGTTTTGAATATTCTAGATAGATGTTTGAAATCTTCATAGCTATAGAGATTTTTGTGTAATAGTGGGACAACAAGCAGACGATCCGCCTGATGGAAAGCGGAACTTGGGCTTTGATGATGCGTTGCTGACTTTTGAGGAATTTATGGGTACCTACCCTTTTTAGAAGACTCCATTCCACAGCTCAAGATAGATTTAAGTATACTTTAATCCTACACGTAACCCCCGCGTGCGTAAAGTGGGTGGGTACCTAGTAGGGATATATATCTGCAGGTATTGAATGAAGTCTTCTTATAAGGGTATCCACAAAAGTTGGACGCATTATACAATACAATACAAAATTCTTTATTGTACACCAATTAAAACTAACTGAATAAACATTAAACACTTAAAACTACAGTACAATGGGCGGACTTATCTCTAAAAGCGATCTCTTCCAGTCAAACTTGGGATGGAGAAAGGGAGATGCGTGTTGAGCAAGGTCGGTAGTGTAACATTATAGGGGCGATAAATAAAATAATAATTATTAAAAAAAATTAAACCATATTATAAACTACAAAATCTATACTAATATTATAAAGAGAGAACATTTGTATTTTTTTATGTTTGTAATGATTTGGCTCAAAAACTACTGGACCGATTTAAAAAATTACTTCACTAATTTATAGAATGTACTTTCGAAATGAAAATAGGCTATATATTATCCCGTTAAAATCAAAGGTACTTTCGTGGAGACCTAATTTGCAACCTAAGTCGACAAAAAAACGGTCGATTTCTTTTTCTACGGCACGTTTCGAAACTTCACACAAGTGCTTGAGTACATAAATAAGTAAATACGTGTTTTAGGCTTTTTCGAAATTCCACCCCTAAGAGGGTGAAATGAGGTAACAAAGTCTGAAAATCAATATTGTTTCGGATTGCGCTGAAATTTGGCATACAGGTGGTTATTATGACGTAAGTATCAGCTAAGAAAGGATTTTCTAAAATTCACCCCTTAAAGGGATGAAACGGGGGTACAAAGTTTCTATGGAGAAACATTATTAGATAGTCTTTTCTATTCGAAACTTCACACAAGTGCTTCAGAACATAAATAAGTAAACACGTGTTTTAGGTTTTTTCGAAATTCCACCCCTAAGAGGGTGAAATGGGGTAACAAAGTGTGAAATTCAATATTGTTTAGGATTGCGCTGAAATTTGGCATGAAGATAGTTACTACGACGTTAGTTCCCTCTAAGAAAGAATTTTCCAAAATTCACCCCTGAAGGGGATGAAACGGGGGTTCAAAGTATGTATGGAGAAACAAGATTAAATAGTATTTTCTATTCGAAACTTCACACAAGTACTGTACTGTACTGTACTGTACTGTTACGTGTTTCAGGGTCTTTCGGAATTCCACCCCTAAAAGGGTGAAGTGGGGTAACAAAGTCTGAAATCAATATTATTTCGGATTGCGCTGAAATTTGGCATGCATATGGTTATTTTGACTTAGGCTACTACTACTTAGGCTAAGAAATAATTTTTCAAAATTCACTCTTCAAGGGGATGAAGCGGGGGTTCAAAGTTTGGATATTAATTTTATTCGACATTTCACACAAGTACTTCTGTAATTAAATAAGTAAATACGGGTTTCAGACTTTTTCAAAGTGCCACCCTAAAATGATAAACTGGGGTAACAAAGTCTAAAAATCAATATTGTTTCGGATTGCGCTGAAATTTAGAATGCAGATAGTTACTACGACGTAGGTATCATCCGCTCAGAACGGATTTTCTAAAAATTCCTCGCGGATACGGAACGGGGATTCAAAGTTTGTGTGGCGAAACAAGATGAGATAAAGTACAGATTTTTTGAAATGGGGTAGGTAACAAAGTCTGAAAATTTGGGTTTTTCGGTTTTTATAAATATGAACCCGAATTGCCTTAGTCACGCGATAACATGAAAACGGGTGAACCGATTTGGCTAATTCTTATTTTATGTATTTAATGCATAAATAATACATTTATTTGCTACAAAATGTTGGTACAAAAAGCTGTTAGATATCTGTTTAAAAGTTCCATGAACATTTTGCCGCATCGCGGCATGCAAATTAGACACATATATACAAGTTACATTAGAATTATTTAGAATCGTTTTTACAAAAGAAAAGTTTTAAGTAAATAAAATAAGTTTTTAACGCGGGCGAAGCCGCGGGGCACTTCTAGTATATAATATAATAATATTTTAAACCACCCCGACTGATCTATGTATAATCTTTTCATTAAAAGCATTCCAATGACTCTAAACACGACATTTAAAATCTGAGCTGTAAGTTGGTGAGGATTTGAGTATTCTGTAGAGTCCAGGAGATGTCTCAGCATCAGGTCAATGCTTCCAGGTTCTTAAAATATCGTTGAAGAAGAAGATTTTCGAATTGATCAGACCTATTAAAGTTGATTAAAGCTCATAGTTTTTTAACGATTAAAGGAATTTTCATGAATCAAAGCTAAGAACACTCTCGATGAAGACATCTATCAAAAAAAAACGATCAATAATAAAATCAAAATCGGTTCATCCGGTTGGGTGCTAAGGTGCTACAGACAGACACACAGATACACACGTTAAACTTATAATACCCCTACTTTTTGCGTCGGGGAACGCCGTAAGGTTACGGCGGCAGATGTTCTCCTTGGTGGTAAGCTACTTTTCAACCGACTTCCAAAAAGAAGGAAGTTCTCAATTCGTGTATATGTTTCTTTTTTCTTTCTTTTTTGTGTGTGTTTGTTACGCGATTACTCCGTCAATTGTGAACCGATTTCATTGAGATGTGATAAGTATCTTCAGAGATATGACGATAAACGTCTCAAACTTGCTACTGAAATTGACTCACGGGGCATTGAAGTCAGTTGTTTATCTTAATTATTGGTAGATTTAATGATTACACGAAAATCCATGATTCATGAATGCACATAAAACTTTCATTGGTAGGTATATAGCTAGGATTAGAACCAACGACCCTCGGGTCAGAATCAGGGTAACTATCCTTAACGCCAAAGGGCCGTCCAATATCACTACGTAAGTATTATAAAACAATGTCTACCACTGCGTCTGTCTGTCTGTTCGCAATAATCTCAATAGCATCTGAACGGATTATCATGCGGTTTTCACCAATAGCCAGAGTGTTTATGAGGAAGGTTTAGGTGCATAATTCGTTAAGGATTTGTGTAAATTGGTTGACATATGACGATGATTGTTAAATATGTTAATATTTTATATTCGATGCAACAAACTGATGCAAATTTTGTAGGCATATATGTTCTACCCGTGCGAAGCCGGGGCGGGCTGCTAGTTTACCAATAAAACAATAATAAATCAAAATAAACATACACCTAAGAATAAGGCTTATACACCTACATAAATAAGATACAATTAATAATGTATCTATCTATATACATACATATAAATACCTATATATATATATATATATATATATATATATACAAATAAATAAATAAATATACCTGCTAGTAAATATTATATTACAATTTTCAAACTAAATGAAGGCTTTATGCATTCAGCAGTTAGCAGAGTCATTAAGATAATAGTTTTTAACCATTGTCTTGAATGAAGCGATAGACTGAGCCTGCCTAATTTTAGCTGGGAGACTATTCCACAGACGCACAGCTTCTACGGATAACGACTTATCGTAAAAGCTTGTTTTTTTTTTAAGTTTTATTATGGCTCCACACGATTAGTGTATTTAGCCAGTGTCAAGTATCGAAATTCTTCAAGTTTTTATAAATTTTAGTCGAAGAGATAGGTCAAAGTCAAGTCACATTTCAGGTCAGTTTTTTTCAAGTAAAAGTCTAGTCTAAGTCATACCTTTAGTAAAGATGTGGTGTTTACTGAAGATTTTCAGTGGAATTTTGGTGAGAACGCAAATAGCATGTTTTTCAACATTGTGCTGTTTCCCTACACTCGCACACAATCACCGGCACTTAATGGTTAATAATCCACATTTATTACACATTAACTCGCGGAAGAACACAAGTTTTAGGAAAAAATACAATGAGATCACACACACTTTTCCACGTTCCCGCCAAAAAACCTAAAAGCTTGTTTTGTGCTGGGGAAAACTAAGTAGTAAATTTTCAGAAGATCTTAAATAGTGATTATCAGAGCAATATAGAGGGAGAAAACGTTCCTTTAAGTAAAGAGGAGTAGAAGGTGTGAAGAGAACATTGTAAAGAAAAGTAAGAATGTGAGTGTTCCGACGAAGGCGAATTGGCAACCACTTGAGCTTTTTACGAAAATGGGAGACATGGTCGTATTTTCGAAGACCGAAAATAAACTTTATACAGTAATTTTGAAGACGCTCAAGTTTACTCAACTGGTCTTCTGTGAGGTCAAGATAGCAGACATCAGCATAGTCCAGGATTGGGAGAAGGGATTGTGCTAGCGTAACTTTAGTAGCAGTAGGAATAAAATTGCGTAACCTTCTCAGTGACGCACCCGAAGCGAAAATCTTTCTACTTACAGCCGCCATCTGGGGACCCCATGAAAGACTACTATCGATTATAAGACCTAGATTTTGCACTTCGTTACTGAATGGTATAATGGAACCGCCGAATACTACATCGGGAAGCGTAGAAAAGTCAAGTTTAGCAATCATTCTCGAGCTACCTATAATTATGACTTGCGTCTTACTGGGATTATCTATCGGCGCCCAATGTGTTGCAGTCTGCAGATATTCACAGGCGACGATGACCGCAACCATCATATCCCTACCACAGATAACTGTATATTAGGAGGTTCTAAATTGGTGACCGCTGAGGATAAGCTTCCTAGTCAGTTCGCAGATTGCTGGCATAATACTGGACAAAGACTGACGTAGAGGGGGGGAGTTTGCGCAGTGCACTTAAAAGCACCAATAATATGCATGCAACGGAACGGGACGCACGGACCGAATTAACTCAGGTTAGAGAGAGAACGACGAATGATCAACCAACCATGTGGTCGGCACTTGCCGTCGCGCGTGCCCCCGCATGTGGGTATCTAAAAATCTACGAATAAATCATAAGTCAGGAACTCTAAGTCAGAACAAATTCCACACAAGAAGTGGACCTCCCTTCAAACCACAACGACGTAGATTCAAAGTAAGAATCACTTTCGAAGTTACAAATGATTGGCTTGGAGAATGATTTAAATCCGGGATAGTTCGCGCATGTGCTGCAATGTCTGTTATGACAGTTGAGTCAAACAAGACAAATGTCCGACTAATGACGCGCTGGACACGACTTTTAACCCCGCCTGCATGGACACGACTTTGGTTAGGTCATTTTTATAACGCAGTTTTTTAACGCACTTTTCTTCACCAATGATTTATTCGTAGCTAAAAATAGACTCGGGCTCACTAACCACTATGTCCTCGAAACTGAAGGTTAGATTCCCACATGAGACAATTCTTTTTGTGATCCTCCGCAAAAAATGTTCTGTATGAGTGTAATTTTTTTTTTTTACGCTTAAAACAAATTTATTCAAGTACAGGATTGCACAGACATCAATACGTCGGATGCTAGCACGAGCACTGCACGAGCGATTGTTTTGGCCAACAAGCGCGTGGCCGACAGCGTTCGTTGTTGACTAGCAAATCTTGGTACAGCACGTGTAGATTGTGATGCATGGGCAGCAACAACCGCCGCAGCATCCACCACAGCAACCTCCGCACCGTAACTGTGTCCCTGATTTGTATGTTTGTAAAGTCCCCCGCGACACGCTTTCCTAGAGCGGGGAGGGATTAAAAAAATAAACAAAATGATAATTGGTCGTCTGTTGATGCATCATCTGCTGTATTTAATTACCACGCAAACACGAATCCATCTTCGACCTCATCGTCACTTAACATCACGCGAGAAATTGCACCGATTTCTATTATGTCAACTGTTGTATGTTCTACTATTTTCGCTTCATTTTAATAATACGTAATAATAGCACGGAAAATAGCAAGGTCTAGGCAGTGACTGGAAACAAAGAGCCGAAGATCGGGCTCAGTGGCGTGCCTTGGGAGAGGCCTATGTCCAGCAGTGGACTGATACTGGCTGATAATGAACAGCAATGTGTATTTATTTATAATGTACATATGTTATTTATATTGTATATTTGTTGTGTATTATATAAGGTTATTGAAAGAAAAAATATAAGCAGTAAATAAATATTTTATTGGGAGTAAAATATCACTAAAACAATAATACAAATTTCTATTTTGTAATTAATTATAAAATAAAACTGACTGCACGATTTATAGATTTAAAAAACGGGAATTTAACGTGACTTACGCGATGTCGATATAGCGATCGACATATGTTTCGGCTTCGTTCATATGGAGTTGTTCGCAATCTGATTACTCTGCTTCCAGCTGTATCCGTTTGCCTCTAACACCGCCTGGCAACTCTAACACTGCCAGGCGGTGTTAGAGGCAAACGGATACAGCTGGAAGCAGAGTAATCAGATTGCGAACAACTCCACAAAGTGCCGAATAACATCGGTTGAGAGAGCAGCAACGTACCTACCATACGTCAAGGGGGTCACGGACAAAATTGGACACTTGTTACGCCGAAGATATAGCATCAAGACGATATTCCGCCCCCCCTCACGTGTCAGGCAATTGTTGCGCTCTCCAAAGGATAAGGATCCCCTAGGAGCTCCTGGGGTCTACGTCGTTCCTTGCGACTGTGGTGCAAGCTACGTAGGCGAGACCAGAAGAAACGTGTCCACAAGACTCAAAGAACACATTGCTTCCATGAAGAACGTGGACAGCGGTAGCTCGGCGGTTACAGAGCACGCTCTCACATCTGGGACGACGCACTACATCAGATTTGACAAGGCACGGATTTTGGCGCGTGAAAAGTACTTTGTACCCCGCAAAATCCGAGAAGCCATTGAGATCAGTCGTCGTCGTAACTTCAACAGAGACAGAGGGTGGTACCTGTCACATACGTGGAAAACCGTTCTTCATGGAAAGCACGTCACCAGTGGCAACAGTGAGGAGGACAGCTTGAGTTCCGTCTGCCGGTTGGATGAGGTTTCGTCTGAAGTAAACAGCAGTGATGAAGACGAAGCCCTCCAACCTAATCCCGCGCCTCCACTATGTACACCGCATCATCACCCCCCACCAACACCACCACCGCCGCCGCCGCCGCCCGCTCCGTCCGCCCGCGCTGCACGAGCAGCGGCCCGCAGTGCGAGGTTGAACGCGTCGACGAGCGCCCCGCACTCAAGATCCTGAAGAAGGCCTCCGGATGAGGCCGAAACATATGTCGATCGCTATATCGACATCGCGTAAGTCACGTTAAATTCCCGTTTTTTAAATCTATAAGTTTAAAATGAACGTGAGTTTTTATAATGACTGCACGATCCCAAAATGATTTCAAATTACAGCATATTTCTTACAAACTTATGCTGTTGTATGGACTAGGACAGAATTAATTATCTAGTTATTCTATCTATAATTTAGGCTAGCTTTTCAACACTATCTCACCTGTTGGTAACTGATGATGCGGTCGAGGATGGTAGAACGCTATGGGAACTGGCTCTCAAGGATAGCTGCCGGAACATATTGGCGACAGATTTTCTAACTCGAGGGTGGTAGCTGGCCAGGAGGACACTAGATAGTGTCCTACCACAATGCATAATCATTATTTTACCAAAAATACTAACCAAAATAATAGCGAATTGTGCTTTACGGCATATACATATAACACATTTTCTACCTTTCTTTTCGTTAATCACTATACTACCCTAGACAAAATCCGATTTCTGTTAGCGTCCACACCAAACGCAACTTTAATAAATATGATAATGAAATTTGTTTTCCAAATCCAAATGTCACTGTCACTATCATTCCTATATTAGGGCTGTATTAAAATCGAAAAAATCGTAATAGTTTTTGTTCAGGAATATAGTCTGTTCCTGAATAGATCAACAAAATATTGCAAAATAATTTAGATAGTTTAAAAACTAAAACAACCGACTACTTCCTTGCCCCGCGAGTCAATTTTAGTAGCAAGTTTGAGACGTTTATCGTCATATCTCTGGAGATACTTATCAGATCTCGATGAAATTACAATGGGACCACCTCGGAAATGTACCCAACCGATTAAAAAAAAATCATTCGAGTCGGTTCACAATTGGCGAAAATATCGATAAACATACATAAAAAAATATATATACACACATCAACACTGTCTAGGGATATTTCGTAAAAATGTCATAAACTCATAAAATACTGGACGGTTTAAAAATATTTTAATGTAAGCTTATTTTGTAGGTTTTAATGAACAATTACAAATTTGAATTTGAAAAATAAATTAAAAAAAAAAGATTTGCCCGGCATAATTGTAGCGAAGTTCGAATGTTTTTAATTACCTAACCTGGTTTTTGGTATTTTTTGTGTTTCAAATTAAAGTTTTAATAAAAATCATCGTTTAATTTCGAATTTATGTAACTGTATGCATCATGCAGCGGCGCCATTTATCGAGAGACGAGATGTTAAGGGCAGTAGGCATGCTTCAAGCTGGGGCTACTCAACGGAGTATAGCCGAGGAGATTGGTACAAGACAAAACGTGATATCAAAGTTGTGGTCACGTTATCGTACCACTAGTGAAGTGGCTGAAAGGCCCCTAGGCGGGAAGCGCATAACCACCCAAAGACATGACCGATTTTTGCAAGTGGCCGCGAGAAGACAACCTAATGCTACGGCCATGCAGTTGGTTCATAGGCTCCAATCAGAGCACCAGTTGCTTGTCAGTGACCAAACTGTGAGGAGAAGACTGCATGAGGCTAACCTTCATGCTCGCAGGCCGCTTTGTACTCTAGCACTACGCAGAGGAAATCGCGGACGAAGATTAGAGTTGGCTCGAGAACATTTGTCTGGGAAGATATCCAATGGTCTGTAGTGCTGTTTACCAATGAGTTTCGATTCGGTTTTTATCCTGATTCACGAAGAGTACGTGTATGGCAAGTTCCTGGACGTGAGAAGCGTCTGCAACAACTTCAGGAAGTCCATCCATACCACGGCGGAACAATTTTGGTTTGGGTGGGTATTTGTGTTGGTGGAAGAATAGACCTCGTTTGGATCAGAAACACCATGACTGCAGAAAAATACCGAAATCAGGAGATAGCACTAATAATCTATCCTCATCGAATGCAAATGGGCCAAGCTTTCACGCTCATGCACGACAACACTCGTCCGCACACTGCGCGAGTGGTGACCAACTGGCTACAGGAGCACAACGTGTCGGTCTTAGACTGGCCCGCGCAATCACCAGACCTAAACCCCATAGAGCACGCGTGGGACATGCTCCAAAGAAGGGCTATGAGGAATTTTCCTCCAAACAGTGCGGCTGAAAATCTACTTTTTTTGCATCTTAGCAGGACCTGGGACAATATCCCGCAGCAGACTTTGATAACTTGATTCGAAGCGTGAAAAACCGTTGCAGGACCGTGGTTAACGTCATGGGCGGTTTTACTGACTACTAATTTTTCGGGTAACTGCAAAAAACCTGATACTTTCGCTTTACTTTTACTTTTTTCTTAAAAAGAAATTCATCTTTAGGTTTACCATTATTTCACTTTTTGTCTTTATTTCATAAAAAAATTATTTACGCAAAACAAATAACTTTGTTTTACTCTAAAGCATAGTCTGATAAATGAGCTCTATAAAAATATATATATGTTGTATGTTAGTTGTAACACATTCGGAAAAAATTGAGAAAATCAGAATATCCCTAGACAGTGTTGATGTGTGTATATACATACAGACGAACATAGAACTTCCTCGTTTTTGGAAGTCAGTTAAAAAATTGCTGTTATTATTACGACAATTTCAAACATTCAGCAACATTAGGTATAGTATCACTTTTATATTTACACAACATTCGCAACAAATTTAGTTTCTTCTCGTTAGTTTTGGAAGATTCTAGTTCATACAAAGTACAGAGGTTTATTAGAAGACTTTCATTGAGACCTCTTTCTGGATCTGAGTTGATGGCCTTTTGCAGAACAGCTATGGCTTCCTTTAGACGACCCATGTAGAGTAGGCAGACTGATAGGTTGTTTGCCACCTGAAATTATAATAAACATGAGTTCTAAATTAAAAAATAAACTAGCCAAGTGCAAGTCCGACTCGCACTCGTAGGGTTCCATAACACAGTAGAGTATTTTATAACTATAACATTTCGCCACCAACAAATTCACTTTGTTTTTTGTTTTTTGTTTAGTGTTTGTATGTAAAACAAAGTTATATTTGCGGTTGTCATATCTCAAAAACTGCCGACTATATCTCGTTCAAACCAATTTTCGTTGAAAGTGGTTATTGAAATCTATAGCATATATTTTTTTAGACTTTTCACTTCCTTATTTTAAAAGTTAGAACGGGGGGGGGGGAAACCTATCTTAGTTAGCGGCACAAATAGAGCAAGAGCCTACGACGACCAGGCCTTCGTTATTTTATAAAAGCTGAAAGTTTTTCTGTGCATATTCCCCATACAGGTCATCACGACCAGTTACTATACAGAGAGATATATATATATACAGAGTTTGGTTATGGTTACTTGGGCAGGTAACAGGTAGTAAAGGTATATAAAATAGTACCTTAAATTCGTTAAAGTATAAAGTTCAATTTTTTTATATTTTCTTCGGGATGACTTTATAAATCTCATCATCCATTGCCGGACACTTATGACAGTTGCTTCCCCCTGCCAGACACCCCTAATCTTTAATTTTTTTTTAATGCTGTATAGGCAAGCGTTTGACCACTATCTCACCTGATGTTAAGTGACGATGCGGTCGACGATGTAGCACGCTTACCTAGTAAATACCTGTTCACTCGCGATTTGAAGACCCCCGGTTTGTAGCTATCGGGAAACACAGACACCGGCAAGGAATTCCATTCTTTGGCGGATCGTATGGTATATATGTACGATAAATTATACTTTCGTTATAGTATAAAAGCTGAATTTTATATATGTTACTTGGGGACCTATAAAAAAATGTTACCTCAATAGCCGGACAGTTTTAATAGTTTTTACATCTTGCGAGACACATTGAAAGTCCGCTATTTAAGAAGTCCGCAAATGTATGGTACTATTTTATACACCTTTACTACCTGTTACTTGTCCAAGTAAACACAACCCAAACTCTATAGTCGCTGGTCGTTCTTACCTGTATAGGTGACATGCACAGAAAAACTTTTAGCTTTTATAAAATAACGAAGGTCTGGCCGTCGTTGGCTCTTAGGCTAAAACGGTCATATCTTTTGATCGCGTTGACTTACAGGTTTGATTTTTTTTACAGCCGAAAGATACCGTAAACCCAAGTATTTAGTATAAGCATAGAAAAGATAATAATACTACGGTATAAGTTTCAACTTGATACCTCTACGCATTCCGGAAATAAAGGGTCTTGACAGACGGACATACAGACAGACAGACGGACAGACAGACATCAAAGTGATTCTATAAGGAACCCTAAAAAGAGGGTGGGAAGTAAGCTACGCGTTAGAAGTAAAACTCCCAAGTTCATTCAATTTATTTCTGAACATCACTAATTATTTATTTTGTACAACTCCATCTATTGAACTTTAGTGAATATGTCTTCATTGTTACGCCGTTTTACAATAGATAACATAACGCTTACGTCACGTCCGCTGCCTTCGGGCCGTGACGCTACGTCATTTCCGTCAAATTTTACTGCAGTGCGCCTAAAGAAGTTTAACTTCAAAAACATTGTGGTTTATTTTAATTGTGGTTTATTTATTTTAATATTATTGAAAATATTTAATTGTGGTTGTCTTATTGTGTACACCTCAGCCCCTGATATGTTCGTACTCTCCACTCCATCCAAAGGTTGTCTGGATGAGATCGCTCTAAGCGATAAGACCGCCCATTGTACTTGCTTAAGACTTAACTATACTTTAATGTTGTAATGGTGTACAATAAAGTGTTATCTATCTATCTATCTATATTTTGAACCGACTTCACAAAGAAGGAGGAGGTTTTCAATTCGACAGTTTTTTTATGTTTGTTGCCTCAGAACTCCGTCAAATCATAACCGATTTGAAAAATACTTTTTTTTTTGTTTGAGAGTTTATGCTTCCCGTTTGGTCCCATTCAAACTTTATTGAGATTTGATAACCATCTCCGGAGATATGGAGATACACAATGTATAAACAAATTTGTATACCTTGATAACATGATACTGGCTAAGTGGCTTTTGGCTACTTCGACTATCGCGGCATGTGAACTCGGTTTTTAGGGTTCCGTAGCCGACTGGCAAAAAACGAAACCCTTATAGATTCGTCATGTCTGTTTGTCTGTCCGTCCGTATGTCACAGCCACTTTATTCCAAAACCATTAGGATTACACAGTTGAAACTTGGTATGTAAGTGTATTCTGTAAACCGCTTTACGATTTTTGTACAAAAATAAATCTAAAAAAATATATGCTGTAGATCTCAATAAACACTTTCACCGAAAATTGACTTGAACGAGATACAATCAGCAGTTTTTGAGATATAGCGACCGCAAATATTATTAATATTTTAACTTTGTTTTTTATACAAACACTATGAAAAACAAAGTTAACTTTTTGGTGGCGAAAAATTATAGTTATAGAATACTCTACTGTGTTACGGAACCCTACGAGTGCGAGTCCGACTTGCACTTGGCCAGTTTTTTTCGTTTTTACGATCATAAATTATTCATTACTTATTAAAATGTGTTGTTCAATTAAGAAAAAAATTATCACAACTAAAAATTAATACAAAATACAACTAGCTACTTATGTAAGTAAGATGGTAAACGCTAGCCTATACGATATAAATAAACACATTACCTCTCCTTTGCGTCGCGCAGTCGGGTAAAAAAATGTAATATGATATGTAGACTGTACATCTACACTAATATTATAAAGAGGAGCCGCCGAATTCACAAATAAAACTGGCCAAGTGCGAGTCAGCATCGCGTCTCTTATCGCACACTTAGGGAGGGTTCCGTACAATACGAAACATAACAGAGTTTCAACCTCATATATTTGATTAATTGATATTACCAAGAATATTTGGTTTGGTCGCGATCTAGAAAGACGGGGCTCGTTAACTAGCGTCATCTATGTTATCTTGCCGAAACTAATTAGATAGATTGCGTTTAAAAACACGTTTTTTGTATGGGGACCCCCTTCAATTTTTAACTTTATTTTGTTTTTAGTATTTGTTGTTCTAGCGGCAACAGAAATTCACCATCTGTGAAAATTTCAACTGTCTAACTATCACGGTTAATGAGCTATAGCCTGGTGACAGACGGACAGACAGACAGACAGACGGACAGCGGAGTCTTAGTAATAGGGTCCTGTTTTACCCTTTGGGTACGGAACCCTAAAAAAGGAGGAGGTTTCTCAATTCGACCGTAAATATGTTTTTTTTATGTTTGTTCGCCGATAACTTTGTCGTTTATGAACCGATTCTGATTATTCTTTTTTTTTGGAAAGGAGATATCCCAACTGTGGTACCATGGTAATTTTATCGAGGTCTGATAAGTATCTCCAGAGATATGGAGATAAACATCTCAAAATTGGTAGTGAAAACTAATAGCGCGGCATTTGAAGTCTGTTGTTTTAGTTTTTTAAACGATCTTATTCGTTTGTTTGTTTTTTACGATTTATCTCAAAAACTACTGGACCGATTTCAAAAATTCTTTCACTAATGGAAAGCTACAGTATCAGCGAGTAACATAAGCTACATTTTATCCACATATTCTCACAGGAACGGGAACTACGCGGGTGAAACCGCGAAGCACTACTAGTATCAATCATAATAACATACCATAATATTGGTAGGTTCTTGATCCGCAGCTCTCGCGAAGTTGTTATATGCGTCTTGATACTTTCCCTGAGCGATGTCTAGAAGGCCCGAATCTACATACTCTCTGACATCGGGCGTCGGACATCTGTTGAGTAAACATAATAAAATATCGTTAGAAAATCGTGTTACCATCCTGAACCGCATCATCATTTACCAACAGGTGAGATAGTGGTCAAACGCTAGCCTATATGATATTTTAAAAAATAAACTGGTCAAGTGCAAGTCGCACTCGCACTCGTAGGGTTCTGTAACACAGTAGAGTATTTGATTTTAACAATATTTTTTTGCCACCAAAAAATTGACTTTGTTTTTTATAGCGTTTGTGTGAAAAATAAAGTTATAATTTCGGTTTTGAAAAAATACCTCAAAGACTAGACTATCGCGTTCAAACCAATTTTCGTTCAAAGTGTTTATTAAAATAAAACTATACAGTACACTAGCGCCAAACTAATATTTTATTTTAACCAACTTCCAAAAAATGAGAAGGATCTCAATTCGTCGGTTATTTAAGGTATGTTCACCGATTACTCAGAGACGCCTGTCTCCTAGTAATGATGATGAGGACCGATTTAAAAAAATCTTTTGTTTGTTTGGAAAGGTATACTTTCCAAGTCCCATTTAAATCGCATCGAGATATGTTTAGTAGTTTAGTATCTCTATAGAGATACTAACGACACCTCCCAAGCTAAAATCCATCAAGCCGTTTAGACTACAGAGCGTGCCAAAGATATATACATGCATATAAATATACTTGAAAAACATAATTCTCCTTCTGGCGCAGTCGGATCATAACAATAGATCGAGACTATCAAGCAGCTTTTCCACATGTGATAGGAGCGTATTATATCGATGTTCCGCCTGCCTTGCTACCAAAAAGTAGCTTACCACCATCAAGGAGAAAATATTCCGCCATAACTTTACGGTGTTGGCAGCTTGAGAGCCTAAGTATTCTAGGACTAGCGTGTTCACCATCTTCGATCACAGATACCACCAGATGAGATAATGGTCAAATGCTAGCCTATCAGATATTAAAAAAAAACAATATAATATTGGTGATGCATGATCCGATGTAGTATATATGTTAAAAAAAGTTTATCGCAAACCATGTTATGTTATACTACCTTAAACACCATCTACAAAGTTACGTAGCAAGTCAATTTCAGTAGCAAGTTTGAGACGTTTATCGTCATATCTCTGGAGATACTTATCAGATCTCGATGAAATTACAATGGGACCACCTCGGAAACGTACCCTACCGATTACAAAAATAATCATTCGAATCGGTTTACAATTGACGGAGTAATCGCGTAAAATACATACAAAAAAAACATACAGACGAATTGCGAACGTCCTTCTTTTTGGAAGTCGGTTGAAAAGAGCCGAAGATCGGGCTCAGTGGCGCATCTTGGGAGAGGCCTACGTCCAGCTGTGGACTGACACCGGCTGATGATGATGATGATAAGGAGTAAACTCACGTGTGATGCCTCGCTTGCCTCGCAAGGTCGAGGCTGGCGGTGGCAGAGGCTAGGTGTCCCGCTTGCACCCACAGCCGACAAAGCGCAGAGTGCAATGCGCGCGACTGCGTCGGAGAACTTGTTTGTTCTTGGAGAGCCGTTAGAATTTTACCGGCTTGACGGTAGTCCTGAAATGTATAATATTGTACATACTGTTAGAAATTTCAGAGATGAGACACCTTTCTTTTTGTTTCAAATCAACTATAACTAATTATTATTTGTATCTTAGGCCAGTACCCTTAGAAAGAGTTATTATCGTAAACGCTTTTGACAGATCTCACATAGTTTTTGACTTATTCTGGCTCCCTGATTGGTCTAAATTTAGTTAAGTGTGGTAACCACTAGAGGCGCTGTACTGTTTTTCATACAAAATTTGCTCGATATACGATATCGAATTTGGTATGAAAACTCGTACTAAGGGTACAGGGCTTTCCAAACTTATTTGTACTGTGACCAACCAATTAAGCTAGACCTCTAAATTGTATCAGCGCTCATATAACTCGGAGGTCTACATTAATTGGCACAAACTATGTATGTATGGGGACACCCTTTAATTTTCAACTTTTTTTTATTTTTTAGAATTTTTCCTTAATTTGTGCTGTAAGACCTTGCTTCTTGCCAAATTTCATGATTCTAGGTCAACGGGAAGTACCCTATAGGTTTTCGACCTAAAACCTATAGGGTACTTCCGGTTTACCTAGAATTGACAATTTTGGTTATAAGCAAGGTCTTAGAACACAAGTAAAGGGAAAATTCCGAAAAATAAAAAAAGTTGAAAATTAAGGTACATTTAAGTTTTTGCGAAAATTTAAATTTGCCCATCTTTTTATTGTGTTAACTCAAGACCTTGATTTTTATACACCCAATAGGAACTATAGACCTCAGTATCAGGTATAAATTTCTACTTGCTAGGTCCACCCGTTCCTGAGAAAATCAGTGGTGACACACGGACAGACAGACGGACAAGAAAGTGATCTTATAAGGGTTCCTTTTTTTTACCTTTTGAGGTACGGAACCCTAAAAACTGAGTTCAAACATTCAAACATTTTGTCCACGACTCTCGAGACGCGGCGACGGCACTCGGCGCTTAGTCGAGCCGGTCGCATCGACACACGACGCCCCTGGGACATCGCTGTGACGCCCCAGGGGCGTCACAGCGACGCACCGTTTGGGAAGCCCTGTCTTAGGCAACACACGTCTACCCTTAATCAGTGTTTAATTAGAATGCCTCCCTTCCCCGCATCTTCCCCTGGTGTAGCGCTGGGTGGGATGACTATAGCGTAGCCATGCGAGCATGTACAGTATCGGTCAAAATTGGAGAAGCAGTCTCAAAAAGCAATAGCATAACAGCAAAATATGCACATACGACCTTCTTCTATAAGACGTTTCGCAAGTAACACAATGAAAGAGAAAGATAGACCCATATATCGCACTCTTTCATTATGAACCAATTAGAAAGAGCGCATGTGTTCATTAGTAGAATAACTAGACCAGTTTTGCTTCTTTTCTCAGTTATACAAATAATGAGGGTAGATTTGAAACAAAATGTATTGATGGCTTAAATGTATGAACATAAAATTGTCGGTTGGTGAACTTCGGTGGTGGTTGAAGTTTGGTTAATAAATAACTAAATATAAATAAATTTGCTTGCATTTTGATTTTTTAAATCAAAATGCAAGCAAATATATTATAACTAGCAGCCCGCCCCGGCTTCGCACGGGTAGAACATATATGCCTATAAAATTTGCATCAGTTTGTTGCATCGAATATAAAATATGAACATATTTAACAATTATCGTCATATTTCATCCAATTTACACAAAACCTTAACGAATTATGCACCTAAACCTTCCTCATAAACACTCTGGCTATTGGTGAAAACCGTATGATAATCCGTTCAGTAGCTATTGAGATTATTGCGAACAGACAGACAGACGCAGTGATGGACTTGTTGTTGTTGTTGATGTTTTATAATACTTACGTAGTGATATTGAACGGCCCTTTGGCGTAAAGGATAGTTACCCTGATTCTGACCCGATGGTCGTTGGTTCTAATCCTAGCTATATACCTACCAATAAAAGTTTTATGTGCATTCATGAATCATGAGTTTTCGTACAGTGGTAGTGGGATCATTAAATCTACCAAAAAGTAGCTTACCACCAAGGAGAACATCTGCCGCCGTAACCTTACGGCGTTCCCCGACGCAAAATGTAGGGGTAATATACGTTTAACGTGTGTATCTGTGTGTCTGTCTGTAGCATCTTAGCACCTAACCGGATGAACCAATTTTGTTTTTATTATTGATCGTTTTTTTTTGTTTGATAGTGTCTTCATCGAGAGTTTTCTTAGCTTTGATTCATGAAAATTCGTTCAATCGTTATAAAACTATGAGCTTTTTTCTAGTTAATTGCGCTATGAAATCAACTTTCATAGGTCTGATTAATTTGAAAATCTTCTTCTTCAACGATATTGTAAGAACATAGAAGCATTGACCTGATGCTAGGACATCTCCTGTACTCTACAGAATACTCAAATCCTCACCAACTTACAGCTCAGATTTTAAATGTCGTGTTTAGAGTCATTGGAATGGTTTTAATGAAAATATTATACATAGATCAGTCGGGGTGGTTTAAAATATTATATTGTTATAAATAGATGAATATTATTTTATACAATAGATCATATTATTATACTATATTGACTTCAAATTGATTGTGATCGGTGGGGATCTACAGCATCGCTAAGCTTATAATAATATTTTCGTAGTAACTATGACCTAATCTGTGGTTTCACTGCAAATATTATATTAATTTTGCGATGCGTGTATGTGAAATTCGTGATATCTTCTAGAGTTTTCATTTGAATTATATACTATAAAGGACAATTTTAATCTATAATATGTGGCCAAATTAATAAACGTAATTATAAATTAAAATACAAAAAAATACAAAAATACAAATGTTCTCTCTTTATAATATTAGTATCTATACTAATATTATAAAGAGAGAACATTTGTATTTTTTATGTTTGTAATGATTTGGCTTAAAAACTACTGGACCGATTTAAAAAATTCTTTCACTAATATATAGAATGGACTTTCGGAATGAAAATAGGTTATATATTATCCCGTTTAAATCAAAGGTACATTCGTGGAGACCTAATTTGCTACCTAAGTCGACTAAAAAACGGTCGAAAAAACACGTTTCTTACGAACGCTGCTCAATTAAAAATAGATGGAAGAATATTTTCTATGGAAGAGTTGTACAACTTAATAAGACCTACAAAAAAGTCCGCGACAGCATATATCTATCTCTTAAGGTTGACTCACAGTAACCATTTTAATATTTAATTTTTTGTTAAAAAATGTTACACAACTTCCAAGGCTATTTTCAAGTATATAGTATTAATTCTTATCCAAATAATTACGTTAATTAGCTTGGCCACATAATATAGATTAAAATTGTCCTTTACAGTATATAATTCAAATGAAAACTCTAGAAGATATCACGGATTTCACATACACGCATCACAAAATTAATAAAATATCTGCAGTGAAACCACAGATTAGGTCATAGTTACTAAGAAAATATTATTATAAGCTTAGCTATGCTGTAGATCCCCACCGATCACAATCAATTTGAAGTCAATATAGTATGATAATATATTTTTACTGTATAACATTCTATTGTATAATATAGTTATGATCTATAGATAAACCACCCCGACTGATCTAGTATGTATAATCTTTTTAATAAAAGCATTCTAATGACTCTAAACACGACATTTAAAATCTGAGCTGTAAGTTGGTGTGGATTTGAGTATTCCGTAGAGTACAGGAGATGTCCCAGCATCAGGTCAATGCTTCCATGTTCTTACAATATCGTTGAAGAAGAAGATTTTCGAATTGATCAGACCTATGAAACTTGATTTCATATAAATTTCAAAATTCAATTAACTAGAAAAAAGCTCATAGTTTTATAACGATTGAACGTATTTTCATGAATCAAAGCTAAGAACACTCTCGATGAAGACATCTATCAAATTCATCCGGTTGGGTGCTAAGATGCTACAGACAGACACAGATACACACGTTATACGTATAATACCCCTTCTTTGATCCCATGATTCGATTGATTTTGATTCAATGATCCCATTACCTCTGTACGAAAACCCATGATTTATGAATGCACATAAAACTTTCATTGGTAGGTATATAGCTAGGATTAGAACCAACGATCGTCGGGTCAGAATCAGGGTAACTACCCTTTACGCCAAAGGGCCGTCCACTCTACTTATCACTACGTAAGTATTATAAAACAAAGTCCATCACTGCGTCTGTCTGTCTGTTCGCAATAATCACAATAGCTACTGAACGGATTATCATGCGGTTTTCACCAATAGCCAGAGTGTTTATGAGGAAGGTTTAGGTGCATAATTCGTTAAGGTTTTGTGTAAATTGGTTGAGATATGACGATGATTGTTAAATATGTTAATATTTTATATTTGATGCAACAAACTGATGCAAATGTTGTGGGCATATATGTTCTACACGTGCGAAGCCGGGGCGGGCTGCTAGTAGATTATTAAAGACGGCGAATATTGAGGCATTGCATAGAAATGGACTAAATAAATTATATTATCTGAAATGTATAGTGAAAGCGGCATAAGTGTAAGTTATTGCTGAGTGATAAGTGTTGAGAGTGAAAGTAGATTGTTAATAAAGTGTGTTAATAAGATTTGGCGTTTTCAGACGAATTTTATACGGACAGTTCGCCGCGCACTCCATGGGGTTTAATAATGCAAAGGTGAGAAGCACGAGACGAGAGATGTCCTGAGCAGCTGTAGTGTAGTCCTGTAGTCCCCCTGGATCTAGTTTGGGGAAATTTACGCGACAAACATAACATGTGCAAATATAGTGGATTACGAAGGCTTCTTTTATCTGCATCGAAAACAAGAACACACGAAATATTAATTTAAAAGTATATAAAAACTAGGCGATGTGCCGGCTGTGATAATTTGTAATAAGTAATTGTGTAACTTATGATTATAAAGGATCAAGCTTCAATCCTCTTTTCATAGAGAAAATGAATAATTTAGCTTATAACCTCAAATAATCAATATAAAGTAAGAGCAATTCTTAGATGCGACCAATTGACAGTGTTATTTCGTCAAAGTAGATAATTGTCATTGAAGACGGTTTCAATTTCATATAATATTAAATAAAAATAGTAGTTTATGATATTTCGATATGTTGAAAATCAGTTAATTTAAAAACATTGTTGCTGTGTATTCTTCTTAGCTATACAAATAAATATTTCCTCGAAAACTATTAAGATAACATCACCGTGCTATTTGTTTTATTTCATATATAACACTAGCTGACCCGGCAAACGTTGTTTTGCCATATAAATAATTTCGTAGTAATTTCTAGTGTAGACAAAAAATAGCTTACTTATTGTAAGTATGTATGGAGGAAAAATGATTAAATTACTAAAATGGCTATTAAAAAATAAGGGTTGATCGTAGAAGGGTGAAAATTGACGATTGTATCTATTTTTGTATGTTGTATCATAAAAAAATAGAAATTAAAATTTTTATCTAAAAAATAAAAAATAAATTTAGGGGTGGACTACCCCTAACATTTAGGGGGATGAAAAATAGATGTTGGCCGATTCTCATAGATACCGGATAAGCACAAAAAATTTCATCAAAATCGGTCAAGCCGTTTCGGAGGAGTATGGTAACGAAAACTGTGACACGAGAATTTTATATATTAGAAGATAGATCACCAATTTACCTTTATTAGCTAAGTTTGTTTAAACAGATATAAAATAATACAAGCTATTAATAATTGATAATTTTTTATATATATTTTATAGGCTAGCGTTTGACCACTATCTCACCTGTTGGTAAGTGATGATGCGGTCGAAGATGGTAAGCACGCTAAGCCTAGATTGGGAACTGGCTCTCAAGGATAGCTGCCGGAACACATTAGATGTTTGACGACAGATTTTCTAACTTGAGGGTGGTAGCTGGCCAGGCGGACACTAGATAGTGTCCTACCACCATGCGGGGGTTGTTGGTTTCTTAACGATGTTTTTCCTTCACCGGAGGGCCACTGTGAAAAGCGCACATATTTTTTTGATAGAAAAAGCCATTGGTGCACGGCGGTTTGAACTCGGCACCTCTGGCATCAAATCCCGATTACGCCACCAGGCCTTCAAAATTAAAACAAAATCATGGAGTGGATAGAGAATCGAACTCGGGGCCTTCTGCTTCCTTAACAGTCCTAGGTGGACTATCGACCACTCGACCAAGATGCTATTAATGACTCATTCGAATTTAAGCATCCGTTACTTGTTGCGTAGCTTACTCGACGTTATGTTAACTCAACAAAAAGAAAACTAGTATACAGTGGAATATTGTTATCTTTACCAAATGTATCTGACGCTACGTTTCACCTTTTTATTCGTCTGTGGTCTGGGTAAGCATGCCATCTATGCCGTACTTACGTGTTATTGTTTGCGTTGGAACATTCGACAGAAATATCGTGCAGGCTAATATGAACATTGAGGTGCTACTGGACTATTGTCCCTCGATAGTACATGCTCTGACAAAATTTCATTGTTACAGCGAATCGTATGTAGAACTCTGCGAGTCTCGTATGTACTCGTTGCGTCTTTACGATACGCTAACGGGACGACTACGCTTATGATCAGTGTGCGAAAAGCCTTAGGGATTCAGTTAATAGTAAATACATCAAACATATATCTAATACCGGGTTCACACCAGGCGATTCTAGTCGTTCAACTTCCTAGGGATGTACTTGTCTTTCGATTCCAAGTACTTTTAGTATCGATACTTTAGAATCGATACTAAGTAAGTACCGGTTATAAGTACTCGTTTCGTTACTCAATTATTTGTTTTGGAAGAACATTTAGGCTGGCATTATACAGCAATAATAATGTTTCGAATGCAACTATTTGATTTGCTAATCAAGCGCGATTTGATCGATAAAAAATATCGATTGGGTAGTTTTTTAACTCGTATCGTACATCCCTAGGAAGTTGAACGACAAACATCGCCTGGTCTGAACCTGGTATAACTTATGTTTCTTGAAGTGTATATACACTTTATATTTTATACATTGTTACACACAATCCAAATATCCATCGTACCGACGGAACAAAAAACGCACGCAAGCCTCGGTGCGATACTATTGGTCACCTAGGCATGTTCCCTAGGGGGTGCTGGGTCGAATCCCGTTGGTACGATGAAATTTTGGATTGTGTGTTGTGTAACAATATATGTGTAACCTTCATAACGATGGCACAGTTGACAACAGAGTGCCACACCCTGGTCTGTCGTCCCTGCCACAGTCTGAGAGACTCCAACTTGTCTTGTGACGTTATAGTGCCCGTACCATCTTCTGTTTTGCCTTCGTTGAGGTTATTTATCATCTGGAATAGAAATTATATTTATATATTATTATAGAAAATGTATTGCACCAACTATAAATAATAAAGTTTGTAATAGTAAATTAACTTATTTTTATTAATTACACTACACATTAACGATTTTCAGGTTTATTCCTTTATAAGTGGTTCAAGACTTTGCTTCTGGCTAAATTTCGTGATTCTAGGTCAACGGTAACTACCATATAGGTTTTCGACACAAAACCTATATGAGTACTTCCGGTTGACCTAGAATTGTCAATTTTGGTGAAAAGCAAGGCCTTACGGCACAAGTAAAGGGAAAATTTCGAAAACTAAAAAAAGTTTAAAATTAAGGTAAAATTTGGTACTTACAGGTTTTTGCGTAAATCTAAATTTGCCCATATCTTTTTATGGAGTTGACTCAGGACCTTGATTTTTATAAACTTAATAGGGACTATAGACCTCAGTATCTGACATAAATTTCAACATGCTAGATCCACCCGTTCCTGATAAAATCGGTGGTGACACACGAACAGACGGACAGACGGACAAGAAAGTGATCTTATATTGGTTCCTTTTTTTACCTTTTGAGGTTCAGAACCCTATAAAAGAATCATTCGAATCGGTTTACAATCGACGGAGTAATCGCGTAACGTACATACAAATAATATCGTTTAAAAACTAAAAAACAACCGACTTCAATGCCGCGCTATTCATTTTCAGTACCAATTTTGAGATGTTTATCTCAATATCTCTGGAGATACTTATCATACCTCGATAAAATTACCATGGTACCACACTTGGAATATCTCCTTTCGAACAAAAAAAGAATAATCGAAATCGGTTCATAAACGACGAAGTTATCCGCGAACAAACATAAAATATATATATATATATATGTATACGGCCGAATTGAGAAACCTCCTCCTTTTTTGAAGTCGGTTAAAAAAGCAAACAGACGCATTGAGAATATCCTTTGTGATTTTATGTATGAACGGAAATCGTACCAACTTAAATTGTTTAGCCTACTTTGAGCTCCAGTAAAATTAGCATGAGGTGGTTATTCGACAATATGCTTGATTCTGGAGTGGGTTCACATCAATAGTACAATGAGTGAGGATCGAACTCTCAGACTCTCGATCGTCAAGTCGACACCTTAGCCATTGGGCTATTGCCGCTTTGCAATGAAACAGTACCTACCAGTTGTATAACAGTAGCGATGTGATACAAGTGGTCGAGCGCCAGTTGATGTTGTCCCGCCAGCGAGGGCAGCTCTGCGACCACCAGCCGGAGAGAGAACGGTACCAGCGACCCCGATCTACCGGGGTACGTGTCTGGGTAGAACTGTGAACACACACATTTCGTATACTTGCTGTGCCCCGCAGTTTTACCCGCGTAAACATCGTTCCCGTGGGAATATCGGAATAAAAAGTACCCTATGTGTTATTCCGGAGTCTAGGCAATCTACATACCAAATTCCAGCTCAATCGGTTGAGTAGTCATAAAACTCACATACTCACAAAACTTTGGCCTTTATAATACTATAATACTATAGTTATATTTATAATAATATACTCTTTAGGGCAGTGCACCGTCTATCCTAGTAGTATTACTAGCTGACCCGGCAAACGTTGTTTTGCCATATAAATAAATGGCTATTAAAAAATAAGGGTTGATCGTAGAAGGGTGAAAATTGAGGATTGTATGTATTTTTGTATGTTGTATCATAAAAAAATAGAAATTAAAAATTTTGTCTAAAAAATAAAAATAAAAATGTAGGGGTGGACTACCCCTAACATTTAGGGGGATGAAAAATAGATGTTGACCGATTCTCATAGATACCGGATAAGCACAAAAAATTTCATCAAAATCGGTCAAGCCGTTTCGGAGGAGTATGGCAACGAAAACTGTGACACGAGAATTTTATATATTAGATAATACTATACTACTATAGTTGGATAGACGGTGCACTGCCCGAAAGAGACCGACCCTGAAAGGAGTTTGTCCCTTTCTTTTGTATGGACCACTTACATATATATATGTATACTACAAGCATACCCGCGACTTCGTTCACGTACACCAGGAATTAAGCAGCCTATGTTTATCGTCTTGCTATAAAGTATCTCCTTGTTAAATTTTAGTAAGTTCGGATCGTCCGTTTAGGTAACAAACAGACAGAGTAACAGAGTTACAAACGTTTTTATAATATTAGTATAGATACATATAGTATAGTATATTTAGTATTATCTTTGAGAGCCAGTGCCCATTCTATGCCTAGAGTACTACCATTCTCGAGCGACCATCATCATTTACAGATATACTCTTATTTATTCCATGCTTACAGGTGAGATAGTGGTTAAACGCTAGCCTATAAAGTTAGTTTATTATTAAGATAGTTTAAAAACTAAAACAACCGACTTCCATGCCCCGACTCAGTTTCAGTGTCAAGTTTGAGACGTTTATCGTGATATCTCTGGAGATACTTATCAGATCTCGATAAAATTACAATGGGACCACCTCGGTAAAGTACCCTACCGATTAAAAAAAGAATCATTCAAATCGGTTCACAATTAAAAGACTAATCGCGAAATATAGATACAAAAAAAACATACAGACGAATTGAGAACCTCCTACTTTTTGGAAGTCGGTTGAAAAATGACGGAGTTCTGGAGTAAAAAAATATTAACAAAATAAATATACAAGCGATTTAAGAATCTCCTCCATTTTCCATACATAACACACAAAAAATAACCCTTTCCTTGCAGTCGGGTAAAAACATACTTGATAATACATGTCCGGCTTGCTGAAGTCTCCAAAGGGCTCCGCTTCTTTCAGCAATGGCTGTATTAGTTTAATTCTCAACATTATAGCGAAGCGTGCGAGCCATAGCTGTAGCGTTCGAGGGCTGTGTTTCGATGGACGATGCATGCGGCCCACGCCTGTGAAGCGGCAATAGATTGTGAACAAATATTTCCAGTAATTTTTAGGAAAAAAAAAAATTATTCCGTCGATTTACCTTATCAAAAAACATTGGATATGTATTTTTTATTTTTTCAATTGAACAAAAAATGACGAAGATATAGAGCGTTGAAATTCCGCGTGACGTCACAAGCCGCTGAAAAGTGTACTACTTTCTAGCGGTTAGTGACGTCACGAGCCCTCACTCCCATACTTAGACGCTCTTTATCTTTGTCAATTTCTATTGATTTGTGAAATAAAAAATTCGTGTCCAATATTTTATGATAATCCAACTAACGGACTTATTAGAATTAGTTACTATTTTTTGACTCAGGAAACATCCCTGTTGTGTGAAATTCTTACTACCCATGACGGAATAAAATGTGGAAACAGGACGCCATCTGTTGCTTTCTCTGTCAACAGTTATATGGGAGGCATAGTAACGCAATACTGTCAATTTTTTTTTGTGACTTGTGTCTAGCTTGGTGGTAAACAATGTGTTCGAAGATGGTAAACACTTCAGGGTTAGAATGGCCCGACTCTCAAGGGCTGTGTGTTATAACGAAACAACATAATATCTTAACTATATCGGGCTTTGAGTAATAGATCTTTTCTTTTTGTGACTTCTTGTGTCTAGCTTGGTGGTAAACAATGTGTTTTAAAGATGGTAAACACTCCAGGGTTAGAATGGCCCGACTCTCAAGGGCTGTGTGTTATAACGAAACAACATAATATCTTAACTATATCGGGCTTTGAGTAATAGATCTTTTCTTTTTGTGACTTCTTGTGTCTAGCTTGGTGGTAAACAATGTGTTCGAAGATGGTAAACACTTCAGGGTTAGAATGGCCCGACTCTCAAGGGCTGTGTGTTATAACGAAACAACATAATATCTTAACTATATCGGGCTTTGAGTAATAGATCTTTTCTTTTTGTGACTTCTTGTGTCTAGCTTGGTGGTAAACAATGTGTTTTAAAGATGGTAAACACTCCAGGGTTAGAATGGCCCGACTCTCAAGGGCTGTGTGTTATAACGAAACAACATAATATCTTAACTATATCGGGCTTTGAGTAATATATCTTTTCTTTTCAACCGCCTTCCAAATCAGAAGAGGTTCTCAATTTGTCTGTATGATTTTTTCTTATTTTTTTTGTATATAGCGTGCTTACCATCTTCGACCGCATCATCACTTACCAACAAGTGAGATAGTGGTCAAACGCTAGCCTATAAGTTATTTAAAAAAAATTTGGTACGCGATTACTCCGTCAATGGTGAACCGATTTGAATGATTATTTTTTTAATCGGCAGGGTACATTTTCGATGAAATTAAAATGGGACCACCCATTGTAATTTCATCGAGATCTGATGAGTATCTCCAGAGATATGACGATAAACGTGTCAAACTTGCTACTGAACTCGCGCGGCACTGAAGTCAGTTGTTTTAGTTTTTAAACTTTGACATCATAACAAGTCATATTAAAAAAAATCTTTTGTAAACACAATTTTTTACATAAACTAGGAACAGAGTAAGTCAAAACAAATCCAACGAGCCCTAACACGACGGGTATAACACGTGTAGTAAACTACAGTAGTTCCTTTGGCATATCATCATAATATTGAATTGTCACGCGATTTCCACATGTATACAAAATTTCAGCTAAATCGGTAACCGGGAAGTGGATAAAATTTAATTTGCAAGATTTGATGAAGATTGTCCCGATGACAAAGATCGGGACAGGTGAAACTAAACAAGTAATATTTTAAAAAACCTTTTTAAACACAAGCTTTTACATAAACGAGGGCCAGAGTAAGTCAAGACAAATCCAACAAGCCCAAACACGACGGGTATAACATGTGAAGTTTAGGAGTTCCTTTGGCCACCTTCCAGCTCCATCATCAGATCAGCACCAAGTCATCATAATATTGCATTGTCACGCGATTTCTACATGCATGCAAAATTTCATATCAATCGGTAACCGGGATGTAGATAACATTTAATTTGCAAGATTTCGTGTAGATTGTTTCCCCTGTCCCGATGTTTGTCATCGGAACTATACACTGAAACTAAATAAAAGCTTGCGATAGTAACGATTTATTTAAACAAACTTGATTATCCCTGTATTTAGGTAGAACAAAACGTTAAAGGGAGAACATTAGCAATATTTAGACACAACGGTACAAAAATAACGGTACAACACTCGTCTCGATCTACGATGATTATAGTTTTCCACACGTATTCTACGCGTTGCATAATTATTTATATTAGAAAACGTTATTTTCTTATTTCTAATGATTTTAACAAAAACATAACAACATTCCGACACTAATAAAATATTACTACGTTTGTTTGACATCTGTCCATCTAAATTGAAAACTACCCACAAATAAACATAATTAATACTTATTATATTTGACGTAAAAAAGACAAGTTTTGCATCTACCCGCAGAATATTAACATTCTGTTGTATATATTTTCAAACAGATGGCATTAGTATGCAAATTAGATCACGCTTGTGATATTTTCTTCTAAATCAGTGACATTGTTGTTAGGTTTTGAATAGTATGGTTACTTTTCCACTAGTGGTTTTATCTTGAAAAGGATAGCAATTTGTCGACTGATTGCATCCTAGAAAACTATTTGACGATATGTTTTTGATCGACTTCAGAAAAGGAGGAGGTTCTCAATTCAATGGTTTGTCTTTTTTGTTAACACAGAACTCCATCATAGAATGCAATTGTTTTTATTACGTAATTAAATGAAAAAATATTTCTTGAAAACCAAGATAGGTATTAAAGGCATTAGAAAGTTTTTGACTACTTATAATTAATTTAAAAAATAATCCCTACATCCCTTTGTTACGCCATAACTTAAGAAAGAGTGCACCGATTTGGCTAATTCTTTTTTTGTTCTTGTTTGTAATTGTCAGGACAAGGTTTTTATGAAAAAAAAGTTTTAAATATGTAAGTGTTTTTTTATCGCGGGCGAAGCCGCGAGGCAGCTAGTTTGGCAATAAATAAGGTAGATCAATATTATTAAGTAAGGTTTCTATTTCTATAAAGTTAGGTGTACATTGGTGGTATATGGCTTTTCGTGTCAGATGAATGAATGAATATTTTTTTATTCCAACCCAACAACAAAAACACTTAGGCTGAGTTGCACCACCATCTTACTTTAACTGTATCTATAACCGACGTTTTTGTATAGCGTTTGACTGATTTTTCTGACTTCTGACTGACTGACTGACGTTTGTTATACTTAATGTAAGATGGTGTAACTTATCCTTTAAGTTATAACTTCGGCTATGCTTCGGCTTATATTTAAAGTACCCTATAATACATTTGGAAACGTAGTTCCAGAAACATTACCAAAAATAGTTAGATTCGCTGAAATACCATTATTCGTCAGCTTTTTGCTTCGATGCCTATATCTGTGGCTTTATTTGTATTTTTTAAAAGCTTATTAGCAACGTGGGTTGCACACTAGTAGTCTTGTTAACCCCTCCAACTAAGCTAAATATGTAAGTATACTTACCTATATCTGGAATAGGTTCACGTCAATAGTGCAGGTGCAATGGGTGCTATTACCGCTTATAAGACACACTTAACCGGAAGCGGTGAAACTAGGTCCTTCCTTAGATCTACTTGTTACGCGTAAGTACCTTGTTGTGCGGCAGACAGCAAAACGGCAGTAAGGTTACATGCCGCACGCAGATTGCCGGTTCGTAGTAACTCCCTCAAGCCGGCTTCGTCTCGAGTCACGTGTTCAGCTCTAACTACCCCGCGCGTTCCTGCTGAACTTACCCCGAGGTATTTTACTGCTACCTCTTGTAAGGCATCCGGCTGTGGAAATAATATGTCTAACATTTGATACAGAAGTTATACATAGCCTGCATGGCCGAAAATACGGTAACATCGAAGTGAGATACAATGATACAAAAATTTAAACAATCGGTAATATATATTTTTTATTCTGTGACTGAATATTTAAATTATAATTATTAATTTTTGACATTCTTACATTTACTAATACTTATTTTATTGAAATTAAAATGACACTACATTATTTACTTTCTATTGTTACATTTTACAATATCTCGAGACTATGTAGAGATTTACTACGATAACATGAAAACAGTAATTTGGAGGAGCTCGCCCCTCCAAATTACTGTTTTCATGTGTGTAGTCACATCCTTACGAAAGAGTTCGTAATTAGTAATTAGTCGTGTTCAGTAGCAGGCCGGCAGTACCAGTACGCACACATGCGTGGTGGTGCGTTGTAAATACTTTCAAACGTTTTGAATTGTGGAAGGGCGGGTTATGTTATCGTAGTAAATCTCTACCTACTATATTATAAAAATTGTGACTTTTGTATTGGATTAATTTGAAATAATAATTTTAATGTAATACGTACGAGGATTCGGTTTACAACTTTTTACTATACCAAAATTACCATTTTGTACAAAATGAATTAATTTAATATGTAACATGTTATTATGTACCAACATTTTGATACTCTATTCTGAGTCATATGTCGTATTTGTGACATTTTTCATTCTGAGCCTTATTTCTTAAAAGGGAAGAAAGAAAGCTGCGCTCGCATGCCTATCTAAAAATAGTAGAAAAAAATAAGATTCGATCTGAGCGAATTTAAGTGCAGCTCGAATTTGATAGATTAACCGACGAAAATAGGATGCCAGTATGTTTTTGAAGTGGCAGGACTTTTGCTAGTCGTCTGAGAAGATGATCAGAGAAAACTTTACAAAAGAGAAGGAGGCATTCCCCGAACTAAATCCAAGATACTCCCGAAAACTGCTCCTTAGACTTAACGAAAAAGTACTGTAAACTTGACAAACTCCAAAAGATAGTCGGTGTAGTCACCGATCAAACGTAATATGGTTGCTCTTCTCTTTTATTGACTGATTTTCGAGGAAGCATAATATTCTAAGAAGCCACTTCCATAATATGTTACCAAAAAAAATAACTTTAGGAATTCGATAAATAAATACCGGTATGCAGAAAAAGGCTGGTGTGGCCACAGAAGCATCTGAGAACCTCACAAGGCGCAAATATAGTAGTTTACACAGCTGCTACCTATTTGTGCCTTTTGGGGTTGAGACCTTAGGACTGTGGGGGCCAGGTACATACAGCATTTTTAAAGATATCTCCGCACGTTTGGTTGAAAAAACACGGGACCAAAATGCTGGCTGTATTTAGCTTAGAGACTAAGCATCAGTAGTGGTTTTGTAGACTAAATTTAAGTTTTTATTGATTTTGATTAGGTTATTTGTTTGTTTATAAATTGTTAAAGCGGGTTCGAGTCCCGTTGGTACGATGAAATTTTGGATTGTGTTTGACAATTTACAAAAATGTAAAAGTTTGTGACACTTCAAAGAAACATAATGTTTGTTTATAGTTAGGGAGTTTAAAAAATACACTTTAGGTAAATATAGACCCGATTATTTGATCTCTAGTGATGATTGACAGAAAACCGCGGGTAACATAACATTGCAACTAGTATATGATAAGTGTCAGGATTCTTACCAATTCTTCTTCTATAACTATCCCTGGCATTGTGAGTACTTCTCTTTCTGGGAAGAATGAACCATTTGGTGAAGACTGAGCCTAAAATATACAAACATTATGAACATAACATTAAAGTGGTAGGACTTCTGCTAGTCCGCCTGGGGCGGTACCACAACTTCGCCAATTAATTTTCAGCCGTGAAATTGGAATATTTGTTGGTTAAAATGGCAGAGTCCAGTGAAATTATAGGGCATGTGAGACTCAACATCTTTATGTCTCAAGGTAACAGGCGCAGTGCAGTGATATGCAAAATTCTGGCAGTCCAGAATTTTGTATACTTCTGTATCTAGAATAGGTAGGCGCCATCGCTTACCTTCAGGCGAGCGTCATGCTTGTCCTGTTACTTTATATCATAAAAAAAAACAATATATTTGTGGCAGATTTTCTAATTCAGTAACTTCTTATTAGTGTAAGTTTTTTTACACTAAACTGGGTTGCACCACTTGACAATTATCTCACCTGATGTTAAGTGATGATGCGGTTGATGATGGAGCGCGCTTACCCAGAAGATACATATTCATTAATGTTTTGAAGATCCCCTATTGTACTTAACCAGAAACAGACTCTGGCAGGGTATTCCATTCCCTGGCAGTTCGTATAATGAATGAAGAAGCAAATCGCTTCATTCGGGTTTATAAGTATATGAGAATGGCCGCCAAGCTGCAACCTGAAGTCTGTTGCCGGAAGTGCTGTCCAACTTAACTAATATTTATTATAATTTAAGTAGGTTGAGTATATATATACCTTCATGAGTGTCTTTTTAGCTTCTTCATTGGGGAGCCACGCATCTCTTCTTCTGTCCGCTTCTTTGTCTACTGGCTGATTCTGTTAAAGGATTGGAAAAAATCATATTTTTTAGCTTGCAGTGTAAATGGCTATATAAGCCATGTTTTCGAAAGCCAAAAAATCAAAGCAATATCGATGACCGAGAAGATCGCATCAAGTGCAAGGACTACTATTTATTGTAAAAATCACAGCGATTAGGTTTCCATGACCAAAATTGATAGCTATGTCGACGCTAGTCATGTAGAGACTTCCACCCCACAAGTACTAGACTACACCACATCACATCATAGTCTTAAGCCTAGTTTGAGCGAGAGATTCTAGAATGATGCAACCAACTAAATCATCACACTAATTGTAATTTGAGGTAGGGGTGATACATATTGCTTGAGGTATATTTTGCATTTCCCCTGAGCAGTGACTAACTAAGCCATCCGTGAAGCCATCCGTTGATGCTGATATAATAGAAAGTGGTGTTAATGGTGAATGTGTGTGCAAAGCTGTACCAAAAGAAGCAGGCAGTGATAATGATGTTGATAATGGGGGTGAGGGCAGTGGGAATTGTTATTGTTGCCATGAACTTTGTCGTCTAAGACTGTGCATAGGGATATTATAACATGTTCCACAGTCATGTTTACCTGCATACATACTCAACATAGAGTGACTGTCCGTGGCTCTTATTTTATGAAGATGATAGTTTTAATTGAATTTTTTTTATTGCTTCATGCTACAATGTGTTTCATTATTTCACATTTTTTTGGATAAAAATTGTCTGAAGTTCTGACACATGCACTGGGTTCTGGTTGCACGTAATAGTACGGTTGGCAACCCTACATTAATCAGAGGAATTAAACATGTGTTTTAAGTGTGGCGTTAGACGTCTAGATGGAAGCTGAATGGCTCAATACCTTTGTTTTTTTGTAAATGCAAAGCAATAAGTTATGTTTCTGTTACATCTATAACAATTTTTATTGAATATGATCTATTTAATGTTATTTGATGTGAATAAGTGAAAATTTTAAATATATATTGAATAAATGCTTTGACTTTTGACTTTTTGAATGCATTGCATTACTACAAATCATTTTAGTGTAATTTGTCAGAGTTTTTTGCTGAACCAATGTTTTTTTTTAATTTCAATTATTAATAAGAGAATTTAGAGAGCTTTACCTTGATGCTAAGTCCATCCATACTTTCACTGAGAATATTCTGGCTCACTACGCTACTTTTGACAGCTCCAATTTGAGGATCCGGCCCTATGGTGTCGAAGAAAGTCGACGGATCAGGTAGACTTGCAGCAGGTACCGAGGTAGACCCGCTAACAGTCGGCAAAACATTAGAAAATGTTACTTCATCATTTGGTTTTTGTTGAGTAAAAGAAGTAGTCATATTTTGTTGAAAAAGATTCGCTGAGGTTGTTTGAGTGTCTAAAATACAAATATAACATATGTACAATATAGTATGAGAGAAACAGACACGTTAATTAACAGTTAAATGAGAAAACAGTAATATATTCATGTAAAACTGCACCTTCGGTATCCCCCAAATAAATACTCTGAATCATCTCGGATGGTGAAGTCCCGATTTCGTCGAAAAACTGAGAGGCGGGAGGCACGCCCGTATCGCCGAAATACTGGCTCAAGGACGGTTTGTTATCCATATTCCAGATGTTTTATTTATTTTTTGATAACGCAAAGCAAATCGTAATCGCAAAACTTCCGTCACACATACATACATTGATATCTGTCAAACTGACATTGACACTGACACATACAGTCATACTACAGATTACCAAAGACTAAGTAGATATGATGCTATGCACGGACTAATATATACTATCTTCACCTTGCAGGGGGCTGGGGGCTGATCACGAAAACCATTAAATGAACGAAATGACGGGGACGCAGCTATGTAGGCTGTATAGCTCCATCCCCGTCATTCAGTGCATATACAGGTGCTCATAGTTGAAAGCAGTTAAAAAGCGCAGATTAAAACTTTTTAAGCTTTTTAGGGTTCCATATTCAAATGGCAAAAAAACGGAACCCTTATAGATTCGTTATATCTGTCTGTTTGTCTGTTCGTCCGTCCATTCTTTTTCTCATTTTTTTTAAATATTACTCGCATCGTGGGTTGCACATTACTAGTATTCTTGTTAATCCCTCCAACTAAGCTAAATATACTTGTGTCTGGAGTGTGTTCACGTCAATAGTGTAATGGGTGTGGTGGTTATCGAACTCACGACCTCTCGATAGCCAATCCGACACCCTATCCAATGGGCTATTGCCGCCTTATATTCGTATATCACAGCCACTTTATTCCGAAACTATAAGGACTACAGAGTTGAAACTTGGTAGGTAGATGTATTCACAACTTTCCGGTTTTTATACAGTAATAATACAAATATATGTTTATAAAATATGCAATCAAGGCGAGCGAAGCTAGTCCTAACACTATCCCACAACATGAGCACTTTTGTGGTACGCTATGCTGAAAAACTATCACGCCTATTGATTTGTGCTTTAATATAGAAATTTAAATAAACACGTAGGTGTATTATCAGTAAAAAAAATATCATTTTATTACCATTAAAAAAAAAAGATTAACAATTTTGTTTTGAGGATAGAATATTATTGTACTACTAACGCCATCTGTTAGAAGATCAAAGAATTAACTTCGCTGCGAACATAATGTTTGGTTACTAACGCCATCTGTTGGAAATCTAAGTAATTTACATTTGTCATCCAAATGACCTCTGATGTCAGTGAGACCGTTTGTGGCAGATTTCTGCCATTTAGGCAGATTTGGGACCTACATTTTGACTCTGGAATATTAAGCTGACGATTCCAAAAATTTACAGATTTCAAGGATCTTTATAAATTTTGAAATATAAAAAGAATATTGACAATTTTCTGTTTCTAATTAAAGTATAACATTTTTATTGTACGTTTATTTGGTGGAAAATTTGTAAACTTTTGAATGAGAAGGTAAATAAACTTTATTTTTATGCCTTATTTTATGACATAATTCAATAATATACACACATATATAATATGATGGCAAATTTTATGCATTTGTTGGAGTGGTTGGTGGTTTGGCAGATTTTTGCCAGTGTCGGGCAGATTCGCCATATATATATATATATATATAGTATATAATGATAATAATAATTCATACATACAAAGAACTGAAACTAAAAAAAACTTCATCAAACCTGGACGTTCGGGGTGTCTATAGATAGTCTTTAAAAATTACATTGAGGTTCCAAAAACAATTTTGTTCTGAAAGTGAATATTTTAAAAGAAAGACACCTATGAAGTGGTAAAATATGTGTCCGCCCCTTCTAACTCTATAATAAGAGAGTGAAATATCTAAAAAAATATTAATTAATAATACAAATATTATGCTTTAGGTAGATCCAGTAGTTTTTACAGCACATTTGAAAATGTGCTACATCTCAAAAACTACAAATATAAACCGCAAATATACCTTTGTATTTCATATAATTACCACACCCCGGACACTCGTTTTTTACGACCGACACTGTGACACCGACACAGACACTACACACATGTCGTTTTTCTATACGTGCATTTGTGTGCGTGATGTCTAAGGTTGTCGATCACCGTATCACAGATTATATATTAGTTACTTCGTACATACGTACTACGTACTGACCGTATGAATATTTTTTGTTCACTTACCCAAAAAGCTTTTAACACTAAAAATATTAGTCGCTATTTCGTAAACCATCGTCTACAGAAAATTTAAATCACAACACTTCAACAAGCAAAGAGAATATAAATACTACGTAGGTACTTACATCAATTGCTGTGTTATAAAAATCTTTAAACGTGAAAGTTTTTTTTAATATTTTACAAACTAAATGTTATTTACGCACGAGTATAATATATCGTTGTTTTATTTATGAAAATGAATTCTAAAATACGAATATATTGGTAGGTATATAAGTATTTATAATATTCCTACATAATAAGAACCTACGTAAATTTGAACCTCCAGTATGAAGTTGATGTTCTTCTCCTCGAGAGTAGTACCTATTGTTCTGTAGCCGTACGCGTGTAGCGTCCTTGCTCAGACTGACGCCTCGACAAATCAAAATCGGTGGGGGGGTGAGGAAGCCCGGAATTGGTGGGGGGAACAGAGTGTCCGTTCTATACGTAGTATTATCTTTTCTATGTAATTACTATAAAAGTTATTTTTTGTTGACGAAAATTTATATTTATGTAATTTTCTACCGTGTAACGGAATCCTACTAGCGTGAGTACGATTTGCTCTTGGCCAGTTTATTATATCTACGGCAGACAGCTTTCTGTCTAGTAAGCAGTTTTATACAAAAAAAATATTTATTGTTTGTATATAGGTAAAATAATGTAATATGTAGTAAATTGTAAAACGCACTTAGTTTATTTTAATCCCTTGACATGTTAAACAAAACAACGACATCATACACTAACATAATATATAATTAAGGGTTTCGTTTCGTTCTAACGCCGCGGCGCTGAACACAACTGCGATTTGAAACGAAAAAACAGAGACATGCTTTTTATAACGTAAAAACATTTATGAGCTTTTTACTTCACTGCGCGTTTCGTTAAAACTCGTTTTGAGTTTAGAGCCGTTGCCGTTATGACAAACTCTGTAACGACTTCTGTGGTGCGATCATCTCATCTCTACTCTAGTCTGTGGCAGTGATGCCACCTTAGGGTATTTGTCACTAGATTTAGGGTAAAACTGAACTCTTATGGAATTTTTTTGGCTATGAAATGATTTAGGGTATTTTTGTCATAACAAAAGAAAACATAATTCGAATAGTACAGAACACTACTTAAGATTGTTCTCTGCTATAAAAATAATATAAACACATTTTGGATTTTATTTCACCCATGTTACGACAGGACTTGTGAATGTCTGGCTTTAAGTATACGGCAGAATTCCGTAAACGCACCCATAGATCGAGCGCGCTTTTTATTTCATTTTTAAACGTATATTTAAGTTTAGGGCATTTTTTCAGAGAAACTTGCAAAATGCAAATCTAGGGTAAGAGTTTACAAAGCAGAGCCTAGGGTAAAGTTAAAAATAGACCTGGCAGCGTACTCTGTGCTGGCAGCACTGGTCTGTAGATACGTAGTATCATAGTAGTCTGTGGTCTGTAGGTGCGATTTCCAAAACAACACATGTTTTGTACATTTTTGTTTATTTTCCGATTATCTCAATTTTCTCATCGTAATTCGTAATATCTTAATCTGATTGATCACCATGGTAATTAAATATCATCTCGTCTCCATTCCTGTTGTTCCACGCTTCTCAACGTTTGAACACTAATTGTTTTTTCTATATGCAGCCGAAAGCTAAGAAGAAATTCATTGACAGAAAAAAGGCTGTAACATTTAATTTGGTGCACCGTTCACAAAGGGATCCTCTTGCAGCTGATGAGACAGCCCCGCAGCGTGTTTTAGTGCCTGTCAATGCAAATGTACCGCCGAGAAAAGAGAAAGATCCCGTAAGTAATGTAGACTGAAAGTTAACCTATTTTCATATGTTGACGTCTCTATAAATCTTTTCTCTACGTGATTTAGTAGCTCGGTTGCCAGTAACTCTGCTTTCTTGCATCACTGTACCAAACTAGAGTCCCAGTCGGAACAAGCATTTTACTAAATGATCAGAAACAGCTATTAGGTAGGTCCTCTTGGCATTACAGGCAATTGTGATAAGTAGTACGGCTCCTTGTCTTAACAAAAATCTTTTTTACGGTCCCATCCGGAAAAAAGCATGAAACTTTGCATGCATGTAGCTTTCATATATGTGACGATATGGATACAAGTTGAGAAATGACTGCTTCCCCCCCACTTTCTCCTTTTATCTCCCTCATTCTGGTTTTCTTAATTTTGTACAAAATCGGTAGGACTGAGAAGATTACTTTCTTAGTACCAAATCATGTTCGATAAATTACCGACAATAAAATACTAAATTTATAGTGGTAGGATTTATATTTTTTTTAATACAGCCATCAACATTCAACATATTATAAAATTATGAAAACAGGTACAGTTTTTTCTTCCGTACTCCATTTAAAGGAAAATGACACGAGTTGTGATAAAATGGGCTAAAGAGGTTAGGGAGGCTGGGGGTTACAGTTTGGTACCAAACCGTGAATATTCTAACTTTGAGAATCGACTCCATAATGGAGTACGACCAAAGAAATCTCAACATTTGTTAAGGAGTTTATTTTAAGGTCAGTGCTTATGTATAATAAAGTCAGGGCACGTTTAGCCGTTGGTCCCGGTCATCAACACACTAATATCATAAATGCGCAAGTTTTTATGTGAATTTGTGAGTCTCTTTGTTACTCAGTCATGGGAAAATGGCTAACAAACAGATTTAAATGAAATTTTGCACTCTGGTAGATTATGATCTGCATTAACTAAAATGCTTATTTTTATCCCGGTTGGAAATTCAAATTACATGCAGATGAAGTCGCTGGCGTAGGACTAGTTTTTTTAAATGTATAAAAAAGAGTTATATTGTTTTGTGGAGCCAAGTGCGGTGAGCTGTATCTCGGGAACCAATCCATCTACCATAAGGAATTTGATGTCATATTTCAGCTAAATAAATAAGGTATTTAACCTCTTTAGCCCATTTTATCACAACTCTTGTAATTTTCCTTTAAATGGAGCAAGAAATAAAAAACTGTACCTGTTTTCAGAATTTTATAATATGTTAATATAATATAATGTATATTATATATCATATATAATATAATATAATGGCTGTATTTAAAAAAATATAAATCCTACCACAATAAATTTGGTATTGTTTTGTAGGTAATTTATTGAACATGATTTGGTACTCAGAAAGTAAACTCCTAAGTCCTACCGTTATTGTACAAAATTAAGAAATCCAGAATGAGGGAGATAAAAGGGGGGAAAGTGGGGGGGAAGCAGTCATTTCTCGACTTGTTTCTATACCATCATTTAATCACATATATGAAAGCTACATGCATGCAAAGTTTCATGCTTTCTTCCGGATGGGACAGTATATCAAGTTAAGGACCCGTATACTAAAGAAAATCTTATGTGATCCTTATTGCATTGACATATTTAAGTAATATATTTTTAATTGAATTTGCTATAATTATTTTTCATATCATTGCAGGAACTGACACCAGAGCAGCGTAAGGAGCAGCAGCAAAAATATGGCATATATTTTGATGACGACTACAATTATTTGCAGCATTTGAAGGATACAAGAGAAGTAACATTGGTTGTTGCTCCTGTGAGTGGTTTTTAACTATTGTCTATACCGTTAAATTGTGTTTCAACATATATCTATACCAATCCAATATCTATACAAAAATAATTTAGCTGAATGTAGCCCTCCGCCAATATGTATGCATTTATTCAGTCCCTACAAAGGTATTCTGGAAGAGATTGCTTGATGTGATAAGACCGCCGATTGCTTTAACATCTAATTATGTATAATTGAAGCTATTGTACATTTTTATTTTGTTTTGGTAATCAATATAATATGAGATCTATTATAAAATATCTTTAGTCACAAACATGTCCTTTTTTCCTCAATATTCTAGAAACCTATCCACAAAAGGAAGGAAAAGACATTCCGAGACGCAGATGAGCAGGAATTAGACAGTGATGATGAGCCAGCCTCTAAACTGCAGTTGCCCAGTTCTGTCTTTGCTTCCGAGGTTGAGGAGAATATTGGGTTACTAAACAGAGCTGCTCCACAAGGTAAGGACGAAATCTAAGCAAACATCGTTATACATATTAAAATACGGGACTTATCGCACTTAAAACATTAAGAGCCAGTTTTACCGGTTCCTGATAGACCGATTAGGAACTTATCTGACAGATTTTTGACAGCTTTTATATGACATCATCTGTTAGATAACTATCTATCACTTTTGCATGTACCAATGAAAGTGGCCCTAAGTGCGGTGCAATAAGTCCCGTATTTTAATATTTATAACTATGTATTCCTTCGAGCATTTACCAATGGAGATGTTGACATTGTAATCCGCAAACATTTTTTCTGCCGATACTTACGGAAGACGAGGTAAACACGCATTGCACACACACAAATCACTCACTTTAACGATTCCGCACACTAGCTTGAAACACACACACAGTATTAAACATTTTACAGCATAGTTACACACGCTCATATGTCCAATAATGGCTTTATGGCCAGCAGAGGGGTACGCCTTGCGTTAACATCTCAATTGGTAAATGCTCGAAGATGTATTCAAATAGCGAATGTTTGATAACAAATGACTAATCTGGAGCTATAATATCCTTTCATATAAATTCAGGTTTATCCAAATCAATTAATAAATTTTGGCGTTATGAGATGAAAAACCATTTTAAATAAACTGGCCAAGTGCAAGTCGGACTCGCACTCGTAGGGTTCCGTAATACAGTTAAGTATTCCATAACTATGATTTTTCGCAACTACAAAATTAACTTTGTTTTTCATAGTGTTTGTATGAAAAACAAAGTTATATTTGCGGTCGCCATATCTCTAAAACTGCTGACTGTATCTCGTTCAAACCAATTTTCGTTGTTAGTTTTTATTGAGATCTCCAGCATATATTTTTTTAGATCGCTCCCATACTTTCAAAGTTAGGGGGGGGGGGACACACATTTTACCACTTTAGACGCGCCTTTCTTTCAAATGATTGACTTTGAGAAAAAATGATTTTAGGAACCTCAATGTCATTTTCGAAGACCTATCTATAGACACCCTACACGTGTAGGTTTGAAGAAATTTTTTTTTTGTTTCAGTTCCATGTGTGGGTTCCCTAAACTTTTATATTTTTTATTTTTGTATTAAAATCGGAAAGTGGTTCACAGAATACATCTACCTACCAAGTTTCAATTCTGTAGTCCTAACAGTTTCGGAATAAAATGGCTGTGACATACGGACGGACAGACAGACAGACAGACATGACGAACCTATAAGTGTTCCGGTTTTTGCCATTCGGCTACGAAACCCTAAAAATTACATTAAGCAGAAATTTAACATTAACATTTGTAACCGGTTTCAAAACTTGAGGAGGTTCTCAATTAATCTGTTTTTTTTAAATGGTTTGTCATCTCATAACTCCAAAATTTTTTAATTGATTTGGATAAACCTGAATCTATATGAAAGAATATAGCTCCAGATTAGTCATTTGTTATCATATCAAGATCTGCACCCTGATTCTCAATCATTCAAAAGCAAATTCGGATTCGGAAACTGCCTCTCCTTCTTTTGCCTCCTTCTGATCTTTGCATTTTACAATGTTCTAATCTGCAACTTTTGATATTTCAACTCGAAGAAATCTGTGATTTTTAACCAACTTCAAAAAAAGGAAGAGGTTTCTCAATTCGACCGTATATATATATATATGTATATATATATATATATATATATATTTATATATATTTTTATGTTTGTCCGCGGATAACTTCGTCGTTTATGAACTGATTTTGATCATTTTTTTTTGTTGGAAAGGAAATATCCCAAGTGTGGTGCCATGTTAATTTTATCGAGATCTGATTAGTATCTCCAGAGATATGGAGATAAACATTTCTAAATTGGTACTGAAAACTAATAACGCGGCATTGAAGTCGTTTCTTTTTAGGGTTCCGTACCCAAAGGGTAAAACGGGACCCTATTACTAAGACTACGCTGTCCGTCTGTCTGTCTGTCTGTCTGTCTGTCTGTCTGTCTGTCTGTCTGTCTGTCTGTCTGTCTGTCTGTCTGTCTGTCTGTCTGTCTGTCACCAGGCTGTATCTCATGAACCATAATAGTGAGACAGATTTTCACAGAATATGTATTTCTGTTGCCGCTATAACAACAAATACTAAAAACAAAATAAAGTTAAAAATTAAAGGGGGTCCCCATACAAAAAACGTGTATTTTGTATAGCGCCATCTGGTCAAGGTGTCATCTGCGTGCTAACAACCTCAGAGTAACTATTACTTATAGACATATATATACTACTAGACGGAACATCTCGAACTGGCGTTGTCGAATACCGCGAGTAAGCTGGCTGGCATATTCTCGCTCACACGTAGCACGGCACTCGAAACAACAGCACGCGCTTATGTTTAAAATTGCGTATCCGGAATGCCATCGTGTGTCCTCAGATACTGCAAAAACCAGTCAGGAAAACAAACTAAGACGACGGTGTCACTTTTCACAATTAAGTTCAGATTTTCGAATTAAAACCCGCATACATAAAACGTTATTTTGTTAATTTGTAATGACACTACACGACGCGGCGCCATGTTTGCTGGCGCCATGTTCGTAGATTATGTAAACAGTTGTGACATTATAGCGAAATGAAATTGCCTATTTTTAACTTTTGAAGAAAATAGTTTGACATGTGTGTGTATACTGTATAATTATGTCTGTGGTATCTTAGCTCCCAACCCAAGTGACTGGACCGGATTTTAATTTAGTTTTGTTTATTTTTTTTATTCATACTATTCTATGAAACTATATGAATTCTATGACATAAAAAGAAGGAGGTTCTCAATTCGACTGTGTTTTTTGAATGTGTGTTACGTTACCGCATAACTCCGTAATTTATTAACCGATTTGGAAAAATCTTTTTTATTTGTATTAAGTACTTACGGATTGGTGCCATTTTATATAATATCGTATTCTATCCGTTTCTCTTAACAAAAATACATTGGACGTTGTCGTTAAGGACGGTAAGGCGATATGTGTTTAATCTATAATTTGTCACAACCGGCGGCGGCAACTACTCCCCCGTGCCCCCGCGTTAATGATAACCGTTCGACAAAATTTATTTGCTCGGGATGACAACTCTTTGTTTTACCCACAAACCTGCTACATATTAAACTCGATCGTGTACACCGGCCCTCATGAGAACGACCTTGAACGGAGTTTGTCCCTTTCTTTTGTATGGACAACTTACATATATATCATACATATAGTATAGAACATATAAAGGACTATCAGGTTGTTAGAGAAGGACACACTCCCACCCTCGTGTCTCTCAATTGGGCCGTTTCGTTCTACAAAGCAATTACAACCTTATCGTTAAAGCATACGGACTAAATTGAATTTGACAAAACAACTGCAGTGCACCATCATTTTTAATACGTCTATGGTTTTACCTCAATGCTATTACTACTCTCAAAGTCAAAGTCTAAGCATTTATTCAGTATATGGGCAAATTAAAAATTTGCACTTACACTCGTCAAATTACATTAAATAGATCATATTCAATAAAAAATATTATAGATATAACAGAAACATAACTTGTTGCTTTGAATTTACAAAAAAAAACAAAGGTATTGAGCCATTCAGCTTTCATCTAGACGTCGAACGTCACACTTAAAACACATGTTTAAATAACTCTAGTGACTCTAGTAATAGTTACTCTGAGATCAACAACCGAACAACAACTTTGTGTTGATAATAGCGTTCGTTAGATGGCGTTGGCAAATTGAAACAAGAGATTGATTCGTTTTATTTGCTCATGTTTTTTAAGGTTAGGACCTAACTATTTACTATACCTATCAAGAGATGGCGCTGACGTAGGTTTCACAGTTCACCGTATATCCTGCATCGCGCAAACGATATTTTCCGCGATGTTAGAAGCATACAAACTCATTTAAAATCTGGATTTCTTAAAATTGTTATTATTTTCTTGTTATTTTGCATTTATAATATTAATAGGATTGCAATATAACTATAACTATCCCATTTTATAAGTTTATACTTACCTAAGTATTTTTATTAGTAAGTAGGTACATACCTACTTACACAAAATTGTGAAGGGTGGCAAATAATAGAAAAGTTTGTATTCATTTAGTACTTTTATTCTTTTACTTAAAGTTACAAAAATTACAATTGTAATCAACTGGATATTAAGTATTAAAAAATAATAATAGGCAGTCTCTAAATGTGCAAGTGATAATAAGTTCTAAATTTTCTTTAACTTAACAAAGAGATGAATTATTGTATATATTTTAGATGCTTTGCTCAGTTTTTTTTTAATATATATTATAGGCTAGCGTTTGACCACTATCTCACCTGTTGGTAAGTGATGATGCGGTCGAAGATGGTAAGCACTAGAAGCCAAGCAAGCCTAGAATGGGAACTGGCTCAGTCTTTTCTTAAAATATTTTTTCCAACATATCAAAAGTTGATTGTTGTAATAACATCATATAGTATATCATAATGCTTATGTAAACTTATTTATTCTATGTTCAGAATTCTTGTTAACAATATTAAATAATTAATGTTCTGAAAAAACTAGAATTAACTTAAAACTAGACTCCATAGACAGGATATATAACATAGTGTATTCAATGTGTTCCTTAGAGATTAAAAAAACAGCACAAATAAAGCCTACAACAGAGCGAAGAATCTTACTCATCATAAATCAAATTATACTAAATTTTCGTTCGGTTTGAGACTGCAACTTGCTATACTATGCAATGTATTAGCAGACTATCCCGGCAGCACCCACGACACATGTTTTAGCCAGGAAAGGGACAGCATGATTGGAACATCGTGCAGCTAGCTCCTTGGTAATGCATCTGAAACAATATATACATAATGTTAAACACTATAATATTTCATAATAATTTTTTGTGAGTGCCTGTGCAGTAATTCACAATAAATGTAATGAATGGAGTCTGAAAAGCATACAGGGATGGTGATGATTATAATGAAAAACCAATGTCCCAGCTCTGTATAGCAGAAACCAAAGTACTTATTTTACAATGAGCCCTAAGCATAAGGACTCTAATTATAAATCATATACATGATGATGATTCAGTACAGATGGATCAAACGAACATCATGCCGGAACTTGGTGCACGAAATAGCGACATGTCTTATTACCGTTGAGTGGTTCGAGCCATGGCTGAGCCCTACCACTAATGGTCATTTTACACCCATTTTGTAATTCGCATATTTTCAAAACTAATACATGTGAAAGTGACGTAAAATGTTTAGCACTATTCAGTTTTATTTTATATAAAATCTATTTTTTCCTGCCTAATGGTTCAGCAGAAAAAAAAATTGTGGGCCAAACCAGCGGTAGGCAAAAATATTTACAAAAATATCATATCTCACAAATTATCCAAAATAGTAGAACATTATGTGGGGGTTAAATAGATGCGCAGTGAGGTCCTCTACAACCCTGCTTTGTTTTATCCATCAGTGCTGAATCAGTTTATGTATTATAGAATTTTGGTAACTCACCTGTAGTCTTCAGAAACTGTCTGTCTTCTTCTCTATGGCATGCTTCTTAGGGTAAAAACAATATCTAACATCGTCGTTTAAATTGCCTATAACAATTCAGTAATGCCAGTCCTTAGATTTTTATATTTCTGCTTGTTTTACCAGGGTGGCTTGCAATTCTTTTCTCTAAAACAAATACCAAAATATATTATACTTAATTTATAAATGAGCTAAAATCATTGATAGGGAGCCACTAATTAGTCATAATACTGTAACAGTGAGACTATAATAATGTAGTCTCACTACAACACTAAACATACACCAAACACTCAATGTATTACCCAGAAATTACATTGAAAGAACAGTTTGTTTTGTAAATTGTTCAAGATCAATGATGTGCGTACTTATGTAGTTGTAGAAGAAAGACAAGTATGAGTAGACCAAGTTTTCCATAGGTGGTTAAGGTGCATTAAAAACGATGTTATGAATAACTTGCTACTAAAAATTGGCTTACCACTACCAAATAGTCTCGGTTTTCTGGCAGTACAGCCCTTGAGAGTCAGACAATTCTAGGCCTAGCATGTTCACCATTTCTCGAGCACAACATCGCTTAACACCAGTGATATAGTGGTCTATTGAGCTGTTATAATTTACAACCACTGTACGCTTGGTATGTATTTGTATAACAATAAATAGCAAACACATCGAAAAGATAAATATAAATGTGAAAGATGCAAATCTAGGATGATGGATTACAATGGATGGAGCCATGTCAGCCATGTGACGTTGTCACATGGACTTTCATTCTATAAACACATTGTCCTACCCTTTCTATTACAGGGATCGCGAGATAAGAGTAAACGAGAAAGCTAATATCAAATTGACAACCTCGCGCATGGGTGAGCGTGTCCATTTTTGACCGGCTAGCAGACCATAATATAGCGACGCATCATACTTATAAATTAAAAATTTAATAGAAACATAGCTTTAAAGACTGAAACCCTGTTACATGGTTAAATTATGTCGTGTTGTGCTGTGTTTTATCCATCAAGAACAACTAAAGGAGGCGTAAAAGATCCAGAATTATCATTTCACACGTAAGTGTTTGTGGGCATTTATTCTCATATATAACCACTTTTTACATCAAAATATTTATTTTGCTTACATTATATACATCTTTTTCGTCATATAACTACCGAGGTGGTAAATGGTTATCATTTTAAAGCTTTAATTTATGTAAATAACAAACATTATTTTACGCCACCCGGCTAGTGATGTACGAGAACCCTCCAAAACTTTGTCGATAAATATAGTTGATACCCTTATAAAAAGGAATATATAAATTCCTTTAAGTGTAATATTATAATATTACATTATATAAATATATAAATCGTTTATATACATTTTACACTTATTCTATACATATAAAAAAATTGAAGTGTCTGTTTGTAATTCCAGATTAACAGCTTTTCACTAAATGCATATGAAAGAATATACGGTACTTACATAAAAAACAAAATTTATATTTTGTCTGTCTGTCTGTTTGTTCCGGTTTATCTCTGAAATGACTGGACCAATTTAACGGGACTTTCACTAGTAAAATGCTGATGTTAAAATATTAACTACCAAGTAACTTGGCTACTTTTATTTTAGAAAAAAATAAAGTTCCTCGAAATCAAAATTGAAGCTAATGAAATAGGGAACAATATCTGATTCAAATAGGGAAGGTTAATGTGCAAATTAAGCAGTGTTTTCTACCGCGCACAGCCCACGCGCATGTTGCCGCTGTCATTAAACGCGGACAAAGCCGCGGGACCCAGCTAGTTGATTTATAATATGAAGATTTTTTTTAAGGATGGAACGGTTAGCTTAGGGCCTTGATTAGAACGAAATTTGAACATTTTTAACCGACTTCACAATAAAAAGATGAGGTTCTCAGTTCGCCTTTTTTATGTTTGTTATCTCATAAATCCGCAAGTTCTTAACCAGATTGGAAATATTTTTTTTCGATAGATTATTCTGCCCGTTTGGTCCCATTGTACATTTTCTGAAATCTGATAAGTATCTCCAGAGATATGGACATAAACACCTCCAACTTTATACTGAAAATGGATAGCGTGGCATTTGAAGTTGGTTTTTTCGTTTTGTGAACGATCTTAAAATATTATAAAAAGTGATCAAAGTAATTATGCGCAAAATTTGTAGTAACTAGGTACCTAATTATATTATCAGCACTGATACTTACTCGTATTCAATCTATTATTACTTATGATAATGCCATTATATATATTTTTATGAAAAATGTGTCACAGTTTATTTATTTATTTATTTATTCATTTATTTGCAAAAACAATGTACAATAGTTATAACTTAGTCTAAAACTAATCTAATTATAACTACTGAGCGTTTACCACATTAATATATTATATCATTTTGTTGTAGGTTTCCAAAATGTCCGAAAATCCAATAAAGTGGATAAAGGCAGTAAGGCGTGAAAATTAGGATCCAACTAAACACTTCAAACTTTGTTCTAAACATTTTGAAAAATCAATTTTGTACCTACTAGATTATCAATCAAGCTGGAACTGACACCGAGGAAACGGAAAAGAATAGAAGCTAGTGGAGTCAAGATAGAAAGTCTTCCTATAAGTCTTCCTCTGCGAGCAATGAAGGATGATGAAACGGTTTTGAAAGTGTTTTAATCGAAAGTGTTATAAGCTCTAATACATAAGAATCTGTTTAGCCGTTGTAAAAGTATGAGCATTTTTCTAGTTGATGGCGCTATGAAATCAACTTTCATAGTGATTAATTCGAAATTCGGTATCCTTTTCTTCAACGACAAAGGACACTGAAGCATTGACATGATGCTGGGACATCTTCTGGAATCTGCTGAATTCTCAACTCCTCGCCAACTTACAGCTGAGATGTCGTATTCAGACTCATTGGAATATTTTTAATTTTCATTATAGATTATACATAGATCAGTCGGGGTGATTTCAAATTTTGAGTATTGGAGAGTGGAGATCGCGAAACGGCAAACGTAGCGTAGGACGTCCTGTGACCAGGTGGAGCGACGGCATACGCAATGCGGTGGGCAGTGATTGGAAAAGAAGATCTGAAAATCGGGCTCAGTGGCGCATCTTGGGAGAGGCCTACAGTCCAGCAGTGGACTGACACTGGCTGATGATGATGACGATACAATAGATCATACTATATTGACATCAAATTACTTTATATCGTTAGCATTTACAAAAGAGATGTGCTAATTTTTCTGTAGTGGTAGAACTTCTGCTAGTCCGCCTGGACCGGTACCACCACTTTGCCAATTAATTTTCATAGGAATGTTTTTCGGTTGAAATGGCAAGGTGTCCAGTGAAATTACAGGGCATGTGAAACTTAACATCTTTATGTCTCAAGGTAACAGGCGCAGTGGAGTGACGTGCAAAATTCTGGACTGCCAGAATTTTCCTGTATCGCTGTATCTGTAATAGGTAGACGTCATCGCTTACCATCAAGTGAGAGTCGTGCTTGTCCTGTTACCTTTTACAATAAAAAAGCTGATTAATGTTTACAAAGTAAGTATGGCCTAATTTGTGGTTTCACTGCATTTTTTTTATTATTTGCGATGCGCGTAGTTTTATACGATAATTTATCTAATACTATAAGAATCTTTGTCCTGACATACTGACTGACTGACAGACAACGCACAGCCTAAACCGCTGGTCGTAGAGACTTGAAATTTAAAGAGTATATTTGTCTTAGTACGCAAGGGTGTACTCAGAAAGGATTTTTCAAAATTCACCCCGTTAGGGGGTGAATTGGAGGTTCAAAGTTTGTATGAATAAACAAGATTAGATAGTCTTTTCTATTCGAAACTTCATACAAGTGCTTCAGTAAAAAAATAAGTATAAACGTGTTTCAAGCTTTTTCAAAATTCCACCCCTAAAAGAGTGAAATGAGGTAACAAAGTCTGAAAACCAATATTGTTTCGGGTTGCGCTGAAATTTGGCATGCAAGATAGTTGTTTTAACATAAGTATCCGTGAAGAAAAGATTTTTCAAAATTCACTCTTTAAGGGGATGAAACGGGGGTTCAAAGTTTGGATAGTCATTTTATTCGACATTTCACACAAACCGTACTTCTGTAAATAAATAAGTAAATACGAGTTTCAGGCTTTTTCAAAATGCCACCCTAAGAGGGTGCACTGGGGTAACAAAGTCTGAAAATCAATACTGTTTTGGATTGCGCTGAAATTTAAAATGCAGATAGTTGATATGACGTAGGTTGCCGCTGAGAAAGCATTTTTTAAAAATTTCCTGCAGATATTACTTATTATTTATAATTATATATATAAAAACTTATAGATTTACGTAAGTACTTCTATAAATAAATAAGTAAATACGTGTTGCAAGATTTTTGCAAGGGGTTGGTAAAAAAGTCTGACAGTCAATATGGTTTTTTGGGTTTTATAAATATGAATCCCTATTATCCCTATTTTATTTATGATAGAAAGGTTTCAGAAAATAAAAGTTTTAAGTAAATAAAAGAAGTCTTTAACGTGACCGAAGCCGCGGGGCTCTTCTAGTATTTTCATATAAATTATATACTGTAAAGGACAATTTTAATCTATGATATTGGGCTAAGATAATTAGCGTAATTATTCAAATAAGGATTAATACTGTATAGAAGAAAATAGCCTTGAAAGTTCTGTAACATTTTTTTATTAAAAAATAAAGATTAAAATAGTTACTGTGAGTCTGTGCGATAGACATATGTTATCGCGGACTTTTTTGTAGGTCTTATTATGTTGTACCACTCTTCGATACATACTTTCTTACATCTTTTTCAGATTAATCATCTTTCGTAAAAAACGTGTTTTCTCGACCGTTTTATTGGCGACTTAAGTTCCAAAATAGGTCTTCACGAATATACCTATCTTTTAAACAGGATAATATATAGCTATGTTCATTCTAAAAGACCATATATAGATTTATATATGAGAGAAAAAATAATAGTCCTGTAGTCCAGTAGTTTTTGAGCTAACTCAATACAAACATACATGTTACCTCTTCATAATATTAGTATAGAAGTATATATAGCTTTGTACCTCAAATTTGTAATATTTAATTGACGTATTGAAAAGGCAAAAACATTTAAGATTTGAGTTTCAGAAAAGCTAAGAAATCTATACCGCCAGATTTAAGGTTGCCTAATTACAGTTAAGTACTGTAGCATTTTTTATCAATAACTAATTTCCATAAGTTCAATAAAGTAACTACGTATTTTATCACATAAATTGTTTTCTTTTTACATAAGTTTTAGTTTTCTACATTTTTCACCTTTTTATCGATATGTTCTACACTAGTGATCACTTCCCTACTCAGGCACACTCTAGCAGTTCTAGACACTAACACCAACAGAAAATGGACATGCTGCCAAAGTTTTGACGCCATCCATTATAATCCATCATCCTAGATGCAAATACATAAAAACAATGTTTACGTAGGACTTTTTACTCACCTTGTTCATTGTGTTATCGTGTGTAGGTATTCGATTTTGTTTTTTTTCACAGAGGCTTAACTTTAAGATTAAGAAAAACCCATGAGAAAAACTAAACTTTTCGGAATCTAAACAAAACTTGTGATTTATTTAATTTTTCTAACAATACCACAGAGCAGACTGATTACTATAATGTGTATAGCTAAACAATACATAGACAGATAACTAATGCAAGACTGTCAATCAATACTTACTTTGTAGATGCAAAGCACGCAAAATAAGTCGCCAAAATATGTCGAAACATAATTAAAGCTCATTAAACTTTATTTTTTAAATAAAACAAATAAAAAGTTCTAAAATAAGGCGCTTGTTACATTTGTTTAAAATGATACTATTTTACATTTACGTACGTAAAAATTTCTACCATTTCTACCATCATCCAGCACCCTCTGTAAAAGTCATGCTCTATAATTTGTGGTTTTAAAATCAGAAAATGACGAAGATTGCCGAGTTGGTTTCCGACAGATTTCGATTCAAGTTGAGATTCGCATTTTGCTGCTCCTTCGGAAAATAATTCGATCCGTGAAAATCGGGAGCTTTCGAATTCGACTGTATCCGATTGAAATGAGAAGACTCGAACCAGGGATTTTTTTTTAGCTCCTAATAGTAGTTTTACTCACAGAAGAAAGAAAAGAACTTGAAAAAAAAAGGAAAATTAGTCACCTTATCTGGACTCGAACCAGGGACCTCCCCAGCGCCGTCCTATCGATCTTCCACCGAGCTATCACAATGTCTTTAAATATGCCGAAATTACCCTTTGTATTCTAATGATATTGAATCAGTTTTTCAATACCTAAAAACACGGATAAAATGACGTTTTCTAAAAAAAATAGATCGATTTATTGCCTCCGAAACCATCGTTGGAGCCGTTTCCGAGATCCCGATTATATACATATATAAACAAGGTTTTCTCGTTTAAAGGTATTACCTACAATATTATAGATGTTTCGTGAAAATGTTGATGAAATTATTGTGGTGACGCTACATTCGCAAAACTACCTTCGAAAAGTACCTAAATAATAATAATTAGTTAGGATTTATTCCGTGCAACAAAAACGCGGTGCGAGCGCGCCGGTGGCGGCGTGGGGTGGGTGGGGCGCGAGGCGGTTGTTAGGCAACGGTCGCTCTGCCCGCTCGGGTAGCGGGGGGAGTAATGTAAGTAACTTAACATCACGCAGCGAGCTATAGCCGCGCGTAATGGTGTGCCGATTCGACTATTTATCTAATCGATTAATCGATTATGCGAACCAAGATAATCGATTATTAGTTCGAAATAAAAATTAAATCAAACAAATACATTTCCCCTACAATAGAGCATACTACCCATCACTACACTTATTACTAGAAACGGGGATTCCCTTTGCATGTAGGGTTACCATAACTTAAATGGCTAACTCCCAATAATCGATTGTATCGAAATGATAATCGCTTGCAAATGATCATCTTGATAATCGATTAATGATAATCGATTCCGCACACCACTAGCCGCGCGTATTCGCGCGAGCGTCGTCATGCTGTCCGGATGCGCTTCGAAACCCTGCCTATAAGTTTGCAATTTGCTACTTGAAATTTCGGTTATTTCTGGTTTAATTATAGAAACTTTGTAGTATTTAGGTGATATTATTTGCGTAACTAACTACGTAAGTTAGTTAACTGTGCAATTTGCATAAATATAAATAATAGGTACCTACTAGTTAAATAAATACCGTCTTCTTATTAAAAATGCCGTGACCACCTTCTAGCTTCATCACCAGACCCTAGATATTACTCGTATCTAGGTGTAAAGTTCTCCTTATGACGAATAAATCGAGCCCAATCTCGGTGGGTTTATGTTGTTTTATTGCACAGATGCCGTGGCCAATCAATCGAGCCGAAACTCGGTGGGTTTATGTTGTTTTATCACAGAGATGCCATGGCCACCTTCCGTCTCCACCATCAGACCAGCTCCATGGTACCATAGCATTGTTGTCACCGAAGATTCATAAGTTCACCAAATTTGAGTCCAATCGGACATCGGGAAGTGGGTCTACTTTAGCTTCCAAGATTCCACCCGAACATACCTACATTGTGACATACATACATTGCAAGTTAAATAAAAGCTTGCAATAAAATGTATTTAAGTAGGGCTCCCATACAACGGACATGTTTTTTTGCCGTTTTTATAGATATTGGTACGGAACCCTTCGTGTGCGAGTCCGACTCGCACTTGGCCGGTTTATTTAGTTTTTTAAACGATATTATAATCGGAAAGAACTACAAGCTTTACCACTATATCTCACCTGATGTTAAGCGATTATGTAGTCTATGATGGAATTGTGCTAGTCTGAAAACCACAATGAGCTAAGGTGCTATACAATGGATATTTCCTAATTGCCATTGAAAAATTAAATTACAAATAACCAGTGGAGTAGACGCACCTTCACCTAGATGACGCAACAATATCATCTATTTGCGTATATACTCAAGCTGGATGGCAGCAGTTGGAAACAAGGAGCTGAGGATTCAGCCCAGCCCAGCATAGACTGATATAGAGTGATAATGACAATTGCAAATTTGCTTTAACTCTTCTGAAGTTTACCATATGCATCTCTCTGTCGGTCTTGATTTTTTACATTATTATAATTTTCCACAGCTTTGTTGGTCCCAAAAGTGATTGTTCATCATAATTATCTCATTTATTATCTTATTTTTACAGGGTTATGCCTAGACCTGGATCCGGATGTAATAGCAGCGTTGGATGATGACTTCGATTTTGAGGACCCCAATAATCAACTGGAGGATAATTTCATTGAACTGGCCGATGGTAAGATAATAGTTAAAATTTTATAATATTTCTCAAAAATTACGCACTATACAAAGGAGCGTGCGGTAAAATAGGTACTCTTACATAAGTACCTTCTTTAACGCACGCTCCGATCCTGCGCCGTGCGTATCCTTTACGGTTTCTTTTTAAATTCCATAAAACATACATAAGAATTTCACCAAAGAGTTTCACAGAACAAATATGCTGAATGTTAGAACGTCCTTGGAAGCGCTTTTACGTAACACGTTGTTTATCTCACTGTAATTTTAAAGTGTAAATGAGACGAAACATGTCAAGTTCTAATTTTTACTTCACGTGGCGCCGTTTGCAAATTAAATCCATTTTCATTTTAGAAATTTCAAAGATTGTTTCGACTTTCCGACTGATATATTTGTTTGTTTTATTACCAATTTCACTGTTTTCTCGCAAATGTGCTGAAAAACGTTGTATGACACATGCTCATATTGGTATTAAAACAAACTCGAGACTATGTACTACCCCGAGACAAAGTCTTCTATATACTACATTCATCTACTCAATGGTGAAATAGAAGTGTTTTTCGGTTTGAATGGCAGTGTCCAATGAAAAACATCTTTTCGTCTCAAGTTAACAGATGCAGTACAGTGGCATGCAAAATTCTAAGTAGCCAGAAATGTGTATGCCGCTGTATCTGTAATTGTGCTTAACCTATTACTTTATATCATAAAAAAAACAAACCCAGAATTTTGGCCTCAAGATTTTATTAAAAAGGATTTTAGAATTCGCTACACTCAAACTACTACTTTACTTTACTTGCTTCCTAAAAGTTTGAAGAATCCCTGAAAATGTCATTAAAATTGCTCTAGCCGTTTTGGAGTTCATAAGGGAACATATATAGACCCATAGATTTTTATTATTTATATAGATAGGCATACACTATAGATAGTTAAAAAAATGTATTACAGTCGAAGGTGATGAAGATTATGATGATGAAGACCAACTTTCAGATGATGATGATGGATCTGATCGAGCATTTGCTTCAGATTCCGACGGAGATGATGACAGTGATTCACAGGTACTGTACATTACTAGACGCTCACCTGGTGTTAAGCAATGACGTCTGCCTATAACAGAAACTGTGGCACTCAATAATTATGATAGAGTAGGGAAGTATACCCTCTCCAACAAAAAAAATATTTTATGTATCGTTTCATAACTGACGGAGTCCTGAGGTATAAAACTTAAAAAATATATAGTTAAAATGGGGATCACCCCTTTTTGCAGACTGAAAAGAGGATAATTTTAAAACATAATTATCCTCTTTTCACGAGTCTTCTTTCTTCGAGTGAAACTTCTTTTTTCGAGTGTATGTATGTATATTTTTTGGCACACCCTAGAGCCTAAACGGCTTGTCGTATTTTTATGTGAGTGGTGTCAATAGATTCGTCTTAGTCGTGAGGGTGACAGTGGGTACATAAAAATAACAAAATTAGGGATTTTTGGCGCTAGAAAGTTATCTCAAAATAACGAGATAAACATTTTGCGGATCGACTATTCTGAAGGAAAAACATGTTACGCGTTGAAGTCTTTTGTATCGCAATCTTGCAAATTGGGATTAGCAAAACAATAACACTAACAAAAAATTAATGTTTTCAAAATACATCGAGTGTGGTATCAAAATAAATATTGTGTAACGGTGATTACATGTTTTATTAGAGTTTGGAATAGTTTAATCACTTAATTTTCGTCAGTCGGGCCACAGATTATATTAGTAACTACGAACAGATATTTCACTGCCCCACAAAAATAAAATACCAACACTTATTTTAACCTATTGTCAGACAATACAAGCAAAATTGTGTCTATGGCGCTTGACCTAGCATTGTTATTACTTCTTTCAGTGCGCGATGTACCGGCGCGCGCCCGATACGATGTGCATTAGTGAACTCTAGTAGTAGTAATTGACTCAATGAAATAAAAAAATTACGAATTATTTTTATTTACCCTACAAAATTATATCAAAGTCCCTTACTAAGAGTCGAAAAAGTGAATTTTACGCCGTCTTGTCATTATAGTATCGTTAGCATAAAAACATTTAAAATATCATGCTTGTTTTTTGCCAAACTCGCAAAATGACTATGGAAAACATAAAAGGTTTTTAATATAGAATACGAATGCGCAGTTATCCCGTCATTTGAATAATAATACGTTACATACGTTGTGCGCGCGTGAGCAGTGACAACCGACTGGCGGATGGCACCGCCGGCGGTGCTCGAAAGTTTAGGTATAAAGCGCTGTAGCTATGAGCGAGGGAGGTAGGCCAGTTTTTTGTTCCTAAAATAATTCACTTGTTTTAAAAAAAAAAATTAATGATTTGCATATTTTCAGAATGGTGACAGAAGACCTCGCATGCCTGTATGGGGGGACCAAGACAAGGATGACACCAAGTCCCGGTTTTCTCAGTACTCCATGTCATCCAGTGTCATACGGAGGAACAAGGGACTGTCACTGCTTGATGACTGCTTCGAGAAGGTTGGTTTATGTTCAAATATTTACTAGTATCAATTAATCATCATCATTCAAAGACGTTCAAAGATGTTTTTATTTATATCTGATAGGCTAGCGTTAGACCCCTCCTACTCACTTGGTGGTAAACGTTGATGTGGTTGAAGATGGTGGACATGCTAGCACATGAGTAAAGAAAAGGTACAGAGACAAACCTTCTAAGGAACGGACAAAACGTTTACCTATTCTTGTAGGGATGGTACAAAAAAAAAACAAGAAAAATCTTCATCGTAATAAAATCCTCCTTCAAGTAAACATGACCTGCTTTTTAGGGTTCCGTACCCAAAGGGTAAAACGGGACCCTATTACTAAGACTCCGCTGTCCGTCTGTCTGTCTGTCTGTCCGTCTGTCACCAGGCTGTATCTCATGAACCGTGATAGTAAGACAGTTGACATTTTCACAGATGATGTATTTCTGTTGCCGCTATAACAACAAATACTAAAAACGTTAAAAATAATAGAGGGATACAAGAAACGTGTTTTTTTCGGCATTTCACGCCATCTATGAACGCTTAGTTAGGTAAACGTCCCATAGATGGCGTTATATTGAAATGTCGATCCCTAACACCTTTGTTAGACGTTAGATGGCGTTATAAGAAATAAAATGTTTATTAATTATTATTATTTTTTGCTGTCGAAAAATGATAGTGGTATTTTTTGCTCCATCTTATAAAATACTGTAGTGTGGTACGGAACCCTACTAGTGCGAGTCCGACTTGCACTTGGCCAGTTTATTTATTTTTCAAGCTTCATCATTGTCGACAACGATCAATGTCATGATATGTCACAAAATGTCACTAAATGTCATATGTCATAAATGTCACGAAATGTCATGATGTCACAAAATGTCATAAATGTCATGATATGTCATAAATGTCATGAAAAGTCACGAAATTGCATTAAATATCATCAAATGTAATTTTATGTCACAACATGTCACGAAATTACATGACTGTAATGTTATGAAATGTCAAGAAATTTCATTAAACCTCCTTAGACAGGTCACTATAAAAAAACATTCATAAGCCAAAAATTAAAAAATCTTTTTCCCGCCCTAGGGCGGAAAATGCCTATTTTGCGCGCACTTATCGAGGAACCAACCATCACTTTTCGAATAGATGGGATGAAAAATAATATAATATAACGCGACGTGACATTATCTTTTTATTGAATATTTCTACTCAAAAGTGCATTAAAAATACAGGAGTAGAACTCCCAGATGTCAACTTTGCACACTTTATTTTTTTTTAAATCTTAATTTTTTTTAATAAATAAAGAATTAATAATAAAGAAGAAAAAAAAATCCTAGCGTAAAAATGAATATCGAAACACATTTTAAGTGAAATTAAAAAAATATTCATATGTATTTATTGGTAAGTGTACTACGTAACTTTACTGTCACAGATCGTTTATTTTACCATACAACAGTACATACAAGTCATGTTTTATTAATAAATATATTTTTTTTAGTTGATAACAAAATCCATATACAATTAAAAATAATATAGTACCAATAATCAGTTACATGTATGGTTGGTTTTTAACACACTTTAATAATTTTTTTATAGTCTGACGTAAACGATTGGATGACAGCTGAATGGTTCATTATTATTATTATTTTTAATTCAAAGCGTTAAAATTCTGCTTTTGCTATGTTCACTTGATAATTGGTTATGATTTATTTTAAGATTTATGATTTTGACGTGTATATGTGCGTATATTAATACTGCCTACATACTGAATAAATGCTTTGATTCTTGAATCATTTAAATAGCAACTTATGCTAAATAAATATGATAAATAATGTACCAATTTTTATAATTCCATTTTCTACTTAAAATTGTTTGACTTCTGTCGATTAATTATTATATTATTTTCCAACATGCTGATAAATTTATGATCAAGGGTTATATGTGGTGGGGCAAGCGGTACACCCTCGACAAGCTGTTGCTAAAACCCCGCACTAATACATGTGAAAATATTTTACTTTTATATTTCAACAGCCAGTTGACCTTTTTGTGATAACACTAAATTCGGAATTGTGACCTCAGTACATTAAAATCGTTTTCTCGCAACCTACGCCTTATTCAAACGTAATATTTTTGTGGTTTCACTAAGGTACATAGTATAACGCATCTATTTGTACTAGTCACAGGTTCTACTTCGGGCTAGAAATTTATAAAAAAATAAATACTGATTTCGGTAAAATATTTTTTTTTGTGAATTCTGTCACTATTTTAGATCAAATAAAAACGGGATAATGTTCGCCTAGTATTGTGTCATAACCCTGTTATACAAACAAAACTCAAGTGTATATAGTTTCTAAGGTCACAAAATCTTTAAGATTAAAAAATATATATACGTATACAAAGTTGACATCTGGGAGTTCTACTCCTGTATTTTTAATGCACTTTGAGTAGAAATTTTCAATAAAAAGCGAATGTCACTTTTTTGGGTCTAAAAAACACTGTGCAAAGGCAAGGACATATTTCCTATAACTTTGTCCGTCAGTACATTTCGGCTGTGCCGTCACAAAATGTATGGAAAAGTTGACACGCTTAGTTTCAATACAAGTCGTGATACTTGCGTTATCTATTGTATATATATATATATATATATATATATATATATCTGTGCCCAGAATACTCTGACTCTCAAGGGCTGTGTGCTGCCGTCACACCGTAAAGTTATGGCGGCGGATTTTTACTCTTGATGTTTGTAAGCTACTTGTAGGTAGGTGGACTATCCATATAGCGTATGCCCTTACCACCTGTAACTAAATTGGCAACTTATCTGTCAGATGACTATCTTAGTATGATCTATTTAATGTTATTTGACGTGTGTAAGTGCAAATTTTTATTTTGCCCATATACTGAATAGATTCTTTGACTTTTGACTTTTATCTGGAACTTTTTCTGGAACCAGTGCAACTGGCCCATAATCTTATAACCATTGTATAATTTCTTCAGATGTACGCAGAATACGATGACACAGAACTGGGAGCTCTAGACCTGGACGAGATTGAAGGTTTCATGCCGGACACACACCGACGTCTGCTGGAAGCTGCTGAGGAGTTTGAGGAGTCGCAGCGGAATTTTAGACTTGATAAGGAGAAGGAGAGCGCTAGGTATGTCTTCTTTCTTCTTTATACATGTGGAACTAGGGAATTTAGACTGCCTTTAACCAGAATATGTGATATGTGTGAAACTGTGAACTGTAATATGTGTGAAACTTATACCAGGTGTATCATATACTGTGAACTGTAATATGTGTGAAACTTATACCAGGTTAACACTAGGCAATTTTTGTTGTTTTAGTTCCTAGTACTTTTCTTTTGTTTCCAAGTATATAACCGACTTCACAAAAAAGGAGGAGGTTCTCAATTCGACTGTTTTTTTTTCATGAGCTCCGTCAAATCTTTACCGATTTGAAAAAAAAATCGTTTTAAAGATTATGCCTCCTATTTAGTCCCATTCAAATTTTATCGAGATCTGACAATTATCTCTGGAGATATGGAGATAACCAATATAAAAAAATTTGATACCTTGATGACATGATTATGACTAGTGGATATTTTCACTGTAACGGCATGTAAGTCAGTTTTTTCGTTTTATTTATTTATTTATTTATTCCACACAGAACAAAAAGCAATTAAAAAGAAATAACATAACAATGTAATGTATCAGACCTTGCAAAGAGAATTGCAAACGAAAAATTGTTTACAAAATTGTTTTGTAAATGATCTTAAATTATTTTTTTATAGTTGTTAAGCAAGCGTTTGGCCACTATCTCACCTGATGTTTAGTAAACATGTGATCGATGATATAGCACGCTTGGCCTAGAAGATACCTGTTCACTTGCGATTTAAAGACCTCCGATTTGTACTTAACAGTAAGCACAGACTCTGGTAGTGATGGTAGGTAGTGATGATTACATTCCTTTAGTATGTACAATAGTTTACCAGTTACCCAATGTATATACATAATCATAACTTAATATACATTTTGAGAAGCTGTTGCATTCCATAATGTGCGATCCATTCCGTGCATGGTTATCTGGAACAGATTGCTGTGAGCTTTGAGGCCGCCCATTGTTTAGTTTAGTCCTAAGTAAATTTGCTTTTGTAAGTGGTAATAATAAAGGGTTTGTATTTGTATATCTGTCTGCAATTTTTGTGTTTTCCCAGAATGAGAAGATTACAAGAGATAGAAGAAGAGTCAGAAGAAGAAGTAGAGACAGTAGAAGTAGACCCGCAAGAGAAGTGGGACTGTGAGACCATACTCTCTACCTACTCGAATCTTTACAACCATCCTAAGATTATTGAAGAGCCTAAGGTAATAATTCATCATTATCAGCCAATTTCTGTCCACTGCTGGACATAGGCTTCTCCTATGGCTAGTCACTGAGCTCGATGTTCAGCTATTCGTTAGTAATAATAATTACTAATAATTTTAAGGAAATAATAAATAAGCATAAATCATTCTACACAAATGTCCAATATCTTAAAATACCTATATTGACGTGATACATATATACATACATACATACAATCACGCCTTTTTCCTGTTGGGGTAGGCAGAGACTACTTCTTTCCTCATAATACGATCCTGACATGCTTCCTTCTCTTCTTTCACTTTCATGAGCGCCTTCATACATGCTCGCCGGTTATAGGTACTGTTCAGTGGAGGACTTAAGAGATTGCGCACCTACTTGGGAGGTCCTCCGTTCACAGCTCTTCGGGTTGTATGGAGGCGCGTCGTCCGTTGGAAGTCGATTCCTCCAGCTTCGCGGCAGCGCGCGCGCTGTGATATTTCGCGGGGCGAGGGTCCACCGACGCGACCTCTTTTCCGGACCTCTTTTCTCCGATATCTCTCGACCACTGGGCTGTAGGCTTTATCTCTGTCCCACTCTAACAATAAGTTCCGTCTCATCTCGCATATTGCACACGTTCTAATTACCTATCTGTTTAGCCTACAGCGATTCACTATTTACTTTGCATAGATAACAAAATCTTGTTTCGGCACGGAACATGCCGCTCACCTTAAAAGAATTGATTCTTTTAACTCTAAAAGGAATGATGCTATATCTCTAACTAGCATGAAAACACTCTCACTCTAAACAAATTAAAAAAAATAAAAATAAAATTCTATACCAAGTATGTACTATGGAACTAACAAGTACGCTTTCGAAACTATTCAATAGGCAGTTTACACAGTTTCACGACTGCTCGTTTGACTTGATTTTTACCAATTTGCAAGGTCACCACTCACACGATACCATCCGTGCCTGGATGGAGTGTATGCACACGAGCAAGCTGCCACTGTAATGGTGGTAAGTTGTCATCTCGTACTAAAACAATGTCTCCCACACCGATCGGAGTTCCGTGATCTAGATACCATTTGCTACGTTGTTGTATTTCGTGAAGATATTCATGACTCCATCTCCTCCAAAAATGTTGAACGCATTGTTGAGTCCAGCGCCATCTAACCAATCTCCCAGGATTTTCAATTACTAAAGATACGTCCGGTATTGCCGTTAAAGGGCCACCAACTAGGAAATGCGCGGGAGTTAACGGCAAGAGATCGTTCGCGTCCGAGCTCAACACGCACAAAGGTCGCGAATTTAATATCGCCTCAATTTGACACAACAACGTATGCATCTCCTCATAACTCAACGTTTGAGTACCTACGACGCGACGGAAACAATGTATAAAGCTACGCACAGCCGCTTCGAATAAGCCACCGAAGTGCGGGGCATACGGTGGTTGAAAATGCCAGATTATACCCCGATTCAAGGTTTGAGAATTCAAAGCGCATTGAACAGAGTCCGTTCTCAAAAAGGTATATAATTCCTTCAAATAATTGTCACAACCGACAAAGTTCCGACCGCAGTCAGAAAAGATCTCTTTAACTAAGCCCCTGCGCGATACAAATCGACGCAGCGCAGCTAGAAATGCATCGGTAGACAACTCCGATACAAGTTCTAAATGAACCGCCTTGACACTCATGCAAACAAAGACGGCAACATAACACTTAGTTATCTTTGCATTTCGTACTTTGTTAGTGTTTGTATAAAATGGACCTGCGTAGTCGACCGAAGTCCTCAAAAATGGACGTTCAGGACGTAGGCGAGATGCCGGGAGCGGCGCCATCGCAGGCTGCGTTCGTACGGGGCGCGCGGAAACAACGCACACAACGATGTATTTGTTGACGTATGACGTCACGACTCGATAAGATCCAATATTTTTGCAATAACAAATACGAGTATAAAACCGATTGTGTGCCCGCATGAAGATGCGTAAGGTCGGCATCGTCGATAATTAACTTAGTCAATGTATGTTTCTTAGGTAGGATCAGTTGATGTTTTGACTCGTATGGCAACAATGATTTATAAGCGTCCACCTACACGTAAGAATTTTAACTCGTCAACAAAGGGATTAAGACGTATCAAATTGTTAGAGGGCGGTTTTCCCTTCGAAATGTTTTTGTAGTCTTCACGGAACACTTGATTTTGTAATAGATAAATAAGACGTTTAAGCGAAACGTTAAATTCGTGGACTGTAATATGACTCGGATATGAAATATCATTTTGTTTGTTTACTCGCGATTTTAATTTATTGTAAAATCTAAATATCAAAGATGTGACTCGCACTAGTTTATTCAAGGTTGAAAACCGGTTTATTATCTCAATTTCATCCGGCAGTGTAGCCGGTGCGGTCGTAACTGATAACGTGTTACGTTTCTCCTCCTTAGTACTCGGGATGGTGTTATGCAAAGGCCAAGCATTGGGTTCCTCACGAAGCCAATGTGGACCATGAAACCACAACTCATTTTGAAGTAATGCGGATGGCAGTATGCCCCTCGAGGGAGCATCTGCGGGATTACTGGATCCCGCTGGATGGATTTGGAATTCGGGAAAGAATCTCACTCACGCGATTGGAAACAAACGTTTTCCACTCGAATGGAGGGGATCGAAGCCACGCCAACACTATAGACGAGTCCGACCACGCGACTGAAGTAGTCGCGTGGTTCAATATTAAAACGATTTTTATAGATTTGTAACACCTTCTCAATTAATTTAGACAACATCACGGCTGCCATCAACTCCAAGCGAGGGATAGTTAAGCACGGTGATATCGGTGCGACTCGCGTTTTCGCTAACAATAAAAACGTCTGAATGTTTTTATCCTCATCTGTCAACCTAACATAGACAGCTCCCCATATACCTCGTTCACTCGCGTCACTAAATCCGTGAATGGACTCGTTACATGAACACGGAAAAATGAATCGAGGTATTACAATTCGAGACAAGAGTGGCAACTCTTGGTTGAATGCCGTCCAAGCGTTTACGATCTCGAGTGGCGGGCGTTCGTCCCACTCAACGCGCGCGCGCCACAACATTTGCATTAGATGCTTGGCGACCATCGTAATGGGAGATAACCAACCCATTGGATCATAAATCTTGGCGATTTGTGAGAGAATGGTTCTCTTGGTGATGTCACCATCGGCCGAACATTGGACACTAAACGAGAAATGGTCAGTCTGAGAGTTCCACCGAAGCCCCAGGACCTTCGTTTGGTTGTCGTTCTCCATGGGCGCGAAGGACACTTCCTGCCGCTCACCCTGAATAAGTGGCGCCTTAATCGCCGCGAGGATCGCTGGCGAGTTACTGTGCCATTTACGAAGCTCAAACCCGGCTGACTTACAAATACCGATCAACTCCTTTTGAAGCGCTAAGGCTTGAGACTCATTCTCAGCCCCGGAGACAACATCGTCGACAAATACTTGGTCCAACAACACTGTGGACGCAAGTGGAAAAGTGGCCTGTTCGTCATAAGCCAATTGCTTAATGACGCGAAGGGCTAAATAAGGTGAACAATTAACACCGAAGGTCACCGTTCGTAGGCGATACTCAACGATAGGATCGTCGCCGTAGAATACGTTGTAAGTCCCTATCAGCCTCATGAACTAGAATGTTTCTATACATTTGTTTTACGTCGGCAGTAAGCGCGACACGATAAACTCGAAATTTCAGAAGGATGTCAACAATATCCTGATGAAGCTTAGGTCCAGTCAGAAGAATGTCATTCAGACTGGTACTATTAGAACTCGGTGAATTTGCGTCGAAGACGACACGAATTTTTGTCGTCTCGGACGACTCTTTGACCACAGCGTGGTGCGGAATGTAGTACTTAAGACTACCTAACTCGGGAGGGTCAGAGCGGTCGTAAACCGGCTCCATGTGATTCAACTCCACATACTCTTGAAGACACGAATTATATTCGTCCTTGAGGCTCGGATTTCGCTCCAAACGTTGCTCCAATTTGAGCAACCGAGCGTGTGCAATCTCCTTTGAGTCACCTAAGGGTTGAGCTTCAGGCTTACGGGGTAAGGCTACTGAGTAACAGTTGACGTCACGACAATGTGAACTCTCGAAAATAGATTCGCATAGACGTTCCTCGGGGGTTAGTACCTGCACTTCAGGTACTGACTCCAGTTCCCAGAATTTTTTCAAGTCGCCGTCATTGAATAATGAGCTAAAACAAGCTTGAACTGAGGACGGAGCCGAAGAATCGAACGCTAGCTTTCCCAACAATAAATAGCCAAAAACGCTATTCATGGCTATAGGCGTACCGGGGGGACCGGTAATTACATCATTTAATAAAACATCTGCACCTAATAACATCTCCACAGGCTGCGGAGTGTGAAAGGAAGGATCCGCCAACTTTAGATTTTTTATATGTGACCATTCCGTACGAAGTAATAAAACACTCGGCATTAGAGGTATAAGTTTCGGCAAAATTAAACAATTAATCGGTATATTCGGGTCCGATGCATTTTTTGGTGAAATACTACACGAAATAATGCCCTTAGGATGCACCGGTTTCTTATCACCAATCCCGAAAATAGGTACGTCGGCAAAGCGTCTTTTCAGACCGAGTCTTTGCGCACACGCGTCAGTTATAAAGGAGGCCTGGCTACCAGTATCCACAACGCATCGCACCGTAGATCGCTTCTGTTCACCTACATATACATCGATAAGTGCTGTAGACAGCAACACCGTACTAGCTCGAACAAAGCGCGCATTGGACGCCGTGCAATCGGAGGATAACGCATGACGCGCGGACGTCATGACGTGCTGAGTACTCGGGTCAGGTTTGTCATTTGACTGACTGATAACAACGTTCTCTCTAGGAAAATGTATAAGGGTGTGATGTTTCTTTTGACATGAGCGACACACACCTTTCGACTTGCAATTAGAAACGTTATGACCTCTGCCTAAACAATTAAAACACGCGTCTTTGCCTTTTAATAATGTATATCTCTCGGAAGGCGATCGACTTAAGAATAACGAACATTTTATCACGGAATGTTCATCTCCACAACACACGCATTGGTTGTTTTTATTCTCAGAACTAAACGGACTAGACTCGTTCGCACTCGAGTTTGAACTCGCTGGGTTAGCCGTGTTTACCGCGAGAGATCGCTTGACTTCATACCTACTTGTATTTAAAACGCGATTTGAGCCTCCGCTCTCATTACGATTACGATTTTGATGATTCTTGTTACTCAGTAATAGTTCACTAGCTATTAATTCTCGGTTTAAAAACTCGATTAATGTGTCGACATTAGGAATGTCAGATACGTTAGGCAAAGATAATTCGAATCGTTGGCAAATAGAATTAGGTATTTTACGTAGTAAAATATGTAACAACAAAAAACTCCACTCTCTCGTAGGAAAGCGCATAGCTTCGAGCGCTTTTATATTTTCTTGATAAGTGTTGAGCAAATTACGCAAACTACGGCTATTCTTATCAGAACAGGACTCAATTCCAATAATACGATCAACATGTTTGGTGGCGATAGCTCGTTTGTTCTCATATCGTGACACTAAAATATCTAACGCGATTTGATAGTTCTCATTAATTATAGGTAACGACTTTATTAAATTGAAAGGCTCATCCTTTAATGTAAGCAGTAGGTACCTAAATTTCTCAGCGTCAGTGTAAGCGTCATTGCTGTGAACCATAGATCTAAACAAGTCGTAATATGAAGTCCAGTCTGTGGAGTCCCCAGAAAACGATGGAAGTGGTAGTGTGAGCAATTTCTTTATATCACAGCTAGCGTGACTAGGCTGCCTAGGATATAAAGCGGCTCGACTCATGCGCCGACACTCCTCGTCTACATTTTTAATCTCCTCGAGATTACTTAGAATAGCGTAGTACATATCACTAAACTCGTTTCGAATGCGTAATTGTTCCTCTCGATCAAATGTTTTTAAATTTAATAATGACTTCTCAATTTTAGTTTGCAATTTTACAAATTTTCTTTGAGTGGCCTGAATATCTTTAGCTCGTGCTCTAAATTGATTCTCATCGGTTTTGTAAATATCTAATGTACGTTTTAATTCGTCAAAAATGATTTCTCGCTCGAAAATATCTTGTTCCGCCATTTTGATGGATACGTAATATCTCAATGCAAGAATGGGCAAAGATACAAGACGCAACAACAAATATGCACAAATACACAACACTATTTGTACAAACATAAAAAATAAACCCAATTGAACGAATTACACTTAAAAATATGCAAGATTAAACGCGATTAGAACGTGGCTCAGCAACTAAGAAACGACGACCCGGCTCGAACGGATCAAATTTATGTTCAGTGGAGGACTTAAGAGATTGCGCACCTACTTGGGAGGTCCTCCGTTCACAGCTCTTCGGGTTGTATGGAGGCGCGTCGTCCGTTGGAAGTCGATTCCTCCAGCTTCGCGGCAGCGCGCGCGCTGTGATATTTCGCGGGGCGAGGGTCCACCGACGCGACCTCTTTTCTCCGATATCTTTTGACTACTGGGCTGTAGGCTTTATCTCTGTCCCACTCTAACAATAAGTTCCGTCTCATCTCGCATATTGCACACGTTCTAATTACCTATCTGTTTAGCCTACAGCGATTCACTATTTACTTTGCATAGATAACAAAATCTTGTTCGGCACCGAACAGGTACTTTTGACTTGGTTTTTCTTTAAAACGTCTCCGATCTGGTCGTGATACGTTCGCCTAGGTCGGCCTCTACCAATTAACGTGATAACGGCTTATAAATCGATGAATGCCGGCTGCACGCACGAAAAAGTGTCACGTTCTGCATGCAAGCGAGAGCGCAGAACAAGCGATAGAGAGAAACGGTCGTATGACGTTATCACGTAAAATTATCGTCCGTAAACTGACTTTACACTACACAATTTTTTTAAAATCGTTTTCGCTTCTTCATCACCATCATCAGCCGGTGGTCCACAGCTGGACATAGGCCTCTCACAAGACTTGCCACTGAGCGCGATCTTATCTTTCGCTACATAATCACATATTATTCTTATCATGATATAATCATAATTAAACCTATAACCGGCGAGCATGTATGAAGGCGCTCATGAAAGTGGAAGAAACGAAAGAGATATGTCAGGATCGTAGCATGTGGAAAGAAATAGTCTTTGCCTACCCCAACAGTACCCTTAGTAAGAGTTTTTAATGTAAACGCTTTTGGCAGATCTCACATAGTTTTCGACTTATTCTAGCTCCCTGATTGGTCTGAATTTTGTTAAGTGTATTTGTTAACCCCTAGAGGCGCTCTACTGTCTTTCATTCAAAATTTGTTCGATATACGATATCGAGTTTAGTGTGAAAAATCATACCAAGGGTACTGATTGGTCTAAATTTAGTGAAGTGTGAAAACCACTAGAGGCGCTGTACTGTTTTCCATACAAAATTAGTTCGATATACAATATCGAGTTTGGTATGAAAACTCGTACTAAGGGTACAGGTAAAAGGTTTGATTTTATGTATGTATGTTTACAACTACAAGTGTATTAAAATATTTCCACAGAAACCCCAAAAAATCCAGATCAATGCTAAAACCGGGCTACCCAAGGACATCCTCGGTAAAGACAACAAGTTGACCATGAAGTCTCTCGCCAAGTTCAATGCTATGAACGATGCTGGAAGCGACAGCGGTTCTGATGATGACAGGACCAATGCTGACACAATCCTGTCTACTCTATCTGTACTGTCTATCAGGTAAGAGAACAGGTATTTTCTAGGTAAGCGTGCTACTTCGCCGACCGCATCATCACCTAACATCGGTTGAGATAGTGGTCAAGCTCCTCTTATCTACCTTTACATTTTTTTAAATTATATCTTAGAGGCTAGCGTTTGATTGCTATGTCACCTGTTTGTAAGTGATGATGCGGTCGACGAGATGGTAAGCACGCTAGGCCTAGAATGGGAACTGGCTCTCAAGGATAGCTGCCGGAACACATTAGATGTTTGGCGATAGACTTTTCTTTTTTTTACTTACATAGAGTCGCGTCCTGCCGTCAGTGCGCTTAGATCTTTTAAATTATGCAACGGATTTACAGGGTCCTCCTGTAAACGTGTGTAAACATGGACACTCACAGTTCGACTGGTCCACCAGTTTAAAGTCGCTCAGCGAGCTATGGAGAGAGCTATGCTCGGTATTTCTCTGCGGGATAGAATCCGAAACAAAGTAATTCGTCAGAGAACTAAAGTTATCGACATAGCTCAACGGATTAGCAAGCTGAAGTGGCAGTGGGCTGGTCATATGTGCCGCTGGGGTAGATTTGTCCTTGAGTGGAGACCGCGAATCGGCAAACGTAGCGTAGGACGTCCTGTGACCAGGTGGAGCGACGACATACGCAAAGCGGTGGGCAGTGACTGGAAGAGAGGAGCCGAAGAACGGGGTCAGTGGCGCATCTTGGGAGAGACCTACGTCCAGCAGTGGACTGACACGGGCTGATGATGTACCATGTAAATAAAAAAATACATTTACAGGTTTACAAGGTATTATGATACAGGGTCGATTTATACAAGGGACCGTAAGGGTAGGTTGCTATCTCTTCTGTTTTAGTAACAGTATATTAAGTATACTGTTGTCGGTATGGTGGTAGTACACAATATCTAGAGTCCGCCTGACCAAGTACCCTTGTTGGAAAATCTGTCGCCAAACATTTAATGTGTTCTGGCAGATTTCCAGTTCACATTCAATGCCTAGCGTGCTACCATCCACAGGTATTATACCGATGTCCCGACTGACTTGCTACCAAAAAATTAGCTTACCACTATCAAGGAGAAAATCTGCCGCTACAATCTTACGGTGTTTCGGCAGCACAGCCCTTGAGAGCCATATCAGTGTATTCTAGGCGTAAGGTTTTCACCACCTTCGACCACATTATCGCTTACCACCTGGTGAGATAGTGGTCATTATCACATCTCGATAAAATTGCAATAGGAACAAACAATACTTACTCAAACAAAAAAGATTTTTCCAAATCAGTTAATAAATGACGGAGTTCCCTTTTTCTGTGATGTCGCTTAAAACACGAATATCTCTTTCATTCACAGAGCCAAAGACGAAACACCAGAAGAGAAGAAAGAACGCAAACGTCTCCTCAGAGAGTACAGAAAGGAGAGAAGAATAGAGAAGAAAGCGAATAAAGAAGCGTTCAAAGAAGAGAAAAAGAGGCAAGAGAAGATTATGTTAAATAACAAGAACAATGTGCAAGGAAATAAGATATTTTAAAATGGTAGACTTAAGTATATTCTGTATGTATAAGAAATAAATAAGTTTATATCAGAATTGTAGTTTAATTTAATGCTTAGCTTGCTTCTTTTGTTAAAAAACCGGACAAGTCGAGTTGGACTCGCCCATCTAGGCTTCAAACCAACTTCTCAAACTAGGTTACAGAGCAAACTTTGTGTGCAATCCATAGAAAATGTATTGCACCAACTACAAATAATAAAGTTTGTAATAGTAAATTAACTTTTGATTGTTATTACACAACGTTGGTACGATGAAATTTAGGATTGTGTTTAACAATTTACAAAAATATCAAGTGTGTAACACTTCAAAGAAACATAGTATTACAAACAAGTTTTTACGGTTTTCAGATTTATTCCTATATAAGTGGTTCAAGTTGTGAAATCGCAAAATATGCGACGCGACATAAACGGTCATATCTTTTGATGGCGTTGACTTACATTACAGGTTTCATTTTTCCACAGCCGAAAGATACCGTAGACCGAAGTATTTAGTTTTAAGTTTTTTTAAGTTTCAACTTGATACCTTTACGCAATCCGGAGATAAAGGGTCTTGACAGACGAATAGACAGACATACAGACGGACAACAAAGTTTATTTTTATTTTTATGCTAGATAGGCAAGCGTTTGACCACTATCACACCTGATGTTAAGTGACGATGCGGTCGACGGTGTAGCACGCTTACCTAGTAAATACCTGTTCACTCGCGATTTAAAGACCCCAGGGGCCTTATTCAGTATGAGCATTTTAAAGTCTTACCGTGCCGTGTTACGTTATCTCCGCGTTATGGTATTCTCTATGCCAATTTCAAGTACGGTAACGCGGTAAGGTAAGGTTATGAGCGCGTTTTGAGATATCGTGACATATGAGGACGTGTAACGCGCGCGTTTTGTATAATTTACCTATCGTGTGGCATACAGAATACAATTTTTCAATAACGTAACGTGGCGCGTTAAGGAACGCGTTGTCTCATTGTTCATACTGAATAAGGCCCCTGGTTGTAGCTATCGGAAAACACAGATATAATATAGGACGAAGCAAAACGCTTCGTGAGTGTAGATGGAACGATCTTATATTGGTTTCTTTTTTCCTTTTAAGGTATGGAACCCTAAAAATTGTCTGAAGTACTGAAATTGCACCACATAGAGGTGCGTGTAGTACGGTTGGCAACCCTACTTCAATTAGTTACTGCCGGAATCGCATAATTTTTCGACAAAAAAGTACTTTTCGTAATAGCCGACATCTGAATTTAAGGAAATAAGCGACAGAATATTCGATCTCTACATTATATATTCGTAATCCACAGATGACGTTGACGAGCAAATCACATACACAACAAGAATAACAAGTAACAAAATTAAAATTTTGAATAAACACCCACGACAATGTCCTTTAGAAAATTAACGTCATAACAGCTATCTAAGAAACACACTGCATTAATTATGAACCGTTTAAAGACAAAATCGAACTAGTTTTAGAGAAAATGGCAATATGGATTTGCACAAACAAATGTTTACTGCAGCGCCTCCCGGTGAGTTGACACCGTAACACCTATTTAATAACATGCACCAATTACACCCGAACCCATAACGGAAAACTGCATCAAAACCGGACTAGTGGTTTTGATGAAAAATGGCAACATCGATTTGCACACACAAACAAACAAACATCATCTCACCCCAAACGCATATACAGTCTCCGTTACCTGGATAAAAAAAAAAAACATATTGATAAATAACTTTATTCCTAAAATAAACGTACAAACAAAATCTTATATCTATTATACATATTTATATCTCTTGAAATTCATATATCTATTTACAACAACCACAGATCAACAAAATTGTCAAGGAATGAAAAGCATTTATGTAAGTGGGATGTAAGGGAGCACAAAGGGATGTAAGGGAGCACAAAGGGATGTAAGGGAGCACAAATACGACCTCGGTGCTCCCAGCCAACCTCACCTGCCCGTGGTGCATCCTGCTGACCAACAGACGGGGCTCTGGCGACCGACAAATGGCGGTATAACCATTCATATCTATGGCGTAGCTAAATTCTACAGGCCGGTGACGGGCAGCAGCGTCACCGGTGCGAGAAGCTACGTCCTGCGATCGCCAACACGCCTGCCCAGCGTGGCGATTAGGGCATATCCCTCCCAAGGGATGCAAAAAATTATGGAAGGACACCTAAAGCCAAGGCCCCCAGTTCCCGGCCGCCCTGCTATTCCTGACCACGGCGGCGGTCACGGTAACGGCAGGGCAGGGGGTGCTAAGAATCCCCGGGCTACGGTAGGCCGCCAGAAAAAACTGACCCTCGCAACCTATAATGGACGCACGATTCGGCTGGACGATCATCTGGCGCAGCTGGAGGAGGAGCTGAAACACATAAGATGGCACATACTGGGGCTATGTGAAGTCCGAAGACAGGGAGAGGACACCATAACCTTAGAATCGGGCCATCTTATGTACTACAGAGAAGGAGATCAGCCATCCCAAGGCGGCGTCGGGTTTCTGGTCAACAAGGTTCTCAGTGACAACGTTGTAGAAATCTCCAGTGTGTCGACCAGGGTAGCGTACCTCATAATTAAGTTAACCAAGAGGTACAGCCTCAAGGTTATCCAGGTCTACGCACCGACCTCGACACACTTGGATGATGAGGTGGAGAGCATGTATGAAGATATCTCCAGAGCTTTACACACCACCTCCAAGGCTCACTACAACGTTGTCATGGGAGACTTTAACGCCAAAGTGGGAGTACAAACTTGCGGCGAATCGTCTATAGGACCACACGGATTTGGGAGTAGGAATCACAGGGGACAAATGCTCGTCAATTTCCTCGAGAGGGAGGGGCTTTTCTTGATGAACTCGTTCTTCAAGAAACAGCCCCAAAGGAAATGGACGTGGCAAAGCCCCGACTTTGTGACTAAAAACGAGATTGACTTCATCATTACGGACAAACGGCGCATATTCAGAGACGTCTCAGTGATCACTAGGTTTAATACTGGAAGTGATCACCGACTGGTACGAGGCACTCTGGATATCGACTTTAAAGCCGAGAGATTCCGATTGATGAAGTCTACGCTCCGTCCGAACCTACTCCAAACCGTTGTTGGGTCCGAAACATTCCAATTAAAATTGGAAAATCGATTCGCTGCCTTGGAAACCACAGATGACGTAGACCAGAAACTCGAAGAAGTGGTGGAAATCCTCAGGGATGAAGGGACGAAGTTTTGCGAGAGCAAGCGTACGGGCAAAAAGTCCAAACTCTCGGCAGAAACACTTCGGCTAATGGAAGAGAGACGAACAGACCCTTTGTCAGCTTTGTCAACTAACCTGGTGCGCAACAAATCCATAAAGAAGCTGGTACGACGCGACCTCCGATCCTCTAACACGCTCTTGATTAAAGAATCAATTGAGCAGAATCGGGGGTCGAAAGTGTTCGTCCAGCCTCTGGGTAGAAGCCACCTCACAAAGCTGACAACGTCAACGGGGAACGTCGTCGCATCCAAGCCGGAGATTCTGTCGGAAGTCGAAGACTTCTACGGCAAGCTCTACGCATCGCATGCTTCAAGGCCCGAACCCGATACTGAGGATTCTAGAGCCACCTTAACCCGCCACTTCACAGAAGATCTGCCCGAAATTAGCCGAGACGAAATCGTGATGGCCCTTAAACAACTCAAAAATGGAAAAGCCCCAGGAGAAGACGGAATCACAACGGAGCTTTTAAAAGCCGGAGGAGCTCCAGCAGTTCAACAGCTTCAGCAGCTATTTAATTCCGTTCTTTTTACTGGGAGAACTCCACAGGCATGGAACAGAAGCATGGTGGTTTTGTTTTTCAAAAAAGGAGACAAAACCCTATTGAAAAACTATCGCCCAATTTCGCTTCTGAGCCATGTCTACAAGCTGTTTTCAAGGGTCATCACGAACCGTCTTGCGCGAAGACTCGACGAGTTTCAACCTCCGGAACAGGCCGGGTTTCGAAGCGGTTACGGCACCATAGACCACATCCACACGGTGCGGCAGATTGTACAGAAGACCGAAGAGTACAATCGGCCCCTGTGCTTAGCATTTGTGGACTATGAGAAGGCCTTTGACTCAATCGAAACCTGGTCTGTTCTCGAGTCCTTGCAGCGTTGCCAAGTCGACTGGCGATATATCGAAGTGATGAGATGTCTATATAATGCCGCAACGATGACTGTACAAGTACAGAACCAGCGAACTAAACATGTCCACCTGCGTCGAGGAGTGAGACAGGGGGACGTCATATCCCCGAAACTGTTCACTAACGCCTTGGAGGATATGTTTAAGACGCTGGACTGGAAAGATCGTGGCATTAACATCAACGGCAGGTACATCTCTCACTTACGATTCGCAGATGACATCGTCATTATGGCAGAGACGCTGCAGGACCTACAAAGGATGTTGAATGGCCTAGATGATTCTTCTCGTAGCATCGGTCTCCGGATGAATTTGGACAAAACCAAAGTCATGTACAACGAGCACGTTGTTCCGGAACCGATTGCCGTAGATGGAATCCCACTCGAAGTTGTCGCTAAGTATGTTTACCTAGGGCAAACGCTCCAACTAGGCAAACATAACTTCGAGAAGGAAATCCAGAGAAGAATTCAGCTGGGCTGGGCAGCATTCGGAAAACTCCGTCGAGTCTTCTCGTCGCCGATACCACAGTGTCTAAAGACAAAAGTCTTTAACCAGTGCGTCCTACCTGTGATGACATACGGAGCCGAGACGTGGACACTCACAGTCCGACTGGTCCACCAGTTTAAAGTCGCTCAGCGAGCTATGGAGAGAGCTATGCTCGGTATTTCTCTGCGGGATCGAATCCGGAACGAAGTAATTCGCCAGAGAACTAAAGTTATCGACATAGCTCAACGGATTAGCAAGCTGAAGTGGCAGTGGGCTGGTCATATCTGCCGCAGGACTGATAACCGTTGGGGCAGACTTGTCCTAGAGTGGAGACCGCGAATCGGCAAACGTAGCGTAGGACGTCCTGTGACCAGGTGGAGCGACGACATACGCAAAGCGGTGGGCAGTGACTGGAAGAGAAGAGCCGAAGATCGGGCTCAGTGGCGCATCTTGGGAGAGGCCTATGTCCAGCAGTGGACTGATACAGGCTGATGATGATGATGATGATGAAAAGCATTTGTATCACATTCCAATATTATACACCTATTCCTATTATATACCTATTTTAACAGTGATTTAAGTTATTCTAATATGCAAGTATTACTTTCACGTGTTATTCTTATTAAAACCAGCTGTGCCCCGCGGTTTTACCCGCGTATACATCGTTCCTGAAGGAATATCCGGATCATGTTATTCCAGCCCCTTGATTCTCAATCATTCCGGATTCGGAAACTGCTTCTCTTTCGACTCAGATCTTTGCAATTTACAATGTTCTAATCCGCAACTTTTGATATTTCGACTCGAAAAAAACAGTGATTGTAATCGGAAAGGTTTCCGCGAGCAAATAGCTCACGGAAGAATAAATATTCGCAATTCAAAATGACGCTTCCGAATCCGATAGGTTTTCGAATGATTGAGAATAAGGGGGCAGGGCCTAGGCTATCTTATTTTCCTCTCTTATTTTTTAATAGTCTGACGTCAACGATTAGATGACAGCTGAATGGTTCATTGCTTTTGTTTTTTACAAGCTTTTATTTAACTTGCAATGTATGTATGTTTTTAAATTCAAAGCGTCATATTCTGATTTTTCTATGTTTACTTGATAATTGATTATGATTTATGATTTTGACGCGTATATGTGCGTATATTAATACTGTCTACATACTGAATAAATGCTTTGATTCTTGATTCTTTGATCTAAATTAAAAAAAAATACAGCTCAATCGGTTGAATAGATTTAGCGTGGAGAAGTAACAAACATACGTACACACTCACAAACTTTCGCTTCTGTAATATTTAGTAGGATTTATAAGTTTTCCAATATCTTAAGATATTTTACGACAAAACCAACCCTTCGTAACCCAAGCCGTCGGGGTCTGGGCATTCCATCCTGTTCTTCAAATGCTGCAAGGTGTTGTGGAAATGCTTCGTGATCTGGTCTACTTCCTCTGACTGGTCTAGGTTGGCTAGCTCTTCGCGGATTTTTTGGATTATCTGTAAAATAATATGTGTAAAGTCTTAACTTAATATATAGGTTGGAACGTAGGGTTAGAACAAAAAGATGGTGGACGGAAAGTACATATTCTAGATATAAAATTTAACTGATAGTAAAACATATTTTTATTTTACCTGACTACAAAAGGAAGGGTTATGATTTAAAATAGGAATAACTGCATAGAAACTAACCTTAAGCGCATATCAGACTACGCTATAATATAATAGCTTATAGCTTAACAGTATCGCTCACCATACATTTATTTAGAACACGTTCACACTTAGCTATACTATATATGAGCCGGTTTGCTTGTCTTGTTGTAATGTAATATATAGCGGAATAGTATAGTGTAGTCTGAAATAAGCTTTAGTAGTTATTCGTAGCTGAAGCTGTACAGGTACTGGTAACCATTGGGCGACTAATTTACATTTTCTGCGTCTTACTAAATTACTCACAGTCAACTCCCGAATCTAAACGAATAAATAAAGAGGTAAGGTTTCAATGTTTGGTTGTTTCTTTGTCACGATTTAACTGAAAAACTACTGGACCGAATTGAAAAATTCTTTCACTAATGAAAAGCTACATTATCAGCGAGTTACATAAGCTATAAACTAAACTATCAGAGTCATAAAAAGTCAAACAAATTTCTGCGAGGATAGCGAGCGCGAACATTTTTATGACCCTGACAGTTTTATGACTCAATAAATAAAGTTATGCAACGTTGTACTTTAACCTAAGTGTATTCGATAGTGACGTATTACTTCATAAAACTAAGTTGAAGAATTCGCGATGCAAACGCGGGCGAAGCCGCGAGTAACAGCTAGTCAGTCATAAAGTTAAAGTAAAATAAACTCACAGCATGTATAAGTTGTGTAGTGACAGCAGAGTTGCCTCTTTCCCTTAACAAGGCGTATCTTCCCAATAGTTCTGCCAGAAGTTGAGCTTGAACTCCACCGTCCATACATTGTTGTGCCACTCGAGCCGCCTTTTTGAGGCAGTCTAGGGCGCGAGAGGCGTCGTTAAGAGGCCACTGAAAATAAAAAAATTCAAGCTTCAAATATGTTTTCTTCAAGCTCAAGTGGCAGTGGGCTGGCCACATCTGTCGTAGAACTGATAACCGTTGGGGTAGACGTGTTCTAGAGTGGAGAACACGGCTCGGTAAACGTAATGTAGGACGCCCTGAAACTAGGTGGAGCGATGATATACGCAAGCTGGCCGGCAGCGGTTGGAAACAAAGAGCTGAAGATCAAGCTCAGTGGCGTGCCATAGGAAAGGCCTATGTCCAACAGTAGGCAGGGATAGGCTGATGATAATGATGATCTTTTTAACCGACTTCACAAAAAAGAAGGAGGTTCTCAATTCGGCTGTTTTTTTTTTAAATATTTGTTACTTTAGGGTTGATTTCACAATTTATTCTACTAATCGAGATTGATTGAACTAAGTTCTACTAAAACGTATTCAAACAACGATGTTGATGTTGGTTTACGCGTACTTGATTGCAGCACTTCCCATCAGGCTCCATTTGATCGCGTTTACCAAAACCAAGATTTTATGCTATTACGCACAATGGAACGTAAATGTCGTCATAGAGCTGTCGTATGAGATTTTTTGGCATTGTCAAACTGACAAATTCATATTACCAAATTCGTTTCCGTGTCCGTGCATGGTATATATTTTTGTGTTCTGAATCGTGAGTTTTAAATTTTATAATGTAGCCCAAGGAATTTAAAAAAATATAATTTTAATAACGAAATAACAAGACGTCTTGTCTTGTTATGCCATGCACGGACACGGAAACGAACGCGGAAAATACGAGTGACAGTGGCTGTCAACAGTGTACACGGGATCAAGAGCCAATGCTATATGTCCAATATCGGTAGTTCAGAATTAGAACACGTTTTAACTGTAACCACGTTCAGTTTGTGGTGGTAAAATGCAAAATACCGGTTTAATCTCAGTTAAACACGTAAACCAAGTTAAAGTCGACCTGACCGCGTTTATATTCACTGGTGAAAGCAGCCCTTAGAACTCTGTCAAATTTTGACCGATTGCATGCAAAGATTAAACATTTTTTTTTGTTTAAGAGATGATGCCTCCCGTGTGGCCCCATTCAAATTTTATCGAGGTATGACAATTATCTCCGGAGATATGGAGATAATCAATATAAACAAATTTGATACCTTGATGACATCACTATGACTAGATATTTTCACTATCGCGGCATGTGAAGTCAGTTTTATCGTTTTGTATAATACGTCTAGGCAAGCGTGCTTTGCCGTAGGTCGCATTGTTATTAACATCAACTGCGTACAATTTCTAATTGAAAGCGGATACGGTCGGTCTAATTTAATCGGTGGAGAGTCCAGTGATGCATGGGGATAGTGGTCGGCTTCAATGAGGGGTTCAAATCCCGCCGAAGACAATTTTTCCTAGAGATAAATATATATGCGCATTTCACAGTGGCCCTCCGGTGAAGGAAAAAAATCGCTAAGAAACCCCTCGGCTAGTCATCTGGCAGGATTTCAACAGGTGGTAGGAGCATATTATATTGATGTTCCGCCTGACTTGCTACCAAAAAGAAGCTTACCTGGTAAGCACCTTTGCCTTTAAGCAGGTACCACCATTATGGAGAAAATCTGTCGCCACTGAGCCCGAATTGATTTGAGCCCCTCATTGAAGTCGACCATTATCACTAGACTCTCCACCAATTCAGAAAGCTATGGAGAGAGCTATATAAGTGTTTCTCTGTGGGATCGAATCCAGAACAAAGTAATAGTTGAATTTATTTGTTACCAAACCAATACACTTCCAGACTAACATAGTAAAAACGATTGTAACTCTGTCTGTTTGTTACCTAATCACGCCTACGGACGATCAAACCTTACTGAAATTTAACAAGGAGAGGCTACTTTCTATGAAAATAAAATCACACAAATGTTGATTGAAAGAGCTTTACTGTGATAAAATTCTTAAGTGTTTGTGATCGAAGTCGCGGGTTTTAGCTAGTAGGTTTTATAAGTACGTGTTTCCTTGGTGTTCGGGAACGGAGTTAACTTGGTGTACGTGAACGGAGTTAACTTGGTGTACGTAAACGGAGTTAACTTGATGTACGTGAACGGAGTTAAATTGGTGTGCGTGAACGGAGTTAACTTGGTGTACGTGAACGGAGTTAACTTGGTGTACGTAAAACGGAGTTAAATTGATGTACGTGAACGGACTTTACTTGGTGTACGTGAACGGAGTTAACTTGGTGTACGTGAACGGAGTTAACTTGGTGTACGTGAACGGAGTTAACTTGGTGTACGTGAACGGAGTTAACTTTGTGTACGTGAACGGAGTTAACTTGGTGTACGTGAACGGAGTTAAATTGGTGTACGTGAACGGAGTTAACTTGGTGTACGTGAACGGAGTTAACTTTGTGTACGTGAACGGAGTTAACTTGGTGTACGTGAACGGAGTTAAATTGGTGTACGTGAACGGAGTTAACTTGGTGTACGTGAACGGAGTTAACTTTGTGTACGTGAACGGAGTTAACTTGGTGTACGTGAACGGAGTTAAATTGGTGTACGTGAACGGAGTTAACTTTGTGTACGTGAACGGAGTTAACTTGGTGTACGTAAACGGAGTTAACTTGATGTACGTGAACGGAGTTAAATTGGTGTGCGTGAACGGAGTTAACTTGGTGTACGTGAACGGAGTTAACTTGGTGTACGTAAAACGGAGTTAAATTGATGTACGTGAACGGACTTTACTTGGTGTACGTGAACGGAGTTAACTTGGTATACGTGTACGTGAACGAAGTCGCGGGTATCATTAGTAGGTTCTATAATTACATACTTGTATCCCATCTTTAGCAGGTTTCCAGAAGAGATGTGCGCATAGCGCCACCGCCCGGCTTTGGTCGGGTTTCTTGAGCAACTTGCTCGCAGCCAGCGCGCACTGCGTACGCATAGGTTCTGCGTTTTCAGCACCTGTGTGTTAACACAAACATTTTGGGGTTTAATTGTTATGTTTTTTTCATCTAATCATATAAGAATCTTTGTCCTGACATACTGACCAACGCACAGCCTTAACCGCTGGTCGTAGAGACATGATATTTGGAGGGTATATTTGTGAAGGATTTTCTAAAATTCACCCTTAAGGGGATGAAACGGGGTTCAAAGTTTGTATGGAAAAAACCAGATAAGATAATTTATTTCATTCGAAACTTCACGCAAGTACTTCTGTAAATAAATAATTAAATACGTGTTTCAGGCTTTTTCTAAGTTCCGCCCCTAAGAGGGTGAAATGGGTAACAAAGTCTGAATAGCAATATGGTTTTTCGGGTTTTATAAAAATGAATCCCTATTTCCCTTAGTCACGCGATAACTTGAAAACGGGCTGACCAATTACGCTAATGATTTTTAGATGTGTTTTTATGAATGAAAGATTTTTACGAAAGAAAAGTTTTAAGTAAATAATGGAAGTTTTTAACGCTAGCGAAGCCACGGGGCAGTTCTAGTATAGTATATACTAGCGTTTGACTACTATCTTACCTGTTGGTAAGTGATGATGGGGTTGAGGATGGCACATCATCACACATCAAGTAAGATAGTGATCGTGCTGGTCTATATGCAATGTAAAAAGTCTCGTGCGAGAAACTCACCGAAGCAATTGATCTGTTCAAAAGTAGCGATGATAAGCGTTATGGCGGCTAACTGGGCCTTGCTGTCGGAAATCTCGTCTTCGTACAATGAGAACGCTTGCGAGAGAAACTCGTACGCAATAGTCTCGTGGTTCGAGAAACCTATCTCACTTATGGCTAGAGCTCCTTGCAGGTATAATCTGAAATTAAATGATAATCGTTAGATATATCAACCACCATAAGAAATACGTATGTTAGTTTGTTTTATATATATATATATATATAAAAAAATATTACGTTTCTTTGAAGTGTTTCACACTTTATACTTGTGTAAATTGTTAAACACAATCCAAAATTTCATCGTACCGACGGGACTTGAACCCGCAACCTCCGGAATGACATGTTCCGGTGCTTTGCCAATTAAGCAATTAATTAATTTAATTAATAAACCTTGCCTTGCTAATAAATATATATATATATATATATATATATATTTATATAAATATATATATTTATTTATATATATATATATATATATATATATATTTATTTATTAGCAAGGCAAGGCAAGTAGCGCCTCGCGGCTTCGCCTGCGTTAAAAAGAATTCTATGTTTTAATATAGGTTATATATCGTCGATGCCACCGGTGACAAAGGGGTTGGCTCATTCCTAGCACAAAGGATTTCTTTAGCGAGTGGGAGTGAAAAATCTAAAAAAATATATGCTGTAGATCTCAATAAAAACTAACAACGAAAATTGGTTTGAACGAGATACAGTCAGCAGTTCCAGAGATATGGCGACCGCAAAGATAACTTTGTTTTTCATACAAACACTATGAAAAACAAAGTTAATTTTGTAGTTGCGAAAAATCATAGTTATGGAATACTTAACTGTGTTACGGAACCCTACGAGTGCGAGTCCGACTTGCACTTGGCCAGTTTATTTTTATATATTTTTTTACTTATTATTTACTTTTTAATGCTAGTTGTATCCATAGGATTGGATAAGTTTGGTGAAGGGCTAAGAAGTAATAGCTTGTAAAAAAATATACGCACCTCAGAGGCAGTTCAGCCAGCTCAGCCTTCACCAGCATGCTGATGGTCTGATGGCAGAACTGGAATATTTTCTGGCATTTCTTCTCCCACATATCGTCCTGAAATATACAAATTATAATGTTATAATTTAAGATCATTTACAAAACAAAAAAAAACCGACTTCACATGCCGCGATAGTAATTTTTAACAGACTTTACTTTTCAGCGACTTCACAAAATAGGAGGAGGTTCAATTCCACGGTATATTCATATATTTTTTTTATATTTGTTACCTCAGAACTCAGTCAAATCTTAACCGGTATAAAAAAAATCTTTTTTTGTTTGAGAGCGTATGCCTCCCCTCCCGTTCGGTCCCATTCAAATTTTATCGAGATCTGATAATCATACAACTCAAACTATTTTGTAGGGTACAACAATACCTTACCCAGACTTTCATTTGTTTTAGCGACGTGACACTTTTTCTAAAGGTTACCAGATTTTCTATTGAGCGCAACACCCAAGAAATGCTTGAGTAAAATAGACTTTATTCCCTAAGTGCACAGTATATAATAGCGGCAACATCACCTGGTCCTTAAGATCCCTGTAAAGGAAGCACAGTCGGTACGCGTGGAACAGTATGGGCGGGAAGGTGTGCTGAATACGACGCGCGCCCCCGCCTTGCAGCGCCTTCCTAGCCGCGCTCAGTATTAGGTACTGTTGGTCCGCTGAGTCCGACTTGAAGTGGTGGATTAGTCTGAAATAATGATATTTATTTGATCACAAGTTTCACATCGGTATAGATGGGATGTCTCAGACCATATACTAGCTGGAGACGTTAAAATACGGAGGCGTTAATTAGGCGCTATAAAAAAGGAAATTAGGCTGTCACTGGAATATCCTACTAATAAGATAGTTTCACTTTAAAGGATTTATTCTAAGGATTTTGTATTTGGTACAAAATTATCCAACACCCAAGTTCAACGACTATTACTGCTAAACTAAGAAAGTTATCTTAACCGCTATAGTTTTCCTTTAAAGTTCATGAAATGCGCTATTATCACGAATTTTTCCAGATTTTTCAAGCCAGCAGTTTAGCTTTTAGAGGGGGGAGAGGGGGATATTTTTCAAAATTTTATTTCAGCACTTTGTCGGCGTCATTTATTTACATACCCCCACAAAATTACAGCTTTCTAGTAATAACGGTCTCTTAGCGAAACCTCAGACAGACAGACAGACGGACATGACGAAACTATAAGGGTTCCTTGTCAGGACTACGGAACCCTAAAAACTAAAACAACCGACTTCCATGCCTAGCGAGTCAGTTTTAGTAGCAAGTTTGAGACGTTTATCGTCATATCTCTGGAGTTACTTATCAGATTTAGATGAAATTACAATGGGACCACTTCGAAAATGTACCCCACAGATTAAAAAAAGAATCATTAAAATCGGTTCACAATTGACGGAGTAATCGCGTAACATACATACAAAAAAAACTTTAAAAAAACATACAGACGAGTTGAGAACCTCCTCCTTTTTGGAAGTCGGTTGATGATATAAAGGCAATTAAATTAAATTAAATAAATTAAATTAAATTAAATAAATATATAAATTAAATCAATTAAATAAAATAAATAATCAATTAAATTAAATTAATAAATTGTGTGTATATTTGTTACTTCACGCTAAAACTACTCAACCGATTGAGTTGAAATTTGTTATGTAGACCCTAGAGCTTGAAATAACACATAAGGTACTTTTTATCCCGATATTTCCACGGGAACGATGTCGAAGCGGATGAAACTGCAGGGCACAGCTAGTCAGTCTGTCATATACCATCTGAAATGTCTGTCTCTTGAGAGTCATTTCCAATACTAGGCCTAGCGTGCTAACATCCTCGACCTTATCATCACTCACAACAGGTGAGATAGAGGGCAAACAATAGCCTATAAGATAAAAAAATATCTGACTCAAAGGAAAACAAATGTATCAACTGCTAGAGAGAACTGCAAAGGAACTGTCGGCAGAATCCCAAAAACTATTTATTACCTGGCCATCAATCCCTGCTCCTCAATAAAATCATCAGCATCTGGCTCCAGCGTCTGATCTGGCTGGTCCTTGATCAGGACTTCCATCATAGAGAGCACTGCTTCCACCTACAATCAGGAAAATATATGGTAAAGCACTAAAATATACGCGCGAAACTATGGCTACGCGGATAGCTGACTCGCGCTTTAAGGTCAATGTACTGCGGTGGTGTATATAATTTCATAAAAATTTAGGATAATTTTAAATTACTTTCAATTTTTTTTTTTTTTTTATACGTTATAGGCTAGCGTTTGACCACTATCTCACCTGTTGGTAAGTGATGATGCGGTCGAAGATGGTAAGCACGCTAGGCCTAGAATGGGAACTGGCTCTCAAGGATAGCTGCCGGAACACATTAGATGATAGTTGACAGATTTTCTAACTTGAGGGTGGCAGCTGGCCAGGCGGACACTAGATAGTGTCCTACCACCATGCGGGGGTTTTGTTGGTTTCTTAATTCAATGTTACTTATAAATATGTCTCAAATTTTGAGCAATTGCTGAATTATTGATCAAGGAAAATCTCACTCATAAACAGTAATCAAAGTTGAGAATTGCATTGACAGCTCTCAAAGTTAAACACTGCCGGCACCTTGTTGAGAGGCTGCTGAGAGGCAAGATGGCTCCGCCACGATCTATCTGAAAAAGCTGATTTATGTTGTGACGGTTGTGCGGACTACGCAGTATTACCACCTTGGTAGTTTTCTGGCTTAGCTGGCGCTTTTTTAAGGCTTCTGGTGGTATTTTTTCGTTATATAGCGTTTTCAAAGTCAAAACCTACAGGGTACTTCCCGTTGCCCTGGAATCATGAAATTTGACATGAAGCAAGGTCTTGAAACACTTATATAGGAATAAATTGAAAACCGTACATATGTAGTGTAATAACTAAAAAAAAGTTAATTTACTAAAACAAACTTATTATGTGTAGATGGCGCAATACATTTTCTATGGATCCAACTACAAAGTTAAGATTGTTTTTTAACCTAGTCTGCGAAGTTGGTACGGAAGCCTCGCTGGGCGAGTCCATCTCGACTTGGCCGGTTTTTTAATCCAAATTTCTGAAATCTGGTCAGATTTACACCTAGGTTCATATTGCTGTGTCGGGTGTGTTGGGGCGCCGTCTGTTGTCACGAAGTGTTCATATTAATGTGTTGTGTTGTGGCGCAATATAATATACTTTTGATCTGGCGCCTAAAAAAATCCAAGGTGGTGGCAACACTGACTGCGGTCTGTATTTCACGGTATTTCTTGAACTGTCTAATCCACGGGACGTTACAGATAAAATAATGAAGTTTTAAGAGCTAGAATCGGTCTTTAGTCGATTAATTTGGTTATCATCTGTGCCATAGCCCATGGAGCATGTCTATTTGGTGTCTCAACCAAACAACGACTGATTAGCGTTTATGAATGAAAAAAAGTTGAGCAATGCAAGTCCCCCTATAATGTTACACCACCTTGCTCAACACGCATCTCCCTTTCTCCAGCCCAAGAGATCGCTTTTAGCGATAAGTCCGCCCATTGTACTGTAGTTTTAAGTGTTTTCTGTTTATTAGTTTTAATTGGTGTACAATAAAGAATGTTGTATTGTATTGTATTGTAAGTCCTTAAGAGCTTATCAGCTGAGAGGCAGTTCAGCAATAGGGAATATGCATGATTTTTTTTTATATGTTTATTTCACTGAATACATCCATTGAACACAGTAAATAATACTGAAAGTGTTCAAATTAAGCTACAAAATATAGTTTTAGCATTGAAAAAATATGAGGTATCTAAAACGCTGACATATTTTCGCGCGCCTTTGTGACGTCACAGTGCACAACACAGTCTCCACAGATTAAATATTTTTAATAGAAATACTGCGTATTCGTACTACAGTGCATACTATTTCTATGAAAAAGATTTAATCTGTGGAGTCCGTGTTGTGCTCTGTGACGTCACTTTCTAATTGACAAGTGGTGATGTGTTTAGCAAATTTAAATTTCCCACGCTTTTTTGCATTTTTCATATAATATTTTAACACATGTAAGAGTATTTTATTTATAAAAAAATGTTTAACATACAACACCAGAACAATAATGATTCGAAAATAAATGATTTCAAGTAAATTTATACCACATGCATATTCCCTATTAGGATGTTCCTGTAATGTTATATTTGTACATACAGGATTAAATAACCTGCATCCTTCTAGAATGTGAATCACCCACGTCAATAAATAATAATTTATGATCGTACAAAACGAAATAAACTGGCCAAGTGCAAGTCGGACTCGCACTCGTAGGGTTCCGTAACACAGTTAAGTATTCCATAACTATATATATACTATATCATATATATACATACTATATCATATAACATAAATAGTCTAGTTCTAGCTGTCATATAGTCAGACTATACTTATTTAATTTTTTTTTTTTTAAATTTTTATCTTGTTTGGTATGGACTCTTTTAGTTATTGTATTGTTTAACTATTTCTTCTTATTTTTATTTATATATTTCTACAATAAGTATTACATATTTATAACTTATCATATTTATGGATTTTAACGCAACATATTATTTTTATCGCATCAAGTATGTTATCCGTTTTGTCACCCGAGGTCTGTGCTGAAAATCAGCGCTGTAGTCCTGACTGCAGCATTCAGCTGAGCTCAGACCTATTCCGGCAGTACTGTACACTACAGCAACAGCAATACACGTCATTAAATAATATGTGTACCTACTTTTTAGTGTCTAGTATAAGTAGTAAATATAATTATGAGTAATTGAATTAGGTAGTTACTCTTTATATGCGTATTGTTGTTGTGTACAGTGTTTTTGCTTGAATAAATGGTTTTCTATTCTATTCTATTCTATTCTATAACTATGATTTTTTGCAACTACAAAATTAACTTTGTTTTTCATAGTGTTTGTATGAAAAACAAAGTTATCTTTGCGGTCGCCATATCTCTAAAACTGCTGACTGTATCTTGTTCAAACCAATTTTCGTTGTTAGTTTTTATTGGGATCTACAGCATATATTTTTTTTAGATTTTTCACTCCCATACTTTCTGTAGTCCTAACAGTTTCGGAATAAAATGGCTGTGACATACGGACGGACAGACAGACAGACAGACAGACAGACAGACATGACGAATCTATAAGGGTTCCGTTTTTTGCCATTCGGCAACGGAACCCTAAAAACCGACTTCACATGCCGCGATAATCAAAGTACTGGTTATGTATAATATATTGTTTATAATATATTATAATAGATTTCTACACTAATATTATAAAGAGGAAAACTTTGTTTGTTTGGTTGTAATGAATAGGCTCAAAAACTACTGGACCGTTTTTAAAAATTATTTCACCATTCGAAAGCCACAGTATCCACGAGTAACATAGGCTAAATTTTATTTTGAAAAGAAATAGGGTTCCGTAAGATATTTGGGTTTTAGCAAAACAACGTTTGCAGGGTCAGCTAGTAATAGATATAGTGTAATATAGTATATAGAGTAACTATATCTGCTGACTTACGAATAAATAATAAGTCAGAAAGTCTAATTCAGAACAAATTCCACACAAAAAGTGGTCCTCCTTCAAACCAAAACGACGTAGATTCAAAATAAGAATCACTTCCGAAGTTACAAATGATTGGCTTGGAGATTGATTTAAATTCGGAATGAAAGCAGGGATAGTTCGCGCATGTGCTGCAATGTCTGTTACGACAGTTGAGTCAAACAAAACAAATGTTCGACTAATGACGCGCTGGACACGACTTTTAACCCCGCCTGCTTGGACACAACTTTTTTTGGGTCGTTTTTTTAACGCAGTTGCATTTCCTGACTTCTTATTTATTTGTAGCTGCTGACTATATGGCATAATACGTAAAGTCACTCACATGTTCCTGTGTAGATATATAAGTGTTGTCGTCCAGTACAGCGTGTATTAGATGCGCGGCGATGGAGCGACGTCCCGCCGGACTGAGATGAGATATCAACGGACAGTAGTGGGACAGTTGAATCAAAGTCAGGATGTTCTTGTAATGTTCCGCGGGTAGTTTCAAAATCTTCATGAGTTCCTTGAACACGGCCGAGTTTTGTTCTAGGTAAGGTTTGCCGCTGGAATACAAATGAACACTTATTAAGCTAACATTTTTATGAGTGGTGCAAATTCTTTATCTTCACTCACAAACTTACAAACAATGGGATAAATCTTGGAAGTCAATTTTAACCTATATTTGTCACAGAATAAGTAACGGTACTGCGTACAGAAGACTCACTTACTTAGAATACTCTTAAACCAACACCAATATTATAAATGCGAAAGTCAATTTGTATATTTGTTTGTTTGGGACACCTGCACGGTCAAACGGCTGGACCGATTGACCTGAAATTTGCACAGGGATAGCCAGTATTTTTGATTAAGCTGTAAGATACTCTTTTACGCGGAAGAAGCCACGAGGCACAGCTAATATAATTATAAGATAAACAATTAACCTACTCCTCCTACACATACCATATGTATTGTATGTATATATTGCTGTGTATATTTTATTACATAAATTGTATGTACCTTTGTAATGATGTACTTACCTAATATTTTATATTTTTTTAAACACCTATACCGCCTTGTATGCTAATCTATTCCTTTCCACCCTAAGGTTGTCTGGAAGAGATCGCTTTAAGCGATAAGACCGCCTGTTGCCACATTATGTTATATGTATTATTTTTTTACTTTTAATTTGTATGGTGTAATAAAGTGTTTATCTATCTATCTATACCACCTACATCCTCCTTTTCTTAAGTCGGTTAGAAAGGCTTTATTTCGTTTATAGTGATTCTAGTATAATGAACGTACCTATTCTGATGAATATCAGCACAAATCTTATCAGTATGCGCGAGCACTCGGTCAACGTAATTCAGTTTGTCAGGGTGGCAGCGCTGCGCTAACTTCAGTAGTGCCAACTGCAAGCTTAGCGTGTCTTCAGGTGGCATGTCCATACGGTTCTGGAAACGGATGTTTAATTATAACAAATTATAGTCGACAGTGGGTGGACAAATTATAGTCGACAGTGAGGGCAGTGAGGGCCCGGTGGTGTAATTGGGATAACGGTACCGAGTTCAATCCCCGCCGTGCACCAATAGATTTTCTATCGAAACATTTATGTGCACTTTTTACAGTGGCCGTCCGGTGAAGGAAAAACATCGTTAAGAAACCCTCAACCCCCGAATGGTGGTAGGACACTATCTAGTGTCCGCCTGGCCAGCTACCACCCTCATGTTAGAAAATCTGTCGCCGAACATCTAATGTGTTCCGGCAGCTATCTTTGAGCGCCAGTTCCCATTCTATGCCTAGCGTGCTTACCATCTTCGACCACATCATCACTTACTAACAGGTGAGATAGTGGTCAAACGCTAGCCTATAAGATATAAAAAAAGATAGGCTGATGATGATGATAGTCGACAGAAAGTATTTAACTGTACATAAACTAAGAATGACGACCACTTTTTAAAAATGTAGAAAGGAAAAACTGCTTTTCGTTGGTTCATTCCACAAAGTTAATTCATATTGAACTACATTATGTATATGTATGTAGTTCTATTTTATATGCAGTTCAATATTAATAACTAAGATAGTTTAAATCCTAAAACAACCGACTTTCATGCCACGCGAATCAGTTTCAATAGGAAGTTTGAGACATTTATCGTCACATTGACTCTCTGATAACAAAAATGCAAGATCAAACCTAGTTACAACGTCGATAACGTTCAAAATACGCTACACGCCTCGGATGCGAACTTGAATTTGCGTCACAGAATAAACTAATAGTAACTGGGAACCGCGTGTTGCGCACCGTAAAATGCACCGTAAGTCCGCACTGCGAGAGTCTGTATCACTCGGTCAGCTCGCGGGCCGACAGCTGTCTCTAACTGTAAGGTTGATTGTTGTGAGAAAACAAATTTAATAGTAAGTAAAGGCGCGCGTCCGATCGAGAGCGCGCGTGACACTACTGACTGAACTTGTAGCCCGCGGGGTGTCGCAGAGGTACTAGCATTTTCATAGCTACGGCGCGGAGTGCGACAGGTCTGCCTCTGCATAAATCTAATACGAAACGAGCAATTCTTGTATATAAATATATATATATCTATCTAATCTGAATCTCGGAAACGGCTTCAACGATTTTCATAAAATTTTGTATACAGGGGATTTCGGGGGCGATAAATCGATCTAGCTAGGATTAATTTCCAGAAAATGTTGTTTTATTCGTGTTTTTAGGCATTGAAAAACTGCTACAATATCATTAGAATACAAAGGGTAATTTCGACTCATTTGACAACGTTATGTTAGCTCGGTGGAAGATCGATTGGATGGCGGTCGGGAGGTCCCTGGTTCGAGACCAGATGAGATGACTATTTTTTCGTTTTCTATATTTTTCTTCCTTCTTTTGTGAGTAAAACTATTAATGGATGTCAAAAGAAAACCAAAAAACTCGATTTAACAAAAAAAGAATACATAAAATACCGAGCGAAGCTCGGTAAACCAGATATTGTTAGTTAAACGACCAACGATGGTGTTTTATTGAAAGACAAATCTTAAATACCTGCGTTATGGCAGCGACTTGATCTGAGAACACTTCAAACAGTTGAACCTCTTGCTCTTTGCCATCTTCTGAAATCACGCTCAAGTTCACGTTACCTTCGTTGCGCTGAAATAAAAAAAGATTATACATTGTTGATATGTCCAATCCACGTAGCGCCAAAACAAAAACAAATAAAAATCGGTCAAGTGCGAAGTGACTCGCACTCGGCTTCCGTACAAACTATACGGAACTATACCATACTATACGATACCCATTGTCGCATAAATAAAAAGATATAAAGAGCGAACGCGGGGTGCACTTTTACATACAAATGTATTCCCCCATTTCTTCACTGGAAAATGCTTCTAGAGCTAAATTTGTTTCTACAAAATATCAAGGACTGCTGTAGCTACGCCCATACATTTGCTTTTTTTGACCAACCAATTGAAATTAGAATATCAACATCATCATAAGCCGGTGTCAGTCCACTGCTGGACTTATGCGAAATAGAAATATGACCCTTCAAAAATCTTAAAGAGGAGATTAGAAGGCTTATATATCTTTTTGCAATTGGTTGGTCAAAAATAGCAAATGATTGGGACGTAGCTACAGCAGACCTTGATATTATGTAGAAACAAATTTTGCCCTAGAAGCATTTTCCATGGAGAAAACAGGGGAATACATTTGTAAGGAAAAGTGCACCCCGCGTTCACTCTTAAAACAAACTTAACTTTACAGTTGAATTCCTAGAATGATGCCTAGACACTAACTCTAATTGGTGATGGGGGCGATAAGACCTGCACTGACGTCTCGCGGTGTGAACTGACCCTTAGGCACATTCTGTCATAATTCTTATTTTAGCGTAGTATATATTATAGCGCCACACGCCGAGTATTAGCCAGTACATTATGAAATAGTGAACGAACCTGACTGTAGCTGGCAAGTCGTTCAATGAGCGCTATGATGATGTTCTTAATGTTGACGCCTGGCTGCAGCTCCGCGCATGACTTCAGGAATGGCTGCAAGTTGGCCAGGTGGAACTCGTCTGGAAACACCTGCGGAAAATTGCATTTTTATAGGCATTGACAGAGCCGAAGCCAACGAGAGGCCCTTTTACAATATATGACTTAATTTTAAATTATTGCACATGGATGGGAGGATAAAATATGGCAAGATGGTACAAAATATGGGCTATTGTTATGAATTAACTTAAAATTGAATGATCAGTGATTTGGACTATGGGATAAGGTACGGCACTCGTCGATTATGCCTCATTACCAAATATTTAGGCAAGTGGTGACTTGCCATCCACTGAATGGGCCCCCATAAAGGCGGACCGTTATGTCGGCGCCGAGGGGCAACATTGGCGTGGATAGCTAAGGGTGTTGAGAGGTGTGATGCACTTTCACACTTCCACCCTGGAGCTTATGACTTTTTATTATTATTATTACTATTTATTCAATCCACTCACGGGCTGCAATGCAAATCGCCCGGTCCTTTGGAAGGCATTGACGGAGCCGAAGCCAACGTCAAGAGGCCCTTTACAATATTAAATAAAATAAAAATATGATTTGTGGATGGAGAGATGAAAAACTATAAAAAGGTGGTACATTAATTTATTATGGCTATGAACGTGAGCTGCTTGATGTCTGTTTTCTGGTCTATGGGATGAGGTACGTCACCCGCCAATTATGCCTCATTTCAAAATATTAAGGCGGGTGGTGACTCGCTAAACACTGAATGGGCCCCCCATAAAGGCGGACCGTTATGTCGGCGCCGAGGGGCAACATTGGCGTGGATAGCAAAGGGTATTGAGAGGTGTGCTGCACTTTCACTAAACGCTACTACCGGCTTTATGAATTTAACACTTCCACCCTGGAGCTTATGACCTTTTTATTATTATTACTTCGATTACATTCTCGGGTCATAAACGCCCGGTTCCTTATAAGGCATTGACGGAGCCGAAGCCAACATCAAGAGGCCCTTTACAATTTTAACTTATGTTTTGTTTGCGGATGGAAATTGTCTGTGGACGTGGGCGGAAACGCTCTGTCTCAAGTCTCGCGAGTCAAACTTCTGGGCACATGGAAATGTGGATAATGCTCTCAAATGGGATTTCCACATTGATATGTTGTGTGCGAGATTAGCCCAAGCTTGCTTCGCAATAAGTCGACTCGCGAAAACAGCACCCAGACACGCTGTGCGTAACTGTTATTTTGCCACAGTTCACTCTTTAATTAAGTACGGTACTGAGCTGTGGGGAGACGCAGCCGATCGTGAGCGAGTCTTCATCCTACAGAAGAGGGCGATCCGCGCGATGGTACAGGTACCATGGGATGTTTCAACAAAGCCTTTCTTTGTTGAACTAGGAGTTTTAACCGTCCCGTCTATACAAATCTACCAAGTTTGTCTATTCGTGCGCGCCAACTTGAATAAATTCCAATGTCTTGGTGCATGTCACAAGTATCAGACGCGAAACAAATATAAGTTGAAGACGCCAGCACAAAGCTTGACCAAATCAAGCAAGTCTGTTTACATTAAAGGAGCATGGATCTATAATAATTTGACAAAAACAATGAAAGACGCAGTTTCCGACAACGTATTTAAAATTAAATTAAAACGGTTGCTAGTACAAAAAGCGTACTACTCGGTAAGCGAATACCTAGAGGACAATATTGAAAACTGCTAAATTCCATTAGTAAATTATTAATTATTAGATATTATTTTATATGACTTATTATTACAAAATTGTATTATATTAATATTATTTTACCATTGTTGACCTGTGAAACGCAATTTTTACCAATAAATTACGAATTACGAATTATGAAAGATGGGGAACTATTAAAAGATGGTACTTTTTATCATAGCTATGAATATGTGCTGCTAGATGTCTGATTCTGGTCTATTATTACTTATTATTATTACCAGATTGCATGCATTTTCGTATGAACACTCATGACTGATCTTTATCTTTATATATACTTTACCTGTATAATACACTCCATCAAATACTCCTGAGCTATGGCATCCCTGCAGCTGACAACTTGCTCCAGTATCCCAGGCAGAACTAAACGTCTGTAGTCCTGTATAGTTGCGGCTTCTAACTGCGACAGTCGGACCAGGTTGGTGCCTACAAGAATCCGGAGCTCCGATCTCTCACGCTCGCGTCGCTCTTTGTCCCTGGAAATAAGGTTCAAAATAAGACAGAGTCTGGTAACCGTCAATCGAAAGAAAACAGAAGCGTTTTGCGCGTAGACTTGACGTTAATTAGCCTTTGGAACAATATAGATAACAATATAAAGCAATATAGACTACATCCACAAAGTTCCACAGATTATACAGAAGATTGAAGAGTGTAATCGGCACCTGTGTTTAGCGTTTGTGGACAATGAAAAGGCCTTTTACACCATCAAAACCTAATCTGTTTTAGAATCTTTAAAGTAAGGCCTAGTCGATTGGCATATCCAACTCTGTACAACGCCGCTACCATAGCCTTTCAAGTCCAGAACCGGCAATCTGAATCTATCGCATGCATTGTGGTTTAAGACAAGCGGATATTATATCCACCAAATTGTTCATGAAATGCATTGGGAATGTTCAAGACGCCAGACTAGAATGGACGGATGGCAAGTTGGCAACCCTTTTTGTTTAATATTAGTACGTAGTATGTAAGTATGGATTATATAATTTAAGATCGTTTATAAAACTAAAAGAACCGACTTCAAACATCGCGCTAGTCAAAGTAGCCATTAAACGAAGTAACTATTACATAATCTGTGCCAGTAAGTAAAGTGCCAGCCAAGTAGTAAGTCGTCGAGATAAGTAAATGCGTCGTAATACAAATGTTGATATTGATATATTAAAAACGGCTTGACCGATTTCGTTAAAATTTAAATGAGAGCACCTGGGAAGGGACCCTTTGAAACAAAAAAGAATTTTCCAAATCGGTTTTGGCAAATACATACATAAAAAAAAAGGTTTTGACGAATTGAGAACCTCCTCCTTTTTTGTGAAGTCGGTTAAAAGGGATAATCAACTAAAAAAAGTTATTCAATTCACTTTGATATTTTAATGGTGACTTTTGATAAATACCTCGAATGTCCCTGGTGTTGCATTCGCACCCACAATTTGTTCATTTCGGCGAAGTTCATCAGAACGAAGTCTACGGCATCACGTACCTGAGGTAAAACCATTTCGTTTACTTGACAGTATAAATACTTTTATATCACAGTGTGACCTAAACCCGCACTTTACGCACGCTTTTCCGTGACTAAATAGTCGATTATTGCACGGCGTTTAGCACCCTCGCTGCGCTCGGCTGCTAACTTCACTCCGTGCAAGAATAGACTACTTAAGTCACACGTATAGTAATATACTATATTATAATTCTAGACAGACAAGCAATTGAGGGCCCCGTGGCACAGTGGCAGAATGGTCAGCTTTGACGCCAGAGGTAACGCCTTCAAACCCACCATGCACAAATAGATTTATTCATCAAAAAAAAAATATAAAAAATATTTTATGCGTTTCACAGTGGATGAAAATGATGTAGTAAAAACATCGTTACGAAACCCCGCATGATGGTAGGAATGGACCTGGCCAACTACCACCCGATTCCGTGATCTGAGTGTTAACTTATTAAACAAAAACAAATTTGTATTTATAATATTACTAGCGGCGCACCTCGGCTTTGCTCGCGGTTTAATTCTAGTTATAAACCTTCCTTTTGTATCACTCTATCTATTGATGAAAACTGCATTAAAATCCGTAGCTTAAAAGATTTTTTAGAAGATTTTTTTTAATTTCTTGTAGGCTAGCGTTTGACCACTATCTCACCTGTTGGTAAGTGATGATGCGATCGAAGATGGTAAGCACGCTAGGCCTAGAATGGGAACTGGCTCTCAAGGATAGCTGCCGGAACACATTAGATGTTTGGCGACAGATTTTCTAACTTGAGGGTGGTAGGTGGCCAGGCGGACACTAGATAGTCCTTTTAGATAGACCATGCGGAGGTTTCCGGTTTCTTAACGATGATGAACAATCGAGGCTACAGCGGCATACACCGGGAGCGGCTTTGTTTTACTATGTAAACTGTAAAGATTAGGATTGAACGGATTAGTGAACCTTAACCGATTAGATCTAGAGTTTAAATTACAACTAACAGTGCCCTCGTTATCATTCTGTGGTTCAGCAGTGTCCGGCAGAACATTCCTGGTGCATTGCAGCAGGTAGTTCCTGAGGAACAGCCCTCGGAGTGGATGCTGTACGCCGCGGCACATCTCTACCAGATCCTACAAATATTTGATTAATATTAGAAAACCATATTAAAGAAAGAATGATGGAAAACATCATCAGCACACCAATATAAAATAAACTGGCCAAGTGCAAGTCGGACTCGCACTTGTAGGGTTCCATACCACACTACAGTATTTTATAAGATCGAGCAAAAAATGCCACTATCATTTTTCGCCAGCAAAAAATAATAATTAATAAACATTTTATCAAAACAGAGTTGTGAGCCGGCGTGCATATTTCTTATAACGCCATCTAACGTCTAACGTTATCTAAGTGCGAGTTAACACTATGGACGTTTACCTAAGCGTTCATAGATGGCGTTATATTGAAATGCCGAAAAAACACATTCCTTCTATGGGGTCCCCCTTTATTTTTAACTTTATTCTGTTTTTGTATTTGTTGTTACACCGGCAACAGAAATACATCATCTGTCAAAATTTCAGTTGCCTAACTATCACAGTTCATGAGATACAGCCTGGAGACAGACGGACAAACAGACAGACAGACAGAAAGCAGAGTCTTTGTTATAGGGTCCCGTTTTACCCTTTGGGTACGGAACCCTTAAAAATTGGGTTTCTATTGCCGCTATAACAACGAATACTTATAATCATCATCGGCCTCTCTCTATCCACTGCTGGACATAGGCCTCACCTATGGCATGCCACTGAGCTCGATTTTCCGCTCTTGGAAAACGAACAGCTCCCAGCCGGCTTGCGTATATCATCGCTCCACCTAGCTGTAGGGCGCCCTACACTACGTTTACCGAGCCCTGGACTTCACTCTAGAACAGGTTTACCCCAACGATTATCGATTCTACATCAGATGTGACCAGCACACTGCCACTTCAGCTTGCTAATGTTAATAATTTGAGCTATGTTGAACAATGAATAGTAAAATATGAGAAGCTGAACATACAATAATGAACAGCACATCTAATTGATATTAAGGGAATGGTACAGGAATCTTTGAATTACGAGAATAACACTTTACCGATTTTTCGCTGTTTCGGCCTCATCCTCAGTTCATCATAATGAATAAGCAGCTATAGCCCAATGGGTAAGGCGTCAGCCTGGCGATCGAGAGGTCGTGGGTTCAATCCGCATCCATCGCACTATTGACGTGAACCCACTCCAAACGCACGCATATTTAGCTTATTTGGAGGGGTTAGGTTAGCTACTAGTAATTTGCAACCCACGTTGCTAGTATCTTAACAAATATATATATATATATATATATATATATATGAGAAATATGAGATACAATAGAAAGAAGAGAATATAATCTATGAGTAACAGCTTACCTTGAGCAAATCCCGTCTAAGATTAGAGTTGGTCTTGATATAAACAAGCCCGACAGTGATCAAGAGATACAACCTCGGCACGATGTTGCCAGCGTACTGCACCAGCTCATATAAGTCGGCCACCTTTCTCCCTTTCTGGAACTCCTCGATGAGATACAACTCTAGATGACGAAGTTCGTCGGTTATTGCCATGTCTAAGGTACTTGTTAAAGAATTATATTCCGTACATGTAAAAGTGTCCTATGTTTTTCTTACTCTACTATATTAACTACTAGCTATATTATATATTAGTACCCGCGACTTCGTCCGCGTGGAATAGTGTCTTTGGGTAGCATTTTTAAATATTTAGTTTTATTATTTTACAAATAAGACACATGCGTATCCCACCTACACCGCACCGTACCACGCCGCGCAATTCCCCCTCCCCTCTCCCTTCCCTCCACCCCCTTTCCCCTCACTTCCCTCTCGCCCTTCCCTTTCCTCCTACTTCCCCTTCCCCTCACTTCCACCATCCGTCCACTCCCCTCATTCCTTCTGCCCCTTCTCCCTCCCCCTTCCTCCCCACAAACTTTCAATGTCATATTTATTTATATCAAATTAACAGCCTAAAAAATAAGTTTCAAGCTTCTAGCTCCTAAAATGACGATACTTCCATACAACTTTTCATCCCCCCTTTCAACCCCTTACAACCCTCTTTTTGCATTAAAAAGTAGCCTATGTCCGTTTTCACCGCTCTAGACTATCTGTGTACCAAATTTCATTTAAATCGGTTCAGTGGTTTTGGCGTGAAAGTGACACAGACAGACAGACAGAGTTACTTTCGCATTTATAATATTAGTTAGGATCTCTGTGAAAAATATATGCCAAGTTTGACCAGAAAGAGAAAAAAAACAAATATACTAAACAAGCTGTGCTTTGCAGCTTCACCCATGTTAAAAAGTGCTTGTTGAAAGTATCCAATATGTTAAGCCAAGTTATATAATATCAGCATCCAAATCCGTTTAACATATATACAAACTGACTTTCGCAATTATAATATGGGATATAAAAATGTAGAAATAGCAGGACCTTCACGTTTTTGGTGGTGATAAATAAACATTATGATGTGAAAAATCTAGTCATATCTGATTTAATTGATCCCCATCAATATAAAGTCTAAACGGATGGAAAGTTGGAAACCTCAAATCCTATTCCAAATAATTATAGTTTTAGGGTTCCGTACCTCGAAAGGTAAAAAAAGGAACCCTAATAAGATCACTTTCTTGTCCGTCTGTCTGTCTGGCCGTGTGTCACTACCAATTTTCTCAGGAACGGCTGGACCTAGCAAGTTGAAATTTATAACATATACTGAGGTCTAAAGTCCCTATTAGGTGTATAAAAAATCAAGGTCCTGAGTCAACATGATAAAATGATATGGGCAAATTTAGATTAAAGCTTGTAAGTACCAAAATGTACCTTTATTTTTAACTTTTTTTTATTTTTCGGAGTTTTCCTTTACTTGTGCTGTAAGACCTTGCTTTTAACCAAAATTGACAATTCTAGGTCAACCGGAAGTACCCTATAGATTTGGGTCAAAAACCTATAGGGTACTTCCGGTTGACCTAGAATCATGAAATTTGGCAAGAAGCAAGGTCTTAGAGCACAAATAAAGAGAAAATTCCAAAAAATAAAAATAGTTTAAAATTAAAGGGTTTCCCCATACATACATAGTTAACGCCAGTTAAGATAGGCCTCTGAGTTATATCAGCGCTCATACAATTTAGAGGTCTAGCTTAAATTGTCACTAACCAACGTTGGTACGGAAGCCTCCGTGGGCGAGTCCCAACTCGTCTTCACCGGTTTTTATTCTCTTTGGACTTTGTGTATAAAGTTAGATTTATAAAAGTAGAGACCGACCTAGGTGAATGTATCACGACCAGATCGGAGACTTTTAAAAAAAGGCCAAGTCAAAGTACCTATAACCGGCGAGCATGTATGAAGACGCTAATGAAAGTGGACGAAGCGAAAGAGGTATTACATGGTCGTAAGTAGGAAATAAGTTTTGATTACAATATCAAGTTACAAGTAGAGATAATGTTGCCTATTCATTACAGAATATATGAAAGTTAAAAGTATGAATGATTATTTCTTAACAATAATATGCTTCACTATGTTCAAATGAAATTGTATCATCTGTCATCATTGTATTATCATTTTCATATACTTTTGACTGCTCTTATTACATTTTAGTGTAATTCTTATCACAATTAGAGGGAGGAGGGACAATAGACAGTTTTCTATCACACAAGCAGCTCCAGATCTACGATTTTTCGAGCTAGGGCAGAAACTTGACAGTGGCGCCCCTACAGCGTTTGGGAGAAATTACTAAAACAAACCTAATAAATATGTAATTGTTGGTATTTTTTGTCAATGGGTCAATCAGAATAAGTCCACAAGTTCTCTTAAATTGTCGGCCTGGCGACTGTTTCTTTCGAAGTTGGGCCAACCAGGCTTCTCTATGCTAGGTGCTTTATGAAGCAAGTTTTTCATTTTTAAGTATACATATTTTGGCGCCCCCTGAATCTACCGCCCAGGGTAGGTGCCCCGGTTTGCCTGTGAAAATGTATGTCCTATGAAATGGTTAACTTACTTTTTTAAGGTCCTGGAACACCATAAGGTTATGGCGGCAGATTTTCTCCTTGACGGTGAACATTGATTGATTATACACCCGAAGAGAAAACAAAAAAATAGAGAAGAAGTAAACTGTTGTTACACAAATACAAAATCTTTGTACACAGTTAATCAACACCAACATTAAAAATGCAAAAGTCAGTTTGTTTATTCGTTTGTTTGGGACTTCTTCACGGTCAAACGGCCGGACCAATTTAGCTGAAATTTTTAGGTTATAATCAATACTATGGATCAGTACTTTTTAATGTGGGCGAAGCCGCAGAACACAATTAACTAGTTTACAATAAATAAATTTTGTTTATTAACCAACTTATAAAAAGGAGGTTTCTCAATTCGACTGTATATATATTTTTTATGTTTATTCACGGATAACTTCGTCATTTATGAACCAATTTTGATGATTATTATTGGTTGGAAATGAGATATCTCAAGGGGGGTGGTACCATAGTAATTTCAATCAACACTCACACACAAACTTGATACTGAAAATTAATAGCAAATCATTTCAAGTCTGTTCTTTTAGTTTTTTAAACAATCTTTTTATATAATGCTTCATGCTCATACCGCCTGTATATACATAGAAACATTGCAAGCGATATACAATATTATAAAAGGATACACAGCTCATAGTAGCCTTTAGGTGAAAGCTGTGAGGTTCGCAGTTCTCCGAGCATAGTTGAGGCGTGCTTGAGAGCATCCATCAGCTTCGACTTGTCCAAGCATCTCTTCATCTGAAATGCCTAGAAGGAAAATATTTTTTTTTTATCAACATTATTTTCTAATATTGTTACAGTAAACCCTGATATCACTTCTCACAACACAGGATTATCCTAGTGTGAGAATCAGGGCTCATATTTAAGCTTTGTTTATTACCTAAGCTAATTCAAAACTATGTTTTTGTTGCAGGTTGTGTGCTAAGTGTGCAAATAAATTATTATTATTATTACTTTATTAACTATTCTTATAAAACAATTGTATGGGAAAAAGTCCAAATGTGTTTAATGCATTGTGTAATACTGCCGTCATACGGAGAAAAGCCATAACTTGATTTTTTGTCCAAAATGACTTATATACATATTCGGAATAAGCAACGAAAATGCTATCTTAGAGTCTATGTGATAAAGCTCTTATTAGTCTTGATCCCAAGTTATCATAAGCAAATAAAACTTCATGAAATTTTGTAGTTTTTTAAACTGAAAAGCCTTAATGACTATATTATGGCCTTTTATAGTACAAATATTGTTTAACTACACTGAAAGGGCTTAATTTCATCTATTTTTTAAATTTTAGTATGGAGATTTCAAGTTTGATTCAAGACTGAAAAGTAAAGAGTGATGAATAAAGCAGAGCTACCATTATATTTTTTTGTTTAAATTTAGAATTCTAGTTCCCCTAAATAGTAAATTATAATACCTACACATAAAAATTTAACAATAACATTTTTTCCTGAGTGGAAGCTTTTTTTAAATATGAAATATATTTTAAAAAAGTTTTCTTTTTTTTTGTTATTAAAAGATACCTAAAAACTGTATAATAAATTGAAAAAAGCATTATATTCGTAGTTATGGCTTTTCTTGTATACAGTATTTCATGCTTACATATACATTTTTGAGTTTATTATGAACTAGAAAAGCCGTAACTACATAGTTAGGGCTTTTCCTTAAATTAATAATCACTTTTTTAAGATATTCTTACTAATCTGAAAGGGAAATATTATGTTTAAAACAAAACTATAATAATCATGAATATGAATACAGCACACAAAAATAAAATATTTTTTAAATATACTACAAAAAAAGATTCAATGACTAAAAGTTAACAGTAACGCTTCAGACTTCATTTCAGACAAACTTCAATTTACTTGGTACATATATCTTGAGCATGTTACGGCCTTTCTCCTAATGGCGGCAGAATAAATTAGCATGGCCACTACTTGTTTTATATGTAAGGTAACCTATAAAAGCCTAAGTACTTGTTTCTATATTTTAGGAAGATTTTAATTTATTTAAATAAAATGATGCATCTGCGATTACTGACAAAAGCTTCTAATCAAATTCTTCATTACAAAAATCAAGGAAAAAAAAGTGAAAGTAACAATGTTTTACAGCCAATAGCAGCTCGCAGATCGATACCACGTGGTACCTACGGCATACCGATGTGTACAGCACTGGTTGGTAAAGAAAATAAATTTGTGTAATGTAATCGCGAACACATTATTTTAGAGGTCTAAAACCATCTTTGCATTATTTCCTTTCTAATGAAAACAGTTTGGGATACAACGCTTAGATGGTTTCAAGGTCTATAATGGACATAGGTAAACAACTTTTGTGTTTGTATATAGATAGATAAATGAATACAGAAATTTAATTCTTCGCTGAGTGATCCTATTGCATCTTGTATCTCTCTAGTCTTTTCGAGACGACCTGCATTTAAGAATAATTAATATTCAACATAATAATGTAATATTCAAAATAATAGGATTTAGGATATAATAATAAGATACCTATTACAGGGACCTACCACCACATATAAATAGATAATGATTCTCACACATTCAACCTTGTGATAATTCATACTTAATATTGGAATAATGAATTTAAAACAGGTTTTAGTTTCTTGAAACAGGTTTCATAGAACAAGAGTATTCATAATTTGTACTCTTAATTAAAGACTACTTACCTTAGGTTAACCTAGGAAAACCGAAGTGTAATAATTAATGTACACTTAGGTAGGTAGGTATACAAATAATTGAACATATTACATTATCAGCAATCGAAACGATAAATGATAACATCCTGTGGGCGTCTATCAACATTCTCATAAACTTACCTGAACTTTAACCACATTGAGAGCTTCCTCAAGAAGCTTCTCTTGTTCCTCTACTGGCGAAGGTTGGTTCGTCATCTGTGCCTAAAGAAACACAAGATTATCATAATAAATTCACATGAATTCCAACAATAGTTATATGAGCGTAACGAACAGTCGACCAAATGTAGATAAATGGGTGTTGGACGCCCTCCATATGCACGAGTCAGCGTGTAAATGCACTGTTAGCATTGCAGCGTTACCTTTGATATAACCCGGGGACAATCCGAGAACTTGATAAGGTGTTTATTGAGAAATTAATAATTTTCCGTGGGTGTTTGTGTAAGCGATATCAATCGGGATTTCTTAGTAAATATGACACAGATATGACACTGACGTCTGACATTTACAATATTGACATTTGACAGTGGCGTTTGTTATGCAGTTTTTTTTTATAACGACTCCACACGATTAATGTATTTAGCTGGTGTCATGTATTAAAAATATTCTTCAAGTGTTTGTGAATTCAAGTCATAAAGATGGGTCAAAGTCATATTTCAGGTCAAGTTGCAGTTATAGTCTAGTCCAGTAGTCCATACCCTCAGTAAAGATGTGGACTGTACTGTTAAGTGGCTTTCAGTGAAATTCGGTAAGAACGCAAATAGCATGTTTTTCAACATTGTGCCAATTCCCTACAATCGCAAACATTCAGCGGCACTTAACGGTTAATAATTCTCCTTTATTACACATAATTCGCGGAAGAACACAAGTTTTAGGAATTTACAATAAGAGCACACACACTTTTTCACGTTTCTGCCAAAACTCTCATTAACATTTGTTTCATTTCTCATTTCCCTGCCCTGACCACATAAGTAAAGAAAAGGAACAGAGACAAAGCTTCATACAACTGCGCTGTGATGATGACGTAGACGCACGTGAGTGCGTGAGCAGGTGAGCACTAGCGGCCTGTGTGCCGCCTGTCACGTACGGAGTGAAACCGGTTTATAGTGGCTTGGCTGGTGCTTTAACTCAGGGCTGTCGCTCGCGACGCGTCACATTATAATATATTATTTTTCAGCCCATATATATTCGAAAAGTGATGGTTGGTTCCTCGATAAGTGCGCGCAAAGTAAGTCTTTTCCGGCTTAGGGTAGGAAAGTGATTTTTAAATTGTTGACTATAATGAATGTTGACTATTTGATTATTAAAGTTATCGTGAAAGTTACACATATTAAAGTAAATATAATCCCGGTAAATAAAATATATACGTGATAATAGCCGTTACAAACTTAAATATAATGAATGTTCTTTTATACTGCCCTGTCTAAGGAGGTTCAATGAAATTCTTTGATATTTCATAACATAACATGACATTTCATGAGATTTCGTGATATATCATGACATTTTGTTACATTTCATGACTTTTCGTGACATTTTGTGACATTTCATAACATAAAATTTCATTTCATGAAATTTCATGACATTTTGTGACATGTCATGACATTTAACGACATTTCGTGACATTTAGTTAATTTTCATGACATTTCGTGATTTTTATGACATTTCGTGACATTTCATGACATATCATGACATTAAATGATATCTCATGATCATGATCGCCATAGGTATTATCGCAAAAGCCAAAACCAAAGAAAATGATCGACATACACCGTGGTCGACAATGATGAAGCTTGAAAAATAAAATAATTACTTGAAGGAGGATTTTATTACGATGAAGGTTTTTCTTGTTTTTTTTCTTACCAACCCTACAAGAATAGGTAAACATTTTGTCCGTTTCTTAGAAGGTTTGTCTCTGTTCCTTCTTTACTCGTGTGCCCTGACGATACCTACCGAACAGAATAAATAATAGTATAGTACATACACAATCAAATAAAAAGTTAATTTAATATATGGTGATTAATGAACAATGAACGGAACGATTCAAGCCGTAGACTAGAGAAAGCTAAGCGTATGCCAGTCAGTACTGTCAGTCAACATAATAATCTAATCTAACCGTCAGAGTGAACATTGTCAACAATAATAAACATAACCTCAAAATGGTCCTTACAAGAAATTCCATAATGTTATGTAAAAACTATAAAAATATATGGAGAAAATGGTATTGCAAAACATGCGTTCGATTACAAAGTACAGCTGAACCAAAGACAAAGGCGTATTCACATACCATTTTGTTTCCGAAAACAAATTTTCCTACACGGTGTACTAACTCAATAAAAGAGGAAATTCAAAAGGTATTTTACTTGTTATATACAAAAACTCGTGTTGAAACATAAGCTTTTACTCTGTACTATCTTTGTTTTTATTCAAATTCTATGAGAGGCTAAGTTTTCACTACTTGAGAACGTTTTTCAAACCTTGTAATAATCACCTATTTTTTCAGTCAGCTCAGTTTGCCGAGCTCTATAACTGGCAAAGGGAACATCTCAAAGGTCCAGAGTATGTATTACAAGATGGCCCACCTTACGCGAATGGTGATTTACACATGGGGCATGCCGTTAACAAGGTATACCATATTAATAAATTTAATATTTCTAAAGATAAAGATATAATTTATTATATTTGGCTAGTAATAGTAACATTAAACAAAATTATAAATCTAGCACAATATGGGTCAATGCACTGATTATTGAGAGACACCACTTTAATAAAAATAAATATTTAGCCGACCCAAAAACAGTAATACACATTCTCTTAACTTTACAGATACTAAAAGATATAAATAACCGAAGCCAAGTACTTCAAGGCAACAAAGTATACTTCATGCCAGGATGGGACTGCCACGGACTCCCCATAGAACTAAAAGCACTACAAAAAGCGAAAAAGAAGACCAAAACAAATATTACCGATCCCGTCCTTGTCAGAGAAACAGCGAGAAACTTTGCTCTCGAGACAGTCGAGAAGCAAAGGAATGTCTTCAAAAGTTGGGGTGTAATGGCTGATTGGAATAATTGCTATTTAACGTTGAACAAAAGTTATGTTATAAATCAGTTAAGACAGTTCTATAAGATGTATGAAAAAGGATTGATATTCCGTGCGTTGAAGCCTGTTTATTGGTCGCCATCTTCTAAGTAAGTTAAGCTTAAGTGTTACTTAAATTCGGGATCAGTGGCATGTGTGGGAGATGCCTATGTCCAGCAGTGGACTGATACAGGCTGAACACGATGATGACGAGACTTAAATTGTAAATATAGTTTTTTTGTTCACTATATTCGAGGCCAAGGATGTTTACCATCCTCCACCACAACACGAGACTGGCCAAACACTAGCCATCTGATGTAAAATGTTGCTCAAGCACAAATTTCTTAAAAGTGCACTTTATCGATTCCAGAACCGCATTAGCTGAAGCAGAATTGGAGTATGATCCACAATATAAGAGCACAGAGGTGTATGTTGCTTTCAATGTAGATAAGCCACCAGAAATTCTACATGACGTGTTGAACAGGTAAATATATATTTCATGGGCATTGACTTACCTTTTACCTACATGATTTTATTAACTAATTGCACAAAATAGAGGAGGAATAAAGAACTAAGACAACCGAATTCCATGCCACGTGAATCAGTTTCAGTAGCAAGTTGGAGACATTTTTCGTCATATCTCTGGAGATACTAATCAGATCTCGAAGAAATTGCTATGGGACCAACTTGGAAATGTAACCTACCAATTAAAAATATAATCATTCGAATTGGTTCACAATTTACGGAGTAATCGCATATATAAAAAAAAAACATAAAAAAAAACATACAGACGTAGTGAGAACCTCCTCCTTTTTGAAAGTTGGTTGGTTTTTTTTTATGTTTGTAACCTCAAGAACTCTGTCATTTCTAAACCGATTAGAAAATTATTTTTTATTTGAGAGAGTATGCTTCCCGTTTGGTCCCAATGAAATTTTGTCGAGGTCTGATAAGTATCTCCAGAGATATGGGAGATAATTACTAGTGCGGCATTTGAAGGCGGTTTTTTCATTAGATCAAAAGATGTAAAATACACACTCTAATTTAATTAAAAGATTAGAAACTAATCTGTCTTTTTAAATTTTTGAACTGAACCTCTACATGACATGTCTTTATTATTGTCAGGATGCATGTATGCTCTAGAAATATCTATAAATTTTCCAGTAAACCTCTATCAGCTATAATATGGACGACCACTCCGTGGACTCTCGTAGCAAACAAAGCAATTTGTTACAATCCACAACTGAAGTACAGCTGTGTGAAGTTAGCAGACAAGGATGGATTGTACTTGGTCGCAACTGAACTGGTACCACATCTGCAGACGGTGCTTGCTGGTCAGATCAACACTGTGCTGGAGTTTGATGGTAAGTTTACATTTTTAGGGTTCCGTACCCAAAAGGTAAAACGGGACCCTATTACTAAGACTCCGCTGTCCGTCTGTCTGTATGTCTGTCTGTCTGTCTATCTGTCTGTCTGTCTGTCTGTCTGTCCGTCTGTCACCAGGCTGTATCTCATGAACCGTGATAGTTAGACAGTTGAAATTTTCACAGATGATGTATTTCTGTTGCCGCTATAACAACAAATACTAAAAACAGAATAAAGTTAAAAATAATAGAGGGTCCCCATACAAGAAACGTGTTTTTTTCGGCATTTCACGCTTAGTTAGGTAAACGTCCCATAGATGGCGTCATATTGAAATGTCGATCCCTTACACCATTGTTAGACGTTAGATGGCGTTATAAGAAATAAAATGTTTATTTTTTATTATTTTTAGCTGGCGAAAAATGATAGTGGTATTTTTTGCTCGATCTTATAAAATACTGTAGTGTGGCACGGAACCCTACTAGTGCGAGTCCGACTTGCACTTGGCCAGTTTATTATATGTTTATATTATATGTTATATGTTTTCGCCCATCTATCGCATGTCGCCGACATGCATGTCACATTACAACCGGTGCTGATTGGTGGATATGATTTTTGTTTTCTAAAGTAATATTCCAATATAATGGCATATCAATAATATCACAATCTAGTCTCAAGACTAATAAGTAATTTAAATTTGACCTAAACTGCTAATTATTATTAAACTAAGAATGTGTCCAATGGCACTTTTCTTATTGTCTCTATTAAGGCGAAGAAACTATTGTATTGTGTTCTATAAAAGAACGATATGATGTATGACATTTAGTCCTAGCTGTAATTGGCGGAAGCTTCCGCAGCCATATTTGTATACTGGCTAATGTGTCATGTCAACTGCTGTCATGTAGCAGCTTGCGCGTAGGTACACATATAAACAAAAAGTTTTACTTGTATTGTGGTTTCATAAAACCACACCACACTTCTGTTTTATTAAACTTGGCAACACATGCTACAAATACTCGTATGTATACTAGGTGCCCAGCTTTACGTTTATTTTATTGTTGACGTGACAACGTCTAATAAATCGACGCCGGCTTCAACGCCGGCTGCATGCACGAAAAATGTCCCGTTACGCTCATTGTACGCATGCGCCGATTTCATCAATATTTTGTTGTATGAATGTTAATTATATGGATATGCATATGAATATGAACATGAACATGAACACGGACACCAACACAAACATGAACATCACATGACATGTTTATGTCATGTTTATGTCATGTGAACATGAATGTTTTATTTATGACGTTGTCACGTTAAACTATCGTTCGTAAACCAAGTTTACAGACAACCAATTCTTTTTAGATTTCCGTACCTCAATAGGAAAAAGTAACCCATATAGGATCACTTTGTTGTCCGTCTGTTTGTCCGTCTGTTGTCTGTCCATCCGTCAAGACCCTTTTTCTCAGGAACGCGGAAAGGTATCAAGTTCAAATACTTAGATCTACGGTATCTTGTAGCTGTGAAAAAATGAATCTTGTAAATTAACGCGATTAAAGATAATGACTGTGTAAGTTGCATTTTTTCTCATATTTCGCGATTTCAAAAGGGAATTAAAACCTATAGGATACTTCCCGTTGAAATCTGTAACCGTAAAAATCTAAACACCGTAAATATGTAGTTTTAAGGAAAAAATAAACGAATGAACGATTACAAACTTATTATTTGCGTTCGGTGTATCAACAGTTATATATTATTACCTTAGTTATTAATTATATTATTAACAGTTATATATTTTATTATAAAAACTCACGTTCATTTTAAACTTATAGATTTAAAAACGGGAATTTAACGTGACTTACGCGATGTCGATATAGCGATCGACATATGTTTCGGCCTCATCCGGAGGCCTTCTTCAGGATCTTGAGTGCGGGGCGCTCGTCGACGCGTCGCACCTCGCACTGCGGGCCGCTGCTCGTGCAGCGCGGGCGGACGGAGCGGGCGGCGGCGGCGGCGGTGGTGGTGTTGGTGGGGGGTAATGATGCGGTGTACATAGTGGAGGCGCGGGATTAGGTTGGAGGGCTTCGTCTTCATCACTGCTGTTTACTTCAGACGAGACCTCATCCAACCGGCAGACGGAACTCACGGTGTCCTCCTCACTGTTGCCACTGGTGACGTGCTTTCCATGAAGAACGGTTTTCCACGTATTTGACAGGTACCACCCTCTGTCTCTGTTGAAGTTACAGAGCACGCTCTACGCATAAGTTGAACGTTTGAAGCGAGTGGACGTTATATTTTTGTTCTTACGAATAAAATCTGCAATATTCGTCTAAATTAGTTTTCGATAATATTTTAGTGAAGCTACGTCTTGAGGAAAGTGTTTGTGATAAAGTGACAGTATAAGATACGAGTATATATCGCGGATTTTAGGAGACATCTGTGAAAACATTTCCGTAGTGACGGTGATTTGCAATAATTTGCATGCATTGCTAAACACAGTGTTGTAGTAGGAAAGACATTGAGTACTTTGACGCGTGTCGCTCGACTCTGTGGTGTATACTGTGACTGAACGTAATCGCCTCGATTACTGATACGTATACTGTGACGGAACGCGATCACCCCGATTACTGTTACGTATTCTGCTGCAGTTTAGCTTACTTGGATTGAAGAAGCGGTTATAAAGCTCGACATTTAATTGTATTGCATTATTAATTTAAATCTGAATGATGGCTTCGAAAATCCTATCCTGTGCAGGATGTCGTAGTGTCATAAAAAACAGGCAGTACCTGACATGTAGTCGCTGTACACTCAACTATGACCTGGAGTGTGCGAATGTGTCGGAAGCGCGCTTTTTCAATACTTTAACGCATGAAAAAAGAATCACTTGGGTATGCCCGAAATGCGTGAGCAAGCAGCCTAAAATTGATAATACCAACACGCCAGTGGGAGTCGCGCATAGCTCAGGAATGCGTAATTTAGTCAACATACAGCAAGAAAGCCCCCAGTCGGTGTCGGACGGTAGTGATACGGACAATATAACTGTGCGAGCGCCGGGCATTGCCAGCACTAGCGTCGCTAGCGCTAATACCACCCGCCCACTAGATAATTCATATGCGGAGGATACATTTTACTTAGAAAATATGAGATCAATCGTGCGTGACGAATTTGAGCGTATTGTTGACGAACGCCTGGCCGTATTAATTAGCAAAATCGTCACCGAGCAGATTGCCACACCGATATATAAGGCAATAGCCGACCTTACAAATAGAGTAGTTATACTTGAAAGCCAATTAACTATGGCAAAAATAGGACAATCTTCATCTAGTCAAATGCAAGATAAACCTACTAAACAGTTGGTCAGTGCTTTAAATGTGCCTGTAATCGAGGCGCCTATCACGGCTGAGCCGAAACAGAGAAGTGCACCTTTAGGTGCACCTGGGGTACAAAGTTTGGCTAGTGATATGAATAGTAAAAGCCATGTACAGAGTGCGCAACAATGGGTTAATGTCGCCAAAACAAATATTCGTGGTATCCCCCGGGTCCCCTCTGATATCATACGTGGAGCGGCTGCGCCAGGCACCACCAAGCTGGAGGCTGCCGAGCGACGTCGACAACTACATTTGTTTTATGTAAAGGTTGGGACGACTGAAGATCAAGTACGCGACCACCTAAACTCTATAAGCGTAGATAATACATATAAAGTCGAAGCCCTCAAAGCTAGAGGAAACTATGCTTCGTTTAAACTGGAAGTTCCATCTAGACTGGCAGAACAAATAATGTCTCCCGAGCACTGGGCTGAAGACATTTGTGTGAAGCCTTGGAGACAGTCCTTTCGTCGCAAGAGTAATGAAAACCCGAAATCGTAGGATGGTAAAAGACGTTCATATATTTTATCAGAATGTCAGAGGGCTGCGAAGTAAAACAGCGATATTTTATAAGAATATATCTGGAAAATTTGAAAGAGTAATCGCACTTACTGAGACTTTTTTGAATAGCTCTGTATCTGACGGTGAGTTGTTCCCACCTGGATATACAGTGTTGCGTAAGGATCGTGTAGGCGACGTAGGCTGGGGTGGAGTTTTACTGGCAGTACGTGATAACTACTCCATTAGTAAAATAACTGATGTAGACGGGCTGACAGACGATAAAGAAATATTAATTGCAAAAATAGTATGGAAGAATATTAAATGTATAGTTTGTGTAGTTTATATTCCTCCCAATTATAGTGATAAGCAGTATCTAGATGTGTTAGCCTGTTTAGAGAATGCAGTGTGTAAATATTCTTCACATGATGTTATTATTGTTGGAGATTTTAACTTAAATTCCTGTAGCGTTAATGTTAAAACACAATTTGAATGTTTTTTAGAATTTTGTATGTTAGAGCAGCTTAATAATATTGTGAACTCATATGGCAACATGCTGGACCTGGTATTGACAAATTGCAACAAGGATAAGGTGTTGATATCGAAAGTGGATCCACTGGTGCCACCAGATGCTTACCACCCACCATTTGAGGTGACGTTATCCCTGCCTCGTGGTAAAAAAGAGGATCCTTCTGTTTTTATTGCGGATAATCGATCCTATGCTCCTGATTGGAATTTTCGTAAGGCAGACTTTTCTTCTCTGTATCACAATATAATCGATATTGACTGGTCTGAATTGCTTTTTGCTGAGAACATTGAAGTAGCCGTAGATATACTGTATGCTAATTTAAATGAAGTGATATGTAAACACGTCCCATTAAGAAAGAAAAATATATATCCACATCGCACATATCCGCATTGGTTTACTAGTGAAATTATCTCTAAATTAAAAATAAAATATTTTCACTTACGTATAAGGCATTAGGTCTAGTTTTTAATTATCAAGTATTTAGCTATTATAGAAGCCACATAAAAGATCTGATAAATATTGCTTACCATCACTATATGGCAGTTCTTGGTTGTAATATAAATAAAAACCCCTCCGAATTCTAGAAATATGTGCGAGAAAGGCGACAGAACAGATCACAGTTAAAAGAGTATACACACCATGGTACAACTGTGGCGGGCCAGGTAGCTGCAGGAGCATTTGCCAAATATTTTAGTTCTGTATTCCTGAGTAATACCCCTATTTTAGATCCCAAGATAGCTGAAGGAAATACCGGTGTTGGTGATGCACGGCTTGTATCTATTGACTCTGTCACACAAGCAGACTTACGAAGAGCCGTCAACCGATTAAAACCATCCTCGGTTGCAGACCCTGATGCTATACCTCCATATATGGCCAAAGGTAGTAGAAGGTTACAAGAGGTACCCCTCTTATATTTGTTCAACTTTGCGCTTCGCACATGTCATTATCCCTCTAGGTGGAAAATATCCAGGGTAACACCCGTGCCCAAACTAAGTTCTTCAACTGACGTATCAGATTTCAGGCCAATTTCCGTACTATCCGTGTTTAGCAAATTATTCGAATCTGTTATAAATTCACGCTTTACGCATCAAATCGAAGCTAGCATCCACAACTCGCAGCACGGTTTTCGAGCATCCCGTTCGACGACAACTAACCATACCACTTTCGTAGATTATGTGGCGACGCATATGGACGCTGGTGGGCGGGTTGATACAGTGTTCCTCGATTTCCGGCGCGCATTCGATCTAGTGGACAATGATCTTCTACTAGTAAAATTATCGTTGTTCGGAACGTCGCCTATGCTGCTGCGATTCTTTGCGAATTATTTAAAGGATCGGAGACAGTACGTACAATTAGGCAAATATAGATCTGATGAGTTCTACACAAGATCTGGTGTAAGTCAGGGTAGCACTTTAGGGCCCACGTTGTTTTTGGTGATGATCAATGACCTACCAAAAGTGTTGAGCACAGCCCAGTGTTTAATGTTTGCTGACGACCTCAAAATATATCAGACTATTACTAAATACTCCGATATAACTCAATTACAGCATGATTTGAACGCGGTAAACAATTGGAGTAGATTAAATAGGCTCACATTTAATGTATCAAAATGTAAAGTTATGACCTTCACGAGGAAAAACTCTCCATCACCCCATACGTATGTGCTGGAAGGCTCATTACTTGATAAAGCTGAAACCCTTCGAGATCTTGGAGTTCTCCTGGACAGTCGACTTGATTTCCGCGAGCATGTTATTTCTCTTTGTAAAATAACGAACAAGACATTAGGCTTCATCATGAGAACCGCGTCACAGTTCCGTGACGTCAGTGTTGCTTTAAATTATAAAACGCCTTTGTTCGCAGCAAATTGGAATATAGTACTACAATCTGGGATCCACGTGAGGCTAAATACTCTCTTATGATTGAAAGGGTGCAGCGCAAATTTGCAAGATATATATATAAGCGACAGTATGGTTACTACCCATATTTATTCCCATCCTTGTTTGTCTCAGGTATGATCGGAGTAGAAACTTTGGAGCTTAGGCGGAAATTACTTTTAGTTCTGCACTATTTGCAAATACTACGGGGCGGAATAAATAATCCGGATGTGTTAGCTCGTTTAGGAATATTCGTTCCAAACAACTATTTAAGATGTGGGCGCCGCCACCATATGTTATTTGCGTGTCCCATGTTGCGCACGCTTAGTGCCAGGCACGCGCCTTCGATTCGGGCGATGGAAATTATAAATGCATTTTCAAACCAGTGTCCGCATGTTGACATATTTGTGGATAACCTAAGTTATGTTGCAATTAATTTAAGAGTATTTTTAAGTTTTAATTTGATATAAGTTTAATTAAATAGTTAGCGTTTTGGCGTAGCTGTAAGCTAACTATAGTTTTATAAATAAATAAAAAATAAAAAAAACAGTCTCTCAGTCTCTAGGCATCGATGGTTCGGTGCATCAACAGTCTCTCAGTCTCTAGGCATCGATGGTTCGGTGCATTAACAGTTTCTCAGTCTCTAGGCATCGATGGTTCGGTGCATCAACAGTCTCTCAGTCTCTAGGCATCGATGGATCGAACTGCAAAGTTAAGTTTGTCCTTTACCCTAGTTTGAGAATTTGGTCCAGAAGCCTCGGTGGGCGAGTCCAAGTCGACTTGACCGGTTTTTTGTTTAATATCTTATGGCTAGTTTAAAATGCGAGCAAGCGTGCGAGTCAGCCTGCCGAGTAACGTACGACGTAACCTACGAGTAACTCGTAGATACGAGTTGGACAGTAGCTCGCATCCGAGTTACTTCAACATTTTTGTTTTCACTCGCTATGAACTCGGTAGCAACACGCTCATGGCAGAAGCTCGGTTATCACTCGCATCTTTTTGACGCGTTCGGCAGTAGATCGCCAGTGCCAGCCGGACAGTTGTGAGAGGAACGTTTACTCGACATCGCGACATCTCGCAAGACAGAGCAGCAGCTACTATGTGTCGTGTAAACAACAGCAAAGGCGAGCCAAGCTATCGGCGTACAAGAAGACAAGTCGAGTAGCTGTCTACTGGCTTGGCAGCAGCTCGCACTGTGCAAACTAGCCATTAATACCTTATGGTGGAATATCCAGGTTTACGCTAGATGGGTATTAATAATCATTTCCGATTATAATGGAAACCTCCTCCATTTCCAGGCCACCACCTCCAAAACTGCAGCTACAGTGTCCCCCCCACCCCCTCGCGACCGTTCCTCCCCGCGAGTCACGTGACGTCACGCGCCGGCTCCGGTCTAGTACACACGGCGCCAGCGCACGGACACGACGACTTTGTCGCCGCCATCACTGCCGGACTTTCTATCGTATGTATCACTATTATCATCAGTGTCTCATACATTTAGGCCATTTACATATACATTTACAATAAGGATAAGGATGCAACCTACTCTAGCGCCATCTAGATGCTTTTGTATTAAGTTATGTTGGTTAGTTCAGTATAGACTCTAGGGGCCGTTCAAGTATTACGGAAGCAGATTTTTTACAATTATTTACCCCCCCCCCCCCCCCCTCTTGTCAACAAAAGTAAGCAAAGCACTTACTCCCCTCTCCCATTTTTACGTAAACATGAACAATAAATTGACGGAAGAAATTTAGACAAGTGAATAGCGCGCGGTATTTCCCCTACTCGGTTCTAAGCGAGTACATATTACCTAAACGTATTCATTATTTGTGGGTATCCCCGAAAATGCGTTTAGTTTTCACGTATCGACAAAGTGTGGGTTGCCATATGCGTAAAGAAATAAATAACTATTGCTGACGTAATCACCATCTAGACCCCCCACCCCCCATGTCATCAAAAATAAGCAAAGGATAAACCCCCCGCCCCTCTAATGCCCTCTATAGTGCTTACGTAATACTTGAACGGCCCCCTATACTCAACTCACCAACTTAACTTAAGTATATATAACATGCGTATAGACTCTGTACTCAACTCGTCAACTTAGTTTAACAACTAGATGGCGCTAGAGAAGGTTGCATCGTTCTCCTTGTAACTGTGCCAAACTATAGACTGTATTTGTAGATGGATGACTTCGTTTATCTTTCACGCAAAAACGGCTGAACGGACTTGGATGCAATTTGAAATATAGATACTTTTTAACCGTGATTAAACACATAAGACACCTTTGACGCGGGCAAAGTCGCAAGGCGCAGCTAGGCAAATATAAAAAATACTGTTTAAATTAAAAAAGCAATTCAAGCCACACTTCCAGTATACATCAAAGCATACATACAACAAGCCAGTATAAATATACAGGCTGAATTTTTCAAGTAGGCGTGGATGGCCAAATCTGAAACTATGAGGAACTAGCTGTGCCCCGCGGCTTTTCCCGCGTTAAAATATATCCTATAGCCTGATCCATAGTACTGGCTATCCCTGTGCAAAATTTCAGTTAAATCGGTCTAGCCGTTTGACCGAGAAGAAGTCCCAAACAAAAAAAAAAATAAACAAACTGACTTTCGCATTTATAATTTTGGTGTTGATAGCGAAAAGTACTCAAAGGAGACTCGGGTCCGATTTTGATGAAAACTAAAACTGCATCATTGGATTTTTTAAATCTATATTCCCAGCCAGGAATAGGACGTGTTAATTTAAAAAAAACTGACCCTATATTATTACACCATTCGATAGTGTCGCTAATAAGTAACGAATTATGGCTAACTTGAAAAATTCACCCTATACATAAATAGTATATCGATCGCCAACCCGCCTGCCCAGCGTGGCGATTAGGGCATATCCCACCCAATGAGCCGAAGATCGGGCTCATTGGCTTATCTTGAGAGAGGCTTTCGTCCAGCAGTGGACTGACACCGGCTGATGATGATGATAAATAATCTATATTATCGTATTTCAGGAGTGCAATGTGGATGAATCAGGATGCTACTCCAACTTGAGTCAAGAACTCAATGGTCTGCCGGTTCTTACTACGGGACAGGAAGCTGTCATTGATCTATTCGGACCCCGGATACTTCACCGAGGTATGTACACTGTTTTACCCGACTGCGCGACTAATATTTTCAAACCGTCTTCCAAAAAGGAGGAGGTTCTCAATTCGTCTGTATGTTATTATTTTTATTTTTTTGGTATGTATGTTACGCGATTACTCCGTCAATTGTGAACCGATTTGAATGATTCTATTTTTAATCGGTAGGGTACATTTCCGAGGTGGTCCCATTGTAATTTCATCGAGATTTGATAAGTGTCTCTAGAGATATGACGATAAATGTCTCAAAGTTACTACTGAAACTGACTCGCGGGGCATGGAAGTCGGTTGTTTTAATTTTTAAACTGACCATCTATAACTATCTTAAACTCTATTAACTGCAAAGTTAAGTTTGTCCTTTAACCTAGTTTGAGAAGTTGGTACGGAAGCCTCTGTGCGCGAGTTCAACTCGTTACTGGCCTGTTTTTAACAGACTTCACATAAAGGAGGGGGTTCTCAATTCGTCGGAACCTTTTTTTTATGTATGTTCACCGATTACTCGAAGACGCCTGAACCGATTTGGAAAATTATTTTTATGTTTCAAAGGGTACCCAGGTGGTCCCATTTAAATTTTAACGAAATCGGCTAAGCCTTTTTTAATATATCAACATTTGTATTACGACGTATTTACTTATCTCGACGACTTGGCTGGCACTTTACTTACAGGCACAGATTATGTAATAGTTACTACGTCGACTGTCTACTTTGACTAGCGCGATGTTTGAAGTCGGTTTTTTAAGTTTTTTACATGATCTTAAATTATTGTCTTTAAACTAAATATTTAGAGTTTTCAGATTTTTTTCTTTATAGGTGCTGTAAGACCTCTAAAAAGCTAATATTTGTTGTTTTCAGGTACTTATGTCCACTCATACCCGTTGGATTGGAGAACTAAGCAACCTGTCATAATCCGAGCGAGCAATCAGTGGTTTGTTGATACACAAAGTATCAAGGACAAGGCATTGGTAAGACCTTAAATTTTTCGCGACAATCTTCTCAACTGCAATAAAATAGAGGCAATTTTTAACCAACTTCCAAAAAGTGGAGGTTCTTACACAACGTATCAAAGACAAGGCATTGGTAAGACCTTAAAATTATCGCAATAATCTTTCTCAACTGCAATATAATTGAGGCTATTTTCAACCGACTTCTTAAAAAGAGGAGGTTCTCAATTCGTCTGTATGTTTATTTTTGTATGTTACGCGATTACTCCGTCAATTGTAAACAGATTCTTCTGTTTTTAGTTGGTAGGGTAAATTTCTATGGTGGTGGTCCCATTGTTTTTAGGGTTCCGTAGTCCTGACAAGGAACCCTTATAGTTTTGTCATGTCTGTCTGTCTGTCTGTCCGAGGTTTTGCTAAGAGACCGTTAATACTAGAAAGCTGTGATTTTGTGGGGGTATGCATTTATATTACGCCGATAAAGTGCTGAAATAGTGAAAAATATTTTTTTAGAGTAGCTCCCCTATAGGAAAAGTGGGGATGAATTTTTTTTTCATCGTCGACCCCATCGTGTGAGGTATCGTTGAATAGGTCTATTAAAATGACTTAAGGTTTGCTAATACCATTTTTCGATTGAATGCTCCATTTACGAAATATTAAACTTTAAAGTGCAAATTTTTGTTCCAGTAGGGCGTCCCCCTCCCTCTAAAAGCTAAACTGCTGGCTTGAAAAATCTGGAAAAATTCGTGATAATAGCGCATTTCATGAACTTTAAAGGAAAATTATAGCGGTTAAGATAACTTTATTAGTTTAGCAGTAATAGTCGTTGAACTTGGGTGTTGGATAATTTTGTACCAAATACAAAATCCTTAGAATAAATCCTTTAAAGTGATAAAGACGGAGTACCTAGTTGCTTGTTTATAACGGGTAAAGACAATACAATACAAATACTCTTTATTGATTACCATGTAAAAGATTACAAAAAATACATTTTTGAAACACTGTAAAACAATCGGCGGTCTTATCGCTTATAGCAATCTCTTCCAGACAACCTTTGTACGGACTTCCAGACTTGCATTGAATAACGGGCTACTACGGAACCCTACACTGCGCGTGGCCCGACACGCACTTGGCCGGTTATTCTTTCATCATACATACCGCCAAGGAATGGAATTCCCTGCCCGAATCTGTGTTTCCGATTAGATACAACATAGGGTCTTCAAGTCGCGAGTGAATAGGTATCTTTTGGGTAAGCGCGCTACATAATCGACCGCATCGTCACTTAACATCAGGTGAGATAGTGGTCAAGCGATACCCATTTTAGCATCAAATAAACTGGCCATGTGCAAGTCGGACTCGCACTAGTAGGGTTCCGTACCACACTACAGTATTTTATAAGATCGAGCAAAAAATACCACTATCATTTTTCGCCAGCATATAATAATAATTAATAAACATTTTATTTCTTATAACGCCATCTAACGTCTAACAAAGGAGTTAGGGATCGACATTTCAATATAACGCCATCTATGGGACGTTTCCCTAACTAAGAATAGAATAGAATAGAATAACTCTTTATTGAACACCATTCAGAAAACATCAAAAAACTTAAGTAAACATTCACAAATAAGTGTTACAAAAGGCGGTCTTATCGCTGAGAGCGATCTAGCGCGTTCATAGATGGCGTGAAATGCCGAAAAAACACGTTTCTTGTATGGGGACCCTCTATTATTTTTAACTTTATTATGTTTTTAGTATTTGTTGTTATAGCGGCAACAGAAGTACATCATCAGTGAAAATTTCAACTGTCTAACTATCACGGTTCATGAGATACAGACAGACGGACCTGGTGACAGACGGACAGACAGACAGACAGACAGACGGACAGCGGAGTCTTAGTAATAAGGTCCCGGTTTACCCTTTGGGTACGGAACCCTAAAAAGATATGGAGATAAACAACTCAAACGTAGATTAACTTATTGAAAATGACTACTTGACTAGTGCGGCATTTGATTCGGTTATTATTATACACTATTCATTTTTAAGATTTAGTTTGAAAACTAAAAAGAAACGACTTCCACGCCACGCGAGTCAGTTTCAGTAGCAAGTTTGAGACGTTTATCGTCATATCTCTGGAGATACTTATCACATCTTGATAAAATGTAAATGGTCCCATTTACATTTTATCAAGATGTGATAAGATACACATTGGAAAAGTACCCTACCAATTAAAAAAGTATAATTCAAATCTATTAATAAAAAAATTATCATCAAAATCGGTCAACTATTGGCGGAGTAATCGGCGAACAAACATACAAAAAACAAAAAAGAAAAAGCATACAGACGAATAGAGAACCTCATACTGTTTGGAATTCGGTTAGTCCAATACTGCTGCTATTGGCATTGTCACCAAAGATAAGCAAGTATACCAAAGAGTCCGATCGTACGTTAGAAAGAGCTTCTTATGTAACTTCCAAAAGAACATAAACATACATCACGGCAAGTATGTAAAAGCTTGTAGACCGGAGACAGGAGTAAATGAAACACGATAATTACTGTATTGTATCAGAAATAAATAAAATCACGCCTCTTCCCGTTGGGTAGGCAGAGACCACTAATACTAGAAATAAATAGTCACTGCCTTATAGCATACACACGACACCACAAAGCATTTGTATAACTACATTTTATTATAGTCGTATCGAAGCCAGTAATTAGATCATTTAGAGATACAGGACAGTTTGAATAGTATTTCTATTAAATTATTAACCCTGCCGAAGCGGGCTTATAAAAACTGTATTTAGACTCATTTGAGTGTTCCCCTCCACGGAAATCTTTAGTAAAAGGCGAAAGATTTATACGTGTTGAAGGGAAACCAGAGTGCCGATGTAACACTTCTCCGAGCCTACCTGCCATCGGTGCGAAACTCGTCACCGCGATCTAGAAAATGACGTCATTTTACTAGCGACATCTAGTTTCCTTTCTGGTATAAAAGTTGTCAAGATGTAGTTGATGCTGATAACTTTACGTCTTTAGAGCTTAATACTACAATATATAGATGGCGCTTTTGCATAAATTTTGTTGATAGAATCATAAAATACGTTTAATAAATTAATAAAAATTAATTTTTAATTTTAATATCATTATTAATTTTTATTTTATTATTATTTATTTTTACTTTTAAGTTGTACAATATGTACTATAACTATATACTAAACTTTTGTTGATAGAATCATAAAATACGTATAATAAATTAATATTAATGTAATTTTTATTTTATTATTATTAATTTTTATTTTAACGTTGAAAGAATTGAAATGAAATGAAACGAAATGAGTTTATTTCACATGAAATAGAGTATGTAAACAAAGTTGTTGGAAAATTATATGAGACCATCTATTTCGCTGTATAATGGCATGTGAAAGAACTGAGATAAGTTATTAAAACAAAATTAACAAATTTTCAGATTACATTATAATTATTACTTAATACGTTTTACGTCTATTACAATTAAAATAAAATACATAAATAATAGCATTCCGGCGGATTAAATCAAGTCGTGAGTGTATAGGTATCTCTGGGCAAGCGTGCTGCCTCTTGATATTTTTTATCAGTTAAAATAAAAATTAATTTTGAACGAAATAATAGGTACAGTATAAGTAGATCTCTACAACCAAATATCATGCTTCGCTTCATGACAAGAAAACCTTCTTCAAGACAATGGTTAAAAACTATTATCTTAATGACTCTGCCAACTGCTAAATGCATAAAGCCTTCATTGACATTTAGTTTCAAAATTGTAGTATAATATTTACTAGCAGGTATATTTATTTATTTATTTGTATAAACAGTGTGGAAATTAAACTCAGGCCCTGGAGGGAAACTACTTTAAATCCTTAAGCTAGCTCATTTTACTTAAAGGAGACATTCCTTTATATTTGAAAAGAAACAAATCTGCATTAAAAGATTTTTTAAAACTCGCTTGCTTCGCCCGGGACTCGAACCAACTAAAATTTAAAAAAATAAACACTCTTTATTTTCTTATACTAATCGGTAGTATTAATATTCAGGATAAAGTTTCTCTAAAAAATGTTTGGTTACTGTTCACTTTTAACAAGTAAAAGACACGTAACAGTTCTGTTATCTCTCCAACACTCAAAGACTTCATATGAAGTACACGCTTGCTAATTTATCGTTAAGTACCTTGTTGAAATCTTCGATAAGAAAATTGTTCAATGGTGGTAATACCTCTATGCACATTTCCTTCTTACATGATCCGAGGCGTTCAGTGGAGAAGTTTAAAAATGGAACGTTTGACTTTGTTTGACTTTGTCTTTGTTTTGACGATTAGATGGCCTGCAAGAAGTCCAGACCTGACGCCCATGGACTTCTTTTTATGGGGTCATGTAAAAAATGTTGTTTATGAAACTTGCTATGAAACCGTTCAAGAGCTAAGGATTGCGATAGAAAATGTTATTAGGGGCATACACCACAACACTTTGCTGAAGGCTACAAGAAATTAATTTCAACGGCGACTAATGTTGTGTAGCCGGAATGACGGGGCTCATTTCGAACAATTTATCAGTTAAATAATTTAAGTGTTACAAAATGTATAGTAAAATAAAGTTGATGTTAGATTTAACGATTATTTTTATTTTTAAGACCTAATGTTTGTTAGAGAAACTTTATTCTTTTTACTTTATTATATATTAATATTCATTAATACTACCGATTAGTATATTAAAATAAAGAGTGTTTATTTTTTTTAATTTTAGTTGGTTCGAGTCCCGGGCGAAGCAAGCGAGTTTAAAAAAATCTTTTAATGCAGATTTGTTTCTTTTCAAAAATAAAGGAATGTCTCCTTTAAGTAAAATGAGCTAGCTTAAGGATTTAAAGTAGTTTCCCTCCAGGGCCTGAGTTTAATTTCCACACTGTATATATATATATATATTTATATGTATGTATATAAATAGATACATTATTTATTGTATCTTATTTATGTAGGTGTATGTTTATTTTGATTTACTATTGTTTTATTGGTAAATGTTGTAGTTTAATATGTGGTTTTCATTTTTCTTAATAATAATTATTTTATTTATCGCCCCTATAATGTTACACCACCGACCTTGCTCAACACGCATCTCCCTTTCTCCTTCCCAAGGTTGACTGGAAGAGATTTTAGCGCTTTTAGCGATAAGTCCGCCCATTCTACTGTAGTTTTAAGTGTTTACTGTTCATTAAGTTAGTTTTAATTGGTGTACAATAAATAATTTTGTATTGTATTGTATTGTATTGTTTATTACAGGCGGCTCTAGATAAAGTGGCCATTCTACCACCGTCGAGCAGCGACCAGTCTAGGCAGGGCTTTAGGGCACAAATCGAGAAGCGTCCTTATTGGTGCATATCTCGACAAAGGGCTTGGGGCGTGCCTATCCCGGCGTTGTATTCCGGCAATGACGTCATTGTTGATAAGTAAGTGAACTCTAGTATTTTTTAACCGAATTAAAATTGAGAAATTAAATGATCTAAATTCGACACATACCGTGTGTAATACTAGCAAATACCGCGGATCTGCATGCAAAATATGGCCCATGTGACTCGCTGATAATGTAGATTTTGACAGATTTTTTAAAATATCTTATAAGCATGCGTGTACCACAAACTCACCTGGTGGTAAGTGATGATGTGGTCGGAGATGGTGAACACGCTAGGCCTAGAATGTTCTGACTCTCAAGGGTTGTGTGCTGCCGAAACACCGCAAGATTATGGCGGCAGATGTTCACCTTGATAATGGCAAGCTATTTGGATTTTTTTATTATAATATGAAGAATTTTAAAATATGGTCCAGTAGTTTTTAGGTCTTCCGTGAACGTCCTTTACGCCATCGCCGGCCTTTGAGTGGTTAATACTACATGTAATATAAATACTTTTGAAGTAAAACTTTTTTAAGCGGACTGGAGTAAAATTAAAAAAAAAAACGGAAGTGACGTAGCGTCACGGTCCGAATGCAACGGAAGTGACGCAAGCGTCATGTTATACTACGAAGACCTTCGAGCATTTACCAAAGGAGATGTTAACGCAAGGCGTACCCCCTGCTGGCCATATAGCCATTTTTGGCCATATGAGCGTGCGTAACTACGCTGTATTTTAATACTGTGTGCGTGTTTCAAGCTAGTGTGCGGGATCGTTAAAGTGAGTGATTAGTGTGTGTGCAATGCGTGTTTACCTCGTCCCCAGTAAGTATCGACAGAAAAAAATGTTTTCGGATTACAACGTTAACATCTCCATTGGTAAATGCTCGAAGACAAAGACGCGTATATAATTCTTCCCGCTAAGTTCAACAGATGGAGTTGTACAAAAAAATAATAAGTGATGTTGAGAAATTAAATTAAATGAACTTAATACTCTGAATTCTCACTCTGTGAAGGAAGATTCACTTCTAACGTGTAGCTTTCTACGAACCCGTTTTTAGGGTTCCGTAGTCCTGACAAGGAACCCTTATAGTTTCGTCACGTCCGTCTGTCTGTCTGTCCCTGTCTATCCGAAGTTTTGCTAAGAGACCGTTAATACTAGAAAGCTGTAATTTTGTAGGGTTATGTGTTATGTATATAAATTACGCCGACAAAGTGGTGAAATAAAATTTTGAAATTTTTTTTTACGGTAGCTCCCCTACTTGAGAAGAGTGGATGATTTTTTTTTGTCGCCTACCCCATCGTGTGGGCTATCGTTGAATAGGTCTTTTAAAATAATTTAAGGGTTGCTAATACCATTTTTCGATTGAATGCTCCATTTACGAAATATTAAACAGTAAAGTGAAAATTTTTGTTCCAGTAGGGCAGCCCCCCCTAAAAGCTAAACTTATGGCTTGAAAAATCTGGAAAAATTCGTGATAATAGTGCATTTCATGAAATTTAAAGGAAAACTATAGCGGTTAAGATAACTTTATTAGTTTAGCAGTAATAGTCGTTGAACTTGGGTGTTGGATAATTTTGTACCAAATACAAAATCCTTCGAATAAATCCTTTAAAGTGACAAAGACGAAGTACCCAGTTGCTTGTTTATAACTGGTAAAGACTTGCATTCAATAACGGACTACTACGAAACCAAACTGCTCGTGGCCCGACACGCACTTAGCCGGTTTTTATTTTTTTTGCAGTCGTATCATCGAGCATCTATGTTCTCTCATCGAAACCAAAGGTACGGACGTGTGGTGGAACTCAGACGTTAAAGAACTGCTTCCAGACAATATACTGCAAGATAGAAAACTAAATGATAAGAATATTACCAAAGGGAAGGTAAGTTTACAATTTTCAGTATACTAATGGTCGCCCATTGGTTGAAATTCGACCATATTTCATTTAGTTTTTTAAAGTGTGTTCTAATCCATTTTATATTATACTAGCGGATCTAGTACTAGTTGTCTCGCAGCGCCACCTATCGGGTCCAATTGTGAATCTAAACCATCTACCGACTAACTCAAACACACATACCAAAATTCATCTAAATCGGTCCAGCCATTTAGGAGGAGTTCAGTGACATTCACACGTACAGTAGAATTATATATATAAAAAAAATGTATATATAGTATAAAGAATAGCTTTATGCACTTCATCTCCATATAAACTTTTTACTGTTTCAAATTTCATGTTCAGTCGTTCTCGCAATTTTCTTAAAAAGGGGTACAAAGTTTTCACTTCACGTATTAATAATATATTTTAATAGTTACAAATATTTAAATACGGTACTTTAATTTGTATTTAACTCGACGTTACGACCAAGTTGCATTGATCGTGGTCACGAGACACTCAATTATGTTACTCAAAGCGCGATAAGTCTCGTATTTTAATATTTGTAACTATGTGTTTAAATTGCGTAAGTTTATAGATTTTAATATTCAAGGAGGTAATCTGCAGTCGTAACCTTTTTACTTTTATTTATTATTTTAATAATAACTGTAATTTTCTTGTAATGTTTACATCAAACTGGGTCAAATAACCCAAATAATACAATCTATTTCAAAAAAAATAAAATCGATTTCATTACCACAAACAGGCACTCAAAAGCGAAAAATAAATTACCTAATATAATTATTATAAGCGCTACCCACTTATCTATTAGAAGTCGGTGCCAGCCAAGTCTTTTGGATAGTAGATAGATACTATGTATGTAGTAGTAGTAAGTAGGTAGATACATGTAGGTAGTAGTTATCTACTACCTATTAGACATGGCTGGCACCGACTTCAAATAGATAAGTGGGTAGCGCTTATAATAATTATATTAAGTAATTTATTTTTCGCTTTTGAGTGCCTGTTTGTGGTAATGAAGTCGCTTTTATTTTTTTTGAAAAAGATTTTATTTTACCCTTTTTAGTGCAAAACAAGTTTTAATTAAATTACATGCATCTATAAAATTTCGTGTCTGGGCCGTTATACACTGACGGATATATACTTTGTGAAAATGTCAAGTATGTACCTATTACGGTTAAGAAGGTACATCTGTAAAGTGCGCACATATAGACACACGGACGGACGGACGGACGAACAGACGAACGGACAACAAAGTCTTTTTTTTTATTGCAGATAGGCAAGCATTTGACCACTATCTCACCTGGTGGAAAGTGACGATGTGATCGAGGGTGTAGCATGCTTGCCTAGAAGATACCTGTTCACTCTTGACTTGAAGAGACCCAAGTTATAGCTACTCGGAAACAAGTCAGCTGGCAACGTGTTCCATTCCTTAGCGGTTCGAATTAAAAAGGTAGAACCAAATCGTTTAGTGCGGATTGCTGGGATATCCACCACGTAAGGATGCCGTTGTTTAGTTTGCCTTGTTGTCCGATAGTAAAAGGGGGAAGAAGGAATCAAATTGTGTAATTCCATCGCACACTCACCGAAATGTATCCTGTAGAACACAGATAAACTAGCAACTCTACGCCGATGCTCGAGGCTCTGAAGCTTGTTTTTTGTAGATTCAGTTTCGCCAATTAGCATTCTTGCTCGTTTATCGATAGAATCCAGAGCCTCCAGCTGATATTTAGCCGAGCCGTCCCAGAGGTGGCAGCAGTATTCCATGCAAGATCGGACTTGTGCTTGGTACAGACTTCGAAGCTGTCCCTGCGTGAAATACCGCCTCACCTTTCTGAGAACGCCAAGCTTTTTACCGGCTAGTTTAGCTTTGGACTCTATGTAGGAGCCGAAGTTGAGGTTGGAAGTTAATGTAACTCCTAGCAGCTCTAGGTGGTTTGAGACAGGCAACGGTACATTTCGGAATGTTGGAGACAGGGCAAAGGGGCTCCGTTTAGCGGTGAACAAACACGCCTGGGTCTTAGATGCATTGAATTTGACCAAGTTAGCATCGCCCCAATCGGAGACTGCCTGTAGTGTCAAATTCATGCGATCAATCATAGCTTCTCTTAGAGACTGGATCTTAGCACTACCAGCTCGTGAATCAGATATATATCTCTCTACGACGGTGCTGTCGTCTGCATACCCAAAGGTGCCGGGTTTAAGCAGATCGTTAATGTGCAGCAGAAAAAGTGTCGCAGAGAGAACAGACCCTTGAGGTACCCCAGCGTTAGTAGCTAATCGATCAGACGAGCAGCCGTCCACGACTACTCGTAATGACCTTTCCCTCAAAAAGTCAGATATCCAGCCACGAAAACCACTAGGTAAGCCATAAGCTGGAAGCTTACTTATAAGGCTATCATGCCACACCCTGTCAAATGCCTTCGAGATATCCAGAGAGACGGCTAGCGCCTCACCATGTCTCTCGATTGCCTCGCTACAGATGTGTGTGGCATACGCTAGAAGGTCTCCAGTGGACCGCTTTCGGCGGAACCCGTATTGCTGGTCACTGAAGAGATCGTTCGTTTCTAGGTATGCCAAGAGCCGGTTGTTAAGAACACGTTCCATACTCTTACAAAGTATGGACGTGACTGATATGGGCCTGTAGTTTGCAGGATCAGCACGACTGCCTTTTTTGGGCACTGGCTGCACGTTTGCAAGCTTCCATGCACTTGGCACTTGACCTGTCTCATAGGAGAGGCGGAATAGGCGTGTTAGTACTGGTGTAAGTTCAGGAGCGCACGTCTTAAGGACTATTGCTGGTATACCATCGGGGCCACTAGCTTTGTTCACGTCTAGATTTCGGAGCGTTTTACGGACCTCAACCTGACGAATGCGGATTTCCGGCATAGCCAGCTCGCACTCAGGTAGATTCGGAGGTACTTCTCCCGTAGTATCTAAACGTGAAGACTCCGCGAAAATAGTAGCAAACAAGTTTGCTTTCTCTTCAGCAGTATGAGCTAGTGACCCGTCTGGTTTTAGCAGTGGTGGCAATGAAGAACGGCAAAAATTGGCTTCAACGGATTTCGCCAGAGACCAGAACGCTTTGCTACCTGTAGGGTGCGAAGCTAGCTTGGCTCCTATTCGGTGAATGTGGTCGAAGCGTGCCTTCTTCAGTGCCTTTTTGTACGACTTGGAAGCACGGTTAAAGGCTCTCTTCTTTTCGCTCACATCCTTAGCTTTACGGTTTCGAGCATCAACCCAAGCAAGATATGCCTTTTGCTTTAACGCTTCTGCGTTTCCACATTCGGCTCTATACCAGGGACGAGCTTTGCTGGCAGAAGGAGCGTCAGAAAATGGAATAAAATATTCCATTCCTTGTTGCAAAACTTCCGTCACAGCATCCGCGCAAGCTGAAGAATCGCCAGAAGAGAAGCATACCTGCTTCCAAGGATAAGACGCGAAGAAAGAACGCATCTCATCCCAATCTGCAGACTTGTATCGCCATATCCGACGATAGCCTCTCGGGCTGGGATCAGGCGGGGAATATGACGACACAGTCTTCACCAGACAGTGATCGGAGCTACCTAGCGGTGATGCTACCGACACCACGTATCGGTCTGGATCTGTAGTCAGCAGAAGGTCGAGACAATTGGCGGTGTGACTTTCGACATCGGGTACCCTGGTCGCTTCTTGGACCAGCTGGGTGAGGTTTAGCGTCAAAGCTAATTTGTACATTTCTCTTCCAGCGTGGTCGGTGATCTGGTGTGGGAATAACCAATCTTGGTGATGGGCATTAAAATCCCCCAGAAGCACAAGTTGAGCCGAGGGGTACCGTTGTTGGGCTAAATCTGCCATCATACTTAAATAGTCCGTAAGTCCGCTAGTCTCCTGATCACCGCTGTGCGATCTATACACACAAGCGTAGATGATCTTTTCTACGCCGGTGTCAACCATCATCCAAAGCACCGAGAACTTAGGGTCTTCAAAGTTGCGGAGACGACGGCTGCAGATGTCGTCGCGCGCGTACACACATACTCCGGCACGTGGTCTGAAATTATGTTCCAGAACATAACCGGGATATGACAGGTACGAAGCGTCGTCTGGGCATCGAATTTGTGTCTCCGTGAGGAACAGCAAGTGAGGTTTTTCAGTCTCGAGATGAAAGTGGACTGGATCGATATTTGAGTGCAGTCCTCTAATATTTGTAAGGTGCACTTTAAGGGAGAGGACGTGCTTCCGCTGTTTAAAACTCAACTTGCTTTTACCGTTTCTCATATTTGAATTTTAAATGGAGTGAATAGGTGAAAAGATGGCAGTGGGACGAGGCGCTGCGTAAAGGACTACATAACCCAAAAAACGAGATGCTGCAGCTGTTTGAAGTTGGTCCGGAGACCGCGGAGACGCCCGAACCCCCCCAAAGATGTCCATCGGGTCCTCTCGTCCGGTCGCCAACCGGCACGATGGCGCATCTCTGGGATTTTTCGCAAGGTGGCGGGGCAGCCTTTCGTGAGTGGCTTGCTCCCTACTTGGGCCCCCAACTACCTGCGGTCGGCCAGCGGAAAAACCGTGCTTCGGATCCCGCTGCTCTCCGAGACCAACTTCCAGCCACTACATTCCCGTTGTGAGCTAGAACAGTCCAATTTATGCTGCGCAACTGTACCGACCCACCCTTCCGAATTGGCATCACAGAACATCACGGCGAAACACGGCGAACCGCTTCGCGCCATGTCTTTGCTCTGTGGGTGGTTACGTGCCGCGGCTTAAGCCTACCACCGATATATCGATTGATCCTTTGGCGCCACCCAGGGGACACGTGTGAGAGACTCTAGGGCAGAATCTCACGGACGCGATCAATGTGATCCCCCAAAAGTCCAGAAAGTGTGCATTTGGTACCCTTTGGGTTCGGAACCCTAAAATGCCGCGATAGTGAAAATATTCACTAGTGATAATGATGTCATCAAGGTATCAAAGGACAGTGTCCAAAATGGCCCTGTGCAATAAAAGCATCTGACACACACGATAACTAATTGTCTATTTTATAACAATAATTCCAAATACTTTTATAACACGGACTAGTTGTATTCCAAAATGAATATTAAAAAGTATTATTTGCGATTATTAACATTAATTGCCGCCATATGGCCCACACAGCCTGAATCACTCTACTACGTTATAAGAGTTGGCACTTCCTTACATTGTTAATACCCGAATTATGAAAGCACTGTGTAGCCAACCTAGCAACGAAAAGTATTATTTACGTAGTAACTATTATATAATCTGTGGTATTATGCTTATTTTTTTTTGCAGTGTTGGTTGGTACAAAGTACGTTCATCATTCTGAGTTATTTATGTATGCAGTGTCGCGGGCGGGACTGATATGGCCGCCATCTTCGCCAAACGTCATGTCATGTCAAAAAATATTAGGTATGCTCAAAAACTTTACACATTAACAAGACTTTGCCTGGTAGAACATTCCTGTGAAGACAAATTAATTCTCCCCACCTTTGTTTCTATCTCGCTCACAGTTACCGTAAGAATATCAGAAGTCAATAATACTTAAATTCAAAAAATTAAAACCACCCCCGACTGATTTGTATATGTAATCCGAGCTTATAATCTAAGCATGAATAACTTTGTACATTGAGACCATTCCAAGGAGATGTCTCAGAATTAGATCAAGCTTACCATATTTTTGCAATATCATGATACTGCGACAGCGCCATTTTGATTTTTTGACGTCCGCGGTCAAAGGACTACGAGCTTACGAAAGTTGCTATCGTAGTTTTTTTAACCAAAAAAGAGCTGATAATATTTAAACGGCTGAACAGATTTTCATGAAATAAAGCTAAGAACACTCTCGACGAAGACATCTATCAAACAAAACACACTAAATCAAAATCGGTTCATCCTTTTGGGCGCTACGATGCCACGATGACAGACACACAGGATACACACGTCAAACTTATAACACTCCTTCGTTTTGCGTCGAGGGTTAAAAACCAAAATCAACGTGAAGAAAGATGTAAAAACATTATTCAAGGTCATATTTTTTAGTCTTCAAAAGTATATGCAATAGCAACCTCCATTGTGTATAATCTTCTTGGGACTCTTCTTCTAAAACCAGTACATTCTCCTATGTTTGAGATATTTATCTCCATATCTCTGAAGATACTAATCAGATCTCGATAAAATTAAAATGGGACCACCTCGGAAACCCTACCTATTAAAAAAAGAATGATTTGAATCCGTTCAGAATTGACGGAGTAATCGCGTAACATAAACACAAAAAATGTTTTTTTTGTGTATATGTTACGCGATTACTCCTACTCCTCTTTTGTGAAGTCGGTTAAAAATAAAGTAAAAATAAAACTATTTATTAAATGGATTAAATAGGGATAAAATTCCTTTTCACCCTTTTTTTACGCTCCGGCAGCACACAGCCCCTGAGTATTCTAGGCCGAGACGAGATACTGATCAAACGCTAGCCTTTTGGATACATATATAACAAAGTCGCTTTCCGCCGTCTGTCCGTCCCTCTGTACGCTTACATCTTTTAAACTACGCAACGGATTTTTATGCGGTTTTCATCAAAAGATAGAGTGATTCATGAGGAATGTTTTATAACCAGGATTAAACGAGAGCAAATCCGCGGAGCGCAGCTAGTAAGGTATAAACGAAAAATGTATGTGCGCTTTTCATAGTGGCCCTCCGGTGAAGAAAAAACATCAAATACAAATAACTTTATTGGCTTAATTTTGGTGCACAATATACATATGAATCCATAGGCTCTTGAACTAGCATAGCTGTATCTCGAGAGCCAGTGGCTTCTCCCAATTTATGGCAATATACTTATTGTTCAAACTTAGTTTTACACAATTTCCGTCATCAAATGATGTTAAACATCGTTTAGAAATCAACAACCCCGCATGGTGGTAGGACACTATCTAGTGTCCGCCTGGCCAGCTACCACCCTCAAGTTAGAAAATCTGTCGCCAAACATCTAATGTGTTCCGGCAACTATCCTTGAGAACCAGCTCCCATTATAGACCTAGCGTGCTTACCATCTTCGACCGCATCATCACTTAACAACAGGTAAGATAGTGGTCAAACGCTAGCCTATAAGATATTAAAAAAAATATCTTAAAAAATGGCACCATATTTCAGGATATCCTCGACATTTGGTTCGACTCGGGCATATCGTGGAGCATGACGGAGCGGCAAGCATCTCTCTACTCGGAGGGTTTGGATCAGCTCACAGGATGGTTCCAATCATCGCTCCTCACATCCGTCGCTTTGACTGGCGAGCCGCCTTATAAGTTAGTATAGTTGTAGCGTTCACGCGGTCAAGTGGTCTGCCGATTGGATTTCTGATGCTTAGGCATGTATAACATAGAACTCAAATAAAAAACGGACTTTTAAAACAATACGCAACATTCCCAGCTAGTCTACCAAGAAATTGTAGGCTTTATGTCGAAAAGCGTTCACGCGGTCAAGCGGTCTGACCCAGCGTTTGAATGTCTGTATCATTCTAAGCATTGTAACTATCAATTCCAAGTTCCATGAAAATTATCGTTCAATTTATTAACGACTAGCAGCCCGCCCCGGCTTCGCACGGGTAGAACATATATGCCTACAAAATTTGCATCAGTTTGTTGCATCGAATATAATATATTAACATATTTAACAATCATCGTCATATGTGAACCAATTTACACAAAACCTTAACGAATTATGCACCTAAACCTTCCTCATAAACACTCTGGCTATTGGTGAAAACCGCATGATAATCCGTTCAGAAGCTATTGAGATTATTGCGAACAGACAGACAGACGCAGTGATGGACATTGTTTTATAATACTTACGTAGTGATATTGGACGGCCCTTTGGCGTAAAGGATAGTTACCCTGATTCTGACCTGAGTGTCGTTGGTTCTAATCCTAGCTATATACCTACCAATGAAAGTTTTATGTGCATTCATGAATCATGGGTTTTCGTGGGATCATTAAATCTACCAATAATTAAGATAGTTTAAAAACAAAAACAACTGACTTCAATGCCCCGCGAGTCAATTTCAGTAGCAAGTTTGAGACGTTTATCGTCATATCTCTGAAGATACTTATCACATCTCAATGAAATTACAATGGGACCACCTCGGAAACGTATATCGATTACAAAAATAATAATTCGAATCGGTTCACAATTGACGGAGTAATCGCGTAACACACACACACCAAAATAGAAAGAAAAAAGAAACATACAGACGAATTGAGAACTTCCTTCTTTTTGGAAGTCGGTTGAAAAGTAGCTTACCACCAAGGAGAACATCTACCGCCGTAACCTTACGGCGTTCCCCGACGTAAAAAGTAGGGGTATTATACGTTTAACGTGTGTATCTGTGGGTCTGTCTGTAGCATCTTAGCACCCAACCGGATGAACCGATTTTGATTTAAAGTAGGGGTATTATACGTTTAACGTGTCTATCTGTGTGTATGTCTGTAGCATCTTAGCACCCAACCGGATGAACCGATTTCGATTTTATTATTGATAGTTTTTTTTATAGATGTCTTCATCGAGAGTGTTCTTAGCTTTGATTCATGAAAATTCGTTCAATCGTTATAAAACTATGAGCTTTAATCAACTTTCATAGGTCTGATCAATTAGAAAATCTTCTTCTTCAAGGATATTGTAAGAACATGGAAGCATTGACCTGATGCTGGGACATCTCCTGGACTCTACAGAATACTCAAATCCTCACCAACTTACAGCTCAGATTTTAAATGTCGTGTTTAGAGTCATTGGAACGCTTTTAATGAAAATATTATACATAGATCAGTCGGGGTGGTATAAAATATAAATGTCATGTTTAGAGTCATTGGAATGCTTTTAATGAAAAGATTATACATAGATCAGTCAGGGTGGTTTAAAATATTATATTATATATATAGATCATTATTATTTTATACAATAGATCATATTATTACACTATATTGACGTCAAATTGATTGAGTTCGGGATCTACAGAAAAGCTAAGCTTATAATAATAGTTTCGTAGTAACTATGACCTATTCTGTGGTTTGACTGCAAATATTTTATTAATTTTACGATGCGTGTATGTGAAATCCGTGATATCTTCTAGAGTTTTCATTAGAACTATATACTGTAAAGGACAATTTTAATCTATAATATGTGCCCAAGCTAATTAACGTAATTATTTGGATAAGGATTAATACTATATACTTGAAAATAGCCCTGGAAGTTATGTAATATTTTTTTACAAAAAATTAAAGATTAAAATGGTTACTGTGAGTCAACCTTAAGAGATAGACATATGCTGTCCCGGACTTTTTTGTAGGTCTTATTAAGTTGTACAACTCTTCCATAGAAAATATTCTTCCATCTGTTTTCAATTGAGCAGCGTTCGTAAGAAACGTGTTTTTACCCGACTGCGCGACGCAAAGGAGAGGTAATGTGTTTATCAGTCTATATATGTATGTTTGTTCCTTTGTGGCACACTAGAGACCAAACGCGTGGGCCGATTTTGATAATTGGCACGTCAATAGATTCGCCATGCTAGCGCGAGTGTCAACAAAAACATAAAAAATTGAAAAAATTGGCGGATTTCAGACGCCAAAATTTGGGGTTCAAAAAAATTTTTTTTTTCAAAACCTTTCGAGTGGAGTATCGAATTAAAGGTCTTAAAATGGAGATTCAAAATATATTTATAACAAATAATTTATGATCGTACAAATCGAAAAATAAACGATTTTACATGCCGCGTTAGTCACTTTCAGTAACAAGTTTGCGGTGCTTATCTCTGAAGTTACTTATCAGATCTCAATAAAATTACAATGAGACCAAACGAAAATCATATTAACTCAAACAAAAAAAGAAATTTTTAAATCGGTTAAGAATTGATGGAGTTCTGAGGTAACAAACAACCTCTTCCTTTTGGTATAGTCGTTTAATAGTACAACTGTAAAGTAAGTAAGCTTAAAAAGGGAAAATGTTACCGTTGATATTATGTTGGGGTGTAACTGTCCATAAATTACAAGGTACAACCTTGGACAAAGCTGTGGTCGACTTAAGTTCACGCATTTTTGCGAAAGGTCAAGCCTATGTAGCATTGAACTGGGTTAGATCTTTAGATGGACTAGTAATAAGTAGTTTAGATCCCCGGAAACTACTCAATAATCCACATGACATCAACTCTCTAAATGAAAAGAGAAGATTACGGAATTTGCCGTCCTTTACTTAACTAAAAAGTGTAAAACAAACATTAACTTAAAAAATCAAAAAACCCGACTGCGCAAAAAGTGAAGTGTTAAAAAACGAACTGAAAAGAAAAAACAAGTAAGTCTAGTAGTTTAGACTTCTGTTTAGGGATATCAAAAAACTATACCATTTGAATCCTTTCTCGGTCGATAGACTCATAAAATAAATTATACATTGTTATATGGAATATAGAGACTTTAACAGTCGGGACACATTAATCCCCATTCGTTAAGCCATTAATGTGTCCCGACTGTTAAAGTCTCTACATTCCATATAACAAAGTATAATTTATTTTATGAGTGTATCGACCGAGAAAGAATTCAAATGGTATAGTTTTTTGATATCCCTAAACAGAAGTCTAAACTACTAGACTTACTTGTTTTTTCTTTTCAGTTCGTTTTTTAACACTTCACTTTTTGCGCAGTCGGGTTTTTTGATTTTTTAAGTTAATGTTTTATTTCGACCGTTTTTTTGTCGACTTAGGTTGCAAATTAGGTCTCCACGAATGTACCTTTGATTTAAACGGGATAATATAGCCTATTTTAATTTCGAAAGTCCATTCTATATATTAGTGAAAGAATTTTTTAAATCGGTCCAGTAGTTTTTGAGCCAAATCATTACAAACATACAAAAATACAAAAATACAAATGTTCTCTCCTTATAATATTAGTATAGATATAGATTATAAATACCTCATCTATACTATGAGCTGTCAAAATTGACAAAGCAAAGATCCATTCTACACTTTCGTCTAAAATAATTTAAGATCGTTTAAAAAACTAAAAGAGCCGACTTCAAATGCCGCGCTAGTCACGTTCAGTACCAAGTTTGAGGTGTTTGTCTCCATATATCTGGAGATACTGAACATATCTCGGTGAAATTTAAATGGGACCACCTGGGAAGTATTTAATAAGTACCTTTAAAAAAAAAACAATTTGCCTAATAGATCGAAGCGTCTTTTTGAAGTCGGTTGATAATAATAATATTTATAATCAACCGACTCCAAAAAAGGAGAAAGTTCTCAATTCGTCTCTACGTTTTTTTGTATGTATGTTACGCGATTACTCCGTCAATTGTGAATGTGAACCGATTCGAATGATTCTTTTTTTAATCGATAGGGTACATTTCACATATGTTACATTTCCGAGGTGGTCCCTTTGTAATTTCACCAAGATCTGATAAATATGTGCAGAGATATGACGGTAAACGTCTCAAACTTGCTACTTAAACTGACTCGCGGGGCATGGATGTCGGTTGTTTTAGTTTTTAAACTTAATTATTAATATGTTTCCTTGAAGTGTTACAGACTTTATATTTTTATAAATTGTTAAACACAATCCAAAATTTCATCGTACCGACGGGACTTGAACCCGCAACAAAATAAATAAATTTTGGATTGTGTTTAACAATTTATCTTAATTATTATTATTTTTAGATCAATATTCGTGCATGGTTTCGTGGTCGATGATAAGAAGCGCAAAATGTCCAAATCAATCGGCAATGTGATTGACCCGGCGAATATTGTACACGGAGGGAAGGACAAACATATCCAACCAGCTTACGGAGTCGATACATTGAGGTAAACTTTATATTACTGCAGAATTATGGCACAGAGACGGAGGCCTTTTTGAGGGCCTGGTGGTGTATGGTACCGAGTTCAAACCCCGCCGCGCACGAATGGATTTTATATCTAAAAATGTATTTGCGCTTTTCACAGTGGCCCTCCGGTGAAGGAAAACATCGTTAAAAAACCAACGCCCCCTGTCATGGTGGTAGAACACGACCTAGTGTCCTCCTGGCCACTAGGCCAGCTACCACCCTCAAGTTAAAAATCTGTCGCCAAACATCTAATGTGTTCCGGCTGCTATCCTTAAAAGCCAGTTCCCATTCTGAGGCTAGCGTGCTTACCATCTACGACCGCATCATCAATGACCAACAGGTGCGATAGTGGTCAAACGTAAGCCTATATGATATAAAAAAAACTTTCTGTACAATTATGGCACAGAGACAGATGTTTTCATATATCTTATAGGTTAGAGTTTGACCACTATCTCGCCTGGTGGTAAGCGATGATGTGGTCGAAGATGGTGAACACGCTAGAATAGTCTGACTCTGAAGGGATATGTGCTGTCGGAACACCGTAAGGTTATGGCGGCAGATTTTCTCCTTGACTGTGGTTAGCTACTTTTTGGTACCAATTAGGCGGAACATCAATATGATACCTCAATGCTCCTACTGCCTGTAAACGAACACTTGTACTAGGATTTGAACCCGCTACCTCTCGCTTAGAAGTGAATCCATCTATCCATTACTCCAAGGGGCTCTCAATAAAATCCTAACAAAACTCCTATCAAGATATCCTACTAAACCGGCCAAGTGTGAGTCGGACTTTCACTCGAAAGGTTCCTTACCATTAAACTATGCCGAACAAAATTCCCCACTTTATGGAAAGCTTAAAAAAAAGTGTAAACATAAATGATAAATAAAAATACGATTCTTACCACTCTACACTATAAACTAAAATCTATGTAAGTGTGCTAGTCGTTGAGACCATCGTCACTTTACATCAGGTTCTCATCTGATGCTGGATATATCTATATACAGTGTGGAAATTAAACTCAGGCCCTGGAGGGAAACTACTTTAAATCCTTAAGCTAGCTCATTTTACTTAAAGGAGACATTCCTTTATATTTGAAAAGAAACAAATCTGCATTAAAAGATTTTTTTAAACTCGCTTGCTTCGCCCGGGACTCGAACCAACTAAAATTTAAAAAAATAAACACTCTTTATTTTATTATACTAATCGGTAGTATTAATATTCAGGATAAAGTTTCTCTAAAAAATGTTTGGTTACTGTTCATTTTTAACAAGTAAAAGACACGTAACAGTTCTGTTATCTCTCCAACACTCAAAGACTTCGTATGAAGTACACGCTTGCTAATTTATCGTTAAGTACCTTGTTGAAATCTTCGATAAGAAAATTGTTCAATGGTGGTAATACCTCTATGCACATTTCCTTCTAACATGATCCGAGGCGTTCAGTGGAGAAGTTTAAAAATGAAACGTTAGACTTTGTTTGCAATGCGGGACAATAATTTTAAAATTCGAATGATTTTTGTCAACAGATTTTATTTAAGTAGTGTTGCTTTCCTTACGTAATTAAATTATCTCATAATGGCGTATCAAGAACAATTCGAGTTATTAGAAGCTTACTTTGTTTGCAACAAGAGCTACGATTTAGCTCTGCAGTGGTATCGCGAGAAGTATCCAGACAGAGAACTACCATCTAGAAAAGTTTTGTCTCGAATTGTAAATAATTTACTGACCGTTGGAAGTTTTAAAAAGAAGACTGGACGCCCACAGCAACAAAATTTGGACTATAGCGATGTTGAGTTAAACATTTTGACGTACTTCGAGTGTTACCCGAAGGCTTCAAACAGGGAAGCTGCTCAAGAGATAGGCATCAACCATACTAGTATACTTAAAGTTCTGAAAAAATACAAATACAAATGTTATCGTGATGGGCGATTGGTGCAGAAACTACATCCCGGAGATAGTGACAGGAGATTACAGTTTTGTGAAAATATTCAAACAGAAATAGCCCGCAACCCAAATTTCTTGGACTGTATCGTATGGTCTGACGAAACAAATTTTAGTAATAATGGAATGTATAACAGACATAACAATCATTATTGGTCTCGTCAAAATCCATTCCGTGTCCGTGAAATGAACAATCAGGTCAGATTTTCGTTTAATGTTTGGTGTGGAATCAAAAGTAACATGGTTGTTTTGATGCACATTTACGAAGGACATCTGAATGCAGCAAAATACATTGAAATATTGGAGCTTTTACAAAATCAATTAAACCTTCTGCCAGAAGAGGAACGAAATAATATCATTTTTCAACAAGATGGTGCACCTGCATGGTGTTAGATTTAACGATTATTTTTAAGACATAATGTTTGTTAGAGAAACTTTATCCTGAATATTAATACTACCGATTAGTATATTAAAATAAAGAGTGTTTATTTTTTTTAATTTTAGTTGGTTCGAGTCCCGGGCGAAGCAAGCGAGTTTAAAAAAATCTTTTAATGCAGATTTGTTTCTTTTCAAAAATAAAGGAATGTCTCCTTTAAGTAAAATGAGCTAGCTTAAGGATTTAAAGTAGTTTCCCTCCAGGGCCTGAGTTTAATTTCCACACTGTATATAAAAGAAAGTCGTGTAAGTTACTACACTTATAACTCAAGAACGGCTGGCCCAATTTTTATGATTTATGTATTTTTGGAATTGTCTTTGTCAGGAATAGGATAATATGTATTAACAAAAATGAATAATTGACCTAAAAAAATTATATAAGATATAATATTTTGCCAAAATGTTACTGGGCTTAAAAACTGCCAATAATTTGATGTTTAATTGTTTATTCCGTCGATATGGTAAACCGCAAATTAATAAGGGTAATCGCTCCACACGGTTCGTGTATTTAGCCAGTGTCAAGTATAAAAAATTCTTCAAGTTTTTGTGAAATCAAGTCATGTAGATTTTTAAAATGTGAATAAATTTTAAATACTGTCACTAATGACAATTGTATGACATATTTATTGATTGTCAAATATGTGTGCATTCAGAAATGTACCTATTCTGAATGCACACATATTGACATACTTGATTGATTGTAAAATCAATCAAGACAATAATAATCAATTCCTAATCAATTTTATTTGTCAGTATGTAAATACAGATATGCAAGAATGTGATAGCCAATTTATGAAGCCGTATACAGTCTTATCCATAAGGCAAAAAAAAAAATTAGACAGTTATCCATGAAGTAAGCATACTTATTCAGAATTAAAATTAAATACTGGTGATTATATCTTTACAATTAAAATTAAATTAAATCGAACAAATGTCAGATTAACAACTTATCTATACATAACAATAATATCATGTCTTGCTGACACGCGGTTGCAATACTTGATTATTGTATTTTTATTCTATTTCTGTATTGCCATAATACATTACTAAACTTAATATCTCTTTTGTATTCATTGTATTACGTTCATAAAAGCCTAAATTAAGTTCATCTTAAAAGTAACACGTTCATTTCCTGTTTACACAGTGGCGTCCTGCGATCTGCGGGCGCGATCTCAGTATTTTTCAATTGTTTTCTGATCGCGTTTGGTGTGAACCAGTCGGTACAAATACTACTGCGCTATCTGATCGCCGCCTAGATCGCGCACGCAGGACGCTGCGGTGTGTCCGTACCTTTAAGTGGTACGAAAATCACCGGGCCAGCTAGTCTATATATAAAAAAGAAAGTTGTGTTAGTTTCTACACTTATTACTCATGAGCGGCTGGACCAATTTTGATGATTTTTGTATTTATGGAATTGTCTTTGGCAGGAATAGGATAAAAAGTATAAAAAACAATGAATAATTGACCTAAAAAATATATATAAGACAAATTATTGTGCCAAAATGTTCCTGGCTTAAAAAACTGCCAATCATTTGATGTTCAATTGTTTATCCCGTCGATACGGTAAACCGCAAATTAATAAGGGTCATCGCTCCACACGATTAGTGAATTTAGCCAGTGTCAAGTACAAAAATTATTCTAGTTTTTGTGATTTCGAGTCATGTATATTTTTAAAATGTTAATACATTTTAAATACTGTCAGTAATGACAATTGTATGACATATTTATTGATTGTCAAATATGCGTGCGTTCAGAAATGTATGCTTACGAGTTGTTGGCGGGAACGTGGAAAAGTGTGTGTGATCTCATTGTATTTTTTCCTAAAACTGGTGTTCTTCCGCGTGTTAATATGTAATAAATGTGGATTATTAAGCATTAAGTGCCGGTGAATGTGTGCGAGTGTAGGGAAAACAGCACAATGTTGAAAAACATGCTATTTGCGTTCTCACCAAAATTCCACTGAAAATCTTCAGTAAACACCACATCGGGTTAGATTTAGAATCATTTGGCACGAAAAAGGGGGTGTAGAGGGGTGGAATGGGAAGGGGAGGGTCTCCTCTTCACTACCCTACCACTCCCATTACAAGGTAATGCATAGTTTTTGAGTTGTGCCTATTTTTTTTGGGTTTGATTTTGGAGAGCGAGCCGAGCGAGCGAAGCGAGCGTGTCGTGGCAGCAGCCGGCGAAGCGCTAAAAAGTCTGTTAAACATCCAAGAAACCAGTGATATTGATCAGCGAAGTGGTACAAAGAAGTGAGGTTATGATTTTACAAAAATAGGCATAACTCTAAAACTATGCATTACCTTGTAATGAAAATGGTGGGAAAAGGAAAGGGGACCCTCCTTTACCCCCTCACCTCCTCACCCTCCCTTTTTCGTGCCAAACGATTCAAAATTTTTACCTAGTGAGGTTATGATTTTGCAAAAAAAATCATAAATCAAGAACTATGCATTACCTTGTAATGAGAGTGGTGGTGTAGTGAAAGGGGGACCCTCACCTACCCCCTCCACCACTCCACCCCCCCCCCTTTTTCGTGCCAAACGATTCTTAATTTCAACCACCACATCTTTACTGAAGGCATGACTTAGACTAGACTTTTACTTGAAAACTGAGCTGAAATGTGACTTTATCTCTACGACGATATCAATTTTGATAAAACTTGAAGAATTTTAATACTTGACACTGGCTAAATACACGAGAATAGAATAGAATATAATTTATTAACTTCAAAATGTTGGTACATAAGATGTTACATAATATGAAAATTAGTGCCTTAAACATTTAGTCGCATTTGCGACATGTTAATTTTGGTAATAGTAAAAGTAGAATCCTAGTACTTATTACAATACATTTATTCATTATTTCAAATTAATCTATTACAAATGTCACAAAGCCATAATATAGTAGGTCCGTAGTTTCAATATATTAGAATATATAAGAATGGTAAGAAAATAGTGCAATGTCAATCTAATTTAAATAAAATAGGTATTTGTAACTGTAAACATGTCAAAATTAATTATTATAATTTAAATATTCAGTCACAGAATAAAAAACATTTAATTATTAACCATTGTTTTAACTTTTGTAGAAATCGACCTTTTGATCATACTTTTATATCTGTAAGTACAGCATTGTATATGCGACCACACATTATATAACAGCTTTTACAGAACAATGCTGTTCTCAGTGCTTTCGGAAAAACAATTCTATCCGGGTTTCTCGTATTTCTCGGGTATTTTTCTTTCGCAGTCATAAAAAGTTCAGGATGACATCTAACAAACTTAGCTGCTTCCAAAATATACATACAGTGCAGTGTAAGTATGCGATACTCCCTAAATAGTGGCTTACATAATTCCCAAGGTGGTATGCCAGCAATTGCTCTTACACACTTTTTTGTACCAGCAAGGCCCTTTGGACGTCTGTTGAGCTACCCCATAGAATAACACCATAATTTAATACAGAGGCTACGTATCCATGGTAGGCTTTTAATACTGTTTCTTGATTAGAAGTTTTACGTAGTTTATAGAGAACGTAAACAAACCGGTTTAATTTCTGACAAACCTTATCGACATGTATTTTCCAATTTAGGTATTTGTCAAGTGATACCTAAGAATGTTGTATCATTTAGCTCTTTTAATTGTTTGTCTTCAAAAGTTATTTCAACCTCTTTGTGTATCCTGCCGTATGTACAAAATTGTATAAAATTTGTCTTAGTCACATTAACATTAAGATTATTATAAGATCGTGTGGAGACATAATGAAACTTAAAAAAAAAGTGTATGCTTACAAGCAATCAAGACAATAATAATCAATGCCTAATCAATTTCATATTTTGTCAGAATGTAGGTAAATACAGAGATATGCAAGAATGTGATAGCCAATTTATGAATGCCGTATGTATACAGTCTTATCCATAAGGCAAAAAAATATTAGACAGTTATTCATGAAGTAAGTACCTATACTTATTCAGAATTAAAATTAAATACTGGTGATTATATTTTTACAATTAAATTAAACTCAATCGAACTAATATCAAGTTAATAACTTATCAATAACAATAATAACATTGTTTCGTTGCATCATGTCTTGCTGACACGCGGTTGAAGTACTTGATTATTGTATTTTTATTCTATTTCTGTATTGCCACAATTTTGATTATTTACATGATAATCAAAGTGCCATAATACATTACTAAACTTAATATATCTTTTGTATTCATTATATTACGTTCATAAAAGCCTAAATTAAGTTCATCTTAAAGGTAACACGACGTTTATTTAATTGTCGGTTAGGTGGTACGAAGTTCGCCGGGCCAGCTAGTTCGATATATAGATAACACCTCAATATTGCGACTGAATTTTCAGTATGATTCTCGCGTCATATAAAATCAGCCCTTATATGACCCACTTTGACAGTTGATTACTGAATGAACAATATTAACTAAATGTCAGGGACATAGCTATGCAGGCTGTATAGCCCCATCTCTGTGATTTCGTTTATTTAAATCCCTATCAAATTCCGTGATAAGCCTAATTTTCTTTAAAAACCGGCCAAGTACGAGTTGGACTCACGCACCGAGGCTTCCGTACAAATTTGTCAAACTAGGTTAAAGGACAAACTTAACTTTGCAGTTCGATCCATAGAAAATGTATTGCACTAACCGTAACTAATAAGATTGTAATAGTAAATTCACTTATTTTTGTTATTAAACTACGTGTTTACGTTTTTCAGATTTATACCCATATAAGTGCTTCAAGACTGCTTTTTGCCAAATTTCATGATTCTAGGTTAACGGAATAGGTTTTAATTATCTTTTGTAGTCGTAAAATATGCGACATAAACGGTTATATCTTTTGATTGCGTCGACTTACAAGTTTGATTTTTTTCACAGCCAAAAGACACCGTCAACCGTAGTATTTGATATAAGTTTCAACTTCATACCTCTACGCGTTCCTGAGAAAAAGGGGTCTTGACAGACAGACGGACAGACAGACAGACAGACAGACAGACGGACAGCAAAATGATGCTTTAAAGGTTTATTTTTCCCTTTTGAGGTACGGAACCCTAAAAACGAAGTTTTTATTACAGATGGTGGGTTGCCAGTCATTCTACACAACATTCCCAAATCGTAATCAGCAAGAAACTACTCGATGATTGCCACACTGAAGTCGTGCGCATTCGGAACATCATCAAATACCTTCTCGGAGTTATATCGGACGTGCCCAAACAAGATTTCAACGGAAGTCCTACTCTAAACCATTTCGACCAATATCTAGTTCACGAAACTCAAGAATTTTCAAAACAAATTACTGAGCATTACAATAATTTCCGATACAACCACGTTGCTCAAACTATCTTACATTTTATAAGCAATAAAGTTTCAGCATTGTACTGCCATTGCGTTAAAGATAGGTTATATTGCTCCGAAAAATATTCCAAGGAGAGGGTAGCCGCTCAGTTGGTTCTGCATACAATTTTAGTCTCTCTGCTCAAAGCTTTAGGGCCCATATTGCCGCATTTAGTCGAAGAGGCGTGGTCTCACCATCCGTTAAAAGAGAAGCCGTTTTATTTCACTGAAAACTTCGCCGTTCTAAATTCAAACGAGTTTGACGTTTCCAAAATCGACGCCATGTTGGATTTGAAGAAAGATGTCTGTGGTATAGCTAAGAATGAAAATTTGAGAAAGTTTTCGGCTATTATTAAATTAAATAGTGATTTGTTAATTAAATTGAAAGGTTTGAATGTTTCAGACGGGTCGAATGACAGTGTTTTGTGTGAAGTTTTAGAGTTAGCGTCTGTAAGTTTGGTAGAAGATGATAATGTTAAAAGATATAACATTCATTTAGCTGTCACTAAGTCAGGACAATGTTTGAGGTGTAGGAAATACAATGCGATTGAAAATAGTGATAAATGTGTGAGATGCGAAAAGGTTGTTGGTTCTTTATAATTATAAATAGTCGAAGTATGCTTTAGTCAAAAATCCTATAGACTGCCTGCCATGCGCTTTTTTAAGATCGGCCGAACGATGGCTAAAGTGCGGTAAATGAAGGGAGATGTAGCTATTAGCCGTATTGCTGCGTCTCTTTCTAATTACCGGTCTTTGGCTATTCGTTAAGTGTGAACCCTCTAAATAATTTATTAATAATTGTTGATCTATTCTATGGTATGAACTTTATTAGAATTAAGGTAACATCTGATTATATCTGATTATATAAAGTAAACTCATTTGACAGCCGTCAACTGTTTCCAATTTTTTGCGTGTTGTTGTTTAGCAGACTTGTGACGTCATCAGACGCCATCATTGATAAAGCATTTATAGTCCTCAAGATAACCCTACATAATCTATGGTTTGTAGTCTCAAGAGCGCAGTTGAAAAATTGTTTAATTAGGTATGCGCTATACATATTTTTAATAAGTACATTCAAATACCATATGCGCAAGTAATTTGTAGTGCATTTTCCCTTAGGTGTTCGTGCCGTCTTATGATGCATCTATTTAGGGTCATCTGTGATTAGACAATATTTATTTGTAATTATAATTTCTGTGTTGATGTAAAAATAATAAATTATAAATATTTCGTAGCTTTTTACTTATGCCGATTGATACCTTATACCTTTAACGATTCTGTCACTATATTTTTATTGGATACCAACAAGCATTTGGCCATTATCAATGTCACAGAATAATAAATAGTACAGATACAGAAATAGATGAACTCCCTTATAGCAAAAATGCGAGATTAAACCGAATTTCAACGACGGTAACGTTCAAAATACGCTACACGCCTCGGATGCGACCTTGAATTTGCGTCACAGAATCTAATAGTAACTAGGAACCGCGTTTTGCGCACCGTAAAATGCACCATAAGTCCGCGCTGCGAGAGTGTATCACTCGGTCAGATCGCGGGCCGTCAGCTGTCTTTTACTGTAGGGTTGAGTGTTGTGAGGAAACAGATTGAATAGTAAAGTAAAGGCGCGCGTCCGATCGAAAGCGCACGTGATACTACTGACTGAACTTGCGCGTATGTACACTTAATATTTTCATAGCTACAGCGCGGAGTGTGACAGGCCTGTCAATGTTAAGATCTTGAGAGATATGAAGAGAAACATCTCAAAATGCAACTGAAATAAACACGCGCGGTCTAGTGTCCGTGTCCGTCTAGTGTCCCCTTAAGTAGAAAAATCTGTGGCCAAAAATGCAAAACATCTGATGTTCCGGCAACTGTCCATCAGAGCCAGTTAGTTTATATTCTAGGCCAGTTGCAAATTCAGTTGCGTAGCGTATAAAGGCGAGAGAAAGGCATAATAAGCCAGAACTCATCATCATAATCATAATCAGCCATTGTCAGTCCACTGCTGGACGTAGGTAGGCCTCTCCTAAGATACGCCACTGAGCCCGATCTTCAGCTAATTGGGAGGGATATGCCTTAATCGCCACGCTGGGCAGGCGGGTTGGCGGTCGCAGAACGTAGCTCCTCGCACCGATGACGCTACTGTCCGTCAATGGCCTGTAGTGTTTAGCTTCTCCATAATTTTGAGTGGTTACACCGCCATTTGTCGGTCGCCAGAGCCTCGTTTGTTGTTCAGCAGGATGCACCACGGGCAGGTGAGGTTGGCTGGGAGCACTGGGGTGGTATTTGTGCTCCCTTACATCCCTCAAATAGCCAGTACTATAAAGACTTAATTATATGCAAATTTATGTTTCAACTTTATATAGATTTAGTAGACTTCTCTATTTCTTCGAATTCTTCAGAAAGTCATCCTGCCACGCACATTTATGTCCTTCACTAATATTCACATCGTGCAGATACGTCACGTTAGGTTCCGGTTTTTAAGCCTCATAAAATAAGTATTCATTGTAGTGTAATAAACCCTGCTACATCATCAGACTTAGTAACATTTCAAAACTCGATACAGGAATTAGTCGCAACCTGTCTCTCTAGACTTGTCCGAACTTTGTATCCGGGTTACACCGGATTTAACCAATTGAAGTCGGACATTGCACTGTGATGTAGCTGACGGTAGTTTTAGAAACTAGGTTGCAAGGTAGGTTGTAGTGGTACCTACTGTGCATTGATTTATGATTTAGAGTTTAATTTTGTAACTAGCAAAGTGTGTATGCATGTATGTTTGTTTTCGATAAATCTCGCAAGCTGAATTTTATTAGAATCGTGTTAGAAAGTGTGAAAAACTTAATTCTAGATTTCGATAAACGCATAGTGGACTTCGATCGCCAGTAACACCCTTAGACCGCATCGTCTTAAACATCAACAGAGATAATGGTCAAGAGCTTCATTATCATCATCATAATCGGGTGGTAGATATTAGTCAACTTTTGGACATGGCGTCTTCCAAGACACGCCACTGAGCCCGATCTTCGTATCTCCACACAACATTTACTACCCACAGCTTTAGCGAATCTCGTCGCTCCACCTGGTCACAGTTGTCCAGCCTCCCAAGACAAAATCCAATTTGTTTACATTCACGCTAACGCAACTATAAAATGTATGGTAAGGACACATTTGTTGCGGAAAATAAATGTCATTCCATACATTTAGAACTTGCGTTAGCGTGAATGGTAACAGAAATTGAATTTTATCAAGGTCAGAAACTAAGTGCTGATCTCATATCTGTACGGAATACAAAATAACTAAACATGGCCGAATAACTGATAAAGCGTAGACTATTATCTTTATACCTAACTACGTAGGTACCATCTTTCATCAAATTCTGTCCCACTCAAGCTAAACTGCAAGTCTCATTTTGTATACCTAACTACGTAGGTACCATCTTTCATCAAATTCTGTCCCACTCAAGTTAAACTGCAAGTCTCATATTTGTTTCCTGTGGGCTTGCCGTAACGGCTGAAATATTAATGAGAGTGAGAGACGCGCCGGATCGTATTGGAAACGGAACTCAGGCATATTTTGGTGATCTGTGCTTGCAGTCCGGTAAAAGCTGAAATAAACCAAAATAACTTAGGAAAATTAAAAAAAATACTCTTCATTTCGTATCACTAATTTGTATATCACTAATTGGTACCTACATTCTATTTTTATTCGGACAGATGCACCAGCACCAATGAATATTTTTAGGTGCTCGTTCTTGGGTGCTCGTCCCCAGGTGGTAGGGGCATTATTCTAATGTTTCTGGATTTCCCTACCTGAATTTCCTAATAACATCTTCAAATAGTGAATCTAAATGTATCTTCTAGGCAAGCGTGCTACATCGTGGACCACATCGTCTCATATCATTAGGTGTGATAGTCGTCAATCGCTTCCTTATTAGGTATTTCATAAGAAGCGTAGCTAAATAAAGCATCGTTGGGGACAGGAACACAGTCCTAGGTATTGTATTGTCTCGACTATCGTGGATAGTCGCATTTGACTACGAGTAACTGGGCAAATTTTGTGATCAGATCTGTGACTATCGCTACTGTATCTCGTACCTTTTGTGTAACGTTTAAGTAACTTGCTAGGTACACAGAGTTTACTTCAGTGGTAGTTCTATGAGTTCTAGGAGTTCAGTTCTAGGAGTAGGTACCTAGACCTATGTACTACTGAAGTAAACTCTGTGTAACCTACCTACAACACGAAACATTCAGATTTTAAAGGAGAGATAAAAAAAGACGTGTGGCACTCGGGGACTGCTGCGGTAAAGCTATTGCATAGCATTTTTTTTATTTATGCAGTATTTTTTTTCTTTGATATTAATTCAAGTTACACTTTTTGAGCGTGGTGACCGATAAGAAAACATTTTTTTTTCTTTTATTAAATAAATGAGAAATGAGCTACGTTTAATATCGCTCATTTTAATATCAAAAATTTTGGTTATCTTTATAGCAGTATTATATATAAATTAACAAAACAAAAAATAATACTGCACTTGTGATAATAATAATAAAATTTTTGTATACAGAGTACTCACTCATTTTCATTCACTATTTTTTTCGTGACTTTCTTCATTAATAAATGCACTTTGTTTATTCATATTTACAGATAGAGATAGAGTACAGATATTCACTGTTGTACATAGATGATAAATACCTAATACACCTATCTGTGTCACAGCTACATGTATGAAGGCAGTAAGTGTTTAACAAGGAGGAATTATGTAAAGTTCCGAGGACTTGTTCACCCTTGACATAATTTGAAAATAGAATTCGGAATTTATATTTGAAAAAGGAACGAGAAGACAAAATCCAAATTAGCCGGTCCGAGGTCCGAGGTAAATTGAATGATGTGTGAAACCAAAAAGACGACCTTATTTCTAATACGCTAAGGCTTAAAATATAAGGTTCGTTGGGGTGCTAGGATTTATTTTCGTTACGGAATTTCTGGATTCGGTCTCCACGCTCAAGGCTCGCGATAGAAGCTATGCAATAGCTTAAAAGTTAATTATTTAAGGCAAACCAATACAATAAACATATTGATTACTAGTGGATACCCGGCGTATGCTATATACTGTGCTAAAAACGAAATGTGACCAAATGTGCCTAATGCCATTGTTTTAGTGGTCTCATTAAAACCATCTTCGCATTGTTGTGTTTCTAATTAACCTTTCTAATGTATCAGTCCACAAACAATTACATTATAGTACCTGGATGACCGAGCTATGATCGGTTTTTTTTTCACAAAAAAAAATCCGTGGTGATACACGGACAGACAGACGGACAAGAAAGTGATCTTATAAGGGTTCCTTTTTTACCGTTTGAGGTACGAAACCCTAAAAACGGAAAAAATTACGTTTTCTAAAAATGAAACCTAGCTATATTGATCAATTTATCGCCCTCAAACCCCTGCATACTAAATGTCACGAAAATCATAGGAGCCGTTTCCGAGATTCAGATTATATAATATATACATAATACAGTGAAAGCATATGAAACATGCATTCTCTTCATATACAGGTGTGGCGTAAACAGTAGTCAAGCCATCACCTGGAGGGCTTATTGACTGAACTGAAAATCAAAATTTTTGTTCAGCAAATGTATCACAGTTTTCGAATGATTGAACATTTTCAAAATTTCATGATAATTACACCTTTGGTGACTCTTTTCGATGGCATGACCACAAATTAAAATATTTTCTCAATCTGATTTTTAAGAAATACTCTTAAATACATGCGCTATCGAATGTAAGCTGTCTATTTTATACCATTACCTTAATTTTTGTATTATTAAAATAAAAAAATACTGAGAGTTATAAGAAATTCGAAAGTTTCAGCGCCTGTGGTGTAAAATAAAATGTATGAAAACATGTGCGACCAAGCTACCAAAAGTTTGCGTATTTTACTGAGATTATAAAACGATATAATACATGGTATTTTCAGCTTCCAGTCCAAAGAAAATGCGTGTTAAAGAGACCAAGGGCGATTTTTTCCAAATAAAGATATTCAACTTTTATTATTAAATGGACAAACGAAATGATTTATGGCATAGGAATTATGACAATATTTACTATTATGACAATAAAACTGTCATCAGCCGAGATAATGGTCAAACGCTAGCCTATCAGGTAATAAAAATTAATAAGAGACAGTTTTTATTAAAATTCATAAAATTACAATAATTGCTCAAAATGCGCAACACGAGTCCTGATGCGGGGTCTGCGTACCCCTTTTTTATCATTTACATTATTTTTTGCGCTGCTGTCTCCACACACTGTCGTAAATGTTCGATTGAAGAAGTCGGCTTCTTGTACATCAGATTCTTTAGGCACCCCCAGTAGAAGAATTACAATATAATAGCGTTCCAGTCCAGCGATCGAAACTACCGCTGGAATGCCACTCGAATAATGTGAACCGGCACTGGAATATTTTCATTCCAGTGAGCAATCAAGTCCAGTGACTGGATTGGTGTTCTACTTTTTAGTAGCCAGCCACATTGTATGGCAGAAGATATTTTAATGTTTTGCAGTAGAATGGTTGCAACATATCTGCCCTGCGCATTACGCCTGAGTTGTCCGCGAGTACCTTAACCATACATATCACGAGCGTTGCATCTGTCGCCTGGGAACTGTGCCCACTGGACTTCTTCCACTGGGGGTACCACCGGCACTGGATATTGTACATTATAAATAAACTGGCCAAGTGCAAGTCGGACTCGCACTCGTATGGTTCCGTAACACAGTTAAGTATTCCATAACTATGATTTTTTGCAACTACAAAATTAACTTTGTTTTTCATAGTGTTTGTATGAAAAACAAAGTTATCTTTGCGGTCGCCATATCTCTAAAGCTGACTGTATCTCGTTCAAACCAATTTTCGTTGTAAGTTTTTATTGAGATCTACAGCATATATTTTTTTAGATTTTTCACTCCCATACTTTAAAAGTTAGAGGGGGGGGGGGGGGGGGGGGTTTCACACAGTTTCCCACTTTAGACGCGCTTATCTTTCAAATGATTGACTTTGAGAAAAAATGATTTTAGGAACCTCAATGTCATTTTTAAAGACCTATCCATAGACACCCCACACGTATAGGTTTGAAGAATTTTTTTTTTTTGTTTCAGTTCCATTTATGGGATGCTCCCCCTTAAACTTTTATATTTTTTATTTTTATATAAAAATCGGAAAGCGGTTCACAGAATACATCTACCTACCAAGTATCAATTCTGTAGTCCTAACAGTTTCGGAATAAAATGGCTGTGACGTACGGACGGACAGACAGACAGACATGACGAATCTATAAGGGTTCCGTTTTTTCCCATTCGGCTACGGAAACCTAAAAAGAGGTATGCAAACCCTGCATCAGGACTCGTGGTGCGCATTTTGAACAGTTATTATGAATTTATGAATTTGAATAAAATCTATCTCTTATTAATTTTTCTTACCTGATAGGCTAGCGTTTGACCATTATCTCGGGTGATGGCAATTTATTGTCATAATATCCACAATACCTATGCCATAAATCATTTTATTTGGCAATTCAATAATAAAAGTTGACTTTCTTCATTTTGGAAAAAATCGCCCTTGGTCTCTTTAACACGCATTTTCTTTGGAGTGAAAGCTGAAAATACCATGTATTATATCGTTTTAGAATGTCAATGAAATACGAAAATTTTTGGTAGCTTGGACGCACATGCTTTAATACATTTTTTTTACACCACAGGCGCTGAAACTTTCAATTTTCTTATACCTTTCAGTAAATTTTGAAATAAAATGTTAAATAATACAAAAATTAAGGTAACGGTAAAAAAGACAGCTTACATTTGATAGCGCATTTATCCAAGAGTATTTCTCAAAAATCTGATTGAAAAAATATTTTAATTTGTGGTCATGCCATCGAAAACAGTCACCAAGGGTGTAATTATTATGAAATTTTTAAAATGGTCAATAACTCGAAGCCATGGTACATACTATTACTGAATACACATTTTGATTTTCTGATCAGTCATGAAGCCCTCCACCCACAGGTGACTACTGTTTACGCCACACCCTGTATATACAAGAATTGCTCGTTTAAAGGTATTAGATTATTATTATTTGTAAATGACATATTTGCCTGTTTAGCTACTTCGATTTTGTAATTCGTTTAATTGGACTAATACCTATCCGTTGTTTTTAAATAAATAAATACGTTTAATTAATTTATTACATATATGCCATTACCACCAATATACTGTTTTGATGTAAATTTAATCTGGGATTCAATTTTGCTTCACAACAAATCACATAACGCTAATTAGCACCTTATTTATAATTGTAATATTTGCTTAAATAACACGGTTTAATAATTCTTATGTTGTTGTTTATACGCAGATAAGTGTCTATTATTAGTTACAACTAAGCTCAGACAGAATACAGGAAAAACTGTTATTTGAGCTAGTTGGAACGATGATTATAGGAAGCTGGCTGGTAGCGGTAGAAAACGAATAGCTGTAGATCGAGCCATAAGAGAGTCCTATGTCCAGCAGTGGACCATCCACTGCTGGACACAGGCTTCTCCTATCCACTGTTCCGTCCACTATGGACGGAAATTGGCTGATAATGACGATGATGTTACGATTCGCCTTGAATGCGGTTTGTATATCTTATAGGCTAAGTACTTGCATAGAATATAGGGCTGTGCGGAGCAGGAACACCTTTTCATCATCATCGTAATCAGCATTCATCATTCTACTATTAAACAGTATTTCCTTAGATGCATGGTGGTACGACACTATAGGTAGGTGAAATGTCCGCCTGGCCAGCTAGGTGCTTAAGTTAGAAAATCTGTCGCCAAACAACTTATGTGTTCTGGCAGCTATTCTTGAAAGCCAGTACCCATTGTAGGCCTAGCGTGCTTATCATCTTCGACCGCATCATCACTTTCCACAGAGATAGTGGTCAAACGCTAGCCTATGTGATTTTTCCGTCAAACCAGCTGAATTGAATATTACATCATACCGGAACTGCCCCAATCGATCGGCCATTGGATGCGTATATATTGTACCTATCCCTACTGATAACGTCACAAAATTAATAAATACGTTTTTTTTATATCTGATAGGCTAGTGTTTGACCATTATCTCACCTGGTGGTAAGCTACGATGGTGACCACGGTAGTACAATGGGCCAACTTTTAAGTGCTGTGCTGCCGGAACACCAGCATAGTCAGATATTCATAACCTTATGGCGAAAACCTCAAATGCCAAAAAGAAGTTTATCGACTACTTTTACTAACTACTTTTTGGTAGCAAGTCAGGCGGGACATCAATATAATACTGTTTAACTAATGAGTTTTAGGTAAGTGCGAGAGGAACACTATTATCCGAGATACAGTCTCAAACTAGTTCGGAGTGTAGGGCGACTCCGATGCACCGGCATCGGGCTAATACCGACTAGCCTTCTTAAATACCATATCTTTTGTTAAAGTTTCTTTATAAACTATTTATTATATTTCTATTTATATTTATTATTAACACACTATAGTATTTTATGATTCCTCTTTTACTGTACAGAACAGAATAATGAATAGTACAACTAGTACAGGCAATACGCCTTTGGAACGACGTTAACTGTCGCAGTTCGTCATGCTCGCTCATTAAACTCTTTCAAAGAACAGGTTAAAAAATTATACTTGAATGAAATCGGTATCAATGATAATTAAATCTTATTTATTTATTGCACTATATTTTCGGTTGAATGTATTTAATTTAACCATTTAACATATTTATAATAATATTATATATTTATAATGTGCATGTATGTATTTATGTATGTAGGAATGTACGTGTTTATGTATATTGTATGTAAGGATGTATTTGTTTTGTTTTGTTATGCCTAAATAAGGTTGTCTTATTGTGTACACCTCAGCCCCTGATATGTTCGTACTCTCCACTCCATCCAAAGGTTGTCTGGAAGAGATCGCTCTAAGCGATAAGACCGCCCATTGTACTGGCTTAAGACTTAACTGTTCTTTAATTTTTATTGTTGTAATGGTGTACAATAAAGTGTTATCTACCTATCTATAAACCCGTACAACTTCGATTCTTAAGATCATGTTATTCAGTCTAATATTAATATGCATAATTTTATGCATGGAATTTGCATAAAGTAAGGAAAACTCATAACTTTAAATGTATGTATGGGACACCACGGGTCACTATTTGTGGGTCACTAATTTGTAGCTGCCTTTTATATATGTAACTATCTATCGGAGCCGGTGAGTAATGAAAAGAGTCCATGAATGAAATAAGTCCATCGATATATTGTCTTTACCACAGAAATATTATTAGTACTACGTATCGTTACAAAGGCAGGAAGACGACTGGAGAGCCAGTGGCGTGCGGGGGCCTGCTACTGTACATTTTGCAATATAGCACATTCCGCACCGCCACTGTCCCCACAGTATGAACATTATTTTTTTTAATATTTAGGTTCTGTTCTAAAAGTGTAACCTAGGCTAAGTTATGAAATAAAAACATTTAATTGAATGGACTTGAATTGCTTTCGACTGTGGATGAACACCCATGCAAGGTTTGAACCGGTGACTTTCCGCTTAGAAGTCACGCCTTCTAAGCGGTCTTTTGCGCCAATAGGCCGTCAATTAAGTTTAAGTTAATAGGTCTTTACAATTCTTGCTCTTTAAATTACAAACCTTACGTAGGCGAAGCCCACATATTAGCAAGTAATAATATTTTTAGTCTTAACTTTAGTTCTTAAAAAAATTATGATTAACTAGCTGTGCCCCGCGGCTTCGCCCGCGATAAAAACGATTTTCATTTATATAAAACTTTACTGTCTTAAAAAACCTTGTCCTGACAATTCACAAACACAAAAAAATAAACAGGCCAAGTGCGAGTCGGACTCGCACACGTAGGGTTCCGATTGAACAAAATATGCCGGAAAAATTAAGTAGGTACATAGTTTTAATATCGATATTTATAAATACCGTGTCAATACTAAACATGCTTATTTACTATCGCTATATTATATAATATCGCTATACGCCATCTAACAAATATATGACGAACTTCTAACACCAACTAAGTGAACGTTAACACAAAGATGTTAGGGTAGGTAATAAAAACAATAGAAGGCGCTATAATAAAAAACACGTATTTTGTATGGGGACCCGCTTTAATTTTTGACTTTGTTCTGTTTTTAGTATTTGTTATTATAGCGGCAACAGAAATACATCATGTGTGAAAACAACCCCGACTAATAATATAAAAACTACTGTTGAGCGATAACTCATTGGACGTAAAGAAGTCACTGAACCACTCTCTATCGCTACATCACTCAATGATTATTTCGTTAATATCGCAAAAACTCGCACCATTAAAGACAATCAGGTATCAAGAGTACATTCAACCATAACCAAAACTGTAAAAGCATATTTTTAAGTCCAGTAACGCTGAAAGAAATCATTGATATTGTCAGAGAAATAAAAAATAAGAAAAGTGCAGGTTATGACCACATATCGACTCATGTAATAAAAACACAATAAAGTATATAGCTGAACCTTTAGTTTATATAATTAATTTGTCTATAGAAAGCGGTTATTTTCCCGATGATCTAAAAAAGGCTTTGATGACACCAATTTATAAGAAAAAGGGTTCAAAAGGTGACTTGGAGAGCTATCGGCCCATAGCCATCTTACCAGCTTTTTCAAAAGTTTTTGAAAAAGTTATACACAAAAGGATGATATCATTTCTTAACCAGTATAGTATTATTAGTGAGAACCAATTTGGATTTCAAACTGGAAAAAGCACATCTTTGGCAATATTTAAAATTCTAAAAAAAGTCTATGATAATTTCAATAATAAAAAAACAGGCATTACTATATTTCTTGATTTGAGTAAAGCCTTTGATTGTGTGGTCCATAATATTCTGCTAAAAAAAATAGATTCTGTAGGTATCAGAGGTACACCTTTAAGTTTACTCAACTCTTATTTAACTAATAGAAGTCAAGCAACAGTAATAGATATCTACAACAAAAATAAAAAAACAATTGAAAAAATGACATCTAATTATGAAAATATTTCTATAGGAGTGCCTCAAGGAAGTGTACTTGGGCCACTTCTATTTTTAATATACATTAACGATTTACCGCATATTAGCAAACATCCATGTGTTATGTTTGCTGATGATGCTACAATTTTCATTGCACAAGAAAATGTAAGTAATAATGAATTAGAATGTGAAATAAATAAAACTCTTGCATATGTTATTGACTGGATAGATAACATTAATTTAAAGGTTAACATTACGAAAACAAAGACTTTACAATTAAGAAATTATAAAATGACGCCTTTACACTTAAATATAATAAATAAGGGAATTCCTGTTAACGAAGTAAACATTACCAATTTTCTAGGCTTAACCATTGATTCAAATCTAAACTGGAAGGAACATATCAGCTATATTAATGGTAAAATATCAAAATGTTGTTATGCTCTCTCTATAGTTACTAACATATCTAATAAACAAACAGCAATTAATGCATATTATGGTTTAGTTTATCCGCATCTAAGTTATGGGATTATTTTTTGGGGTAATTCTGTAGATGTTCAGCTAACCTTCATACTACAAAAACGTTGCATATGGTCGATTTTTAACTTACTTAGTACCTACTGATTCCTTGCGTACTGATTTTAAACAATATAATTTGCTCACGCTCACAGGAATCTACATATTGGAATTATGTTTATTTGTTAAAAGCAATAAGCAATATTTTTTTATCACTGAATCCTCGAGGGCCGCAAGTCAACGGAACAAATATAAATACAACATCTGCATCCCTCAAAGCAACAATACCATGTATCACAATAGTCCATACATTAATGCCATTAACATATATAATCATCTCCCGTTAGAGTTTAAGCTATTGGAAGGAAAAACATTTAAAAAACATGTAAAAGACTGGCTAATAAGTAAAGTATTTTATAATGTAAATGAATATTATGGAACGTAGATAAATAACATAGTTAAAAATAAGTAGGTGTATAAGTAAATTAATTATTAGTTTCATAAAATGTATAAGTAGTAAATTAAGCGATTCTATATTTGCATATATTGTTAGATCCTTTTACTACTTAGCTACTATATATTTATATTGCACGCCCGAAATGGAAAAACTGTTGCTACTCTCATTTATGTTTAAGACCTTGTATATACACAGTTCTTGCAATAAATGTATCTTTATCTTTATCTTTAACACTAAAAATAGCCAAATCGGTTCATCCATTCTCAAGTTATGGCCTGAACAAGGAAAGCGAAGGGGAAGCCGCAGACAGAAGCTAAAAAGCTTTTGCCTGCGGCTTCGCCTTCGTCTTATTATTCTTCAGAAACAAATATTATAAGCGCTCTCACTTCCTCTCTATTAGTTACAAACTGACAATATTTTTACCCCGTTTTAAAATACCCGTATTAATTTTTTCCTGTTTTAAACCCATATTACGTTTTTGTTCCGTTTTACCCTCTTAGGGGTGAAATTAAAAAAAAAAACGCTTTCTTAGTCGATATCTACACTTTTCAAAGAACACACCCTTTAAATGTCATATCTCTAAGGACCAGCGGTTCAGGCTGTGCGTTGAAATATCAGTCGATCAGACAAACGCGTGGGGGATGTTTTTGGAATAACTGTGATATGCGTACCCATTTTCGAGTCAATCGACCCAGAGAATAAAAAGTTTCAAAGAAAGTGCAACCCTCCATTTCACCCTCTTAGGGGTAGAATTTCAAAAGCCAAAAAAAAAAAAAAAATCAAATTTTAAAATACGTATTTACTTATTTATTTACAGAAGTTACTTGTGTGAAGTTTCGAATAAAAAAGACTTTCTAATCTTGTTTCTCCATTCCAACTTTGAACCCCCGTTTCATCCCTTCAAGGGGTGAATTTTGGAAAATGCATTATTAGCGGATACCTACGTCATAAAAACTATCTGCATGCCCAAATTGCCTAATTTCAGCGCAATCCGTTCAGTGGTTTGAAATGTGCGTTGATAGATCAGTAAGTTACGTTTGCCTTTAACATATTATATACACAAGGAGATTGAGGAAAACCTCAGAGAATAATTTTATTGTTTGTAATGTGGCATTGCAATGAGAAGAACCGTGTTTTATAAACGTATCACAAGTTCAGTGCATTGCAAAACCATATAAGGTTATTTTAACAAAGTCAAGTTATTAAAACTTCTCTAGTGCTGCAAGTGTTTATAGGCGGCGGTGACCACTTCCCATCTGGTGGGCCGTTCGCTTGTTTGCTACCCATATCATAAAAAAGAAAAACTTCTCCTTACGTCAATTAAAAATAAAAATATATTTAATGAAAAAAATAATACACAAAAATTAATAAAACGCCAATAATACTTTGGCAACTGGGATAGAATCTCAGCTCACAGCACTGTTCTGAGTGGACTGAATCTACGCAGGGCGGATTTTCATTCTACCCCATTGTCCGAACTGAGATGGTCGTCGAACGACTAGGTAGTAAGCGGAATTTACACAATGGTTTCATAAAGTATATAACATCCTTGAGTATAATGTCTCATAGAATATGAAAACATATCTGTAGTTATAATGTCTGATAGTATATATAGTGAGGTGAACGAGGCTGTGCCCGTGAATTATGAAAAACATCATAAATATGCTCAGGTAATATATCAAAGTGATCCAGGGCCTTCCACAAATGTTACCACGGTTGCAGCATCACGTAAGTGTTCATATTTTCAACTGACTTTCAAATTTCAAAAAGGAGGTTCTCATTTCGTCTGTATGTTTTTTAAATATTTATTTTGTTTATATGTTACGCCATTACTCCGTCAGTTGTGAACCGATTTGAATGATTCTTTTTTTAATCGGTAGGGTACGTTTTTGAGGTGATTCCATTGTAATTTCACCGAGATCTAATTAATATATCTAGAGATATGACGATAAACGTCTCAAACTTGCTACTGAAATAAGAAATTGACTCGCGGGGCATGAAAGTTGGTTGTTTTAGTTTTTAAACTATCTTAATTATATTAAATGAAAAGCTATTATTAAACATGATATAAGCTATTATATCTTTACAGTGATGTCCAAATATTATGACTGCGTCCGGAAAACGTCTTCAGGATCTTAAGTCAGGAGATGAGAGATTAATTATTTATTAGAATAAGTTGATTCTATTAGGACATCTAACTTATCATTCCATTCAATTTTGATAGTTTACTATTAATGTATCTTATTATTGTGAATTTTATAATTATTGTCAATGCCCTTGAGGCAGCGATAATGACATCGACTAAAATTTTGCATCCCAGATTGTGGCGAAATGTGCTGAACATCATTTAAATGTAGTCATAATATTTCACCAAATTCCATTGTTGTCTTTATTTTATGATACGGTTAATTCCATCCCCAACCTATCAAAAACCTTTACATAAAATCATTTTATAGGTGCAAATGCTGTGACGTTTTATTGCGACATACCACCATCACACGAGTATTACTTAATTCCTGATGAAAATGTATATGAGGAACCTTATGCTCATACCGGAGTACGCATTGGGAGGTCTACTAAGTAAGTACTCTTTTAAGTTTTATATAGACATGGACTTGACTATCTTACCTGATGTTAAGTAAAGATGCGGTCCAAGTTGGATTCGTGCTTGTATGGAATTGAAAGATGGCACTGAAGAGGCACTATGCTACTATACTGACTTTAGGCCAATCCATACAGCTCAACTATCCCAACCTGTCTTCTATACGGGCTAGTATATAGTTCTTTAGCGTAGCGTAGGACGTCCTGTGACCAGGTGGTGCGACGACATACGCAAAGCGGTGGGCTGGGCAGTGACTGGAAAAGAAGAGCCGAAGATCGGGCTCAGTGACGCCTCTTGGGAGAGGCCTACGTCCAGCAGTGGACTGACACCGGCTGATGATGATGATGATGATATAATTCTTTTGCTTCACACGCATCTGAGCCTGATACCAAAAATAAGGATTCCTAATCCAATGTACAATTTCGATATACATTCAGAACTTGGTCTAGGCTAAATAAGATGAGATGGCTCATAAAATAAGTGTACGAAGTATAAAGAAGTCTTCATTTAGTGTATCCTATAGCATGACAGGGACAAGGTTCAGTAAATGTAGTAGTTCGAGGGCCCTGGCGTCAAAGCCGACCATTCGGTCGGCTTTCCCGTCAGAGGTACAGTTCCCAGAGGTGAGTTCAATCCCCACCGTGCACCAACGGATTTTTGTTGAAAAATGTATGTGCACTTTTTTACAGTGGCTCTCCGGGAAGGAAAACATAGTTAAGAAGCCCTCACATGGTGGTAGGACACTTTGCAGTGTCCGCCTGGCCAGCCACCACCATCAAGTTAGAAAATTGTCGCCAAGCATCTAATGTGTTCCAGCATCTATACAGTTCCCATTCTAGGCCTAGTGTGCTAACATCGTATTTTTTTTTTTAAAGATTACTCGCAATGCGGGTTGCACATTACTAGTATTCTTGTTAACCCAACTAAGCTAAGTATGCTTGTGTCTGGAGTGGGTTCACGTGAATAGTACAATGGGTGGGGTGGGGATCGAACTCACGACCTCTCGATCGCCAGTCCGACACCTTATCCATTGGGCTATTGCCGCCTTGACTTCTCCTCGACCACATCATCACCTAACAACGGGTGGATAGAAGTCAAACGCTATACATGCTATATGATATAAAAATAAGCATATAATTTATGTATTATGTTCCTTTGAAGTGTTTCACACTTTATATTTTCGTATTTTATTGAAATTTTGGATTGTGTTTAACAATTAACAAAAATATAATTTATGATCGTACAAAACGAAAAAACCGACTCCACATGCCACGATAGTCAAAGTACTGGCTGTTATAATCATGTCATCTAAGTATACAAATTTGCTGATATTTTTTATCTCCATATCTCCGGAGATAATTGTCATATCTCGATAAAAATGGGACCAAACGGAAGGCATAATCTAAACAAAACAACTAAAAACTAAATAAAACAGTCAAATTGAGGAGATCCTCCTTTTTTGTGATGTCGGTCAAAAAAATAGTATAAGTTTTTCACAGACTAGGAGCGACGAATTTTGCAAGATGGCTGATACGAGACGGATGAGAGTTGCCGGGTATGATGCTAAGTATAATGCAACAGACGGGGCATAATGGTCAGCAGTGAATAGTCGCAGTTAGTTATATTGCTATAGTTTCAGATCTGTGGAGCGAAGAACGTCTCGCTACAACTCAGAATATAATAGATGTGACTATACAGAGGAGCAGTATTACTACAGAAGAACCAATTATTATACAAGCGCATGGGCTGTTGCTAGTGCTTCCAGTAATGAAAACGGACGGTTGAATTCAAAACTGCTAGACGCCATCGTGAAACAAAACATCGCGAAAGTTGAAAAGTATGTAGAGGTCTATCTTCGAGAAGCCAGGTATCCCGATGTAAATGGACCACGATTGTCACTGTCACTTATCTCGGCTAGAAATCAACGATAGTCACTAGTGTGTCACAAACATTGTTTTGATAATGTTGTCATGGCCACTATATTTCAGCGCAGTAGGTATTTAGCGATACCTCCGTCCCCGTGACGGATATTTCAATCGTGTAGCTGGGAATTGTCAACCAGCTAGCAAAAGTGACACAGGTCCTACCTCGAAGACGCCTATACCATATATTATGTTACTCTTTGCGGTCTACTGAAGTGAGGCGCGCTGGCCGCTTTGTTGCATAATATTGTGTTAATAAAAATAAGGACTATTTAAAAAAGAACTAGCCATTATATTTCATTTTAATTTTTTTTTCCTATTTTTTGGCATATTTTTTGTGAGTTTCATGTACTTTAAGTAATACCCAAAAAACTATAAAAAATACTTTGTTTTCCTAAATTTTTATGATCCAGTGAAGTCGTTGTTTTTTTTTCTGATAATATTTAATATAATAATTAATAAATAATATTTTTTTTTGTTTGCTGTTGGATCAAAAACCTGTCGATTTGGAATATTTAAGCCTGATATGGTTTCTAAATTATATAAAATAGTAAAAAAAACGTACAGTTTACAGTTGTTAGACTTTTTTACCCCTGACGCAAAAAGAAGTGTCTGTGTATCTGTGTATGTGTGTATCTATCTGTGCCATCGTAGCACCCAAACGCATGAACCAATTTTGATGTAGTTTTGTTTATTTGATAGGTGTCTTAATCGTGAAAATCCGTTCAGGCGTTTTAAGATATGCGATTTTTTCTAGTTGATGACGCTGTGAAATCAACTTTCATAGGTCTGATCAATCAAAATTCTGCATCCTCTTCTTCAACGATATTTATTTATTAATTTAACTTAGGATAAGCATTACAGTTGCCCAATTCACTTACCTAACTAAATTTATTTAACATTGGTCGAAACATCGGGTTACATTAAAATCATGGTTTTAAGCGCGATAAGTCCCGCATTTTAATATTTATGACTTTGTTTATTTCCAGATTACTCTTACGAGGTGCGAATGCTAACGCCACCTGTCGGTCTGCGCAAATCTCAGCATGTCACGCGGCAGCTTCCGTTAGCACCGATATCCTACAGATACTAATCCGGCACAAAGTTATAACATATCGGGAAGATGAAAATGGGCGCACTCCCCTGCATTTTGCTGCCTGGGCCGGGAATACTAGGAACATCGCAATGCTTTTAGAACTGCCAGAAGGTATTTCTATATCTTTTTTAGGGTTCCGTACCTTAAAGGGAAAAAAGAAACCCCTTGGCCTTGGGTCAGTTCACACCGCAACGCGACGCGACGCGACGATGCTTTTGGTTTCGTGCGGCGCAATGAGAAGCCGCGCGGTGCAGCCCGACGCAGCAAAACGCGCGACGCCATAAAATTATCTCAATGCAATGTGTATATTATTATGTAGTTGATAAAGTACAACTGTTGATCACGTGGCTTTCCGCTGCGCCGCGCGGTGCCGAGCGGCGCAGCCTGAAGCCGCCGAACTAACTAAAATGTGTATCCTTTTGTGTAGTAAATAAAGTTATTTTTTGTATCCAATCTCTTAAGTAGTGCGCGCCGCGTCGCGTCGCGGTCTGAGCTGACCCTTATAGGATAACTTTTTTTTATTTTATATTATTTATTACTGTAATCAGTATATTTGTTGTCCGTACGTCTGTCTGTAGGTCTGCCTGTCTGTCTCTCTGTTCGTCTGTCCATCTGTCCGTGTGTCAAGAACCTTTATCTCCGTCTATCGGACTGCGTAGAGGTATCAAGTTGTAACTTATACTAAAGACTCGAGTCTAGGGTATCTTTTGGCAGTGAAAAAATCAAACCTGTAAGTCAACGCGACCAAAAGATATGACCGTTTATGTCGCATATTTTCGCATGTTTTGCGATTTCACAAGGGAATCGAAACTTATAGGGTGCTTCCCGTTGACCTAGAATCATAAAATTTGACAAGAAGCAAGGCCTTGAACCACAAAAATAAATCTGAAAACCGTAAAAATATAAAAGTGTATTTACTATTAAAATAGTATATTGTTACGTGCGGGGTGGTATTAAAATGCCAATCCGATGAGATGAACGTTTATTTCCACTGATCACTAGGTTAGCACAATGTTCCAAAGTAGTTGTCCAAATCGTCTTGCACAATTATCAAAAGTCCGTTAACACACACTGAGGTCGTTGGTAATCACAATCACTGATTTCACTGTTCACAGTTCACAACACTAGTTCACTGATAACACTTAACGATCACTTGGTCGCTATCCGCGCTTAGATAGTTACACTGTCGCTTCCAGAGAAAGACTGCCTCAAGCCGCGGTTTCAACGTCTTATATAGGACGAGAATATTTCTACAGAACTTTCCAGTATTGACTCGAAACAATAGACAAAAGACGTTCTATCTTAACTACAAAACTAGGTACATTGACTAGGGTCTGAATTCCCGGAAGGTTACATTTATGACGGTCGGGTCGGGTGTTTATAGCCCCTAATTAGTCTATTCTTTCCCACGGTATTTTGTTCGAGAAGCTTGGCGAAACATCGCGACTCGACGACGCGATGTAACATTATCCCCTTCTTAGTTATGATCGTCTCGATCATCATTTGTTCCATGGTATCGTGTAAGTCGATCGATGTGTACTACCCTCGGCTTTCCTCTCTGGCCTCGTTTAATGCGGTAGGTAACGTCGTTTATCTTCGTGATAATCTGGTATGGTCCTTCCCAATGAGCCTGCAGCTTCGGACTTTTTCCTTTCCTTCGTAGTGGGTTGTGCAACCAGACGAGAGTTCCTTCCTTGATCGGAATGCAGTTCCATCGGTACACCAAATCGACAGATCACTTCTTGCCGGAGTACACCACGGGCCACATCCAATATGCACTGCTGCTTCTCCAAAAAGTCCAATCCCAGAATGCAATCGTCAGTTATGTTGGCAATAAGCACAGGATGAATGTATGAGTGCTCACCGATGACTATCTCCACATCTGTATCGCCAAGGACAGGTACTGACTGGCCGGTTGCTGTCCGTAGTGAGCATGCTGCAGATCGATGTTTCCGTGATATAAATCGTTGCAGGAATTCAGGCTTCACAATTGTGCGTGATGCTCCTGTGTCCACTGTGAACTTGCAGGTCTTGTTGTTCAGGGTTCCCTCGACGATTAAGCTGTTCCCGTTGCACACTTGTGTCACAGTGATGGCGGGGGCTCTCTCTCGATCAGACGGCGCCCGTCCCGCAGCTATGACGACGTTTCTTCTGCCACTTGGGTCCTGTTTCTTCGTCTTCGGGCAATCAATCCGAATATGCCCCTTTTCTCCACACCCGTAACATGTCGGTCCATAACGGGGCTTCCTGGGTTCAGTAACCAGTTCTTGAACCCTATACGGTTTGGTGTCTCGTCGCACAGTTTCCACTTCCAAAGCATGAACCAGGGCGTTCTTGAGTGTCTGATGATGTCCCAGTCGTACAGCAGCGCGTACTTCGCCATCCCTGATTCCATCCACAAAGTGCTGCAGTGATGTAACCTCGATGGTTGATGGCGTCGACACGTAGGCTCGTCGGACCAACCTCTCGATTTCATCTGCCCACTGTTGCAATGTCTCTGTGGGCTTCTGGGTTCGCTCACGTAGTTGTGCCCTGTACGCATGCTCCATGTGCTTGTCTCCATAGCGCGTTTCGAGGGCTTCCAGCAGGGTCTTCAGGGTCCTTTCCTCTTCAGGTATGCGTTCCAGGAAAGCTGAGCGTCTCCTTTCAGCGCTAATGTGAGCGCTGTATTTGCGTGCTCGTCTGTCCAGCCGCAACTTTTGGACAGCGTTGTGAATTGGAATTTGTAGGCTGCCCACGAAGATGTTCCGTCGAAGTGCGGCAAATCTAGCTTGAAGGGCGAGGTCATAGTGGGACCCTGGCTGCTATGTCCAATTCCTCTTAACTTCAGTTTCTGAAATTCGTTGGCCAAGTCATTCACGGTCTGCTCATGTATGTCAAGCCGCCCTTCTACTTCCTTGATACTGGTTTCCACCATTTTGATCTTCTCTCCCATGCCGGCAAGCCCGCTCTGCAACTGACGTCCAATTGTCTCTTCCAGTTTGCGGCTAGCTTCTTGTTGGGCCATCTGTACAGCCTGTAGTGCAGCCTGTTGTTCCTGGCGAGCCTCCTCCTGTTTGCGGCTAGCTTCTTGTAGTGCAGCCTGTGCAGCTTGTTGATCTTGCCGCACATCTTGTAGTGCAGCCTGTGCAGCTTGTTGTCCTGCTAGGATAGCGGCTAGCATGGCCTCCAAGCCCCCATCCGTAGTTCGGCTCGCTGGCGCTGCTGCAGATGGCGCTGCCATGGTGGGTGCCATTGGTGTTGCTGCTGGCTCTTCCAATGTGAATGTTCCTCCTCCCGAAGCTTCGAGCTCCTTCTGCCGGGTTGCATCCATCTCTGCCTGGCGCCTGGTGCGTGGAGTACGCGTATCTTCCCTCGGAGTGATTGGCATTCCGCTTCTGACACCAATTGTTACGTGCGGGGTGGTATTAAAATGCCAATCCGATGAGATGAACGTTTATTTCCACTGATCACTAGGTTAGCACAATGTTCCAAAGTAGTTGTCCAAATCGTCTTGCACAATTATCAAAAGTCCGTTAACACACACTGAGGTCGTTGGTAATCACAATCACTGATTTCACTGTTCACAGTTCACAACACTAGTTCACTGATAACACTTAACGATCACTTGGTCGCTATCCGCGCTTAGATAGTTACACTGTCGCTTCCAGAGAAAGACTGCCTCAAGCCGCGGTTTCAACGTCTTATATAGGACGAGAATATTTCTACAGAACTTTCCAGTATTGACTCGAAACAATAGACAAAAGACGTTCTATCTTAACTACAAAACTAGGTACATTGACTAGGGTCTGAATTCCCGGAAGGTTACATTTATGACGGTCGGGTCGGGTGTTTATAGCCCCTAATTAGTCTATTCTTTCCCACGGTATTTTGTTCGAGAAGCTTGGCGAAACATCGCGACTCGACGACGCGATGTAACAATATTATAATAGTATATACGGCGTAGCACGGCGTAGCACCCGAGCACAGCAAGCACCGCCAGATCAGCTGCATGACTGTGTAAAAATAGTTAATGAGGACTTAAGGCGCATAGCTGCGTGGAGCAAGGCCTTTGGACTACAAGTGAATCCCATTACAACTCAGATAATTATCGTAGGTAGTACCCGCATGTTGTGCAAGCTCGATCGAAGTACACTTCCTTCAATAATTTTTGATGGTATTACGATTCCATACAGCACACAGGTTAGGAATTTGGGTCTTATAATCGACCAAAGCCTATCATGGGGTCAACTATAAGCCGTCAGGCGTAAGATTTTTGCTTCTGCAGGCGCCTTAAAAAGCCTCCAAAGTTTTCTTCCTACTGCTACCGAAGTTGCGTTAGCAAAATCCCTACTGCTTCTTTTTTTCGATTACGCTGATGCCTTCTATCTAGATTTAACTGAGGACCAGCTGAATAAACTTAAGGGTCTCCAAAATGTCTGCATAAGGTTCATATTTGGTTTGCGCAAATATGACCACGTCTCCTATTTCAGGCACAAGCTCAAGTGGCTTCCTATACGTCGGAATACTCATATTCTCTCTCTTCTTTATAGCATTATTTTTAATCCTGCTTCCCCACCCTACCTTAAAGTAAACTTTGAGTATCTGTACTCTCAGGACTCCCTAACGTTGACGTCAACCGAAAATATTTCTCTGCAAATCCCCACACATTCGTCTACCTTCTTCGACAAATCCTTTACGGTACGGGCTTCACGCATGTGGAACAGTATCCCAGTCGATATAAGAAAATCCCCATCATCCTACTAAATTCTACTTATCCAATGATAACTGCTGATCCTGTTACTTTTTTCTAATGTGGAATTTACTATCTGTATCATTATTTTCTTTATTGTTATGATGTATAAAATTATGTAAGTGTATGTAATATGGATATAGGTATATATGTGTGTATATATGTATTTGTGTAGATGCATATGTTTATGTAATGTATATGTATATTTACATGAATGTTTGTGTATACACGTGTATTTATGTATATGTATAACTATATAAATAACTAACAATTAAATAAATACACTACCGTCCGTCACAGTCTCGGAATATTACTCTCAGCTTGGTTGTCTGGAAGAAATCGCTTTAAGCGATAAGACCGACCTTTGCATTACTTAGAATAAGTATTTTCCTTTAGTATTTTCTGTAATTATTGGTATGCAAATAAAGTGGTTATCTATCTATCTATTATTTTATAGCTGTCAGTGTGACATAAACCCGCACTTACTCTTGCTATGCTTTTCCATCAAATAGAAGATTATTGCACGGCGTGAAGTTGGCACCCGAGCGCAGCGAGGGTGCTAAACGTCGTGCAATAATCGACTATTTATGTCTCGGAAAAGCGTGCGTAAAGTACGCGTTTAGGTCACACTGTGCTATAAACTTATTTGCCGTTGGTGCAGTACATTTTCTATGGATCTGCAAAGTTAAGTTTGTCTTTTAACCTAATTTGAGAAGTTGGTACGGAAACTTCGGTGGGCGAGTCCAAGTCGACTTCGTTTTTTTTAGACTTACGCATTATATGCCCTTGTATGGTCCCGTGGATATTATAAGAAAGAAAAGGGAACTGTATATATCCATACAATATATATCCATACACATTTCCCCTTTTCTTTCCTTACTTACTTTAAGTAACAACTAATACATATTTCAGATTTAGAAGCTAAAACAGACACAAAAATAGGTGATGATGCCGAGAAAGACATTAAAGAACTGAGAACTCAATTTGTAATTGACGTGCCATGTAAATCGCTTACGCAATACACGAGTAATTTAGGTCTATGGAAAGATAGTATCGGACACAAGTGTAAAAAGTACATGGATGATGTAAGTCAGAACATGGGGAAAATTGAATAATAACAATTTGTATTCTTTGGTACTCAATTAAAATGTAATATAATATTCTGAATACCTATTACTTTATCCGCTTTAGTTTATTACATTATTATAAAAATGTATAACTCTGACGCACAAGGCAATAACAATAAATTTATTGACGCAAGTTCAGTAAGCAGAATTATTTTTATATATTATAGGCTAGCGTTTGACCACTATCTCGCCTAGTGGTAAGCGATGACGTGTTCGAAGATGGTGAACACGCTAGGCCTAGAATAGTCTGACGCTCAAGGGCTGTGTGCTGCCGGAACATCGTAAGGTTATGGCGGCAGATTTTCTCTTTTATGGTGGTAAAGCCACATGTTGGTAGCAAGTCAGGCAGAACGTCGATATTATATACTTCTACCACCCGTGGACAAACACCCGTGCTAGGATTAGAACCGGTGACCTCTCGCTTAGAAGTCAAGCCCTATCCTTTACGCCAACGAGGCACTTAAATTTGATTTTTTATTGTTTAATACTCTTACATCTACCCAATTAGCATGTTTCCTTTTACTACTACTGGACAAATATGCGTCTTTATCAACATACTATAAGCTAAAATTAAGCTTAAGTGCTTTTAAAATGTTTGTATTGGATTCATATTAGGCTTGATATATGGTCATACTTGGGGTATGACCATATGTCACAATTTCGCTCTAAGGCTTAGATCGAAGGTGAATTGAGAGCCTTGAGCTTAGAGTCTCAACTCAAGGCTCTCAATTCGCCTTAGACGAAACTCGCATATCCTTTCTTGATGGTATTGTTTTCTATTTTTTAAACCCATCTTGGATAACAAGGGTTAATAGCGTGGACACGCTATGTCAAAGACTATTGTTAATTTTTACACAGTAATATAGCTTTGGATCTTAAATGTAGATCTAGAGACCCTTCAGGTTCCCATTAACAAGAGCTCCTTCTACGGTAAGTCGTTAACCGTAGAAGGCGTAAGACTTTGTAACTTACAAACATTAAATATGCTTAAAAGTCAGGTCAAAAATGTTTAAAACATGTAAAAATAAAAATATTACTTGGTTTGGATTAAGGTCATTTGACCTTTACAATCATTCGAAAACAAATTCGGATTCGGAAACTGTCTCTCATTCTACTCAGATCCTTGCTACAATGCTCCGATCTTATTCGAGATAATCCGTCAAAAGTTTTCTGCAGCCAAATAGTTACGGATTAATCAATGTTTGAAATTAAAAATGACGATTCCGTATTCGAATGTATCCGATTTCAATGAGAACAATTATGCAGGTATGCGGTATGCCTTCCCTTTCCAGGAAAGTACGATTACATCTTCGGCCTCTTCGTCCCTAAACATAAGGTGAAATATTAGTAAAGTGCTTGTCTGTCAGCAATAAAAATCTATGAGATAATTGTAAAAGAAAACTTATCAGCTGGATGGTTACAGCCCCCTGATTCTCAATCATTAGAAAACCTATTCGGATTCAGAAGCTTAATTTTTTTGTTTTTAATATTGATAAATCCGTGAGCTATTTCGTCGCGCAAACCTTTCCAATTAGATACACTGATTTTTTCTAATTGAAATATCAAAGGTAACTGATCGGAGCATTGTGAATTGCAAAGATCCAAGTCGAAATAAAGGCGGTTTCCGAATCTGAATTTGCTTTCGAATGATTGAGAATAACCCTGCAGGTGCCGAAGTTCTTTAGCGGTTGGACGCCACTTCATGTGGCAAGTGTGGCTGCTTATGCTGATGCCACAAGACTGCTCTTAGCAGCCGGTGCTAACCCTAATAGCAGAGATGCGCTTGGAAGGACTCCTCTGGACATTGTTGGCGGCATGATTAAAGTTGAAGAGGAAAAGTTTGTATACACACCCCTAGCCTATAGACTTCTGATATCTCGTTTCCATCCAATTATAATTCCGCCTCATAATTTAGTATCATTTCTAGATACGTGGAAACTGTAAAAACATTGATTGAGTACGGTGGAAAATTAAATTGGGAACCGGATACAGTTAAGTTAGATTCTGCACTCCATATAGCTGTAATGCTACAGAGTGAGGACGCTATCAAATTGCTGCTAGATGAAGGTGCCCCCATAACTTACCACAACTCTCGAGGAAATACACCTCTCCACGAATGCGTCTTGAATATGTATTCAACTGCTTTACAGGTAAAATAGTTTGATTATTAATTAAATACGATATACAGATATACAGACTTTTTTAATGTTGATATCAGCGCCATCTATCGGGTTCAAAACTATTCTAACTAGAAATCAGTAAATTTTATCATAAACTGGCTGTGCCCCGCGAACGTAACGTAATGTCCAATACGGTCAACGCCCAACGGTGTGGGTGCGTGGTAAACGTGCCAAAGCGATTGCCCACAGGCTACTTAAGGAGATACGACGTATCGATTGCCGAAATCGTGACTTCGGCAAATCGCTGTTTGTAAACAATCAACTCTATATCTATGCGCGGGTGTGAGTTGGTGTCCATATATAAATATATTGTATAGGGTATTGAGTACCTACTTTTTTACATATTTGATATCAGATTCGAATATTAAACGTTCAGTATGTAAAGACTTTTATCGGTCAAATGGTATATGGAATTTCTTTATGTTTTTGTTCTATACAGCTTCAGCTGTATAAACCAAAAATTACCGAGATTTGTCTTAAACTTATTATAAACGAATCATAAATATAAATATAACTTAATCATAAATATTTTTGTGTAATTTACCTGAAGATGATGATGATGAAGAAGAACCTGAAACCTACGTCCAGCAGTTCACTGATACTGATTACTCTTTACTGATCTGATTACAATGATGTTAATGTGTAATTGACAGATTTTAGCAGATCACATACAACGCTACTCTACGTCCCTGACTATGGACGTAACAGATAGCCTGGGGTACACCGTTCTACACAAAGCAATATTGCTGTCTTGGTTACCAGGAGTACGTATAGCTTTACGAGCTGGGGCCAATGTGACTAAAGCTGCTGTGGTATGATATTTCTACATATTTATAATGTATATATCCTCGCACTAAGTTTGTTTTCAAATTCGTCTTACATAGGTACTGCAAAGGAATGGAAAGCATTGCTAGTCTTTTCTTTTTTTGTTGCAACTTGTGTTCTTGCAAAATCATTTTATATTTGAGTTGTCGTTGATCTTCTCAAAATGTAGTCAGATGTAAAAAACTTCGCGACGTCGATCGACTACCACGACTTATAATGGTAGTCAACCCGACGACGATTGACTACCATGGCGTATTCTGGTAGTCCATCCGAAAGACAGATAGTTCGCGAACACAAACACACGATACCACGAAGTGCGCGTCTGCCGATATGCCGCCCGCGCGTGCTTGGCAAAACGCGTCTCCTCTAGTCCCGGCGATGAACTGGCCAACAACGGTGGCCCTAACGTTTGCCAAACCATAAACACATGCGCACGTATTAGACGCCCTAACAACAACGCGGTACCTCTCGCGGCTCTGTCCCTTATAGGGTAAGGGTTATGGATAGTGATGAATGAAAACCCCGAAGTGATCTTACAAACACACAACTTTATGAACACACACTTTACACAGAGTCTACACTACTTTGATATCTACGATATGCTGTTGCAAGTGACTCTATACAATTTTCTCCGAGAAATGACCAGAAAAGACTATCTGAAATGACTTTCTCTCAAGTGACTATCGTTTCTAAATATGTCAGGGTTTTTAACCCTCTGCCGCCCCTCCACCAGGCCGGCATGTACCGTTGGGCGAACCGTTAGGTGCTACCATAGACCGTACTATTCCCACGGCCTGCAAGGGTTCCCAAGGATAGCGGTAATATTTATTTCTTTATTAGAGGCAAGCCGTCTTTTAGGAAATACCTAACTGTTAAATCTATTAAGTATACAAAACAATTAAATTCCAAACCGTTACGCATTTTATGTGCGTTTCATATACAATATATTGATAGTATTTTACTTTGCCGACAATTGCTTTACAGCCCAAAATATTTCTAGCAGTTTACTTATAACGGCAAAACGAATGCTATTGTGCATCCCAAACGGTAAATCAGATAAGATGGTTGCGCTTTGCTCCTCAACAACTCCTCTTTAAGTTTCTATCAAATTATAAAGTTTCTTATCAGTCAGATATCGGTTAGATAATCTAAGATCGTTTACAAAAAAAAACGACTTAAATGCCACGCTAGTCATTTTCAGTACTAAGTTTTAGGTGTTCATTTCAACATCTCTAGAAGTATTCAACAGATCTCGATGAAAATACAACAGAACTAAATGGATACACTCTCTCGATATATTCTCTCAAACATTCCAAATTCGGTTATATATTATATAGTTGAGGCAACAAACATTAAAAAATTACAGGCGAATTGAGAATCTACTCCTTTTTTCAGTAGGTCGATAATTAAAAAAAATAATTATTTCGTAGGTTGAAAATGCATACACAGCCATCCATTTAGCGGCTCTACAAGGAGACGTCAAGATCCTTAACGACATATTAAATGCTGCAACATATGTAAATGTTGTTATCGACCATAATGAAAACGTAGAACAACCACTGCTTTGTGCAATTAGGTCTGGCAATCTGGATTGTGTTCGAGCGATTATAGACGCAGGAGCGCCGCTGGTTATCACCACATACTTTGACACGGACTACGACGACACAACTCCTCCAACTTTTTGCTCTGAAAATTCTTACGAAGAAATTGAGTTTAACATGATTCTACATGCCACTGCAGGCGCCAGCAACAAAGAGATACTGGAATTTCTTTTAGATCATTTTCACTATCTAAACAAATTTCTGCTCTATAGATGTCCTACTATAAAGAATATGACCCCAGTAGAATTTGCTGCACATCACCATAAAATCGACAACTTCACATTTTTATTGGGAAGAATGGTTGACAAAGCGCATACGGCAGGATATACTTATGATCCCTCGACACTGTTAGATATAGTTGCATCTTTGGGTTACAAAGATATGTTCACGGAAATAATAAATGTAATTCCCGACGCCGTTCAATTTGCAACAGTGAGAGGACACTATCCTCTACATAACGCAATAAAAGCTTGTAATAAGGATATGGTCATGGAGTTGATTATAAATGGAGCAGATTTAGCCCACACGGATGAATCAGGTGCTACAGCTGTAAGTCTAATTATAGAGCACATCTCACAACCAACAGAGTTTATAAATAATATATTCGATAGCCATATAAAAATAAACAATGTTCCAATACATGATCCTATGTGTGAAATAACTGTTGACTACAGCGTGCTGATGCCTGCGTATACATTGAAGGAGGGAGGACAGTTGCGAGTATTGAAAGCCATATTGGAGACTGGCACAAAGAAGAATCAGCGGAAGCTTCTTGTACACCCATTAGTAGAAAGCTTTCTTAAGTTAAAATGGAAGACATTGTCGACGTTTTTCTACTTTATATTCTTCTTACATATTTGCTTCGTTGTATCGATGTCCATTTACATCGTCTCGATTTTCTATCATAAGGATAAAAATGATGTTGCATATTATTTTAATCCGGCTATATGGCAGTTCCTGGTTTTATTGACAATAGTCCCTGTAGTTATGCAGGTAAGAATCACATTGTTTTTTTTTACCTTACGACATCTAGATGTTACCTAAGTACACTTTACCGGCCACATGGCCCTTCAGAACTAAACACGTTTTTATTTCAGGTTTGTATAAAATTGATATTAATTTTGTTTTCCTTACTGCTGGGCAAATGTTGTTATAACTTTTCCACTTCTAATTATTCTTCCATGGCTAGTCTCTGTGAAAGACATCTATGTCGTTTGTACAAGTTTGACATAGATTATTAAATGTATAATAACTATTGATTAAATCACCAGATATGGGACCTGTCTAACGCCACGAAAACAAAATGGGACTAAAAACAACTACCTACATGAAACACACACTATCTATAATTATGTATATTTCTAATATCGAGCTTGATGTGCATGAAGAACAAAGATAGAGAGACATACACGGACTGTAGCGCGAACGAGATAGCAATAATTTTGCCTGTTACGTACCAATTCTTGGCGATCGGCCGTCGGCTATCGCCGTAAACCGAACATTACAACAGTCATAGATTAAATGTGCAGATGTAGTAACATTGCAAAATGGAATATACCTAATGTTTATGTAAATTATTATAAATATTATGTGATTCGTTTGATTCAATAAACAAAACCAATTACATCTATTATGTTAAGAAAACGTTTCATTATTTTTAAACCCACACTCTGTTGTCAGCGAAGTCTTAGTAATAGAGTCCCCTTTTACCCTATGGGTACGGAACCCTAAAAAAGGGGGCCCCCATACAAGAAACGTGTTTTCAGGCATTTTATGCCATAAAAACCAAATTAAATTAAAAAATAAATAATAACACAAAAAAATATTTATCAATCGGAATCCAACGTGTGCGAGTCCGATTAGCACTTGCCAGTTTATTTAATAGTATGCACTAAGCAGGCGCATCGATTAACGTAATGGGCCATATTATGATAAATATGTAAAATATGTACACAATGAACACCGATTTACGCGAAGCCGGAGTACGGATATATGTATAATATATAAAAAATCAGTTACCGAATGTACGTAGTGTTTTAGATTATAATATAGATATTAAACACTACATAATATGGTTAGTTAACTTCTATATATGCTAATCATCCGTACATTTTACTATAAAATTGTACTTATTATTATTACATTATTTATACAAATTTAAAAAAAAAAAAATCAGGTTACGTCATTGGCGTATCTGCACGACAAATGTGTTTTACTCTTAGGCCGCATGCTCCGATGCATGTCTCTTCGCAATCATCCGAATGTATATTTCTATTTCTTTCTACAAATGACGAAATCGGAAAACGAAAAATCGGGAGAATTTTAAAGATCATTTTTCCGACCCAAATATCGACCAATAGAATTGCACCATTCGACGTCACGTGGTACAACCTACATGGCATTATACTGAAAATTTTTTGAAAATTTTCTCTGTTGTGCCACGTGACGTCGAATGGTGCAATTCTATTGGTCGATATTTGAGTCGGAAAAATAATCCCCCGAATACCACACGAGCTTCAAAATTTATCTGGCATTTCCCTCAAGGTTCCCTGCAAACAAATGAAGTCGTCAAGTTTTTCAGGAAAAATCACTCGCGCTTCGCGCTCGTGATTTTTTAAAAAACTTGACTCCTTCATTTGTTTGCAACGAACCTATCGGGAAATATCCGATAATTTTGAAGCTCTTGTGGTATTATAAGTGACAATTATTAATTTTGATATACTTACGAGTGAAAACTAATGCCACAGAATAATGAATAGTACAAGTACAGAAATTGCACTCCCTGAGAGCAGAAAGGCGAGATTAAACCTAGTTACAACGTCGGTAACGTTCAAAATGCGCTTCACGCCTCGAGTGCGACCTTGAATTTGCGTCACAGTATCAACTAATAGTAACTATGAACCGCGTGTTGCGCACAGTGAAATGCACCGTAAGTCCGCACAGCGAGAGTCTGAATAACTCGGTCAACTCGCGGCCTCTCCTATATGGTTCAATGTTATAAGATAACTTATTGAAGCCTTTAATTGGTAGCAGAATACTTTAAGGTAGAACAATGTAATGAGTATATTTAAAGTGCTACATTCATGTTTAATGTCGAGGTAGGATAAAAGTACTACAGTTATACTTTAATTAAGATAGTTAAAACTAAAACAACCGACTTCCATGCCGCGCGAGTGAGTTTCGGTTGCAAGTTTGAGACGTTTATCGTCATATCTCTGGAGACCCTCATCAGATCTCGACGAAATTACAATGGTACCACCTCGGCAACAAACTCTACCGATTTAAAAAAAAATCATTTAATTCGGTTCACAATTGACGGAGTAATCGCGTAACATACACACAAAGACGAATTAAGAACCTCCTTCTGTTTGGAAAGTCGGTAGAAAATAATGTTCTACGTTCAATTGAAAATGAGTATGTAAAAACGTATAAGTATGTATAAACGTATGTTACGCAATGCTTTGTAGCCCTTCGTTTAGACATACTGAATAATATTTTTGTATGTTAATATAGTAAGTAAGGAATATAATAATGAGATAGGTACAAGTAAAGCGCGCGGCCGATCGAGAGCGCGCGTGACACTTAACTGACTGAACATGGACCCGAGAGGGTGCGCGGAAGTACTTGTAGTTTCATAGCTACAGCGCGGAGTGCGACAGGCCTGCTAATGCCATGGAACTTGTTTTTGGTTTTAGAGCTATTTGTGCACCTTTTAAATGCGCAGGAAGGCATTGTTGCTAATTATAAATTGAGATCTGGAACAAAACTGTGCACGTGCTAACTACAATTCGATGGTGACTAAGTTCGAATTATGTTCGCGAACCTAATTCATGCGGTCCACATCGATGAGTGGGTTCCCATATCTGGTTATTTTATCAATGATAATTACTAAAAAAACTAGCTCACTCATTTGTGGCTCACTGGCGTAATAGGCTGAATCAATTATATTGGTTCAAACCCGCCATGCATCAATGGAATTTTGTAACGAAATAAATATTAAATTTTAGCCCTACTGTGAAGGAAAATTATTTTGTGGAAACGAATTATTGTGTATTTGTCCTTGTTCTTACAATTAAGATTTTAATGAATAACTAAAATTTGGAATCTGGATTATTTTAAAAGATTTACACTATAAGTTAAAATTTTGAATTATTTCAGGAAATATATTGTTGGGATCTTCAGGACAACAATTGGCTTATAAAAGTTTCATCAATTGAATTGTGGGTTAAAATTGCAACCTATGGGTTATCCGCAGTCATGCCGATGATAGTCTATAAAGAGTCTAATGATGTGGAGTGGCAGAGACACGTGGCATCATTGACTCTGATGTTGATCTTGTTCAATATAATGCTGCTACTCTCAAGGACACCAATGTCGGGTTATTACATACAAATGTTCTGGAAAGTGTCTGTTAAAGTCATTAAGGTAAGCATTATGAGAGTAGCTTGTGCCAAAAAACACATGCAAACCAATAGTTCCACTGCACTTATTCAGTCAGCTCAGTTCCCGACTATAGACTTGCTAATTCAAGTTCAGGAGATATTCTATCTTTAAATTAAATAATACTGTCATTTATACAATCAGATATTATACAGTTGTGAATACATCGCTACAAGTCAATTAACATTAATAGTTTAATATTATCTTTGCAGATTCTTTCAACATTTTTGTGCTTAATCATCATGTTCTCATTTTGCTTCATGATTCAGTTTCACAATCAGGAGCCTTTTAAAGGTCCTTGGCCAGCGTTCGTTAAAACTCTAGTCATGATGACGTCGGAGTTTGAATACGACGATACCTTCAAAGACGTGGCTGGTAAAGAGACCGTACCTATTCCGACCCAAATACTTCGCGTAATGTTTGTAATATTTCTGGTGCTGGCTGCTATAGTACTCATGAATCTGATGATCGGAGTTGCTGTCAATGATGTCCATGAGCTGGTACAGGATGGCAAACTACGGAGACTTGAGAAACAAGTATATTTTTTGAAGAATATTGAGGGTCCCAGAAGAGGAAACACATTGTATAGTTCACTGGGACTTTCGCGGATGTTGCAATGTGAAAACGTGCCACAATTAATAAAAATAAAACCAATGAAAAACAATAAGCACTGCTTAAGTAGGCGTATCATGACATCGATAATGAAAAAAGCGCAGTTACAATATGATAATTTGGCAAATAATGCGGCTATCATTAAAAATGACACTAGGATGGAAGAAATTCATCAAGCTATTATAAAAAAAGAACAGAAAGTATTAGACATCGAATCGAAATACGATAGTACTAACGCTGTAAAGCAAGGTCGATCGAAAAATATCAAAATACAATCTAAATGGGACACTGTAATCAAAGCTGTTTTGAGAAAAAGACAGTTTTTCAGAACAGCTGATACGGAAGCTAAAATGGATGAAATTTATCAATCGATTGCAATAAAAGAAGAAAATATTAGTAAGATCGAGTCAAAATTAGAGAAAATACTTGAAGCGGTTTCATCGTATACCTCAAAACAAAGCATCAGACAAACAAAGAAAAAATGGTCCAGAACTAACAAATACATACGAAGGACACAACATCATAGACGTTTATAATTTTTTAAGCAGATGGTTGTTTTCGATAAAATGAGTCAGTGTATATGAAATAACATAGCTCAACGGATTAGCAAGCTGAAGTGGCAGCAGGCTGGTCATATCTGCCGCAGGACTGATAACCGTTGGGGTAGACTTGTCCTAGAGTAGAGACCGCGAATCGGAAAACGTAGCGAAGGACGTCCTGTGACCAGGTGGAGCGACGCAAAGCGGTGGGCAGTAAATGAAAAAGAAGACCCGAAGATCGGGCTCAGTGGCGCATCTCGGGAGAGGCCTACGTCCAGCAGTGAACTGACACAGGCTGTTGATGATGTATATGAAGTATGGGTGTATTTTTGTGATGAGATCATAAAGATAGGTCATCTTCATCTTCCGCTGTAGACTATTCATTATTCTGTGGCTGTAGCTACAATAAAAGATCTGAGGAGACTGCCCATTAATTTTGACAATATTTCGAGCCGCATTCACTTAATTTACAGTCGTACAGTACAGCAAGAACATGGAAATATTACAAAAAAATATGTTTGATGCCATTCAACCCGCTTTATAATGATAAAAAACTAGAAAATCAACTATGGAAACAAAGATGGAAAAATGAGCAATTTATGAGAAAACATTTTTCGACGCTGTTGAATCCTGTTTCTAATAAGGATCAAAAACTTGTACAGGATCACATGAGCTTAGAGTGCTAGAAATATCAGAAGTCAAATCAGCATCAAAAATAATTTTCTATAAATTGCTTATTTTTTTAACTCCAAAAAATGTATTGGAAAAGTTTGTTTTTTCTAACTCTCACCTCTCACAATTGATACGAAAGAGTGTTTTGATTCCTATAAGCGGATCAAATGACATCAAAAGAAGTTTTTGTGAGAATTGACCATTTTCTTGTTGACTCATTACTGATACACACCAGATATCAATGAATTGTATAGTGGAACCACAGTGGAACCTACCCTACCCATTAATAAAGAATTATTCGAGTCGATTCACAACAATAATTGGCGGAGTAATCGCGTAACAAACATACAAAAAAAAACATTATTTGAAGAAAACACAAACATATAACAAAAACAAACAGACGAAGAAATTCCTTGCCTGAGTCTGTGTTTTCCGATAACTACCACCTGGGGGTCTTCAAGTTGCGAGTAAATAGATTATCTTTTAGGCAAGTGTGCTACGTCTTGGACCACATTGTCACATAACTTCATAGTTGTCAATCGATTGCCTATTGTGCATAAAAAAAGGTCATCTTTCTGTTGGAAGTGATAATGGACCGTCTTCTCAGATAGTTTTACTGTAGCTATAGCGGAAGAAATACCCACCCACACGGTTTTTTCTCAAAATCCACCCTGTAGTGTCAGAAACTAGATTAAAGGCCACACCGCGGCGTTTTGCGATCTAAGTACTTTTTAATTGTTTTCTGATCGCCACCTAGTCCGCGCACGCAGGACGCTGCTCCCCGAGTAAATAGTATTCTGTGCTGAGGTGTGTCCGTACCTCACTACGAGACAGAGAATTTGTTTGAAGGATCCATGGAGGTTTTTTTAGTCGGTATTATTAAAAGGTCGATTTATACAACACATTTAACAAAATAATAAACAGTGGCTAATTATAAAATGTTATAATTATTTATTGATTATTCATTGTAATGACGTTGGTGGTTGTTTTTTAGTTTAGCACCAAAACTATAAATAAAAAAATATAAGTATTGTTAGAGAGAATGTTAAATTTATAGTTTAGGTCAAAACTAAAAAAAAAACTCCAAAACATAACACCTTAACTTTAGGTTTAATGAATTATGGTTAATAATTATATCCAGCAGACAGCGACCTAAATTCCATGTATTATTTGTAGTTTTTATTTTAATTACTAGTCATAGTTAATATTTTAGTTTAATTAGTTTATTAAATTGTTTTGAACATTAAAAAATATATATGGTTTATAAACATATTTTTTATACTGTCATTAGGTAGATAGATGGATAAAACTTTATTGTTACACCACAAATAAAACTTATATATTTATACACAATATAAATTTTTTAGTTGTATGAACATAATTATGTACCTACTTTTGTAAATATTAATTGAAGAATAAATATCAGGGTTATATAATTAATAATTAATACAATTCATTCTTGGCATTTATTGTTATTAATATGGACGCATTATTTTCTTTAAATTTTTTACATTTTAGGATATCTTAATTGTATATAAAATATTTTTAATTATATATATTATTATTTATTGTATATATATAATTGTATTCGTATACATTATAGACCGTGATGTATGAAAGCAAAGAACATACAATGTGTAAGGAGGAAAAATAAACCTTTGCCCTGCAGTGGGCCACACGAGGCCATAATTAAGACTGACAACTTTTCCCAGTCAACTGGATTAAGTTGTCGACCGATAGCGAAGTTCCGACGTGAGGGGCTCCTCCGCGTGTCCCTCTGATATTTAGCAGAAGGCACAGTGTGACGGGGCAGGGCGGGCTTGGTGGTGGGTCTGAGCATAATGCTCGGACTGAGTGGCGGGGCCGGTAACGGCCGCAAGAGGGTGCTCGCATGCTTTGGTCATGCGAGCCGGACGGTGGACGGTGTGCATCATCATCATCATCATCATTATCAGCCGGTGTCCGTCCGCTGCTGGACGTAGGCCTCTCCCAAGGTGCGCCACTGAACCCAATCTTCGGCTCTTCTTTTCCAGTCACTGCCCACCGCTTTGCGTATGTCGTCGCTCCAGCTGGTCACAGGACGTCCTACGCTACGTTTGCCGATTCGCGGTCTCCACTCAAGGACAAGTCTACCCCAACGGGTGCTGCGGCAGATATGACCAGCCCAATGTCACTTCAGTTTACAAATCCGTTGAGCTATGTCGATAACTTTAGTTTTCTGGCGAATTACTTCGTTCCGGATTCGATCCCGCAGAGATATACCGAGCATAGCTCTCTCCATAGCTCGCTGAGCGACTTTAAATTGGTGGACCAGTCGAACTGTGAGTGTCCACGTCTCGGCTCCGTATGTGAAAGTGAAAAGTGAAAAAAGTTTATTAATGACACTTAGGTATTATAAAAAGATACAAAATAATATATGTATATATGTATATGTATATGTCATCACAGGTAGGACGCACTGGTTAAAGACTTTTGTCTTTAGACACTGCGATAGGCGACGAGAAGACTCGACGGAGTTTTCCGAATGCTGCCCAGCCCAGCTGAATTCTCCTCTGGATTTCCTTCTCGAAGTTGTGTTTGCCTAGTTGGAGCGTTTGCCCTAGGTAAACATACAGCGTATATAGTCTCGAAGTTGTAACGCATATACAGTGTGGAAATTAAACTCAGGCCCTGGAGGGAAACTACTTTAAATCCTTAAGCTAGCTCATTTTACTTAAAGGAGACATTCCTTTATTTTTGAAAAGAAACAAATCTGCATTAAAAGATTTTTTAAAACTCGCTTGCTTCGCCCGGGACTCGAACCAACTAAAATTAAAAAAAATAAACACTCTTTATTTTAATATACTAATCGGTAGTATTAATATTCAGGATAAAGTTTCTCTAAAAAATGTTTGGTTACTGTTCACTTTTAACAAGTAAAAGACACGTAACAGTTCTGTTATCTCTCCAACACTCAAAGACTTCGTATGAAGTACACGCTTGCTAATTTATCGTTAAGTACCTTGTTGAAATCTTCGATAAGAAAATTGTTCAATGGTGGTAATACCTCTATGCACATTTCCTTCTTACATGATCCGAGGCGTTCAGTGGAGAAGTTAAAAAATGGAACGTTTGACTTTGTTTGCAATGCAAAAGACAACAAACGGGACGATTAGATGGCCTGCAAGAAGTCCAGACCTGACGCCCATGGACTTCTTTTTATGGGGTCATGTAAAAAATGTTGTTTATGAAACTTGCTATGAAACCGTTCAAGAGCTAAGGATTGCGATAGAAAATGTTATTAGGGGCATACACCACAACACTTTGCTGAAGGCTACAAGAAATGAATTTCAACGGCGACTAATGTTGTGTAGCCGGAACGACGGGGCTCATTTCGAACAATTTATCAGTTAAATAATTTAAGTGTTACAAAATTGATAGTAAAATAAAGTTGATGTTAGATTTAACGATTATTTTTATTTTTAAGACCTAATGTTTGTTAGAGAAACTTTATCCTGAATATTAATACTACCGATTAGTATATTAAAATAAAGAGTGTTTATTTTTTTTTTAATTTTAGTTGGTTCGAGTCCCGGGCGAAGCAAGCGAGTTTTAAAAAATCTTTTAATGCAGATTTGTTTCTTTTCAAAAATAAAGGAATGTCTCCTTTAAGTAAAATGAGCTAGCTTAAGGATTTAAAGTAGTTTCCCTCCAGGGCCTGAGTTTAATTTCCACACTGGTATATGCATATACGCGTTACAACTTCGAGTGGGATTCCATCTACGGCAATCGGTTCCGGAACAACGTGCTCGTTGTACATGACTTTGGTTTTATCCAAATTCATCCGGAGACCAATGAAGCGAGAAGAATCAGCTAGGCCATTCAACATCCTTTGTAGGTCCTGCAGCGTCTCTGCCATAATGACGATGTCATTTGCGAATCGTAAGTGAGAGATGTACTTGCCGTTGATGTTAATGCCAGAATCTTTCCAGTCCAGCGTCTTAAACATATCTCCGATGCGTTAGTGAACAGTTTCGGGGATATGACATCCCCCTGTCTTACTCCTCGACGCAGGTGGACATGTTTAGTTCGCTGGTTCTGTACTTGTACAGTCAACGTCGCGGCATTATACAGAATCTCATCACTTCGATATATCGCAGGTCGACTTGGCAACGCTGCAAGGACTCCAGAAAGGACCAGGTTTCGATTGAATCGAAGGCCTTCTCATAGTCCACAAATGCACATCAGGGGCCGATGGTACTCTTCGGTCTTCTGTACAATCTGCCGCACTGTGTGGATGTGGTCAATGGTGCCGTAACCGCTTCCAAACCCGGCCTGTTCCGGAGGTTGGAACTCATCGAGTCTCCACGCTAGACGGTTCGTGATGACCCTTGAAAACAGCTTGTAGACATGGCTTAGAAGCGAAATCAGGCGGTAGTTTTTCAAAAGGGTTTTGTCTCCTTTTTTTTTTAAAAAAAAACCACCACGCTTCTGTTCCATGCCTGTGGAGTTCTCCGAGTGAAAAGAATGGAATTAAAGAGCTGTTGAAGCTGTTGAACTGCTGGAGCTCCTCCGGCTTTAAGAAGCTCTGTTGTGATTCCGTCTTCTCCTGGGGCTTTTCCATTTTTGAGCTGTTTAAGGGCCATTACGATCTCGTCTCGGCTAATTTCGGGCAGATCTTTAGCGAAGTGGCGGGTTAAGGTGGCTCTAGTAAGGACGAACTAGTGGACGGTGTGCGAGTAGGGGTATCTGCCATTCGTACACCAGAGGGACGGAGGATGTGGGGCGTTGCTGAGGAGAGCGCGTGCTGCATTCCTCTGTTATTGAGGGGTGCATTTGTGTACCTGGGTCGTGGGTCCAATGGGCCAAGTGGTGGGGCCGGTGACGGTCTAGGGTGGAGTCTCGCATGCCACTGGCGAGAGGGTGCGAGTAGGGGTATTTGTTGTTCGCACACCAGTCATCAAGGGGACAGAGGGTGTGGTAAGTTTAACGAGAAGACGAGCCACACTCCTCTGTCATTGTGGGGTAACTGTTGGAGAGTCGGGGGACTTTTCAACGGCTTTCACTACCCCACATGAAGGTTGAGGGGTGACCTTGGTGAGCAAGGTTATCCTTTCACAGCGGCAGAGGCCCATTTGGGTCTGCCACCGGGGCAATGTGGTGAATGCTAGAGCGATCCTATTTTGCCCCACTACGGTGGATGACGGCTCACCCCAGGTTTTTAGTGCGGTGTCCTGCCTTTAAGGCAGCGAGTCCCACATAATCATCTCGCTCCCCCAGGCGAGTGGTATCCATAAAGGATTTTCCTGTAATTAAGATAGTTTAAAAACTAAAACAACCAACTTCCATGCCCCGCGAGTAAGTTTCAGTAACAAGTTTGAGACGTTTATCGTCATATCTCTGGAGATACTTATCAGATCTCGTTGAAATTACAATGGGACCACATCTGAAATGTATTCAGATTAAAAAAAGAGTCATTCGAATCGGCGCAACGGCGTAGTAATCGCGTAACATACACACAAAAAAAAAACACACGAATTGAGAACCTCCTGCTTTTTTATAGTCGGTTGAAAATGATTTGACTATTGTTGTGAAACCAGTAGTACCCTATGTGCCAATAAATAATCCAGGTTGTTCTGACTATCTGTGTGGCAAATTTCATTCAAATATGTTGACTAGTTATTGCGTGAAAGAACAACAAACACTCATTTATCTATCCTCACAAACTTATTTTTACTTTAAGTTGTTTTACTTTTACTTTAACTACTTGTACTATTCATTATTCTGTGCTTTAACTTCCTTTAAGTTATTTTAAGTACGGCAGTACGGCAACCTTCGAGCGAGAGTCCGACTCGCATTTAGCTGGTTTATTTAAGAATTTGCAAGGAATACGATTTGTTTTTTCTGTAACAACATTTCTATTATAATAAAATCTATAATAAAAATATAATAAATATAATATAATAAAAACATAAATAAAATCTTCAGTGCAGTGTTTTAGTTATTTCAATAAAACCCAACTATTTCATATCTCAGTTCTCAATGCGAAAACAGCGTACATCGTGTATTTTCAAGAATCTGGAATACTCTTTTATTATTTGTTTCATATGAATTCTTCTTACCAAAGACTTGTTTGACAACTATTTCAGTTCGAGCACTGAACTGGAGTAGGTAGACGTAGTATTTATATTCTCTTTGGTAGGTAGGGTAAAATAATGTCAGTGAATGCCACTAATATTTTCTGTCAATACTGTCAATTTAGATAATTGTTTTGGATCAGTTTGGTTAGGAAAACGTGAAAATATACAAAAAAACTTTGAAGATGTAACGATTCTATCCCAAAGCGGATAGAATTTCTTCATATCACCATCCCACTTACCTATAAAAGTAACAAAATGGGCAAAACTCCGTACACATACACTGATTCCGAAGACACCGAAGATGGCTCTAGTTCTGTAGAAAATTTGAAAAAGAAGAAAAAGATGTCGTAAGTCCAGTCAGTCCACTTAAGAGGAAACGCGGGCGCATTTTTCCGTACAAATGTATCCTCCTGCTTCCTCCCTGGAAAATGCTTTTATAGCAACACTTTTTTCTACAAAAAATCAAGTTCTGTTTTAGCTACGCCCCTGTCATTTGCTTTTCTTGACCAACCAATTGCAAAAAGAAATATGACCCTTCAAAAACCTGAAAAATGACCTATTTTACTACCCTGACCTAAACTGCTACCAGACAAATTTTAAAAGGTTTTTAGACAAAAAAAAATATAGAAGCACGGATGCACTTATATGCAAAAATGTTGTGCAAGAAATAATTTGATCGGATTAGTTTTCCAGGAGAAAACAGGAAAATACAAAACCTCATTTAAGTCAACATTTTGTAGGTGAAATGGGTCTGAGTTGCTGTTGTCCCTATCGCACTGTTGTTGGTTGTTCGGGCACAGCGCGACGCCAATAGTTTCGTTAAAATACCTTTCTTTTTAATATGCTTTTATTAGCTTCAGACGTATGTATGTTTGTATGTTAGTATGTAACGGAATCTTTGAACATGATTTTAACCCCCTTCAAAACGTCGGATTAACTCGAAATTTGGCATACTTATTAAGGACCGATGACAAGAAATAAATTAAAAAAAAAAAAAAAAAATTCGACAAAAAAATGAAAAATAAATAATAGTTAAAAAAAAACTAAAAAAATACGCTTTTATAGAAAATCCAACTAAAAAATAGAAAATAAATTTTAATAAATTTGAATTAAAAATAGTGTAAGAAAAAATGATTTTATTGTAAAAAAAGCGTGGGGTGCTTTATAGGATATTATCAAAATAACCCTTCTAGTCATATCTGTTCATAAAATATTTGGAACTATTGATACCATGCACCCCACGCTTTTTTTTTACAATAAAATCATTTTCTTACACTATTTTTATTCAAATTTATTAAAATGTATTTTCTATTTTTTAGTTGGATTTTCTATACTATATAGCGTATTTTTTTAGTTTTTTTAAACTATTATTTATTAATTCTTCGCACGCTCGTTTGCTCCTTATAAGCTAGCGTTTGACCAATATCTCGAACTACCCTCCATCAAGAACTGCCGCAATCACCTTACGGTGTTCCGGCAGCACTCGGCAGAGAGTCCAAGTAGGTATTCTAGGCCAAAGGTGTTTACCATCTTCCACCACGTCATTGGATACCACCAGGTGAGATAGTAGCCAAATGCTACCCTGTTCTATAATAAAAATAACTGGCCAAGTGCAAGTCAGACTCGCACTCGTAGGGTTCCGTAACACAGTTAAGTATTCCATAACTATGATTTTTCGCAACTACAAAATTAACTTTGTTTTTTCATAGTGTTTGTATGAAAAACAAAGTTATCTTTGCGGTCGCCATATCTCTAAAACTGCTGACTGTATCTCGTTCAAACCAATTTTCGTTGTTAGTTTTTATTGAGATCTACAGCATATATTTTTTTTAGATTTTTCACTCTCATGCTTTAAATGTTAGAGGGGGGAGGGGGGGAGGGACACACATTTTACCACTTTAGACGCGCCTCTTCTTCTTTCAAATGATTGACTTTGAGAAAAAATGATTTTTGAAACCGCAATGTCATTTTTGAAGACCTATCCATAGACACCCTATAGGTATAGGTTTGAAGAAATTTTTTTTTTGTTTCAATTCCATGTATTCCCTTAAACTTTTATATTTTTTATTTTTGTATAAAAATCGGAAAGCGGTTCACAGAATACATCTACCTACCAAGTTTCAATTCTGTAGTACTAACAGTTTCGGAATAAAATGGCTGTGACATACGGACGGACAGACAGACAGACAGACAGACAGACAGACAGACAGACAGACAGACAGTGAGACAGACAGACAGACATGACGAATCTCTATAGATTCGTCATGTCTGTCTGTTCATGGGTTCCGTTTTTGCCATTCGGCTACGGAACCCTAAAAAATAGATTCAAGAGGAAGGTTTTTTTTATTTTTTATTTATTTATTTATTTACGAAACATAAGAGTACCTAGGTTGGGTACAGTTCTGTATTGAAAATAAACTTATAAGTAAGAATCTTAATAGTCTAGGAAAGTGATCCCTGGATCCCACACTAGGATAACCTGTGTTGTGGAAGCCAGTTTCTTCCTGAGGCACTTACAAAATCATTGCACATACATTAACATATTATTAAATTAAAAAATAAAACAGTTGCACGAATATGAATTAGACTAATTAGGAGTTACAACTACAGTTAATGTGATGAAACCTCAAAAGTCAATTAAATATCAATTAAATATCCCAAGTTTTAATTAGAAAAATACTTAATATATAGATATGTTTGTTAAATTTGTGTGTTCTGATGTGTATGTGTTTGTTGTGTGAGGGTGGGCATTCGATTTGGTGTAGAGGTGAGTAAAGGAGAATGTATGTGAGAATATATGTACAGAAGGAATATTCCTGGTAGTAGAAAACCTTGCTTTGCTATGACAATATGTGGAGTCATAAGGATTCTACAGGACGTGATATGAAGGGACCTGGTTCGCCACGAGTTGAAAGTGATCGCAGACGCTATGATGATGCTAAGTGCACCTATGATGTTGAGAGATGAAGATGAGATATAAGCAAGTATGGTGCTGGTGAAACATTTTTGGGTGCGCGAATTATGTCTGCGAATGCGTACAACCGTCAACCAATGGGGAACTAGGCCCCCTACTGTCAAGTAATGGGATTAAAAATGTTTTCAGTCGCTTCGTAATCAAGCAAAGACAACCAGAGAACAATTTTGCGCTTACAAGCATAGCGTGTCATATTGACTATCTCAAGAGCTCTATCCACACGTTGATATAGTCTAGGTCCCTTATAAAATAAATAAATAAATCTTTATTTCAGGTAACTTATGTAAACATGAAATGCTATACAAGACCCATATTATTCATAAATACCTTACAGACTAGCATATATATATATATAATATACCTATTTACTAATAATAGAAACTTAAGACACGTTAATTTTACGACGTGTGACGTTTATTTATGGTGTCCGGTATCCGACCTCGAAAGCGTCGAAACTTGACACCCCTCGGCCAGAATTCCTCCTCCATATATGTTCCAAGGGACTTAGACGGAACCCGCACCACAAATGAATTGAAGTTGACATTGTGATGCGACTCCAACTTCACCACCCTCAGGGACATATTCGTCTTCAGCTTGATATATTCCGAAACCTCCTCCGCCGTGATGGTATAATGTACGCGGGATATGTACAGTATCTCCGGTCGCAGTAAATGGGACGGACCTGTCGGTGCGGTACCGCACTTGTTTCGGTTAGACGGCTTCTTTTTCTTTTTCTCCACCTTTTTGAAGCCGCCATCGTCTTGATCTGCCTCCTTCCTTGCGGAAGGAACGGAAGAGGCAGCATTCAGTTTCCTTCCATGAGATGCAGCGACAGCGTAGGAACATTGAGGGGTAGATGTACCTACGGTGGACGGTCTCCGCGCTGGAGCGGGGGTGCGGGCGGCGGGACGCGGGGCATCGGACGGCACGGCAGCAGGCGGTGATACTTTAAATGAGGTCGACTCTAAACTGCCGATGGATGCATTTTGTGTACCGCGACGTGTGTTCACAGTATCAGTCCGCGGTGACCTACTTACTGACATAGCGTTGCGTAACGATACTACCTCAGCACGTAGTTCACTAATAGTGGTCTCCGATGTTGCTAACTTAGCCACCACTTCGGCCAGACTCGTTTTCAGGAATGCTATATCCTTCAAGAGCCTGGTGCAGTCGATGTGCTCGTACGAGACAGGAGGAATGCGGTCCAGCTGCTTCGCCACAAACGTAGGTACGTCGTCCGGGTCGGTCTCCTTCAGCAAGGTGATGATGTCCTGCACGCTCTTCTCGCCTCCGTCTCTCCGGTGGGATGGCATCGCGTCCAGCTTGCCGACACTCTGGAAAAGTAGGGTCTTGCTCTTGCAGACTTCCTCCTCCTTGAAGCTCGACTTGCAGATGTGAATGATGGTTGGTTCATCAAACGAGTCGATGGCGTATTGTATGAACGCCAAAAGTTCATTTGCTATAAGTTGCTGAGAACCCATAGCGCAACGCGGGCAGCGGCTTTCGCCGTGCGACTCGCGAATAATAAATTCTCAACTGTGCAGTGTGACACGACCGTTTCCAATCGCGCACCGCACTGCACTGCGATGCCTTATGATAGTATGAGCGTTTTTAACTAAATGATAAACTTAAAACTTATGATTGAACATGTCGTTACGACACGCCACTGAGCCCGATCTTCGGCTCATTGGGAGGGATATGCCCTAATCGCCACGCTGGGCAAGCGGGTTGGCGATCGCAAGACGTAGTTCCTCGCACCGGTGACCCTGCTGCCCGTCACCGGCCTGTAGTATTTAGCTACGCCATAATTTGAAATGGTTATATCGCCATTTGTCGGTTGTCAGAGCCTCGTTTCTTGGTCAGCAGGATGCACCACGGGCAGGTGAGATTGACTGGGAGCACTGAGGTAGTATTTGTGCTCCCTTACATCCCAGTGAGTATAATAGTCGGTAGTTTATAATTGTGAATAATATGGTTTCATTATATTCTTTCCAACAGCATCCTAAAGTACTCTGCCGGCAGTTTGAAGAAGAAGAAGTGCAAGGTCCACAGCATCTCCGATCCTGATGAGTCAGAGTTCCAACCTCGTGGCAGTCAGCGGTTCCGCAAGATTCGTGGCATATTGAAACATGATAAGGAGCGAGAATGTAAGAATGTCTTTGATACCTAGGTAGGTAGGTAGGTATAAACACCTTGTTTTTTTTAAAAGTAGGTATAATTTATAGGCTAGCATTAGATAAGGCCCCTTTGCAGTAATTCATAATAGTTAAACTAACTAAATAACAAAACAAACTTATTGATATTTTTTTAATATTAAATAGACTAGCGTTTGGTCACTATCTCACCTGTTGGCATGTGATGATGCAGTCGAGGATGGTATAATGTATATATTAAATACACTTAACATACACAAACGTAGCACACATACACACACACACACACACATGCTCTTACCGTGCACACGGGTGCTAGGTACCTAGGTATTTTGAACCCTGATGCAAAAAGGGGGGTTTCGATTTTTGTGTGTATATGTGTCTCTATGTGTCAGTCTATGGCATCGTAGCTCCTAAATGGATGAACCGTTTGTATTGAGTTTTATTTGTTTGAAGTCGTTGTTGAGTTCTTGAGTTGAAAAGAACACTCCCGGCGAGCGTTTTTAGTATGATTCACGAAAATCTATTCAACCTTTCAAAGATGATCAAATCTTTTATAGCTCATGAGGGTATATATGGCAATTTTCGCAGGTCTTATCGATTTGATACGTAATATCCTGTTACTTAAAGGATATTAGAGATGTCGTGTTGTAGTGAAGATTGGGAATATCGGGATAAAAAGTACCCTATGTATGTGTTATTTCAGTCTAGGCTATCTACATACTAAATTCCAGCTCAATCAGTTGAGTAATTTTAGCGTGAAGTAGTAACAAACATATTTACACACTCAAAAAACATTCGCTTTTTTGATATTATTTATTTATTTATTTCAAAAGGTCTACCAACGATTGTTACAACAATACTTATATAAGACAACATATTACACCTATTTCATAGCTAATTGCACAATAAATTAAAGGTACTCGTAAACTACACATTTCCAAAATTGAACTTAAACTTACTTACTTACTTACTACTTACTTACTTACTAAGATTATAGATAGATCGGTTGGGTGTTTTTAAATGTAACTGTTGTACATTTTCTTTTTAGTTTCAACAGCATCAGATGACGATGACGACATGGATTCCACAAGACACTATCCTAACGAGAAGTTTCTGGTGGGAGTTCCTCGGCGGTCGACACAAGGCAAGGGTGGCATTGGAGGGCTGGCCATTCTCGTCAGAAAAAGTGGAGTAAGTTACTATTATAGAAAGTTAATTTAAAAAAACGGAAATTTACAAAATTTTAAATATACAAAAACGGTAAAAATTACAAAAACGGCTCAAAGTGTACTCCGCCTTGCTTAATACACAACCTCGCTTGTCGGGATACGGCTTGTGTGGCATTTCGCACCATAGTCGGTGTTATTGATGCGAAAACCGATCCAACACGCTGTTCCATCTCGGCAACCGTTGGGCAACCGGAGAAATACATTCTGTCCTTTACATAACCCCACAAAAAGAAGTCCAAGGGTGTGAGGTCCTGAGAACGAGCAGGCCATAGCACCGGTCTCCTAATAATAATCCTTGTATTGAGGTAGCAAATATTTATGAATGAAAAAAAGAAAAACTATTAAAGTAGACAATTATTAGGTAAAATAGGTACGTAGGCCTTTCTGTTTAATAATCTGGTTTCCTGACATGACAGCTTACTAGGGTTGACAAAATTTTTGGCTTTGTTAATTAATTATATTTTTTACGGGGTATTTTGTAACACGTTGTATATATATTGTATCCCCTTAACAAATGAAATCCTTACAGATTGTACATACTATGATCCTACCTTTCATACAAAGCCTTGCCGTCAATCAATGCAATCATCAATGAAACTGAAACATGCATTGGGGGTGCACGTAATAGTATGGTTGGCAACCCTACATTAATCTGGGGAATGGGGTTAAAAACTGAAAGCTCTAAGTAGGTGGCGCTACTGTAGAGTGTTCTTAAAAACCGCCATATTGCAAATTGTGTATGGATTTTTCACAAACTTATTTCCGTAAAAAGATATAATTATGTATTCGACCTGGACTTTCACCCAAGTATAAGAAGAAATAAGGCAAAGTGTAACTAAGGCAAAGTGTATTTTTAATCCATTTTTGTAGTTAAAAAAATATTTAAAAAGTAATTTATAACATTACTTTTAATTTCATTCGGGAACACATTAATAACAGTGCTTTTGTAATTCATAGCTGCACATAGCATTATAATAAGTAAGTATTCCAATGCGAATTTATTTGTTTACAAAATTACTATTGAAAATGACAGATAGCTGTCAGATTTAAGGAACACTCAACAGTAGCGCCATCTGCAGTGAGCAAAAGGCAGTTTTTAACCCCATTAAACATCTTTTTAAGTGTGACGTTTGACGTTTAGATAAAAGTTGAATGCCTCATTTTTTTTTATTTTGTTATTCAAAGCTATATGCTATGCTGTTTTATATTTAAAATAATTATTATTGTTATGATCTACTTAATGTTATTTGACATGTGTAAGCGCAGATTTTTTATCTGCCCATATACTGAATAAATGCTTTGACTTATTTATGACTTTGATGCCAGATTCAGAAGATTGAGCGGTATACTTAATTTTTACTGTCTACCGCTTCCTCGAAGCATTGATGCCATTGACAACATCATCATGTGAGATCAAAGTCAAATATCTGTCAGTATTCAAAAATAATTTAAGATTGTTTAAACAACTAAAAGAACCTACTCCAAATGCCGCGCTAGTAATTGTCAGTACCATGTTTGTTCCATATCTCTGGAGATTGTAAACATATCTCAATGAAGTTTAAATGGGACTACGTGGATAGCATACCCTTTCAAACAACAAAGAATTTTTCAAATCGGTCCCGGTTACTTTGGTTAATCGGGAAACATACATGCAAAACAAAAGATTCCGACAAATTGAGAAACTCCTTCGTTTTTTGAAGTCGAATAAAAATATTATAAACTTGGACTTCAATATTACTATAGAGAGTAGAGTTAGTAGAATACGCTATTACTTTTCCGATATCATAAATACCTCCCTCTAAACTCGTAGGGCAGCCTCGAATCTCAGGGCTTTATCTAAGTTATACTAACAACCCAGCTAGTTCATAGATTCAGTTTAAACCAGTGGCCAGTGAAGTCTTGCTCAGTCTCAAGGGGACCATTTTTGGGTTAAAGTTAGATATGTGAATTATTTGAAACTAGCTGATACCCACGACTTTGTTTGCGCACCTACACCAAGAATTTAGTAGCCTATGTTCATCCTAATGCTATAAAGTATATCTCCTTGTTAAATTTCAGTGAAATCGTTCGTTTAAGCATGATTAGGTAACAAACAGACAGAGTGATAGATTTACAAACGTCCCGCCAAAAAATCCCGCCAATTTTGTTTTTTTTTTTGCTTATCTTTGCTCCGCACGATTAGTGTATTCAGCCAGAATAAAGTAAAATAATTATTCAAGTGTTTGTATATTCAAGGCATAATGTTGAGTCATAATCACATTTCTGATCAAGTTGAAATTACAGTCTAGTCCAAGTCATATACTTATTAAAGATGTGAACTTTACTGAAGATTTTCAGTGCAAATTTGGTGAGAACCTAAATAGCATGTTTTTCAAGATTGTGCTGTTACCCTACACACATATTCACCGGCTCTAAATGGTTAATAATCCACATTTATTACACATTAATAATAACATATGATAAATATAAATAGGTACTATAAGTAGGTACTACTATTTATTTTCTCGCAGTCAATGGTAAAAAGAAGATTAAACGACTCGTGAATAAAAAATTTAATCTCGGTCCTTGTATCCCTCGCTCCGCTCAGGATTCTAATCTAGAATCCCTCGCTACGCTCGGGATTCTACTCTAAAATCCTTCGCTGCTCTCGGGATCCAACTTAGTCTCTCGAATTAAATTGCCTTTTTATTCACTTGTTGTATAATCTACTATTTTACCATTGCCACTCAAAAAAGAGCACTTTATTCATCGACAGCAGTGAATAAAACGCTCTTTTACTCATTCGGTGAATAAAAACATTTTGAATTTGGAACAATCACGAAATACGAATTATGTACAAAAATAAAAACTTGCTGAAAGTTCCTGCTAGCTGGCTAAATGGAGGAATACCATAGAAGCTATATAATTAAATAAAAATAAAAATCCCGCCAATTTTGGTTATTTTTTTTTTGTTTTGTTATTGCTCCACACGATTAGTGTATTCAGCCAGAGTAAAGTACAAAAATTATTCAAGTTTTTTTAATTCAAGTCATAAAGTTGAGTCAAAGTACATTTCTGATCAAGTTGAAATTACAGTCTAGTCCTTAGTAAAGATGTGTGAACTTTACTGAAGATTTTCAGTGCAATTTTGGTGAGAACGCGAATAGCATGTTTTTCAAGATTGTGCTGTTTCCCTACACTTACATTCACCGGTACTAAATGGTTAATAATCCAGATTTATTTCACATTAATAATTACATTTGATAAATATAAATAGAAACCATAAGTAGGTACAATTTTTTTTAAATATCTAATAACCTATCGTTTGACCACTATCTCACCTGTTGGTAAGTGATGATGCGGTCGAAAATGGTAAAGCACGCTAGGCCAAGAATAGGAACTGGCTCTCAAGGATAGCTGCCGGAACACAATAGATGTTTTGGCGACAGATTTTCTAACTTGAGGGTGGTAGCTGGCCAAGCGGAGACTAGATAGTGTCCTACCACCTTGCGGGGGTTATTGGTTTCTTAACGATGATTTTCTTTTACCGGAGGGCCCCTGTGTTTTCACTGGTTTTGAGCACATACATTTTTCGATAGAAAAATCCAGTGGTGCACGGCGGGGTTTGCACTCGGTACCTCTGGTATCAAAGCCCTCAAATGTAATATTATTTATTACTATTACTATTATTATATATACTATTTATTTTCTCGCAGTCAATGGTAAAAAGAAGATTACACGACTCGTGAATAAAAAATTTAATCTCGGTCATTGTATCCCTCGCTCCGCTCAGGATTCTAATCTAGGATCCGTCGCTACTCTCGGGATCCAACTTAGTACCTCGAATTAAATTGCCTTTTTATTCACTTGTTGTATAATCTACTATTGTATTTAAAATTAGTTTTTCACACAGCATTTCATTTGTAATTTGAAAAAAAAAAAAATTAAATTGATATTAGGAGGGACCGCGGATATTCATAATTTTAAATTGATATTTATTTCAACTAAAACTACTACTAACTCATGAATGCACCCTATCAGTGTTAATATAAGTACTAAAATATCAACAACAAACAAAAATATATTACCTGATATTTATATAATATACATTTGACATTTGATGATAAAAATTTACTTGAATTATAAAATAGACATTGAAATTGCGAAATTTGAATGGAATGTGATTGAATATTTTTGTGCTACCATACATGAATTGAAATGTGTTTTAAATTGTGTTTATAAGTGTACAGAACCTGAAATAAATTAATTTGATATGTGCCTAATACATGTTTAAGTTCTTTTTTCTATCAAACCCTTGATTCTTAATCATCCGAAAGCAAATTCGGATTCGGACTCTGCCTCTTCTTCGACTTATATCTTTGCAATTTACAATGCTCTTATTCATAACTTTTGATATTTTAATTCTTAAAAATATGTGATTGTAATCGGAAAGGTTGCCGCGACTAAATAGCTCACGGAATAATAAATATTCGCAATTCAAAATGACGCTTCCAAATCCGAATAGATTTTCGAATGATTGAAAATCAGGGGTTAGGTGAGATAGTAAAGTGTTCATCGGTTCAGAATTAAAAAAAATCTATTTAAAAATAATTCCTTACAGGGCTTACCAGCGCTTCAAAGCCTGCAATCCCAAGGGTCTTCGAGTAGCACAAAACGACGAAGATCTTTGAAAGGACTTGGTAAAAAACGATCCTATTAATATTGGATAACTGGCCAGGCTGATACTTTCAACATCAATGCGGCTGCCAACTAATAAACAAGATAATCCTATCTACACGCTGCTATTGTCGGAATAAAGCTAGTACTACACTGTGATAACTGTGACCTAATTAGTCTATCGTGTCCTTAGCGTCTTAGCCTAGCAACGGTGCTAAACGCCGTGCTTTAGACTTACTTAGGTCACGAGTATCGTATACTATTTTATAGATCGTGTGACATAAACCCGCCATCATTATTTACTTTATTGATTTTTTTAAGACATATTACGGAACTCTATTTTTTATATTATTGCACATCACGAACTTTTACCGAGGATAGCGAGAGGTTTTAGAATATAACTTATTCATTTACATCATTATCATCATCAGCAGCCTGTGTTAGTCTACTGCTGGACATAGGCCTCTCCTTACTCATTTTACCTACACAAATTTTACATTTAAAAGTGGAAGAAGCAAAAGAGGTATGTCAGGGCCGTAGCATGTGGAAAGATTTAGTCTCTGCCTACCCCAACGGGAAATAGGCGTTAATTTATGTATGCATGTATGTAAATTTTAGATTTATCAGGTAACAAAATCATTGTTACGTTTTTGGCCATTTCTCTTATTGTTTCTGAACTACTTTTCTCCATTCTTCTATTTTTTTTCATAGGTTTAATATGAATAATTTTACTATCATCTTCAGTTAATTATTTTTTTGACTAGTCCATGTTAAAATCACAGGGTTAACACTGAAAAGGTATGGTAATTTGCAAACAACAAACTGGCTTAAAATATTATGAAATGAAAAACCTATAGATAGATAGATAGATCTATCTATCTATCTATCTGTCTATCTATCTATCAATCTATCCATCTATCTATCTCTCTTTTGATATAAATTGTATGCATTTCAGTGTCAAATAACATCTAAAAGTACCTTCTCTTGTTTATTAAGCATATGTGATATAAGTAGACTCATTTTCGTATCACAGTAATCGCAGTGTAATAGTAGACTTCTTAGGTCACTGAAAAGCGTGGCTTATGTGCGGGTTTAGGTCACACTGTGCTATTAACAAAATTATGTGTATGTTAGCGGTCTAACCCGATTTAAGAACAAACTGTTTGTCTTAGGCCAATCTGGTTTGTCCTAAGCGTGTCAGGATATACAAGTTTAGCCCAGTCCCCTGATTCTCAATCATTCGAAAACCTATACGGATTACGAAGCTTCATTTTTTTTAATTTTTTTTATTTTTATTTTGAAGTTATACTTCTTTTGGCGCGATAGAGAAAAATGATAAGAGTGAATTTTTACGATGCGCGCGCACACCGACACCTAAATTTAACACCGTGAAGTTAGTTCTAGGTGGTACGATGCGCGCGCACACCGACACCTAAATTCTACACCGTGAAGTTAGTTCTAGGTGGCATGACTATGTTCAAGTTGTATAGGTCATATTTAACGTCATATTTTTACGTTAATAAAACCTTTTTTATTTAAATAAAATCTTTTTGATTAATTTTAATTATTATCGTTAATCACTACTGCATTTTAGTTATTTTTTTCCATACGCCACAGAAGTATAACTTCTAACGCGTGTACATAAGTACACACACTCGTTTTTTTATGTTAAATAATTCATGAGCTTTTTTTTTGCGGAAATCTTTCCAATTGGAAACACAGATTTAAAATAAATTAAATATCAAAAGTAACCGATCGAAGCATTGTGAATTGCAAAGATCCAAGTCAAAGTAAAGGCAGTTTCCAAATCCGAATTTGCTTTCAAATTACTGAGAATAACCCAGCAGGACGATCTAGTTCTCAGCGTGAACTCATTTAAAACTATGTGTTCCAATCGCGAAAGTTTAAAGTTTACAAAAATAAATTAATCAAAAATATCAATGAAAGACACGTCCGTTATAATCGAACAAAATGATTCTTTATCATCTTCACAATAATAATGTTTCTTGTAATCTTGAACTTACGTGAATTAAACATTGAAATTATTTTATGAATAAGTAAATAAAAAGGCAATGTACACTTTGGATGGACATCCAGGATAGCCTTAAATGGACATAGCCTTTTGTCAGGTCATGTTGTTATTTTAATCCTTATCGACTCAATTCTTTGATTGTAAATAAACAAATTTACAGAGATTCTTACGCTTTTGATTTTAACGAAGATAATTTCTCAAAATATTTAGGAGTTAAGCTAGTTTTTTAGGGTTCTAAACCCAAAGGGTACCAATGGAACCCTATTACTGAGACTCCGCTGTCCGTCTGTCTGTCTGTCTGTCTGTCTGTCACCAGGCTGTATCTCATGAACCGTGATAGTTAGACGGTTGAAATTTTCACAGATGATGTATTTCTGTCGCCGCTATAACAACAAATACTAAGAACAGAACAAAGTTAAAAATTAAAGAAAAGTTTAAAAAAAAGTTTTTTACGATAGCGCCGCGCCATCTAGATGATCATTAAAGATGGCGCTATCGTCTTCACCTTAATCTGAATCTCGGCGGCTCCAATGATTAAATAAAATTTAGTATACAGGGGATTTCGGGGGCGATAAATCGATCTAGCTAGGAATCATTTTCAGAAAATGTTTTTTTATTCGTGTTTTCGATAATCAACTTAAAATATTACTCTTCCCGACATCTATTGACGAGTAGAAGTAGCTTTAGTGTTACTGTGTGGGTAAAGCAGTTCTGTGGGTAAAGCAGGCTCTCAATTAAAAAAAATAGTGTTATTATTCGTCAGTAGATGTCGGGAAGAGTCATATTTGTCTGGCAAAAAATACCGAGCAAAGCTCGGTCAACCAGATATTTAATAATATTAATTACTACTATTACTACTATATAATACTATTCTACCTTTGTTTTAACGTTTACTTAGTTGGTGCTCGGTTCGGAACCCTCCGTGTGCGGGACAAAAGTCTGACTCGCACTGCTTGCTTATAAGATCCCTATTCTCTAGCAAACTGAAGACTCCCGGATGGTAGTATCGGGAAACACAAACTCAGGCAGGGAATTCCATTCCTTCTCAGTGCTTTCGTAGTCACATTCTTAAAGAGCTGTGAACCAAAATGGCCACCCAGTGGTGTACCAATACAGTGATAAAAGTTCATTTAATTATTCAGCCAGTGCACCATTGGGCTCTCAAGACAATGGCATTCTCACGTAAGTATACTACCTACTGTTTTGATAGACACCACGGAGTGGCCGGTTGCGCCCACATGGTGATATGCCCTTACCACGGTAATATTACCGTATTACCTTGCGCCTAGGTCTAATAAAATGATAATGATTTAAGATAGTTTAAAAAACGAAAAATACCGACTTCAATTAGCGTTTTAATTTTCAGTACCAAGTTTGAGGTGTATATCTCTGGGTATACTTATCTGATCTACATAAAAGTACAATGGGATCAAACGGGAAGCATACTCTCTCAAACGAAGAAATAATTTTCGGTTTTTTGTGTTTTAAATCGGTTAATAAATGACTGAGTTCTGAGATAACAAACATAAAAAAATATATACATACAGTCGAATTCAGAACCTCCTTTATTTGAAGTCTGGTATAAACAAATAATTAACATAAAAAAAAATATAATTAGCGCAATTTTTGGTGACTTAAAAATGTTTTTATGACGGAAACATTGCGTCCGTCTCTCAAAAGGTCCATCCGTCTGTCATCTTCTGAACCGTAATAAATAAATAAATGAATATAAAATAAAATTAAAATGATTTATTTCGAATATTATAAGTACATACATTTCATGTGGCCCCATCAAACTAGATACCACAAAAGCTCCTGTATCTTGATGGTTGGTCTCTTCCAATTTAGTTATCTTATTACATAGTATTAAAATTGAATTAAAAAATAATGTAAATGACAGCATAACAATTAAATCATACATAATTAAGATAGTTTAAAAACTAAAACAACCGACTTCCATGCCCCGCGAATCTATTTCAGTAGCAAGTTTGAGACGTTCATCGTCATATATCAGGAGATACTTATCATACCTCGATAAAATTACAATGGGACCACCTCGGAAACGTACCCTACTGATTAAAAAAAAACAATCGAATCAGCAGTGGTATCACGAAAACCATTGAATGAACGAAATGAACGAAATGACAGGGACGCAGCTATGTAGGCTGTATAGCTCCGTCCCCGTCATTTAGTTCATTTCGTTCATTCAATGGTTTTCGTGATACGGGGGTAGCTTACAATTGACGGAGTAATCACATAACATACACACAAAAAAAAGAAAAAAAAAACATACAGTCGAATTGAGATCCTCCTTTTTTTTGGATGTCGGTGGATCATATAAAATTACAAACTGAAATAAAAATATTTATCAACATCAAATTACATCAAATTTCAAATATCTTTAACATTTTTTAATTCATTCTATGCTATACGTAGGATCAATATTCTCCATGGTAGACATTTGAAATGTTCACAGAGTATGTACCTAGGTATTATCACTGTAAAACTTTCTTTACTCATGTGGTAAAACTGTGATACCTATTGTAGAACTGTGTAAATATGTCCCCTAGGACAAAATATTGGTAATAAAAAGAAATAAAATTATACTAATATACAATAAAAAGACGAGAAACATAACTACAAAAATTTTGGTATGACATGGTTGGGTTTATTGAAATACCAGGAGCACTGTGTTGCGTGTGTTGAGCACCTATCTATCATAAGTAGTGTCTAGTATTATAGTTGTACCTAAACTAGATCTGAAGCGTCAAATACGAGCTCGTATTGTGGGTTATCGAAAGTGTCGATTTCTACGAGGTCTTCGTCGAGGGCCGGGCGCAGCGCGTCGTAACGTTTCACCAGCCAGGCGTGTATCTGGTGCGCCGTGGCGCGCGCGGCGGGCTCCCTCTGCCAGCAGGCTCGCAGCAAGCAGCGCGTCTCTCGGTTCACGTCGTCGGGCACGGGCGGCACCCCGCCCTCCAACACGTGCTGGTACACGCTCGGCAGCGTTCGTGCTTCGTACGGCCGCCGGCCCAGCGTCACCACCTCCCACACCAGCACGCCGAGCGCCCACACGTCGGAGGCGGCAGACGACACGCCGCTTTTAAGACTCTCCGGCGCCATATACAACACAGGGAACAGGCCTCGCCGATGGCTCGCGTACTCGCCGTCTGTCGTCCCTGTCGTGCGCGCCAGTCCAAAGTCAGCCAGCTTCAGCCGCCGTTGCTCGTCGACGAGACAGTTGGAAGCGCGCACGTCGCGATGCACGATATTACGCTCGGATATATATGTTAGCGCTGCCGCTGCATCCCGCGCGAGCCCTGTCAGCGCCTCGCGCGATACGTGAACAATCTCCTGGAGTCCGATCGATTCGACGGATACGGTGCCGTCAACGAGATGTCGTCGTGCTCGCAGATAGTGTGCCAAGTCACCGAAGTGCACACGTTCCATCAGAAGCAGGACCGGCCCGTCAAACACGCAGACACCAACAAAGCGTACGATGCGCTCGTGATTTAGATCTGCGAGCATAGACGCTTCTTTCAAGAAATCAGTTTCCTCTGCGTGCGCCGCGTCATCTCGTAGAGATTTGACGGCGACTGGTGTGATTTTACCGTATCGGTGCAACATGCCGAGTCGGACGTGACCAAAGCGTCCAGAGCCCAGCTCCTCGTCTACTTCAAGATGAGCTCGGTCCACGAGATGATCTGCCAAGGTACCGAGTACGCGCTCACGTAGCACTAGGAATTTCATTGAGATGTTGACTGTTAAACGACGTTCGCGGTTTTTGATAGCTTGACGTGACCACAGCACTGTTGCTGGAATGAGTACTAAACACGAGACCGTGACGATTACGACAGTAATAATGATACCATCGTGGCAAATCGGTTTAAAAGGATAACCTTCAGCAAGCCAACAGTTTAGAGTCCCGTCACTCGGTGGGTGCTGCATGGGACACGCGGCTGGCCCCCATTCACCAACCCGCCACGTGGCGAGCACTCGAGGCCTGGGTTGCGCTCCCCACTGAAGAACGTACACAAAAGGCGCATTCAATCCGAGCTCATTAAACTCCAGTTCATGAGTGATGCCACGTATTTTATTTTCTTTCATTAGGCTCCATAAATACCTGTCAATGTCGAAAGTGTAATTTAGGATCAAATATTTTATAATAGTGTTGTAAACAATTGGAATTTTTATAATATCACACACAATATCCAGTCTACATTTCAGAAATCCCGTTAAAAATTTAGTGTCACGGTTGTAAAAATGTGTATCCAAATTACACAAGGTGAATCATTCATCAGAGATCAAAAGGAGCGGTATGATCGTGCACAGGTTGGATAAAGAGTGCGCACAGCTGCTGGTATTGTGAGACTAAGACGCACTTCGGTTACGGTAATATAATATACTATATCACGGTAATATAATATGGGTGCTAATTAAACTAGCTAATTTTTAATAGCATTATTTGCCTCTTAAAATCTGCATGCCTTCTAAATTACTATTGGTCGGTTTCTAATGTGGGTTTATTGAGAGTTAATCTACTCAATTGTACCGTTATTGAATAGATAAACTCTCAATAAATGTCCTCAGAAACCGTCCATAAGTCAGCTACAATTAAAAATCTTCTGAATTAATACTATCTAGGCCACTAGTTATCTTCTCTCTGAGCCACTGTAAATATAACTCAGCACCGTGGTTATTTTTTAGCATCTAAATTTGTAACATGCATTCAAGCAGTAAACTTCTAAAATAATTATTATATAACACCAAAAAAATATTGTATTAGCTTCTAATTTTTTAACTCAGTTTTAAAATTTAACTTATCCACATTATTGATCACCAAAATAGTACAATTATGGCCACTGATGGCAGAACTTTAGTATACCGACCATCGATTTAAGGGGCGCAAAGGGGAAAGGAAGGGGAGGAGTAGAACCCTGTCCTTGAAGGAAAAGTTGCGGAGCCCCCCGACCTTCAAAAGATACGTATATTTTAAATTTTGAGGTTAAGTATAAAACAAATATCAATAATTAGTTAAAGGGGGTTTTCCTCGAACCCCAATCAAGCGATTGGGGTTAGAGGAAAACCCCCTTTTTTAGTGAGGAAACCCGTACGGGTTCCACACCACCGCGGGGGCAGTGATGTGGTTATGCCGGAATCCAACCGACTAAAACCCCACTATATTCCACCGGGACGCCTTTGTGCCGGGGCTACGGGTACGTTTTCGCACTCGCCTGCGGCCCGAACGGCGTTGGTCCGTGAGGACTCCTTCTCGGTAATGGGCGAAGTTGGAGTAGCTCCGCCCCTACCCTGCGCCTGAATCAAAAGGGTAAAGTGGGGTAACAACCCCACTTCTCCCTTTTAGGGGTGCATTCCGAAAAAGTCTGAAACACGTATTTATTTACTGAAGCACTTGTGTGAAGTTTCGAATAGAAAAAACTATCTAATCCTGTTTCTCCTTACAAACTTTGAACCCCCGTTTCATCCACTTAAGGGGTGAATTTTAGAAAATCATTTCTCAGAGGGAACTGACGTCGTCATAACTATCTGCATGCCAAATTTCAGCGCAATCCGAAACAATATTGATTTTTAGACTTTGTTACCCCACTTCACTCTTTTAGGGGTGGCATTTCGAAAAAGTCTGAAACACGTATTTACTTATTTATTTACTGAAGCACTTGTGTGAAGTTTCGAATAGAAAAAAAAACTATCTAATCTTGTTTCTCCTTACAAACTTTAAACTCCCGTTTCATCCCCTTAGTGAATTTTAGAAAATCATTTCTCAGAGGGAACTAACGTCGTCATAACTATCTGCATGCCAAATTTCAGCGCAATCCAAAACAATATTGATTTTCAGACTTTGTTACCCCATTTTACCCTCTTAGGGGTAGAATTTCAAAAAATCCTGAAACACGTATATACTTATTTTTTACTGAAACAATTGTGTGAAGTTTCGAATAGAAAATCCTATCTAATCTTGTTTCTCTATACAAACTTTGAACCCCCATTTCATCCCCTAAGGGGTAAATTTTCGAAAATCCTTACTTAGTACACTTTTACGTACTAAGACTAATATACCAGACCAACGACCAGCGGTTTAGGCTGTTCGTTGTCTGTCAGTCAGTCAGTATGTCAGGACAAAGATTCTTATAGTATTAGATAGATGCTAAGTTATAATAAATGATGTTAGTCTATACAAGCTTGAATTATATTTTTTGAGGGTTGAGGAGATGGACCATCTGTAGCTGAATTAGTAAATTGGATGACAATATACAAATAAGGTGGACAAGATATATAATAAATTGTTGATCTTACTTGACGCTTTCTATGGAATTCTTAGTTGGCGTTGTAAAAAAGACGAATTAGTTTATTAGGGGCCAAGAAGTTTTATCATGTGGCCAATAAAAACAGTTGAGGCTCGTTTTATTATGTCCCATATATTATATTATATTACCGTGCTTCGGTTCAGTTGAACCTGTTAAGTAGTTAATCTTTATTTGAATTTAGATGTTTGCTTCCAGCTGCCAATGAGCTGGTGTTCTCAACATTCGAAACCAAATGCTAAAAATCCGAAGTTTTATAAGATTGCTCTAGTGATAGTCGAAATTAGACCTGTGTCGATCGTTCATTTGTCGTGACCGACTCATATGTTGAGTGATCGGGTTCAAAAGATTCGAATTATCGAATCCGAAATTATTCGGTCGCAGGTCGCAATTGACGGATGACGGATGACGGTTAGAATCATTATATATGTTATTTGTCATGGTGAAAACGAATACCTATTTTTTTTGATCTCATGAGAATGTCGCCTTTGTAAAGTTTCGAAATAATTACCTAGATATTCAATCATGTTGCACCATTCAGACTAAGCATTCAATCACAAGACACGAGTTGTCTTGTCACCTGATATTCGAGACCGAGTCAAATCTTTTAGAGATCCATGATTCGATCACTCATGTACAGGTTGCGATCGAATAAAAGGTTCCATCAATCACAATCAACACAGGTCTAGTCGAAATGTAGGTTATAGAACTCGTCGAGTACTCGTATCCAATACACTTCCTTATTAATCTGATAGTTTTTGCCAAATAAATAATTTACTAAAATGTGCACTCTCAGACCAGCCTTCCCTATATTAAGAGGTAAATTGCAAAAAAATGCTTTCATTGCAACTGGTTTTTTCGAATTCCATGCAGAAACAATTTACAATGATGTTGGCAATATCGATTGGATGGTAAGGTGGTGACTCAAAATCATCAACACTAATATTATAATAACGAAAGTCAGTTTGTTTATTTGTTTGTTTGAGACTTCTTCTCGGTCAAACGGCTGGACCGATTTAGTTAAAATTTTGTACAAGGATAGCCAGTGCAATGTATTAGGCTATAAGTGCCTTTGTAACGCGGGCAATGTCACGGGGCACAGCTAGTTTAACTCATACTTTCGATTCATACCCTTAAAATATTATTTGTCCCTAACACTTTACTTCTTTTAACACGTTTTCTTAAAAATGTATACATTTATGTTATTTTCATGTCAGTATGCCCATTTTTTTAAAAATCGTATAGGCTTGCGTTTGGCCACTATCACACCGGTTGGCAAGTGATGATGCGGTCGAAAATGGTAAGCACAATAGGCCTAGAATGGAAACTGGCTTTCAAGGATAGCTGGCGGAACACATTAGATGTTTGGCGACAGATTTTCCAACTTGAGGGTTATTGATCAAAAAATTGACCGTGAATACTATTGATAATATTGATTTTGACACTCAAAATACAGAGGACACCTCTGGATGTACTCATCCACTAAGGTTTCTTTCAATTATAAACTCGAAATAGTGTACAGTACAGACGCTGCACAGCTTTGTACCGAATTAAAGGCAACTGGTTTAACTATAATGATAATGCAATAATCAACTAAACAAACAATAAGAGTACACAGACCTTCTTTTCTCGTCAGATTGGATAGACTGTGGCACTGAAGAATTCCGTGAGCGCAGCCGTTGAACTCCCTCTGTCAACGTCAGAAGTGCATCTGTCATTGGTGCAGCGTTTACTGGCCAAGCGCGTTCTCTCCATCGCATGTCCAACTTCTTACGTAACGTTGCTAGCTGGCTGTCAAGCACCGACTCACCCGTCTTATTTGTGTCGCCTCCTCGCCACCCAAACGATAGTAATAGAGGTCTCGTGTCAACCGTGCCTTGGTCAGCTTTGTCATATTCTCGCACTATCCACACAAACCCTGCATCTGCCGTCATATGCATATCTTGCGCTGCAGTGAGCACCAGAGCTGCCGTAGATGCATTCGTGTTCACAAGAATCACTCGAGCATCCGCTCTGACTAGATCATGAAGCACGCCGTATTCATTAATCATCCGTGATATTACAACATTGCGTATCACCGTATCTCCTGCATTTTTAGATATTTTTTGACTTAGTATGTCAACAAACTGTATGCTGAGTTTAGTTGCGTCGGAAATGATTCCCAATCGCCGCCAGTGACAGCTAAGTAACAGGTATTGCAATGATTCTACAAGGTGTACTAATGTTCCTGTTACTGAGTACACCGGATCTCTATTTGACTGACTTTGCAATGATGTCTCATACGTAAAAATCGGTAATTTCATGGATCGTTTTCGTTCTGGATAATTCTTGACTATTACAGAAACATGATTATTTCGGGAGACATTCCGCTTTTTATATGATAATGTACTCTTTTGATTCTTCTTATTAAAGTTAGTTTCAATCTTAATATCCGATGTAAAAAAGTTGAGGTCTCGCAATAGCTTCAACAAATGAAAAAATATGTGTATGTCCTTTTTGTTATTGCTTGATATGAGTACATTTATTTTAATTATATCATAATTTGAAATGGATATTAATTTATCTATTTGTGATTTGTTATAACCACCACCATCCTCATATTCCTTCTCATCATCATCCGCCTTAGCATCATCCGCCTCATCATCATCTGCGTCATCATCATCGTCATCACCACTGACATCCTCATCCTCCTTTTCATCATCATCATCATCATCCGCCTTAGCATCATCCGCCTCATCATCATCCGCCTTAGCATCATCCGCCTCATCATCATCTGCGTCATCATCATCGTCATCACCACTGACATCCTCATCCTCCTTTTCATCATCATCATCATAATACTTAAAACATGCTGCTGCTTCTAAAGAAATATTATGGTGTCCAGCTTTCTTTATAATCGAATGCACCAATGGTGAAAAATAAAGGCAGAGTAAGGTATTGTCAGGTAATATCGGTGGATATCCATGTGACATAATTGATGTGTGCGTGCATAGTATATACATACTGTCTAACAACGGTATCCCTCTTAAAATTCTCACGCTTGATGAGCTGCTCCATCGCTCAGCGGTATAAAACATGAAGGAACCACTGAAATTCTGTTCCAGATCTTGCAGGTTTGAGCGGTTGGCACATTGAGAGTCAAAATCTAAATCGTAATTATTGTAATATTGTGACACTATTCCTGTTTTTGAACATACGTCGATCCCTAGTTCGCTTGGATATACAACGCCAACATAACCTGCCTCTGGCCATGGTTTCCTGTAAAATATAAAATAGTATAATTAAGTTTGAAAACTAAAGCAACCGACTGCCATGCCCCGTGAGTCAGTTTCAGTAGCAAATTTGAGGTGTTTATCGTTATATCTCTGGAGATGCTTATCTGATCTCGATAAAATTACAATGGGACCAACTCGGAAATGTACCCTGCCGACTAAAAAAAAATCATTCAAATTGGTTCACAATTGACGGAGTAATCGCGTAAGATACACACAAAAAAAACACATCCTTTTTGGAAGTCGGTTGATAAAATAAATAGTAACAATTATTTTGAGTAAAAGAAAACCATTTATTATGTAATTATATTGTAATTTATGTAATAGACGTGTGTTACTCAAGAGTGATTAACTTAAAAGAGTTATATCTTTTAAACCAAATACTATACCAGTATATCTTACATTTTCAACCGACTTCCAAATTGACTTCTGAAATTGACTCGCGGGGCATGGAAGTTGGTTGTTTTAGTTTTTAAACTATCTTAATTTATTCAAATGTGTTTTTAACACTTTTATATCTTTAACGCAATACTTATACTAATATAATAAATACTCATTTCGTGGAGTTAGAGTAAGCGGGATGTAGCCATATAACATATCAAGCGTTAAAAACTGGCCAAGTGCAAGTCGGACTCGCACTCGTAGGATTCCGTAACATAGTAAAGTATTCAATAACTATGATTTTTCGCAACTAATAAATTAACTTTATTTTTCATAGTATTTGTATGAAAAACAAAGTTATATTTGCGGTCGCTAATCTTAAAAAAACTACTGACTGTATCTCGTTCAAACTAATTTTCGTTAAAAGTTATTATTGAGATCTACAGAATATATCTTTTCCAGGTTTTTCACTCCCTTACTTTAAAAGGTAGGGGGGACACATACTTTACCACTTTAGACGCGCCTATCTTACAAATGATTGCCTTTGAGAAATAAACTGGCCAAGTGCGAGTCGGACTCGCACACGTAGGGTTCCGATTGAACAAAATTTGCTGAAAAAATTAAGTATCTACATAGTTTTAACATCAATATGTATAAATACCGTGTCAATACTAAACATGCTTATTTACTATAACGCCATCTAACGAATGTCGAACGAACTTCTAACACCCACCATGTGAACGTTAACACAAAGTTCAGTGACCTTTTTGTTGGTTACTAACGTTCATAGATGGCGCTATAGTAAAAACACGTTTTTTGTATGGGGACCCCCTTTAATTTTTAACTTTGTTCTGTTTTTAGTATTTGTTGTTATATAATAATAGCGGCAACAGAAATACATCATCTGTGAAAATTTCAACCGTCTAACTATCACGGTTCATGAGGTACAGCCTGGTGAAAGACGGACAGACAGACAGACAGACAGACAGACAGACAGACGGACAGCGGAGTCTCAGTAATAGGGTTCCGTTGGTACCCTTTGGGTTCGGAACCCTAAAAATGATTTTAGTAACCTCAATGTAATTTTTAAAGACCAATCTATAAACACCCCACACGCATAGGTTTGAAGATTTTTTTTTGTTTCAGTTCCATGTATGGAATGCCCTTAAACTTTATTTTTTATTTTTGTATAAATATCAGAAAGCGGTTCACAGAATACATCTATCTACCAAGTTTCAATTCTGTAGTCTTAATAGTTTCGGAATAAAATGGCTGTGACATACGGACGGACAGACAGACATACAGACATGACGAATCCAACATAATTTTTCAAATAATGCAACTACTACTCCAACTCCTCAAAACTCACCAAGCGGCTCTTTTGTACTGCTTGACACTGACGAGGAGGAAGTTGAACGCATTATTCTGAGCCTGATAAGTGATTGCGCGAGTGGTTGGGATGGCATACCTTCACATATATTAAAAGCTTGTCGAAGCGTCTTAGTTCCGCCAATTGCTTACATTTGCAACCTTTCTATTGCCACGGGAGTTTTCCCTAAATTTAAAAAAAAAACTGGCCAAGTGCGAGTCAGCATCGCGTCTCTTATCGCACACTTAGGGAGGGTTCCGTACAATACGAAACATAACAGAGTTTCAACCTCATATATTTGATTAATTGATATTACCAAGAATATTTGGTTTGGTCGCGATCTAGAAAGTTTTGTTTACTAGCGCCATCTATGTAATTTTGCCGAAACTAATTAGATAGATGGCGTTTAAAAACACATTTTTTGTATGGGGACCCCCTTTAATTTTTTATTTTATTTTATTTTTAGTATTTGTTGTTCTAGCGGCAACAGAAATACACCATCTGTGAAAATTTCAACAGTCTAACTATCACGGTTAATGAGCTATAGCCTGGTGACAGACGGACAGACAGACAGACAGACAGACAGCGGAGTCTTAGTAATAGGGTCCCGTTTTACCCTTTTGGTACGGAACCCTAAAAAGATTCACCCAATCCACAAAAGTGGGGATAGAGACAGCGTCAGCAATTGTAGGCCAATTTCGATCTTAACATCCATAGTAAATTTTTTTTCTTCAGTCTTCTCGTCAATGCAACTTGATCGAAACGTCGAGGTAAATAAAATTATGTTTTTAGCGCGATAAGTCCCGTATCTTCTAATACTATAAGAATCTTTGTCCTGACATACTGACTGACTCACTGACAGACAACGCACAGCCTAAACCGCTGGTCGTAGAGACTTGAAATTTGGAGGGTATATTTTTCTTAGTACGTAGGGGTGTGCTAAGAAAGGATTTTTCAAAATTCACCCCTTAAGGGTATGAAATGGGGGTTCAAAGTTTGTATGGAGAAACAAGATTAGATAGTCTTTTCTATCCGAAATTTCACACAAGTGCTCCAGTAAAAATAAGGAAATACGTGTTTTAGGTTTTTTTGAAATTCCACCCCTAAGAGGGTGAAATGGGGTAACAAAGTCTGAAAATCAATATTGTTTTGGATTGCGCTGAAATTTGGCATGCAGATAGTTATTACGACGTAAGTGCCCTCTGAGAAAGTATTCTGCAAAATTCACCCCTGAAGGGGATGAAACGGGGGTTCAAAGTTTGTATGAAGAGACAAGATTAGATAGCATTTTCTATTCAAAAACTTATACAAGTGCTTGAGTAAAAAAATAAGTAAATACGTGTTTCAGGTTTTTTTTTAATTACACCCCTAAGAGGGTGAAATGGGGTTACAAAGTGGGAAAATCAATATTGTTTTGGATTGCGCTAAAATTTGGCATGCAGATAGTTATTACGACGTAAGAGCCCTCTGAGAAAGGATTCTCCAAAATTAACCCCGGAAGGGGATGAAACGGGGGTTCAAAGTTTGTATGGAGAAACAAGATCAGATAGTATTTTCTATTTGAAACTTCATACAAGTGCTCCAGTAAAAAAATAAGTAAATACGTGTTTCAGGTTTTTTTTTTATTACACCCCTAAGAGGGTGAAATAAAGTGTGAAAATCAATATTGTTTCGGATTGTGCTGAAATTTGGCATGCAGATAGTTATTACAAAGTTAGTTCCCTCTGAGAAAGTATTTTCCAAAATTCACCCCTGAAGGGGATGAAACGGGGGTTCAAAGTTTGTATGGAGAAACAAGATTAGATAGTGTTTTATATTTGAAACTTGACACAAGTTCTTAAGTAAGTAAATACGTGTTTCAGGTTCTTTCGAAATTCCACCTCTAAAAGGGTAAAGTGAGGTAACAAAGTCTGAAATCAATATTGTTTGGATTGCGCTGAAATTTGGCATGAAGATAGTTATTTTGACTTAGGTATTCGCTAAGAATTTTTTTCAAAATTCACTCTTCAAGGGGATGAAGCGGGGATTCAAAGTTTGGATAGTTATTTTATTCGAAATTTCACACAAGTACTTTGAAGTAAATCAACACCAATATTATAAATGCGAAAGTCAGTTTGTTTATTTGTTTGTTTGTTTGTTTGGGACTTCTTCACGGTCAAACGGCTTGACCAATTTGGCTGAAATTTTGTATAAAGATAGAACATAAGGCAAAATAGGATATAGGATATTTTTTTTTTTGGCTGTGGAGTCAGGAGGTCCAGATATTATTAATTGAATTTTGTAAATATAAGACTTCTTCTCGAATTAACGGCTTGACCGATTTCCCGGAAATTTTGTATGAATACATGTCATAGGGCAGAATAGGATATAACTAGGATACTTTTTTTCTGGCTGTCGAGTCAGGGGGTCCGAATATTTTTAATTGAATTTTGTAACCAAAGGACCTCTTTTCGAATAAACGGCTTAACCGATTTGCCTGAAATATTGTATAAAGACAGTTCATAGGGTAATATAGGATATAGGATACTTTTTTTGGCTATAGAGGCAGGGTATCCAGATATTTTTAATTGAATTTTGTAAATATAAGACCTCTTTTCGAATAAACGGCTTGACCGATTTGCCTGAAATGTTGTATAAAGACAGTTCATAAGGCAGAAAAGAATAATTATAGAACACTTTTTTTCTGGCTATCGAGTCAGAGGGTCCAAATATGTTTAATTGAATTTTGTAAATATAAGATCTCTTCTCAAATAAACGGCTTGACCGATTTGCCTGACATGTTGTTTAAAGACAGTTCATAGGGTAGAATAGGATATGGGATACTTTTTTTTTGGCTATCGAGTCAGGGGGTTCAGATATTTTTAATTGAATTTTGTAAATATAAGACTTCCTCTCGAATAAACGGCTTGACCGATTTGCCTGAAATTTTGTATGAATACATGTCATAGGGCAGAATAGGATATTGGATACTTTTTTTCTGGCTGTCGGCAGGGGGTCCAGTTATTTTTTATTTAATTTTGTTAATGTGTGGCCTCTTATCAGCTAAACAGTATGACCGATTGGGCTGAAATTTTATACATATTACAGTTCATATTGCATAGAATCACAAAGGATACTTTTTTTTCTGGCAGTCGAGTCCAGTTGTCCAGAATTTTTAAATTGAACTTTGTAAATGTGTGGCCTACTCTCGGTCAAACTGGTTAACCATTTAAGCTAAAATGTTGTACACGGACAGTCAAAAAGACATAGAAGTGCAACGAATACTTATTTTTTGGGTGGAAATTTGGGTTTTCTATATTTTTACTATGGAATTTTGTAAATGTGTGGCCACTTTTCGGCCAAACGGCTTGACCAATTCAGATGAAATTTTGTACAGACATTTAATAGGGCATAAAAGGGCAAATAATACTTTTTTTCGGCAGTTAAGTGTGGGTGCCTTTATTTTTTTTTTACTGTACATAGAGTTTGCATATTCATAAAAGTTTGAGCTTAGGTTCATAAATAATGACTTAACTTAATAAGTGCCTAAATTAGGCCATAAAACTGTCAGGGTCATTAAAAGTCATCAAATTTTTTTTAATTTGCGATGGCTTTGCTTGCCCAACGTGTTTTATCTGCTTTGTGGGAAGTATTTCAAAAGCATTCGTGTCTTAACAGCCACATTTAACCTTAGGGTCATCGGTGTTGACTAAGTAGGTTATAAAAACTGTCAGGGTCATAAAACGTAAAAATTTTCGCGCTCACTTCGCTTGCGCATTGATAGCGCTCCCTGCGCTCGCGCAAATCTTTGGTTTATCTACTTTGTAGGTAATATTTCAGAAACTTTTGTATTTTAATAGCCACATGCATCAGAACGAGTCAATAAATTGAAACAGTACAACCTTCAATAATCATAATGATTTTTAACCTTAAAATAAGTGGATATCAAGTTTAACCTTTGTGTCATCAGTGTTAACTTAGTAGGTCATAAAAACTGTCAGGGTCATAAAAGGTCGTAAAAATTTTTCGCGCTCGCTTTGCTCGCGCAGCGATAGCGCTTACTACGCTCGCGCAGTAATAGCGCTTACTCCGGTTGCGCAAGCTTTTGTAATATCTACTTTGTAGGAAACATTTCAGCAACTTTTGTATTTTCATTGCCACATTCATCAAGACGAGTCATAAATTGGAACAGTACAACTTTCAATAATCATAAAAAAAATTTACCTTAAAATAAGTGGATAGTTTAACCTTACGGTCATCGGTGTTGACTTAGTAGGACATAAAAACTGTCAGGGTCATAAAATGACGTAAACATTTTCGCGCTCGCTTCGCTCGCTGCGCTCACGCAAACCTTTGTTTTATCTACTTTGTAGGTAATATTTCAGCATTTTTTTTTGTATTTTAATATCCACATACATCAAAACGAGTTTATAAATTGAAACAGTACACCTTCAATAATCATAATGATTTTTTACCTTAAAATAAGTGGGTGTCAAGTTTAACCTTAGGGTCATTGGTCTTGACTTAGTAGGCCATAAAAATTGTCAGGGACATAAAATGACGTAAAAATTTTCGCGCTCGCTTCGCTCGCGCATTGATAACGCTCCCTGCGCTCGCGCAAACCTTTGTTTTATCTACTTTGTAGGTAATATTTTTGCAATTTTTGTATTTTAATAGCCACATGCATCAAAACGAGGCCATAAATTGAAACGGTACAACCTTCAATAATCATAATAATTATTAACTTTAATATAAATGGATATCAAATATAACCTTTGTGTCATCGGTGTTGACTTAGTAGGTCATAAAAAATGTTAGGGTCATAAAAAGTCGTTAAATTTTTCGCGCTTGCTTCGCTCGCGCAGTGATAGGGCTTGCTACGCTCGCGCAGTAATAGCGCTCGCTCCGGTCGCGCAAATATTTGTTATATCTACTTTGTAGGAAACATTTCAGCAACTTTTGTATTTTAATAGCCACATGCATCAAAACGAGTCATAAATTGAAACAGTACAACCTTTAATATTCATAATGATGTTTTACCTTAAAATAAGTGGATATCAAGTTTATCCTTAGGGTCATCGGTGTTGACTTAGTAGGTCTTAACAATTTTCAGGGTCATAAGAAGTCATAAAAAAGTTTCTCACTTCGCTTGCGCAGTAATAACGCTACATAGCGTATAATAGCGTGTTTTAACAGCCTCATTAATTAGACTGACTCAAATACTTAAACAGAAAACCTTGGTAAACCTTGGTTAGGTTTACCAAGTACCAAGTAATGATTAATAACTTTAACAATAGACGATATCGAGTTCGACCTAATAGTCATCTATATTGACTTGATGATTAGGTCATTAAACTGTCAGGGTTATAAAAAGCCATAAAAAATGTTCACTCGCCCAATAATAGCGCTCGCTACGCTCGCGCAGCTATTCACCTTATTTTCTTTGTAAGAAATGTTTCAGGAACTGTTGTGTTGAGTCAAAAATTTAAACAGCACAACTTCGTATACCTAACCAAAATGATTAATGACTTTAACTATAGAGGATATTGAGTTCGACTTTGAGGGTCATCTATGGTGACTTGACCTAAGAGATCATCGATCTAGACCTCAATGGTCATAGACACAAATAACGCGGGCGAAGCCGCGGGTAACAGCTAGTTACAATATAATTATCTTAACATCCATATCCAAACTTAATCCCCATTCGTTAAGCCATTAATGTGTCCCGACTGTTAAAGTCTCTATATTCCATATAACAATGTATAATTTATTTTATGAGTGTATCGACCGAGAAAGAATTTAAATGGTATAGTTTTTTTATATCCCTAAACAGAAGTCTAAACTACTAGACTTACTTGTTTTTTTTCTTTTCAGTTCGTTTTTAACACTTCACTTTTTGCGCAGTCGGGTTTTTTGATTTTTTAAATTAATGTTTTATTTTACACTTTTTAGTTAAGTAAAGGTCGGCAAATTCCGTAATCTTCTCATTTCATTTAGAGAGTTGATGTATGTTGTATGTGGATTATTGAGTAGTTTCCGGGGATCTAAACTACTTATTACTAGTCCATCTAAAGATCTAACCCGGCTCAATGCTACATTGGCTTGACCTTTCGCAAAAATTCGTGAACTTAAGTCGACCACAGCTTTATCCAAGGTAGTACCTTGTAATTTATGGACAGTTATACCCCAACATAATATCAACGGTAACATTTTCCGCTCTATTTTACCCTGTCCACGAAGTGCGTCGAATTCTGTACATGATGGTTCGATTCGGACTCCTACTCCAGAGACGTTGTTTTTGATACCTTTGTCGTCAAATTCAACATAAACAGCCTGTGGCAGTTCTCTGGGTTCCAACTGGTCCCTCCGAAGAGCTGGCCACTCAATTGTTCTTATAATTCCCATTGCTCCATTGACAAGACCATGGTTAACGTTCAAATTTCTCCGCAACATAACTCGAGATCCTAACCCAATTGTCAAATATTTTACGATTCCTCCAGTTTTGTTTGGGTCATCAGACACATACAAATCTTTAGGTTTTTGACCATAAAACTATGACCGTTATTACAATTATGGAAAAAAAAAGAACAAAAAACCGAAATGCGTATAAAGGGTATTGCTTTTTAAGCTTACTTACTTTACAGTTGTACTATTAAACGACTATACCAAAAGGAAGAGGTTGTTTGTTACCTCAGAACTCCATCAATTTTTAACCGATTTGGAAAATTCTTTTTTTGTTTGAGTTAATATTTCGTTTGGTCTCATTGTATTTTTATTGAGATCTGATAAGTAACTTCAGAGATAAGCACCGCAAACTAGTTACTGAAAGTGTCTAACGCGGCATGTAAAATCGTTTTTTTTTTTCGATTTGTACGATCATAAATTATTTGTTATAAATATATTTTGAATCTCCGTTTTAAGACCTTTAATTCGATACCCCAATCGATAGGTTTTGAAAAAAAATTTTTTTTGAACCCCAAATTTTGGCGTCCGGAATCCGCCATTTTGAATTTTTCAATTTTTTATGTTTTTGTTGACACTCGCGCTATCATGGCGAATCTATTGACGTGCCAATTATCAAAATCGGCCCACGCGTTTGGTCTCTAGTGTACCACAAAGGAACAAACATACATACATACATACATACATACATACATATATAGACTGATAAACACATTGCCTCTCCTTTGCGTCGCGCAGTCGGGTAAAAACGCACGGTGTGTGTGTGTTTTCAGCAGCGAACGTGTTCATGATTGTTGACAACAAAATTAATAAATTAATTAATAATAACGCGTTTTTAGGGCTCCGAACCCAAAGGGTACCAACGGAACCCTATTACTGAGACTCCGCTGTCCGTCTGTCTGTCTGTCTGTCTGTCTGTCCGTCTGTCACCAGGCTGTATCTCATGAACCGTGATAGTTAGACGGTTGAAATTTTCACAGATGATGTATTATTGTTGCCGCTATAACAACAAATACTAAGAACAGAACAAAGTTAAATACTAAAGAAAAGTTTAAAAAAAGTTTTTTACGATAGCGCAGCGCCACCTATCTAGCATCAAAGATGGCGTTTTCGTCTTTACCTTAATCTGAATCTCGGAAGCGGCTCCAACGATTAAATAAAATTTAGTATACCTACAGGGGATTTCGGGGGCGATAAATCGATCTAGCTAGTAGTCATTTTCAGAAAATGTTGTTTTATTCGTGTTTTCAATAATCAACTTTATTGATAATCAACTTAAAATACGACTCATCCCGACATCTATTGGCGAGTAGAAGTACTGTGTCAGTAAAGCGTTAGTTGCTCTCAATAAAAAAAAATAGTATGATTATTCGTCAATAGATGTCGGGAATAGTCATATTTGTCTGTTTAAGTGGCAAAAAATACCGAGCAAAGCTCGGTCAACCAGATATTTAATAATATTAATTACTGCAATTACTATTTAAAAGTGTAATTGGTATGGCGCCAACAGTCTTCAATAAAATTCCTAAATCTTTAAAGGACATGGGCAATTTTATGTTTAAAAATAGACTAAAACAATTTTTAATTCAGAAATGTTATTATGGTATTGACGAATTTTTAAGTGACAAATTATAATCATTATTGTTATTTTCATGACATTGTGCTGTATCCTTTTAATTTTATAGTTCAATTTAGTTTATAAGAATGACTAGTGTAATATGTATTTAAATTTGGATTATATGTAGTGAGTAAAGCAGCGCCATCTGCAAAGTTTGCACGCCTGTTAAGGCAAAACATGACGATCGTTTGAATATTTTCATATTCATATATTCATATTCATATTCATTTATTCATTGCGAATACAGGTCAAAGTGGTCTTAAATTAAATAAAGTAGTACTGCTGTATCCTACCACATGGTATGCAATTTTTTTTTTTAATATAATTAAAAATAGTGAGTTCATCATTACGTTCACATAAATTACTAAACATTCAAAAACAAATTTTATAATTGATAAATTATATATTATTATATTATAATTTTGTCACAACTTTTTGTTATACGCATGTTTTACGCAAATAAAATATCTTTATCTTATCTTTATTACTACTATTACTATTACTACTATATAATAATATTCTACCTTTGTGTTAACGTTTACTTAGTTGGTGTTAGAAGTTCGTTAGAAATTCGATAGATGGCGTTCGGAACCCTCCGTGTGCGGGACAAAAGTCTGACTCGCGCTTGGCCAGTTTTATTAAGTCTAAATATTACAAAAAGTCGTTAATTAAGAGTATCCGTGGAAGAATTTACAATAACATCGCAATTATAGCTGGATCTTGTGAAGCTTGCCGAGCTACAATAACAGTGAAACAGAAACGCATCAAGTGTACTAATTGTCTTCGTTTTTATCATTCGGCGTGTGTTAATTACACCAGTGAGTTGACATCGAGATCGCAGTGGAAGTGTCCCTCCTGTGTAGCAGCACAACGAAAAGGAGACAACAGCAACACTCCAGTGAGAAACGTCGCCAAGCCGGCTAATCAGCTGCAAGTGAACCTGCCTAAAGGTGATGTTATTATTTCATTGCCCTGCTCACCTGCGATAGAAGAACCAATGTCCGAAATAACGGCCGCTACAAGCTTAGCCACCAGCTTCCCTATTGCTGCAGAAGTAAGCAACGTCACGATCTCAAGTGAAAATAGCATAGTGTCGCAAATAGATAAACTATTAGATAATAAGCTGAGCCTGTTAAAGAAGGAGATCGTCAAAGAACTTAAAGGCTCACTGGTCGCTGAATTTCGTAAAGAGCTGAAGACTGTGACTGCAAAATATGACCAGCTCGAGATTTCGCACACAAAACTGCAGGGTTATCACGAGAACCTCAAGAAAAATTACGACACCCTACAGAAACAGTCTCTAGAAGATAGGAATATACTACATGACCTACAAGCACAGATGAACAAACAACAGCAGTGGGCTCGGATGTCCAACATCGAGATCGTCGGCCTGCCCGAGACGGCCAACGAATCAGCCGTCAACCTGGTTGTGAAGATCGCCAACCATGCTGGAGTTCCGCTGCAGCCTGCTCAGGTGGAAGCGGCACATCGCGTTCAGCCCATGCAGAGGAAGGAAGGCCGACCTAAACCTATCGTCGTGAAGCTTCAAACCAGAATGCTTAAGGATCAGATCATCTCGGGCCTCCGGAAATCCAAAGTCATCACTACTCGCGATCGAGGCCTCGGTGGTACAGACAAAAGATTCTTCGTAAATGAGCATCTCACCCCGGAGAACAAGCAACTGCTTAGTGCAGCGAAGATCCGCGCTAAAGATAAGGCATATAAATTCGTGTGGGTGAGAAATTGTAATATTTTTTTAAGAAAAATCGAGGAATCTCCTATTGTTACGATTTGTTCAGGCAAAGATTTGCAAAAAATTATTTAAATTGGTCTAATTCACTCTCAGTCACATTTTTAAGCTTATTTTCTATTAAATTACTCACTTGTTACGTGCATAACAAAGAACAATACACCACACAAAACCCACAACACACATTTCAAATTCATTTTATCACCACCACTACATACACAACAAAACACATAATTGCCTACTCCTGCACATCACCTATACTTATAAACAATTACATATACTCGTAAGATCTGTACTTAATATACAAACACTTAATGTCACACATCTCCGTAATAGTAAACATGAATACTGCTTAGTAAGTAAAACAAACGGCCGCACTAAACTATTGGACATCTACAACACTTTGATTTGTTTATATTTTCTCTCAAACTTTGGTACATCTTTAATATTTAGTAATGCTCTCTAATAAGTTAAATTTATACGATCAGAACGTTCGCGGTTTACGAACCAATACGACGCAGCTAAGACAAAGTATACTCACTCATAACTACGATGTAATATTGATCACCGAAACGTGGTTAACTGATAGTTTTTATAATCGTAAACTATGTGATGACCGTGTAACAGATCGGATTTCGAGCTCTACGATTTATTGAGATTGGTTCAGGTTTATGCGGTAATATTTCGAAATTATATTGATTTTAATGATGTATTTATATTATACGATATATTTATATTCAAAAGAATTCGTAAATAGGATCGTTCTCATTTAGTATTTATTAAATATTTGGGTCAAACAAAACAACGCTTGGCACTATATAGGTCAGGTGCGAAGCCACTTTGTAGAGTTAAAAGGATATTAGATTGCATGAGGTGTCGGTGTCAGAAGGGGCTGTCACTTGTCAGGGCAAGGGGATTATTGTGTTTTTGTTTAGAAAAGTTTTATTTAGTTTTTCGTAGTTTATGGCTTTTTTAATAAAGATTTGCCGCGTAAAATGGTGTTGGAAAATGATTTTTGCCGCTAAAATTCATGGCACTTGACTTTTGGGCGGCGAAAATATGGTCACTTTGGTACTGGGAGGAAAAATAGGAAGATGCTACTGGATTTATAGTGTTATTTTAAAAGTTTTTGTGTGCTAAAATGTGTTGAAGTTGTGAATAAACGGAGCAGTAAGAAGCCAGGGAATCGGGGAGTATCCTTTTATTTATTAATAAGAAAGCTACATTGTGGACTTTTCCAAAAAAAAAACATGAGAAGATAATTCTCACTGTGAAGCGTTAGATTATCTCTTTAAATGCATATTGTAATAAGATAATGTCCAATTAAAAGCGGTACCACGGTTCAATATAGTATTAGTCGTGAGGCTCAGCTAAAGAAAAAAATTGCAAGCAGTTTTGCCAGAACTTGCTGCTGAAACTGACTCGCGGGGCGTGGAGGTCGTTTGTCTTGGTTTTTAAACTATCCTAATTATTATTATTATCAGATCTAAATTTAACAAAAGAAAGTCATATTCACAATAAATTACCAAGTGGTATAATAGGGAAGATGCAATATTTTTAAATTTGCCTTTATTTTCAAGAATTACGTGTAGAATAGTACACTCATAAATTATTTTTCTTCTATCTTATTTATTTATCTCAGAAATGCGGTTTGAAAGTCTCCGTTTTTTATAACACGCGAAAACGTTACATCTATACCGATGACGTCAGGTTTGTCTTCATCCGGTCCGATGTCATGTGATTTATCGTGTCACTCAACAGTCTCTTTGTTGTTTGAGCCAGTGTGACCAGCTTTAGTAAAATTATAAGTTTTTAGCAAGATTATACCATAATCTATTTTATGTTTATTTATCAGTGCAAACCGTACATAAGGGTTCTTATTTCAAAAATTCTTGCGAAATTCTTCATGAGTATACCTTGTATCACTTCCGGGATTTTTTTCTTTTTGTGAATTCCCATCTGGAATACTGATTTTTACAAAATAATAATTTGAGATCGTTTTAAAAACTGAGCGGCTGTGTAGTTTGACACAGCTTTACTGAATATAAAAATATATACAGTAGTTTTAGTACGTTTATCTACTATAGCCATAGCTGGCTTAATTTTGTATTTTGACCTGGTCACCCTGCTTACGTTTATATACCATTTTAAAATTTATGCCATTTCTATAATTTCGTACATAGTTCTCCATCTCTTTTAATTTGGACATAGCCGACTGCGTTGTCGCCATAAGATTCGCTTGTTGAACTGAAATTACAGATAGATGTAGAAGATGCCGAATGAAATAAATATGAATATTTCACTGCGATTTTTACATACCGTAGTAGTTTAGTCCCTTTCATTTCAACACTTGAGAACTCTGCACTTTCAACGAAAAAAGACAACCATGTCAACATCTACTTTAGGCAGATTCCTTGAATCCGCTTTGGTAAATCCTACTTCTATTTTATCTCAATTAAGTTGATAATTATGTTTATTTGCGTTTTGCGAATATCACGAACATATCCTATCCTACCGGCAAGCCACAGACTTATTAGAGAATGTAGAGATAATAGAAGAGATGTTACAGAACAAAGTAGTATTAATATATATTATGTTAATCTATGCTACTGAAGTACACAATACACAGGACAAGCGGACAGTGATGACGTCACTAAGCGCTGATTGGCGTTTCAATATACGTTTCGTTTCACGTAACTTAAAACTCAATTTTTTTAAGAAATATATAATTATATTAGATAAAAAATATACAGTGGCCCTTCTTTTGTATTTTATTATCATTTTATTCACATATTATTCATTAATATTACTTTTGCATCTTCACTATTGTAAGGAAGTATACAATCACAAGGTAAACATAATACATTTTATCTCCTTGTAGATAGTTTTCTCACTAAATATTACACTTTGTAATTATGGTCAAGTGCACGAGGAAACTAGCTGGCTTTCAATACTACATTATGACATCTAGTATTTGAATTCTTAATTTTACTTAAATTCTATAGTTGAGGTTGATCGCTATTAAATTATCTCAATTTAGTGAAATCAGATTTGATTAAGTATCTGCATGTTAAATATTATATGCATATTGTCACTAATTATTGGATTGGTCAAATGACACCCAGTCATTTATTTTATAACATTTTGTAATTGGGTTTTTGTGTTTTATTAGTTATTTCACAACGTTTCTTCCAAATGGGGGTTTTCATATTTGAGTTAGATTAAAGAAAACAGTTACTTATTATAATCATAATAATTTATTTTAATATGATTAAGAAAGCTAGCTGCGTCCCGTGGCTTTGCTCACATTGAGACAAATATATAACATTTTATCCGAATTGGTCCAGACAACACGGTTGTGAGGAGATGACAAGTAAACATATGGCATGAATTGATGAATACATTTGTGATCTCGGTGCTGATGTTATGTGATCTATGGTCTTACCTGTTAACCTGATGGATATGAAGTTAAAGTAACATTCATTCGTTATAACAATAATAATTCATTTTAATATGATTGCCAAGTGCGGGTGCTTAACTAAATGAACTAGAATTTGGTTTTCTAAGAATTTATAAGAACGGTTACATAAGGAGATTATTAAGGAAGCTAGCTGCGTTCTGTGGCTTTGCTCACATTGAAACAATTATATATCATTTTATATGAATCTGTCCGGAGGTGTTTGTGGAAGTTGCAGTGTTGATTGTTAAGTGTTCTTTGTACCAACTTGTTAACCTGATATAAAACTTTCATATTTGAGATAGTGTTGAGGTAATTTTCATCAGGTTAAAATAATAATTCGTTTATTCATATCGTTCATAGGGTCTATGTCCGGCAGAGGACGGAAATTGGTTGATGTTAATGATGAAGTTAATAACGGAATATTATAATAATAATGCATGTATTTCAGGACGTTAATTATTATTATTAGTGTTTACGTGAACGATGATAATAATTTTCTTATACCAACTTTGCACCTGGTGTTGTGAGATGATGTTTAAGGTGGTTCGATTTCCATACAAAAGTATATTGACAAATACGAGTAAATGGATCAAAAAATTGCAATGAAATCACATCTATTGGTCTTTATACAACTCTTTACATACGCGAAATCCTATCTTACTACATAATTTGATTAAATAATATGAAAACTAGGATCGATATTTTAATTCATTTTTGTCAATATGTGAGTGAAGTTTTTACAGTGTCTACATACGCTAAACTCATTAGTGTGTATTGCCGCGATTGGCAGACGTTGCCAAGCCGTGTGCTCGCTGAAAAAGCGACGTTGCCAGACCGCTGACATGCGAGTCGCCGCTTTTTCAGGACTTAGTTTTCATTAGCATTACAGTACCTATTATTATAGTTTGTGGCCTTCAAATATTTCGTCGGTTTATCGGTTAGGTTAGGCTCTAACAAACTCAAATTTAGTTTTATTTTGTTTCTAAACGACTTCAAAAAAGGATGTTTCTCAATTCGACCGTATATATTTTTTTATGTTTGTTCGCGGATAACTTCGTCGTTTCTGAACCGATTTTGATGATTCTTTTTTTGTTGGAAAAGAGACATGATATATGTATGATAAATCTTCAGAGATATGGAGATAAGCACGTCAAACTTGGTATTGAAAATTAATAGCGTGGCAGTTGAAGTCGGTTCTCTTTTTTTAAGTTTTTTTTTAATGGATCTTATCGTTTAGTGTTTTTTGGAAATTTTGGACCATAATGGCATTTTTTGTAATATTGAAATTGATAGGTACCCCGAGTTTTGAAATTACGATATTTTTAACCGACTTCAAAAAAATGTTTCTCAATTCGACCGTATAGTATTTTTTATGTGTGTCGATATCTTCGTCGTTAATGAACCGATTTTGATATTTTTTTTTTTGTTGGAAAGGAGATATCCCAAGGGTACCATAGTAATTTCATTCAGATCTGATAAGTATCTCTAAAGATATGGAGACAAACACCTCAAACATGGTACTGAACATTAATATCGCAGCATTTGATGTCGTTTCTTTTAGTTGGGACTACCTGGGAAGGGCCCAAAGGCCCTTCAAAAAACTTTTGTTTGTTGTTGTTTCAAAAAACAAAAAAAAAATAGAATTTTCCAAATCGATTTATGTATCTTTGAGTAATTGAAGAACATGTTTGAGTATTCTTGCTGAATACTCAAAGGAAAAGGCTTCCGTTTTTTACCATTCGGCTACGGAACCGTAAAAACGAGAGTGATTTTATTATAACGGACAAGAAGCGTATATTTAGAGATGTCACAGTGATATAGGCTGTTCACAACTGTCGTAGAACCAATAACAGTTGAGGTAGACGTGTTTTAGAGTGGAGACCACGGCTCGATAAACGCACTAAAAGTATCTTTTTCGTAATAGTGTAGGGCGCCCTCCAGCTATACGGAGCGAAGACATATGCAAGCTGGCTGGCAGCGGTTGAAAACAAAGAGCTGAAGATCGAGCTCAGTGGCGTGCTGTAGGTGAGATAGGCTGATGATGGTGATATTTTAGAGGCCAATTTAAAACCAACATCAGCCTTTCATTCATAGATAAACCGATCCGATCCTGTGAGACCATCTGTCAGATCATTCTCAAATACGTCGTTGTATACCAATAAACGGACTAAATAACGGAATAACTCTTTAACCGACTTCACAAAAAAGGAGGAGGATCTCAATTCGACGATATTTTTTCTTCATGTTTGTTACCTCATAATTCCGTCAAATCTTAACCGATTTCAAAATTATTTTAATTTTTTTTAATACGCTTTTATTAGCTTCAGACGTATGTATGTTTGTATGTTAGTATGTAACGGAATCTTTGAACATGATTTTAACCCCCTTCAAAACGTCGAATTAACTCGAAATTTGGCATACTTATTAAGGACCGATGACAATTCAATATTTTAAACATTTTGACCCGTTATCCTTACTAGGATAATCAGGATTAGCAATTTTTTGTTTTCCTGAGACCTGGAGATCTGCGTCAAGACCAATAAGGGAAACTACCAGCCGCGCCGATCACCTATTTCTCGGATAAGTCACCGACTGTGCTTATGATAAAATTTTCGGAGAGGGAACCTGAGAACCGCCTATCTCATCCACGGAAGGCACCAGGCAATCAATTTACCCATTTATCGGACATAAAAAATAATAGTTTAAAAAAACTAAAAAATACGCTTTTAAAAAAATTCGACTAAAAATGAAAAATAAAAAATAGTTTAAAAAAACTAAAAAAATACGCTTTTATAGAAAATCCAACTAAAAAATAGAAAATAAATTTTAATAAATTTGAATTAAAAATAGTGTAAGAAAAAATGATTTTATTGTAAAAAAAGCGTGGGGTGCTTTTCAGGATATTATCAAAATAACCCTTCTAGTCATATCTGTTCATAAAATATTTGGAACTATTGATACCATGCACCCCACGCTTTTTTTACAATAAAATCATTTTTTCTTACACTATTTTTAATTCAAATTTATTAAAATTTATTTTCTATTTTTTAGTTGGATTTTCTATAAAAGCGTATTTTTTTAAACTATTATTTTGTTTGAGAGATTATGCCTCCCGTTTGGTCCCATTCAAATTTTTTGGGATCTGATAATCATCACGGTAATATTATAGTATTACCGTGTAATCATCTCCGGAGATATGGAGATAAACAATGTAAACAAATTCCTATACCTTGATGACATGTTTATGGCAACTGGCTATTTTGACTATCGTGGCATGTAAAGTCGGATTTTTAGTTTTGTATGATTATAAATTATGTTGGCTATATTACCGAAACACACACGACATCACTATTCTCAAAATTTAACGCGACGAAGATTTTATAACAAACATGTTACCAAAATTAGTGACATTTTATAAAACATGTGTTTTACCAGAGATTGTACTGAGGAGAGTACGACTAATTGACTAAATTGTGTAGATATTTTATTTGTGGTAGGACCAAAGAAGTAGTATCAGGCATATAGTTTCCTGATGTCCGGATTAGCAAACTGAAATGGCAGTGGGCTGGTCATATATATAGTGTCACGAAACATCTAATGTGTTCCGGCAGCTATCCTTGAGAGCCAGTTCCCATTCTAGGCCTAGCGTGCTTACCATCTTCGACCGCATCATCACTTACCAACAGGTGAGATAGTGGTCAAACGCTAGCCTATAACGTATAAAAAAAAAAAAAAAAAAAAAAAAAAAAAAAAAAAAAAAAATATATCTGCCGTATAGGAGCGATAACCGTTGGGTGGAGTTCTAGTGTGGATACCGCGAATCGGCAAACGTAGCTTAGGACTTCCTGTGACCAGCCCCCCTAGACAAAATTTAATTTCTGTTACCATTCACGCTAACGCAAGTTCAAAATGTAAAGTTGTCATTCCCATACACTTTAAAGTCGCGTTAGCGTGAATGAAAACAGAAATTGGATTTTGTCTAGGGGCCCAGGTGGAGCGACGATATTCGCAAAGCGGTGGGCAGTGACTTAGGAAAGCCCCATGTCTACCAGTGGACTGGTACCGGCTGATTTTGATGATGATAATACCAGCGCCAGATCTCGAAAATGGTCATGCATTGCTCTATTAGGACCGCTCCATTATCATTTACGGACAGGACTATTAGCGAATAGCCTCGATCAACATCTCAATAGGCTCTCGCTAGACGTTTGGTCAAGGTTTAGACACAGCAGGCGCTGTGTCTAAACCCTAGCTGTGTGGACACGGCACATATTGTCAGGCAGAACTCCTCACTCTGCAGCTCTAACTATTGGTAACTTGTTGCCTGCGCCGCTGTTTAGGTTTTTAATTATATCTATTGATTATTTTTACATAAATATTGTAAATGAAAATAAAATATTGTCGTGTACAATATTTTTGAAATACTTATAAAAAGAAAGTATACCTTAGTAAGTAAATTAATATACCTTACATATGACTTACTGTTTTTATTTTGTTTGTAATTTATAATCAGCGAATGCCTTCTACTCGCTCTTGTAGTCACATAGGCTACATTTTATCGCAAATAGCAGTTTCTATTAGATTGTGGGTAAAACCGCAAAGCACAACTAGTACGCCAAATGCTTCACTTTGGGTCCTTAGTACTCTGTGCTTTGAGATCTACAGAACAGACTCCAGCATGCAGCAACGAAATGTACGTTGAACCTCGTCGAAAAACCACCCAATAGCGTTTGTAAGAGTAGGTACTACAGTTCACTTCAAAAAGTGGTACAAATCTATATGATATTTGGTATTTTGTTATTAGCGAGAGTAAGGTAGACAGTAAACTAATAACAATAAATAAAAAGTTAATGTTTAGAATGGAAAACGAAAAAAGTTTGTTAGTAAGGAAGGGTTCGAACCCGGTCCCTGATGTGCTTAATCCAGTAGTTCTCACCAATCGGCTACATTACTCATATACAAGGTGACAAAATTAGCAAATGCTTTTGTAAACGTCAAATACACTATTAAATAATCTGTGATACGAAAATACTTTCGCGTGTGTGCGTTATCAGTCCTGACGCCACGCTTGTTTACAAATAAAAGTATATAGAGAGTGTATATATACTTCAAATTTAGCTGAATAAATTAAAATTTATACGCTTTACTGGCAAAATCAATATTTTTTTATATACCAAGTACTATTTCAGTCATTAAAAAATTAAATTCATCAAATAAGAGTATCAGCGCCATCTATTGGCGCTTTTGTGGTTAGCTGACGATGAGCAACCACCTTAAGTATCTACGTTGTATATTTAAAATGTAATCTCGTGAGATTATTCACTTGTTCGATCATATTTGGCAGTTTGTGACAATTATAAGAGGTAGTGACCCTATGGATCACTCACAAGCAGAAACAATAATTCAAGATTTCAGTACTTCCTTAATTGGTTGATTCTTCATCATTAAATAAAATAATTTATTGGAATTATCGTATTAGAGTGGAGACCTCGAATCGGTAAACGTAGCGTTGGACGCCCTGTGACCAGGTGGAGCGACAATATTCGCAAAGCGATGGGCAGTGACTGGAAACAAAGAGCCGAGGATCGGACTTGTGGCGTGACTTGGGAGGGGCATATGTCCGGCAGTAGTCTGATACTGGCTGATTATGATGATGATGATGATGATTGGAATTATCTATTGTGAAAACGTTTCACTTATTATTTCATACGAGATTTATTTATATATTGCTATGGGAAACATAGAGATTTTGATTCTTACTGAGGGTAGCAGCCGTAGGATACTCTTACGCTGAAAAGAATATTCAGAGATACACGTTTATCACCGACATAAATAATCATGCATCAATAATTTAATATTATTTTATGTACCTGCATCACCGAAGTAATTTGGTGGAAAAGATTATTTTATTATTTATGTTCGAGATTTTGTTTCCTACGGGACGTGAATATTATGTCACGTTGACTTACCTGATATCACCGACATAAATACTTCAGCATCTTTAAATTCAACGTACCTGATTCATTGGAATGACTTAGTGAGACGGATTCACTTACTAATTATGTACGAGATATTGTTTCCTACGGGACATATGTATTTTATTGAAGCTGCTCATTTGGCGCGGATTCGCCTGTTACCTGTTCGTGATTTATTTTCCCTGCGGGGATCGTGGAAGTTTATGTCACACTACGGGTGGCCCAACCATGAGGAGACTTGTAAGCTGAAAGAATAGCCAGAGTCTTCTCTAGTTCGTGACATAGACAACCACGCAACGTGTCTTCAAATTTACATATTCTGCGGAATAATTCAGTGAGAAAAGAATCACTTATACTACATGTTCGAAAATTACCTTCCCTGCGGGGACCGTGAGATTCTGTGATTCTGTGTTAGCTACGGGTGGCCCAACCCTGGGGAGACTTGTAAGCTGAATGAATAGCCAGAGTCTTCTCTAGCATTTAACATAGATGACCACGCAACGATATCATCACCAACTACGACAATAAAGTGATCTTGGACCGCTGGGTTTTTCCAGAGTGGAGAAATAATTTAACTAAAATGCTGGCGAACCTGGCTTACTGGGTTGCTTCAGTAATTATCTTCATTAACCACAATATTAACAGCAATTAACCTGGCACATTGAGTCATTCCTTTGTTGGAAATATACTTTGCGGTTCAGGATAGGATTTAGTATAGATGGAGTTGGATAGACCAGTATGGGTTAGTAGGAATATAATAGGATGATAGAGGATAGATAGGAAATTCGATAGTAGGTAGTGTAGGCAGGATAGCTAAGATACTACTCACTCTTAAGTAGCTAGAGTGAGTAATATCTAAATGAAACAGGTGGTGATGGATGTTATGCTCGATTAATAGACAGAGACCTTCTAACCATCCAAGGCAACTCTGTTGTTCGAGCAAGCGAATGTTTCCAAGCTAAATTAAGCTGGAGTGGATGAGTATGTAGGCTGACTAACAGACATACATGTACTATTCTCTTTATGTCCTCTCACTTTAGTTGTGACTCAGTACTGACATACAAATTAAGACGTCAAATTTAATTAAATGAATTACTCTTGTACTTCTGACTTTTGACTTACTGTAGACATCACCATGGGGCTTAACCTCGTTTCTGGTTGATGTTTCGATAATGAAATGCAGGTAATTTTGCTAAGCTACTAAACCTCATTTCTCGTCGATACTTCGATTATGAAATATAGGTCATGTCTTCTCATGCGCAGTGGTGGTCCCCCATGGATGGTTGCTTGATACTAGATCAAGTAGGGGCTACCCAAGTAATTCAGGATGAATGCCATAGCTCGGTAGCAAATGGTGGCGCGCCGATCCAACCATCCATGGAACATGCTGTGTAAAAACACCCCATAGACTATTCCCCCTTTAAAAGTATTAAATCAGACATATTTTCATATATACATGTATTTATTTATCACACTTTTGTTCTCCTCTCTTTTGTTATTGTACATACTAAAATGGTTATACTAAAGCTTATTTATATGATCAATAACTTTGTTTATAAAAATATCAAAGAAATTGCCAAAGAAAGATCATCAAATTAAAATCTATGGAAGTCCCAAAGAAAGTCCAAAAAAATAAATTCAAGTCCAAAAAAATTCAGAATACAAGGTGTGAATGTAAGAGATTATCCAGAGAAAATACTAATTTCATATTTTATGTTCATTTGTATAATGAAATGTTATTAGGTTCAATAGGTATAATGTTGACAAAGATTGTTGAATATTACTCAATGTTCATTTGTATTCTATAGTGTAGCGTTATGGTACTAATAATAATAATAATGCAACACAAATTAGTACTAATAATAGTGTATTTGTACAAATGAGTACTAGATGAACAATTGGTACTAAGAAATTCACTAGGTAAGAGTTGCACCAAAAAGTACCAACAGTAATATTTAGGTTTACAAGTACTAATAATAATAGATTAACACAAATTAGTACTAATAATCGCATATTTGCACTGAATAGTATTAGTTAAAAAAAATGGTGCAAACCCTTCACTAGGTAACAATTGCACCAAAAGGTATCAAATAGTACCAACATTAATATTTAGGTTTACAAGTACTAATAATAATAGATTTACACAAATTAGTACTAATAATAGCATATTTGCACTGAATAGTATTAGTTAAAAAAAATGGTGCAAACGCTTCACTAGGTAACAATTGCACCAAAGGGTGCCAAAAGCAACATTATTGCACAAATAGTATTGTAGCAGTGGTTAGGATTACTTGTAATAATAAAACCTTTATTTCTTATATCATTTAGACTTTAGTTATTATATTAAATTGTCTTGAGATTCCCTGAAGAATTTAGGTTACATCAACGGTTCACAATGGGTCCTACCACTAACTAGACGATTACAAATGGCCAATATTTTATTCCAGTCCGATTATTATTCCAATATTAAATATTCTAATATATTAATATTCCAGTATTTCAGTATAATTAATAAAGTAAACAAATAAAGTCAAATTAAAAAATAAAAATTAATAAAAAACTAAAAGTGCTCCGGGGGGGTTGTTACAACCGTTATGATGTAATAAGATGTGACAGAAGCATAAACACGTTAACAGAAAAAACCGGCGGCGGTGTTATGATTTGCGCGAAGCGCAATCTGCATGCGCAAGAAGAACCAGGATGGACATGCGCCGGCGTCGAGTGCATCTGGGTCACTGTCCCGGCTCGCGCGCTCCGGGTAGGTGATAGACGTGATCTGCACATAGGTGTTGTATATGGGATCACTTTGATACGCATAATTTTTTATTCCTAATTTACTTTGGCATAACAGGTTACGCATAATTTGTAATGGCATACTAGTACCAATGCATTTTTTTTTGGCATACGGTATAAAAAGGCATACTCATCATTTCGTCTATATTTTATCGGCATATTTTTGATTCCCATAAACTTATAAGGCATATTATTTGTTCGCCTAATAGTTATTACACATAAATATGGAATGTCATAATTGTGCGAAATCACTTATTTTATTTTGAGTTATACCTATTAATGATGATACAAATAAACATATTTTACTTGATTAAACGTATATTTGATTTTTTATGAACATGCTTTAATAATATTACAAATATGACAATAATTTTCAATCACATAACATAATAAAGAAATATTTTTAACAATACATTAATTTTATTCATTGATTTTATCATTTTAATTGTAAATTACAATCTAATGCTTATAGAAATGCGGGTTTTGAAGCATGTTGCGTTTTATTTTTCATAATGTTTTCGATACGCTCATGTTTGTTGATGAATTTCTTTTTTTTTATAGGTGGCGGTGATCCCATTTGAAGTTTTTCTATTTCAATCATTTGATGTTTTATTTCTTGTGTAATTTTTCTTACAAGAAAATAAAATCCTGGATGGTGTTTACTCACAAAATGTGCAAACCTATTGTGCCACGCTTCGGCATGATTTTGCGCTCGGGGTATATTTTCTTGGGTTAATTGGTACGTACTCCAGATTTTGGGTGGAAATTGTGGTGGAGAAGTAGCATTTCTCCACACATAATTATGTTTAAACCACGTTGCAATTGTTTCTGTAAAAATAAAAAGTTAAAACTAAACAATTTTTATACATGGAATTTAATAAATTGATACAAATTATGCAACCAATTTTACTAACCTGCTTCTGGAGATATATTTTTTTGCCATTCGTCGAAATAGACATATATATCCTCTTCAGGCAAAAAGGCTAATGCGTACAAACATTTCATTTCCATTGCAAATGCTGTGTTATTTCCGTATAATGTTTGATAGCCGCGTTTTTGTACTCGTAGGTATAGAATTTGTCCGAAATGAAAATTATAATTAATGTATCGTTGGAAGTGTCACGTTCGGACTCATCATTATTAGCTGTAGATGTTTACCACCTGTGATATTTCTAAGTTCTTGAATCGACTTCTTGCATGTTTTCATAACCCATCCTCTTTTTATATTGGAATGTAATCGTTTTATTTTTCGAGTGTGGGTGGAACGATTTTAAAATAAATAAAAAAAGATTGAAGTATAGAAAAATCATTTTTGACGGGATTTTTTTTTGGAGTTTGAAAAGGCGAGATTGGAAAATCGGAAAAGAAATACAAAAATATGTGGATTTTCTAAATAAGTTGTGGAGAGAAGATTGCAATATTGGAATGCATTTAAACTTATTAGAGTTCATTATGAAAATACCTCATGCGACGAAATGATACCATTTTCGTTATTATGCATTACATTTCTGCAAAGCGCGCAGTTAGAAGGTAATGTTGTTCTGACCAACGTGTATTAATCTAGTGATTGTTAAAGGGCAGGAGTCGGCGTTGCGATACGCTTGTAATTCTTATCCCAGGCATTACGTTACATTTGGCGCCCATATAGGTAATAATAGTAGTTGTATTATCTTTATCTCTTAACTAGTTAACTCTAAAACAACTGCGGGTTAACTTTACTACATTATTATTGTATGTACACAGTTTGACACAATAAAAAATATTTCTATTTCTATTTCTATTTCATAACGAACCCACACTGTACTCCACTACTACCTAAATTCTAAAAGACCACCAGTCGTCTCATTATTTTTTGGCTAACAATTGATAGTTTTTTTTTTGTGTTTGGATAATACATATATTTTCTAATTTCAGAAAAATGCAGGAGCATTGCAATCAAAACATTATAATATAATCATCAATATTGATTATATACAATTATCAAAAAAAAAAATGAATTGAAGAACAGGATGTCGGTTAGCCAATTCTACCATACACCTTCCACATATATTATCATAATTAGCTTAGCTTAGCTCATTCATATGCAAAATATCATTATTTATCAAAAAAAAAATTAGGGTTCCATATTTTTAAAAAAGTATCGGCAAAATTTATTATTTGGAAATTCAATGTTAGTGATTATTTTAGGAAAGTGTTGATACAATTTAAAGTGAAGTGAATTGTTAATGATGTCATAATAAATGAATAAATAAATTTATGAAACCGTTTCAAAATTTTTCGGAATAAAACTAGTATTTATTTTAAATGTTGATATTATATATTTAGTGAAGTGATAGTAATCATATAATTCGAATGTTGTGGTGATAAAAGTGTATTATTTAATATATTGTGATGTACGGAACCTTAGGTGCGAAACCAACTCGCACTTGAATATAGTTGCTTATTTCAATCGAATATAGTGGTGAATAAGTGTATTCATTTAATATCGTGTTGTGCGGAACCTTAGTTGCGAAACCGACTCGCACTTCGTTCTTCTTCTTTTTTTCTGCTTCTTCTTATTCAAGCATCAAAGATGAAGTTATGAAATATGTATGCTGTCAAATATGAAGATAACAAAGAAGACGAAGAATGACTATAGGTACCGATTTGCATGGAATATCTATAAATATCTACTGAATTCATATTTGTACCGATCTACCACTTACGTTATGACTTTTCTAGTAGACAATCTTTTTATCTACCTACCCTATCTGAAGTATTCCATCGATTTACCATATGATAGACAAGGATGAGAATTCCTTTGAAGATGCTGGCGTCCTGGAAGCCGATGTGGGAGCCAGATTCGACCGGCAGCTAGCGGGCATAGACCCTCAACTGACCATCGGCATGGGTCCGAAGGCTCACCATCAGCTACGTCCAGAAATGATGTTCATACGGGGAGAGCTGCGACAAGCTAAGATGCAAACTTTGGCTAATGAATTGATATACGTCACAAGGTTTCTATAGAGGATTTTTGTAGAAGAGCAGTGATAAAGTTTAAGTTTTATATAAGATAAGTATCGTAGAGTATGGTAGAATCTATATGAATGTAACTGTTATAACCCGTCTCCTGTAGTTTGTCTTGTCTAGGTTCCTGGTTCCTTTAGGGATGTAGCGTGCGGTAGGCCTCCTCCAGGGCTCCGTTACGTTACATTCCCATGTGATATTTCTAAGTTCTTGAATCGACTTCTTGCATGTTTTCATAACCCATCCTCTTTTCATATTGGAATGTAATCGTTTTATTTTTCGAGTGTGGGTGGAACGTTTTTAAAATTTAAAAAAAATATTGAAGTATATAAAAATCATTTTTGACGGAATTTTTTTTTGGAGTTTGAAAAGGCGAGATTGGAAAATCGGAAAAGAAATACAAAAATATGTGGATTTTCTAAATAAGTTGTGGAGAGAAGATTGCAATATTGGAATGCATTTAAACTTATTAGAGGTCATTATGAAAATACCTCATGCGACGAAATGATACCATTTTCGTTATTATGCATTACATTTCTGCAAAGCGCGCAGTTAGAAGGTAATGTTGTTCTGACCAACGTGTATTAATCTAGTGATTGTGAAAGGGCAGGAGTCGGCGTTGCGATACGCTTGTAATTCTTGTCCCAGGCATTACGTTACACACCCTCCCTTACAATTAGATGCGACTGACCTAATATTACCCCTTCAAAAATGCAGCTCAATGTATAAATACTGTTTCAAAAAAGCGGACTATGATAAAATTAATGAATATTTAATTAATGTTTACTGGGACACCTTGTTAGTAGGCGATACAAGTGATTTTATTACGCAACAGTTTTACGCCCAATTACGACAAGGTATTGACGAGTTTGATCCTAAAATAAATTTCACGTCTACGGAAAGCCATCCTATTTGGTACTCCAGGGCCCTTATCCACATCATCAAAGATAAATTAAGTGCACATTCTCGCTGGAAAAAGGACGGTAACCCGAGAGATTACGATGAGTTTTCAATGTTTAGATCTAGGCAAAAACGTGTACAGAAAAAATGCCTTAGTACACACATTGAAAAAATGCAAACACTTCTTAAAAATAACCCAATACATTTATGGTCTTACATGAAATTGTTGCGTAATAACAGCACGGGTAACCCGAATACCTTAACACTGGGTGATCAGATATATAACACTGAACCTGATATGTGTAAGGGATTTAATAATTTTTTTCATAGCGTTTTCCAAAAACCGGCGTTATCATACAACAACCACCTACGTACTTACCCGGAACCTGAAGATTTAGTGCACAACATAAACATATCTGAGTCTAATATCCAAAAGATATTACAATCATTAGACATTAATAAGGGACCAGGGAGCGACGGTATACCGCCGCTGTTTATTAACAAGTGTGCTAAATCTCTCAGTTTACCTTTACAAAAGATATTTATGATATCAGTCAATGTATTCGGCATCTACCCAGATATATGGAAGGAGGCGAAAATAGTACCCATCCACAAGGAAGGATCTCGAAGACGTATAGAACATTATCGTCCGATCTCAATATTAAATACATTCAGTAAGATTTTTGAAAAGGTAATTTACAAGACGATAAGTACGACTATTTGTAAATCAATTCCTGAGGAACAACATGGTTTCATGAATATGCGCTCTACTGTATCGAATCTTACCGTATTTACTAACTACGTATTTCTGAGTATGGACGAGGGGGCTCAGGTTGATGTTATATACACCGACTTCGAAAAAGCGTTTGATAAAGTCGACCACATCATCCTGCTCCATAAGTTACATGCGCTCGGAATACGTGGTGACTTTCACAGATGGCTCTGCTCATACATCGCGAGGAGGAGACAGGCTGTAGTGATAGGTAGTGCTCGCAGTGACTATATTACGATCGACTCTAGGGTTCCCCAAGGATCGATTCTCGGTCCCTTGTTGTACAACGCATACCTTTTTGACATAAAAACTTGTTTTACAAATTCAAAATTTATTATGTTTGCAGATGATAAAAAAAATCTTCTTAAAAGTTAACAAGGTAACTGACTGTATCGACATCCAAAGCGACTTAAATAGTCTTTGCGAGTACTACACAACAAACAGAATTATTGTGAACACAGCAAAATATCTTCAAATATCTTTTACCCGTAAAACTAAAATAATTAAAAATACGAGTACATATTATTTTGATAAAACTCCAATAAAAAAGTAGATTCAGTACGTGACCTTGGTGTAAGGCTTGACCGTAAAATGACTCTTGTTGAACATGTTGACGATATAGTTCATAAAGCTTATAAGCAACTGGGCTTTATTAAACGTGTCTGCAAGTCATTTACAGATATTAGCTGCATCAAGGTCTTATATTTCTCTTATGTGCGAAGCATACTCGAATATGCCTGTAGTATATGGTCTCCTTGTTATATAATTCACACAGAAAGGCTAGAATCTATACAACATAAATTTATAAAGTTTCTTAGTTTTAAGGCTTATAAGCGTTTTGATTCATATTCCGATGCTTGCAAATATTTCCACATAGAACCGTTGTCGCTGAGACGAAAGCTATATGACATTGTTCTATTACACGATATACTTTCAGGTAAAATAGACTGCCCCGACTTACTCTCAAATCTAGAATTATGTACTCCCTCGCGTTGGTCGCGACATACTCCACTTTTCCATGTACCTCACTCCCACACAAAATATGTAAGTAACTCCGTCTTGTGTCGATCTGTCCACACTTACAATAAGCATTATTCTGAGTTGGACCTATTTCATTTGTCTAAATATGTCTTAAAACTCCAAATAAAAGCGCTACATAATACTTGTCACTAGCAAGAAACACACTCACGCCAACAAGCACACATACACATAGTCACGCATACACACGTGCGCACACAAACTTACACACCCGCACACACACACATGCACACACGCGCACACACACACACATACACACACACAATGCACGCAACAACATCATAATCTAAAATTTGCAACTGTTCATTTTTCTATCTTTGTGGTTTATCTAATGTAATCAATTTTGGCCATAGTTCATAAGTTATACACCTAATATTAAGTTTTGTGAATCGCTGTATGATTACTGAAATAAATAAATAAATAAATGATCTTATTACCACTAAACTTGAGGAAAAAGAAAGATGTCTAGGCATTTTCCTTGACCTTTCAAAAGCATTCGACACTGTCTCTATCCCCATACTGGTAAATAAGCTTGAAAAGCTGGGTATCCGAGGTAATGAACTCAAAATTTTCACCAATTACCTTACTGAACGGACTCAACTGGTTAAAGTTCACAATGTGTGGCGAAGAAAACATCACTTTTGGCGTTCCCCAAGGATCACTTCTTGGGCCGACATTATTTATAATATATTTGAATGATCTTTGTCAATTACAAATACCTCACTGTCGCATTATAACTTATGCAGACGACACTGAACTCTTAGTTCACGGCACAAATTGGGATGTGTGCAAAACTCGAACAGAACATGCACTGTCAACAGACATGCAATGGTTTAACCTCAATCTCTTAACCTTGAACGTTAACAAAAGTCATTTTATTACCTTTTCTACTAACCACATTACTCAACCAGAACAAAGCCTTAAAATAACTGCCCATAATTGTTCAAATCAGTTCACAAACCCTGGCTGCAACTGTCCAACCTCAAACATCAAATACCTAGGTATTCAAATTGACGAGAAATGACAGAGTTAGACGTCTCATTTATATTTTTAAACAAATTCGCTACACCGCTGATTCCGATGTTCTCAAAATTGCTTATTGCTCACTATGTGAGTCAATTATTACATATTGCATCAAGGTACAAATCGTCATTACTTCAACTAGAACGTGCCCAACGGGCATTACTGAAAGTAATGCTGTGCAAAGCCTTTGGATATTCTACTCAGCAACTGTATTTCGACGCTAAAGTACTAACTGTTAGGATATTATATATTTATCGGACGATCTTAAAAAACACATAGTAATAAATATTAAAATACGTCTCGTACATATCGACGATACGACACGAGACGACGTCGTCTCGTGACCACGATCAATGCAACTTGGTCGAAACGTCGAGTTAAATAAAAAAAATTGTTTTAGGCGCGATAAGTCCCGTATTTTAATATTTATAACTATGCAGCTATGTGTTGAAATCGCGAAAGTTTAAAGCTTACACACACACACACACACACACACACACGAACGCACGCACGCACGAACGCACGCACGCACGCACGCACGCACGCACGCACGCACGCACGCACGAAAAAACAATAACCGAACCGATCTTTCGTCGCGGTCGCGCTGAGAACTGTACACATTTATTTAGGCTCCGCAACTAAAAAAGTTTTACTGTGTTTATAGTGAGAATTCAACTTAGAAATTACACATCTTGGAACATTAAAAACCAGTGCACAAGGTATGTCACACCAATCAATAGCTATCCTCGAAATATCAGTAGTTTTAATGATTTAAAAAGAAACAACGGCCACGAGTTTAATCCGTGACCATTTACATCGCAAACGTCGCAGCCGTCCCGCTCGCACCCGTACCAATTCGGTGGCTCGCTGCTCACACGCTACTACTCGCACATCTAACCGCCGGTTTGCAGCCCCACTGCGGAAACCGGTTAGCTACTCGACTTGTTTGCTTGGTGCTAGCGACAACGTTTCGGCATGGAAAATAATAACTGTGCCGCTTGTAAACAAGAAATCACCAAAGCTAGAATGCTTAAATGCGCTTCTTGTAAGGCGCCCTACCACCCGATATGCGTAAATGCAGCATCCTCGGACCCGACAAAGCTATCAGAATGGCAATGTCAACCGTGCAGATCCCAAAAAAATAGCAACACGCACACTCCTACACAGTCTACTCCTCGCACCGAAGTGTCTAACATGAACACGGTATCGCGTGGGCAAAAGCGAGTTGCCCTTAGCTCTCCAGCGCGAGAAAGCGTCATCGACGACGATTTGCAGAATTATCCTATCGCATCGGAATTACGTTTCTTACGCCAAGACATGGTCGAAATTAAAATGAGCCTCAAGCTTCTCACGGAAGGTTTTACCAAATTCAGTGAAAGAGTGGATGGCATCGAGTCAAGATTAAGTCATGTTGAGGAGAAATTACCTGTTATCGCTTCACTGAGTGAAACAATCAAAGAACTCCAAAGTAGACTGAACGAACAAACACAAGCCGCTCTCAAAAACGAAATCGAGATTATTGGTGTCAACGAAACTTCGAACGAGAACCTCGAGCACATTGCAATGGTTGTGGCAACCAAAATAGGAGTGAACCTCCCAGAGAGCGAAATCGACTGGGTGACTAGAGCAGGGCCTAAAAAGGGACGAAACGACGATAAGCCTACCAGCATACCACGACCAATCATCGTGAGACTCACTAGGAAGGCAAAACGCGATGAAATACTTAAAGCGAGTAAACTTAGGCGTCAATTCATTATGACCACAGCGGACCTGGACTTACTTGGCCCCCTAAAAAGCGTATACATAAACGAGCATCTCACTAAGACGAATAGAATTTTATTTCGAGAAGCAAGAGCACGCGCCAAGGAACACCGCTACCGGTTTTGTTGGCTCAACAATGGTAGAGTTCACGTGCGCAGAGACGAAGGAAAGCAGGCTATCCCAATCAAATCCAGGGAAGACCTCGACCGTATCATGCCACCAGTCCCTAATCAGGCGTCTGGGGTCAGCGCTATTCCTCATAAATCCATGCCACAGAACTTCACCACTCAACAAGGAATCTCAGAAGATTAAAGGTCTTAAAACTAACTGTTCTCTAGACTTTTTCTATGTCAGTCGAATAACAATAATATTAGCTTCTTACTATTTTATAACACCACGCACACATCATCAAAACACCTCTCAAACCACAACTCCACCACCAATCATGCCTACTCACACAAAAAAAGCTTCAACTCGCAAAATTACATTGCAAACCGGAACGGCATCTTTCAATATCTCTAGCGAGCAGAAAATCAAACCAAGCGTCGACATTATAAGACTTCGAATAAAAATCCAAACAAACGGTGTATTTTCAATGGGCGTCCTGAAAACACTACATAGAATCTCTTTCATCAGGCTCATATTCACCATACTCATCGCTTGGCTAAGTGCATCACTATTTCCTATTAGATCGTCATTGGGTCATAATATAATCATTTTTAACAACTATGGCTAGTGTAGAGGTTCTCGATGACATAGATGAAACCACTCAGATCAAGTGTTGCACTATTGACGAGCCCGAATGTTGTAAAAGACACATGGAAAGATACAAATTTAAGGTAATGACACTCAACATCAGAAGTATTCATCAGAACTTTTCAGCACTATTGACCTTGCTAAAACGCTTTGCAGTTGACCTCGACGCTCTGGTTTTGACTGAGTGCTGGCTAAATGAGTCCTCTCAAATACCCCTTCTAACTGGCTACAACAGTTACCACACTCAAAAACACACCAACAGATGCGGAGGAGTAACAATTTACATTAAAAACGGCTGGTCTGCTTCCGCGCTGGAACCTCGTTTTGATGACGCAAACTGTCTAATTGTCAATATCGAATCAGTTCTTACAATTATAGGTGTCTACCGATCACCATCCATAACTAACTTGGACAACTTCCTCGATTCACTCGAAGCTCTTTTAGAAACCACAAAAGATCATCCATCGATATTGTTGACTGGGGATATGAACATAAACCTGATAGGAGACTCTCTTGGTCGTAACGTTGATACCTATGAGATTATCCTTGCAGAAAAAGAGTTCTTATCAGCCATTAATACTGCAACACGAGGGAATTCTTGCATAGATCACGCTTTCATTAAATCAAAAGGTGATGCATTGGGCCTTGTCTGCAAGACTTCCATCACAGACCATGATGTAATATTAATAGGCATGGCTTTAGATGGTAAAAAAGTAATAAAATCTAACAGGGTCATCTCAAAAACAAATTATTCTGAAGTAGCATCAGAACTAAAGAAGATTGACTGGAATCATATTACTAATTTTCATGATATCAACGGGGCAGTGCAATATTTTAATGAACAAATTACATATTGTATAAATAAGCATACACAAACAAGAAAAATCAGCCGGTCAAAACACATTATAAAGCGCTGGATTACTCCTGGCTTAATTAAGTGCATGAGACAACGCGACCGACTACATCTTAAAGTTAGGGAAGAGCCAAATGATGAAACTAAAAAACAAATTTACAAGAGGTACAAGAACTTCTGCAACAACTTACTCCACAAACTGAAAACAAATTATGAGAACGAACAGCTAGCAGAGAATTGTGGCAACCCCAAAAAACTGTGGCAAACTATAAAAGAAGTCTGCAACATTCCGCGACCAGACAAAAGCTGTTACGAGTTAATTACGCCAACACAGCATCTCCAATCACAGTTGGATAACTGCAACAAGCACTTTTCGACAACTGGAGGCGATCTAGCATCGAAAATTCTAGATAAGACATGCACTTCCGAGAAATCGTTGGCAGATCGATTGGTTATTAATTCACGTTGTCCTAACTCACTGTACTTAGCTCCCACAGACAGTCAAGAAATATTAAGTATTATAAATGGACTCAAATCAGACGGTGCTCCTGGAAGAGATAACATCACTCCATTAACCCTCAAATGTGCAAGGAATTATTTAGTTGAACCTATCACTTATCTTTGCAACCTGAGCATGGCATCTGGAACATTCCCAAACTACTGGAAAACTGCTGTGGTAGTACCAGTGCACAAAGGAGGACTTAAATCGAGTCCGGACAACTATAGGCCAATCTCACTTTTATGCACTGTGTCAAAGATTCTAGAGAAGCTGGTTAACAAAAGACTGGTAGACTTCCTGGAGAAATATTGCCCTCTCTCAGAGCGCCAATTCGGCTTTAGGCGTGGCAAGTCGACAGAGGACGCAGTTCAACTATTAACGGAAACAGTGTCATTACATCTGGACCGTGGACATCGCTGCATAGGAGTGTTCCTTGATCTCGCCAAGGCATTCGATACTGTTTCAATCCCTATCCTACTCAAGAAACTACAATGCCTTGGCGTCAGAGGAGTAGCCCTCAGCTGGTTTACTAGCTACCTAACTAATAGGAAACAATGCGTCAGAATTGGAGCTCACATAAGTTGCGAGCAAGGGATCGGCTTCGGAGTTCCTCAAGGCAGTAATCTGTCCCCAACGCTGTTCACGGTCTACATGGATGATATCCTGAGGCAAAACATAAAAAACGCAGAACTTATATGTTATGCAGATGACACAGTGGCTATTTTCCACGGTGACAGTTGGATATCCACTGTGTCAGCCACAGAAAAAGGGATGGCAGAACTGGCTCGTTGGCTTGATGCCAATCTACTCACGCTAAATGTAAAAAAAACCAATTATATACCTTTTCACATAACGCGAGCCTCGGGTCCAGATAACATAAATATTCGTTTCCATAACTCTTCATGTGAAAACTTAAACGGGCGATCCAAAAGTCTACAATACTGCCAATGCACAAATATAAATAGGGTTCAGCATACCAGGTACCTGGGCATCATAGTGGATCAAAATTTGTCGTTTAAAAACCACCTGCACTCGCTCGCAAAAAGGATTCGTAGATTGATTTACGTCATGAAATTACTAAGATCCATTACCTCAATGGAAATAAAGAAATTAGTATACATCTCAATGTGTCAGTCACTTATACAATATTGTATAGCGGCCTGGGGAGGAGCGGCCAAAACTAACATGATTATTCTAGAGCGTGCCCAAAGAGCAGTTCTCAAGGTAATGTTGGGCAAACCACGCCGATATTCCACAGATGACCTCTATAATGACACAAAAGTCTTAACTGCACGGCAACTTTTTGTCCTTCGGGTATCTCTTAAAAGACGCTCGGAGCCGACGCGTAAACTCAACGAGCACTCCAGATATAAGCCCGCCCGACAAGAGTTCCCAAGAATAAGGACCACGTTCGCCCAACGGCTTCCACCATATGTTCACATTTTCACATTCAATGCGGTACACAGAGAGATAGAAACTCGAGACTCCAATTATTGGGAAGCAAAAAGCAAAATCAAACGCTGGTTGCAATCTCTTACGTACGAGGAAACAGAAAGACTTGTAAAGGTCGTCGATAAGTAAATTGTTCATATTAGCGCAAAATATTTCATTAGCACACACTCACACAGACATATACACATACACTCTCTCTCTCTCTCTCTCACACACACACACACACACACACACACACACACATAAACGTAATTTAACATAATACAGAATCTAATATCAATACAAAAGCATAAGATATAATGGTATTAAATACACAAATATGAAGAATAAATCGTTATTTCTAGATTGTTAAACTATGATGTTTAAATTACACCTATTTATAATTTAATATAATTGAACAATAATAAAGTATCTAACATCAAATCAATTACAATTGCATGAGATACAATGGTATTAATACAATTATAAGAGTAACAAATAGTTATTCATAGACTTATTAAATGTAAAAACTGTGCTCTTGTTCTGGCGGTAACTCACGAAGTATATAGCTGCCCAACACTGCATATTATGTTATTATGTAACTTAATTTAATGTATTGCTATATAAAACGATAATGAATCTCCGAATATAATAAGCTAATGGCTACTATAATTTTATCTGATTGTTAATTTAATTTTATTTTAATTAGATTTTAAATCCTATTTTACTACAATTATATCATAGATAATTAGGTTAAAGCGCTCGAGCGAGTTACCCAGGTGGCAGGCGCTCGAGTCCCGCCGGATCTAGACCCAAAGAATTTCGAAATTTTGGATTATATAAAATAATTTACAAGACCACTTTAATATTTAATACAATTTTACCAAATGTCATTTAATTTAAAACTATAGTGTACACACCTTAATTTCCTCAACAAAAGCATCTATGAATATGAGTATCCTGGACATTTCAGCAATAATGCAAGCCAAATACACAGCATATTTAGTAGTATGGCGTAAGTATTGAACAGGAATAATTCAAATGTAATATAATAATGTAAACACAATTTGTAAAGTACACGATCAGCGCTAAATTTATAAATTTATATTATGTAACTCGAAAGTAGGGCGTCCAAGATACAGGCCTAGCCTAGTTTGGAGCCCACAGAATAGAATAGTGATCACCAGAAATCACCAAAATGTACCTACTTTATCTTAAATCTATTTATGTAATAAATACGATAGTTAAGTATTAAACACATTTATTAAATAATCACTAATAATTTGTACACTAAAAAAAAAAAAAAAAAAAATTTCTAGCGGTCGCGCCGATCTACTCGAAATATCGGCGGCCGGAATGACGTCACCCGGTGCCGGTCATGCTGTGGACAAGCTGCCATACTATACATATGTACCGCTACTTCGGCGCCGGCATTTTGTCGCGGGTGACGTCCCGGTACCGTTGTTGTGGACAAACGCTGTAAGGCGTCTGTGACTCCGTGACTCCCTTTTTAGGATTCCGTAGCCGAATGGCAAAAAACGGTCCTTTTTTTTCTGTATAATTCTTTATTTCTATTAAGCCTTACTTACACAATATTTACAAACGATTTTTATTTCGGGGTTCCTCAAGGATCGGTACTCTCTGCAACACTTTTTCTGCTACATATTAACGATCTCCTGAAGCCCGGTATATTTGGGTACGCAGACGATAGCACTGTTGTAGAGAGCTACATATCTGGAGCACGCACCAGTGGTGCAGATATCCAGTGTCTTCGAGAGGCGATGGTCGAGCGCTTGAATTTGTCTCTGAAGGCAGTCTCCGAATGGGGCGAAGCCAACCTGGTCAGTTTCAATGCGACTAAGACCCAAGCGTGTCTTTTCTCCGCAAAACGGAGTCAGTTCCATCTGACTCCTACTTTCCGAAATGTATCCGTGCTGTTGCTGTTAACTAATCACCTTGAGCTCCTTGGCATTTCCTTTACTCCAACGTTGAATTTTGGTTCGTATATCGAATCAAAAGCACAAGTAGCCTCCAAAAAGCTTGGTGTTCTAGCGAAAGTGAGGCAGTACTTCTCACCTGGACAGATGCTCAATCTTTATCAAGCACAAGTCCGATCATGTATGGAGTACTGTTCTCACCTCTGGGACGGTTCGGCTAAATACCAACTAGAGGCGTTGGAGGCAATTGAGCGAAGAGCTAAGAGGCTAATCAACAATGACGAGCTCATTAGCAGAAGACTCCAAAGCTTAGAGCATCGCCGCAGAGTTGCTTGCTTATCGGTTTTTTTATCGGATACATTTTGGAGAGTGTGCCTCCCAACTGCACGAACTTATTCCCCCATCACCTTTTTTCAATCAGACAACCAGACGTACTGATACATGCCACCGCTACATGGTGGTTATCCATCAATCCTAACGAAGCGATTTGCTTCCACATTCATCATACGTACCGCCAGGGATTGGAACTCCTTGCCTGAGTCTGTGTTTCCGGAAAGGTACCATCTAGGGGTCTTCCAGTCGCGAGTAAATAGGTATCTTCTAGCCAAGCGTGCTACATCGTCGACCACATCGTCACTTAACATCAGGTGAGATAGTGTTCAAACGCTTGACAATAACGAATAAAAAAATATATATATATATATTTAAACTAAGGCTAATTACAGTGGTGTAAAGTTTAGAACTGTTGTTTCCGGAACTAGACCTAAAGAGTCTGTATTTCCAGAAACAACATGATACCTCCAAATCGGTGTATTGATTTGTTGTTGTATCGATATATTGTGAATAAAAGGTGCGTAATGATATCTAAACATAAAACTTACATAAAAATAGCTATAACAACATAAAAATAGATTAATTATACCTAATTTCAGACTGCAGAAAGTTAGTGGTTCATTCATGGGGAACTGTGTACGCTTTTACAATAAGCTACCTAAAGATATTGATCAATTGCCTATGAGCAAATTTAAAATCTATGTAAAATCCAATTTGATGAAAAAATCATACTATACAATAGGTGACTATATGGATGACAAAAATGCATGGCCTGAATGCCCCAAGTTCCAAGAACAAATATAAATTGTATTATAATTAATAATATATTGTTAAAATATTAAAGCTGACATGTACAATTAATTTAAAAAAAAAAGATAAAATGACAAGACAAGCCCCATAGAGTTTCTTGGTGTTTCTTCTCTGATGGGAGTATTTCCGACACCGGTAGATTCAACAGCCATTCAGTTTTCCCCTTTTGTCCGCAGATTTTCTTTCTAGGCTTGCCATTTTTATTTTTATTTAAACAATATTATGCAGCTGACAGACGGACTATCAGTTCCATTTGGATCATGATATGTACTGTGATCGGTATGCGTTTCTCTATGTTGTGTTTCACTATTTCACTTTTTTATTTTTTTTATATAAAAATTGTCTGAAGTACTGAAACACACACTTACATGTATGGTTGGTTTTAACCTACTTTAATTTTTTTTAAATATTCTGACGTAAACGACTGGATGACAGCTGAATGGTTCATTACTTTTTTTTTTCTAATTCAAAAGCGTTAAATTCTGCTTTTGCTATGTTTACTTGATAATTGGTTATGATTTATTTTATGATTTATGATTTTGACGTGTATATGTGCGTATATTTATACTGCCTACATACTGAATAAATGCTTTGATTTTTTGATTCTAAAAAAATTATTATAGTAGTTATAATTAATGATAAAAAAGAGAACTAATATATAGAATGGACTTTCGGAATGAAAATAGGTTTTATATTATCCCGTTTAAATCAAAGGTACATTCGTGGAGACCTAATTTGCAACATAAGTCGACTAAAAAACGGTCGAAAAAACACGTTTCTTACGAACGCTGCTCAATTGAAAACAGATGGAAGAATAATTTCTATGGAAGAGTTGTACAACTTAATAAGCCCTACAAAAAGTCCCGACAGCATTTGTCTATCTCTTAAGGTTGACTCACAGTAACCATTTTAATCTTTAATTTTTTGTTAAGAAATATTACATAACTTCCAAGGCTATTTTCAAGTATATAGTATTAATCCTTATCTTTGGATAAGGATTAAGGATTAATTAAGGATTAAAATAATTACGTTAATTAGCTTGGCCACATATTATAGATTAAAATTGTCCTTTACAGTATATAATTCAAATAAAAACTCTAGAACATATCACGGATTTCACATACACGCATCGCAAAATTAATAAAATATCTGCAGTGAAACCACAGATTAGGTCATAGTTACTGAGAAAATATTATTATAAGCTTAGCGATGCTGTAGATCCCCACCGATCACAATCAATTTGAAGTCAATATAGTATAATAATATAGTTATACTGTAAAATTTAAAATTCTATTGTATAATATAGTTATGCTCTATATATAAACCACTTCGGCTAATCTATGTATAATCTTTTCAATAAAAGCATTACAATGACTCTAAACACGACATTTAAAATCTGAGCTGTAAGTTGGTGTGGATTTGAGTATTCTGTAGAGTACAGGAGATGTCCCAGCATCAGGTCAATGCTTCCATGTTCTTACAATATCGTTGAAGAAGAAGATTTTCGAATTGATCAGACCTATGAAAGTTGATTTCATAGCGCAATTAACTAGAAAAAAGCTCATAGTTTTATAACGATTGAACGAATTTGCATGAATCAAAGCTAAGAACACTCTCGATGTGTCGATTACTCAATGGTTACTTGAAAATAATTTAACGGCTAATATATCAAAAACAAATTATATTCAATTTCAAACTAGGAATGGAAAATCAATATCGAGAGCTGTAATACACGATAAGACTAAACTAAATGAAGTTAATTCGACCACATTTTTAGGTATAACTATAGACAAAAACTGTGACTGGAAACCACAAATTGACAAGGTCTGTACTAAACTTAGTAGGTTTGTGTATGTATTAAGTAGATTAAGGAAAACCTCTAGTCAGCAAACAATGCTACTGGCATACCACGGCTATGTAAGCTCAGTACTCCGCTACGGTTTGCTGCTTTGGGGAAACTCCACTGACATAAAAAGAGCATTCCTGTCGCAAAAAAGATGCATTCGAGCGATGGTGGGTATTCCCCCATACGTATCATGCAAGCCTTATTTCACTTAAAGTTTTGACTCTGGCGTCTATGTACATTTTTGAAATTGGAATATTTGTTCGAAATAATCCTGAATTGTTCACGAAAGCAAAAGATCTTTATCCTCGAAATACTAGAAATGATAATAGACTTGTGTACGAAGCTACACCACGAACAGCTCTGTTTTAAAAAAAAATGTTACTCGATGTGAATCACGATATATAATAAAATTCCTGCTGATATAAAAGACCTACCCTTTAGCTTATTTAAAAGGAAGCTCAAACAATGGTTACTAGACCACGCATATTATTCTGTAAATGATGACTTTTTAAATATACGATGAAACTAACGCATTTGACGCTAACAGAAATTTCTAATATTGACAAATTGTATTAATAACAAGTTGACATATGAAATCATAATATTAATTCATTTTAAAGTAGTTATCAAAATATCAATAATGTATATATCAATAATGTATTATTAGTGCAATATAACTTATAAACTTTCACATGTCATAAATATGACAAAATAGAAGGACTATGAATATTTTGGAACATCCTAATGTTGACTCTTTTTTTGTGGAATAAACATTCATTTCATATCGATGAAGACATCTATCAAAAAAAAAAAATAATATCAATAATAAAATCAAAATCGGTTCATCTGGTTGGGTGCTAAGATGCTACAGACAGACACAGATACACACGTTAAACGTATAATACCCCTTCTTTGATCCCATGATTTGATTGATTTTGATTCCATGATCCCACTACCTCTGTACGAAAACCCATGATTCATGAATGCACATAAAACTTTCATTGGTAGGTATATAGCTAGGATTAGAACCAACGACCGTCGGGTCAGAATCAGGGTAACTATCCTTTACGCCAAAGGGCCGTCCAATATCACTACGTAAGTATTATAAAACAAAGTCCATCACTGCGTCTGTCTGTCTGTTCGCAATAATCTCAATAGCTACTGAACGGATTATCATGCGGTTTTCACCAATAGCCAGAGTGTTTATGAGGAAGGTTTAGGTGCATAATTCGTTATGGGTTTGTGTAAATTGGTTGAAATATGACGATGATTGTTAAATATGTTAATATTTTATATTTGATGCAACAAACTGATGCAAATTTTGTAGGCATATATGTTCTACCCGTGCAAAGCCGGGGCGGGCTGCAAGTATATTATATATATTATATATATTATATATATATGTATATACGTGTGTGCGTGCGTGCGTGCGTGCGTGCGTGCGTGACGAGACGACGTCGTCTCGTGACCACGATCAATGCAACTTGGTCGAAACGTCGAGTTAAATAAAAAAACATATGTTTTAGGCGCGATATGTCCCGTATTTTAATATTTATAACTATGCAGCTATGTGTTGAAATCGCGAAAGTTTGAAGCTTACACACACGCACGCACGCACGCACGCATATATATATATATATATATATATATATATATATATATATATATAATATATATATATAATATATATATATATATATATATATAATATATTTCTCTTTTTTATCATAATTATAACTACTATAATAATTTTTGTGAGATATCATTACGCACCTTTTTTTCACAATATATCGATACAACAACAAATCAATAACCGATTTGGAGGAATCACGTTGTTTCTGGAAATACAGACTCTTTAGGTCTAGTTCCGGAAACAACAGTTTCAAACTTTACACTTCTGTAATTAGCCTTATTTAAATATAAAAATCGTTTGTAAATATTGTGTAAGTAAGACTTAAAAGAAATAAAGAATTATACAGAAAAAAAGGACCTTTTTTGCCATTCGGCTACGGAATCCTAAAAAGGGAGTCACGGAGTCACGGACGCCTTACAGCGTTTGTCCACAACAACAGCACCGGGACGTCACCCGCGACAAAATGCCGGCGCCGAAGTAGCGGTACGTATTATGTATAGTATGGCAGCTTGTCCACAGCATGACCGGCACCGGGTGACGTCATTCCGGCCGCCGATATTTCGAGTAGATCGGCGCGACCGCTAGAAATCGGCCAGAGATTTTGACGGGCCGATGTGCCGGCATTGGCTGGCAATACAAAACAAGTTTGATCTTGTCCACACACTGCCGGCGCCCGGCGCCGATCGATCGGTTATTGTTTTTTCGTCTGCGGTTGTTTGTTTTAATTCTATGGAAACGCATCTGCCACGCATGACAGCTACAAGAAACAGAACCACCGGAATCGGTGATGGTGGACAAACGATCGCCGGCACATCATTTTCAAATCGGCCCGAAAAAATCTCGGTGCTGGTGACGTCCCGGTGCCGTTGCTGTGGTATCGTACAAACACTCTTAGAGTAAACGAGATGTATATGTATAAGATTCAATACGTTAATAATTTAAGATCGTTTAAAAAAACTAATGAAACCGACTTCAAACGTCGCGCTCGTCATAGTAGCCTGTAGTTAGTAGCATGTCATCGAGGTATATAAATGCATCGTAATACAAATGTTGATATATTAAAAACGGCTTGACCGATTACGTTAAAATTTAAATGGAAAACCCGGAAAGGGTACCCTTTTGTAAAAAAAAAACTACCAAATCGGTTCAGGCATCTTCGAGTAATCGGTGAACATACATAAAAAGAAATATTTTTTCCCGACGAATTGAGAACCTCCTTTTAAGGTTCCGTAGCCGAATGACAAAAAACGGAACCTTGATTCGTCATGTCTGTCTGTCTGTCCATGTCACAGCCCATAGATGGAACTGAAACAAAAAAATAATCTTCAAACCTATACGTGTGGGGTGGGTGTCTATGGATAGGTCTTTAAAAATGACATTGAGGTTCCTTCAATCATTTTTTCTCAAAGTCAATCATTTTAAAGATAGGCGCGTCTAAACTGGTAAAATGTGTGACCTTACTTTAAAAGTTAGAGGGGAGGGGGGGGGGGGGGGGGGCCTCTATGTTTTAATGTAAGGTAGTGAAAAATATAGAAAAATATATTCTGTAGATCTCAATAAAAACTTTCAACGATAGTTGGTTTGAACGAGATATAGTCAGCAGTTTTTGAGATATAGCGACCGCAAATATAACTTTGTTTTTCATACAAACACTATGAAAAACAAAGTTACAAAAGAGTTAAAAGAGTTACACATGCATATCTTTTGTTCAAAAAGACACGTATCTATCTATTCTCTTTAAGGATGGCTATTTAGTAACTGTTCTATAATTCACAGAAATATATATAAAATATAAACTAGAAATATAAACTTTATTTGAAAGCCAACTATCCATTGCATATTTTGTTACCTATTGTTGTACTCCTGTACGGATTATATATATAATATATATATATATGCAATAGCTTTGAAATGGCATAGTGGTTTTTTTTTACCTGTAAAATTTGATTTGAACCTCTTATTGCTAGGTTTTGACTTTTCACAGCTGAACAGTTGGACTAAGAAACGTTTGGGTTGGTTGTATGGATATAGTGGACGTGCTAGGATAGTTGCGCCGTGTAGTCGTGCTATATGTTTACTATAAAATAAGTCCAAATTTTAAGATGTATGTTGTGATGACGAAACAAGTGTATCTGGTACTATTGCATCGCGAAAAATATCGTTTGCGCGATGCATAATCATCGCCAATCATCGACGTCCACGTCGATGCCAATCTTTAAACATTAAGGCAATATTTTAACAAAGATAAATTTGCAACCTACTCTAGCGCCATCTAGATTGTGTATGTTAAGTTGGTGAGTTCGATGGATTGGATGCGTGTGTGTGTGTGTGTGTGTGTGTGGGTGAGAGAGAGAGAGAGAGAGTGTGGAGGGAGGGGGGAGGGTTAGTGTGGGTGTGTATGTTTTGTTATTATTTTAATGAAAGGTTGCACGTCTCACCCTGTGGTTAAAAAGTCACAATTCTGTATATTTTGTTCTTCTTCGTAAAATGACCAGTCGCTGGCGTTCACACAGTCAGGAGATTGTAGAGCACGCGGTGAGAGATGTGCAAATATGTTAACTGGCAGCACTTCAATGGTCAAAGACGGACTGCAAGAATAATTAAGTCGATACGTCGGTGGGCCGATTAAAAATCTGTTTGGGCACACCATGCATGATATTGCGGCGTTTCGAACTATGGCCAAATATTTCATGATGTGCCCAATATAAAGTTGGGCAGATCTATGTGCATACCCGCAGAAAGGAGGAAGAAAAATCTGAAATATCATATGCCAGATTCTCTGTGCTAGTCTTTCCCTACTTTACGTGCCACCCTCCTACAAGTACAGAAATTGCACTGACTGGTAGCAAAAATGCGAGATAAAACCTAGTTACAACGACAGTAACGTTCAAAATACGCTGCACGATTCGGATGCGACCTTGAATTTGCGACACAGAATAAACTAATAGTAATTAGGAACTGCGTGTTGCGCACCGTAAAATGCACCGTAAGTCCGCGCGGCGAGAGTCTGTATCACTCGGTCAGATGTCTCTTACTGAAAGGTTGAGTAATGTGAGAAAACAAATTGAATAGTAAAGTAAAGGCACACGTCCAACCGAGAGCGTGCGTATGTAATAATATTTTCATAGCTACAGCGCGGGGTGCGACAGGCCTGGCAATAGATAAGCGCACCGCACATTCGAGTTGCTAAGCAGGCGGTTTTATACGAAGCACTTACTACGTATAATTGCTGACGACAAGCGGCTCGTTCTTGTTTATTACGTTGACTCTATCAGGCATGTATCCAGCAGCAATGAACGAGGCCCGAGCGAATGCTGCAATGGCGTGCTCCTCACCTTCATTCCATATCAAGGTTATGTTCGAAGACCATAATTCATAGATTTCTTTGCTCACTATCTTATGTTTGATAGTAGCTGAAATATATATTAGTATATTACGGTACGTGTGACTTAAGTAGTCGATTATTACACGAGTATTGTACATTATTTTATAGATAGCAGTGTGACATAAACCCGCACTTTACGCTTACGCTACGCTTTCCGTGAAATAGTCCATTAGTCGGCGGCGATGAATAGTCTTCACGCTGAACTTCACGCCGTGCAGTAATCGACTATTTAAGTCACGGAAAAGCGTGCGTAAAGTGCGGATTTAGGTCACACTGTGCTATAAAAACTGTAAAAATTTTCTAGAGCAGTTCAGATTACGATAAAAAAAAACAACGGGTTGCACTCCGGGAGCACCGGCAGAAGTGAAAACTTGTAACGTTGTGCATTTGGTCTGCTCTCCCTCCGTCTTACGAATTTTCAAACAGGTCACGTGTCCTGACGCGAGTTTAAGATTTTTTACCCATCCCAAAAAAGTTTTTACTCTCCCTCCGTCTTACAAATTTTTGATCAGGTCACGTGTCCTTACGCGAGTTTAACATTTTTTAACCATCCCAAAAAAGTTCACAACTCCGCTAAATAAGTTTTCACTTCAACAACCAATAGGCTTCTGACTACGCTTAATATTGTACCGCCATTCAGCAAATTCTATTAGCTACATATTTTGTACGGTAGGTGGTACTTAACCAAAACTTACCTTCCTGGAGATCCTCACACGCGTTTTCATGGACCTTCTCGACCCTAGGTAGAGAAAGAGGTACAAATTAGTGAATAGTGAGTACATGGTGAAGTTATTAATTATACAGGGTACATTTTTCAAGTGGGCGTGGATGGCCAAATCTTAAACTATGAGGAATAGCGAAAAAAATCAAAGCATTTATTCGGTATATGGGCAAATTAAAAATTAGCATTTACACACGTCAAATAACATTAAATAGATCATATTCAATAAAAATTATTATAGATATAACAGAAACATAACTTATTGCTTTGAATTTACAAAAAAAAAAACCAAAGGTATTGAGCCATTCAGCTTTCATCTAGACGTCGAACGTCACACTTAAAACACATGTTTGATTCTCCTGATTAATGTAGGGTTGCCAACCGTACTATTACGTGCACCCGCAACCCAGTGCATGTTTCAGTACTTCAGACAATTTTTATCCAAAAATTGTGAAATAATGAAACATAATAGATAAATAAAACGCAGACTAATTGCAGTACAAATCATATTCCGAATGGAACTGATTGTCCGTCTATCAGCTGCATAATACCATTCAAAGGAGTCTCGGGTCCAATTTTGATGAAAACGAATACTGCATCATTGGATTTTTGAAAAATCAATATTCCCAGCCAGGAATTGAACGCGTTACCTACATTAACCAGTCAGTTTAGCCGACCTTAATTGATCATGTTCGAAGCGACTTATTTTTTTAGGGTTTCGTACTCTGTATATTGAAAAAGAAAAGATATGGCAACTTACCCATAATCTCTTTTCACGGCACTCGTTGTCTGAACCCTCAGAAATAGAAGCAGAATGTACCACATCTTGCGCGATGCTGCAATGCAGTGTGCAGTTTAAACATAAGACAATCAGCAGGGCTATTCACAATCATTTTGGAAATTCGGATTCAGAAGCTGCCTCCCCTTCGACTCAGATCTTTGCAATGCACAATGCTCTAAACCATAACTTTTGATATTTCTACTTGAACTTTGATTCCAATCAGAAAAGTTGCCGCGACCAAATAGCTCATAGAATAATAAATGTACGAAATTCAAAATGACGCTTCCGAATTCGAATGTTGAATCCGATTGTAATGAAAACAACTATGCCAGGGCTCCCACCATAAGCTCTATTACATTTCTATTATAATTTACAACTACATAGAGCGAGATGTTGCTAACTATTATTTGTAATAGGATACAGACTAGCGTTAGACCACTTATCTCACCTGTTGGCAAGAGACTTATGATGACGTGGTCGGGGATGGTAGCAAGCTAGGCCTTGAGTGAGAACTTTCTCTCAAGGATAGCTGTCGGAATACTTGTATTTAGCGACATACTCTTGAAGCGGCAATAGGCCAATGGTTAAGGCGTCGGCCAAGCGATCGAGAGGTCGAGAGTTCGATCCCCGCCCTTTGCACTATTGTCGTGAACTCACTCAAGACACAAGCATATTTAGCTTAGACGGAGGGGTTAACAAGGATACTAGTAATGTGCAACCCACATTGCTAGTAAGCTTTACATAAAATAAATAAATAAATGTAAATAATATAGCGGTATCTCGTTGTAAGACAGGTCTCCCTGGCGTTGTAAGACTTTTAAATAAGAATGTATATATTGCGGTAGGCCTCCAGTACCTGGACTAAGATCTTGACTGTTGTATAACTCAGCACTACTTGCACTATACACAGCTCTTTCCACAATGAAACTAAGTTATTATCTGTTCTGATTAAATATTACTTAATTAAATAAAATAGTCCCATAGGTGTAAACAATCATTATTATATGTGATATCATATTAAATAGGTTAATTGCAATATTATTAAAAGAATATTATTATAGTATATCATGTACTTAGGATATAATTATAAGGACGCAAGGCCGGGCGTTGTGGCGTACTAACTAGTATTTATAGGTATAATCTTTATTTACTACCAAGGTATGGGATCGGAGTCTGTCCCTATAATTATCATCTGGGGGTCGTTACGAGTATTACAAAATACTCGTAGGTATCTTCGAGGTAAGTGTGCTACATCTTGGCACACCACCTTGATTTCACAAAAACTTGATACATTTTAAAACTTGACACTGGCTAAACACACTAATGCTGTGAAGCCATAATGAAACTAAAATATAAAAAAAAATTTAACCAAACTGAAAATAACCATAAAAAATTAAATAATCTCCTTAGTTAAGTTATCTAATACTATTAGAATCTTTGTCCTGACATAGTGACAGACTGACTGACTGACTGACTGACTGACTGATTGACTGACTGACAGACAACGCACAGCCTAAATGGTTGGTCCTAGAGGTTTGAAATTTGGAGGCTATATTTGTCTTATTACGTAAAGGTGTACTAAGAAAGGATTTTCCAAAATTCACCCCTTTAGGGGATGAAATGGGGGTTTAAAGTTTGTATGGAGAAACGAGATTAGATAGTCTTTTCTATTCGAATCTTCACACAACTGCTTCAGTAAATACGTGTTTCAGGTTTTTTCGAAATTCTACCCCTGAGAAGGTGAATTGGGGATAACAAAGTCTGAAAACCAATATTGTTTCGGGTTGCGCTGAAATTTAGAATGCAGATAATTATAATGACGTAGGTATCCGATAAGAAAGGATTTTCCAAATTCACCTCTTGAGGAGACGGAACGGGGATTCAAAGTTTGTATGGCAAAACAAGATTAGATAGTCTGTTTTATTCAAAACTTTACTTAAGTACTTCTGAAAATAAATAAGTAAATGTGTTGCAGGATTTTTCAAAATGGGATAGGTAACAAAGTCTGAAAATCAATATGTTTTTTTTGGGTTTTATAAATATGAATACAGTAGAACTCCAATTATCCGAATTAATGGGGACCGGGACCCATTCGGATAATCAAATATTCGGATAATCGGATTTTTTTTTAAAAAATTGCCATTGGAGAGAATAAAAGCTACGTTTTGATATTGCACTATTTTTTTATTGAATTAAATGAAAGAAACATGAAATTTTCACATTACAGTTAAGACAAGTCAAGTCAAGACTTGACGCGCAAACACTGGCTTCGCGGGGGGAAGAATAATAGCGCACTTAGACTTTTTTTGGACAATTTTTTGTGATTCGGATAATCGGCGATTCGGATAGTCGGAGTTCGGATAATTGGAGTTCTACTGTACCTATTTCGCTTAGTCACGTGACAACTTGAAAACGGATAAACCGATTTGGCTTATTCTTTTTTTATGTCTTTTATGATAGAAAGGTTTTTATAAAAGAAAAGTTATAAGTAAATAAAATATGTTTATAACGCGGGCAAAGCCGCGGGGCACTTCTAGTTATGTATAAGTTAGTTATTATTATAGTTGTAACTTAAGTTATATTATAATTATGGTTAAATTTAACTAGGAATGACAATGCTTTAAAAACAACAAAATATTAATAGCAGCAAAATCGTTGTTATTTCTATGTCCAAGTATAAATGTGATGAACATTTTCCTCTTTGATGTGGAATTATAGTGATGATATCATTAATTTATCGATGAATATCTATTCAAACGCCTTAAATGTACTTCCCTATTATTTTCTTTGTAGGTAAGTATTTCCTGAAAAATTATAGATGAAATGGTTATTCCTTATTTGAATTATTCCAATAATAAAAAATAAATAAAACTGGTCAAGTGCAAGTCAGACTTTTGTCCCGCACACGGAGCGTTCCGAACGCCATCTAACGAATTTCTAACACCAACTAAGTAAACGTTAACACAAAGGTAGAATAATATTATATAGTAGTAATAGTAAAAGTCATAATAAATATAGAAAATTAAACAATTTTGTTAAAAATTAAAACAATTTGTTTCAGACGCACACAGCAAAAGTGGCGACAAAATTTGTATTAGTATTTAGATTTTAATACGTACGTATTAAAATCTAAATAACTTTGTAAAGGAAAGTTCTGTTGATTATAATATGTAAAATAATAGTAGATTAGTAGCCAAGGGCTGTAAGGCATCAATGAACTCGTCGTATGTTTTCAAATATCTCTCTTTAGAACTTTCAGGAAAAATATTGTTAATTGCTGCTTCAGCTTCCATTTTCATTGAATCGGGAGTGCAGCTTATTTCTTCATCACTTGCAGAACTCATGTATTTTTCCTAATTAGCACGTAATTATAAAAAAAAAACAAAAACAAACAATATTTAAAGTAAACGTTTTCTATTCCCGCATTTTTTCATATTTTTTTTCAAGAACGATATTGAGCTTCGCCGTTTGATATTTAAAATTGATGACTATAATACTCATACTTCGAGCATTTATCAATGGAGATGTTAACGCAAGGCGTACCCCTCTGCTGGCCATATAGCCATTTTTGGCCATATAAGTGTGCATAACTACGCTGTATTTTTAATACTGTGTGCGAGTTTCAAGCTAGTGTGCGGGATCGTTAAAGTGAGTGGTTTGTGTGTGTGCAATGCGTGTTTACTTCGTCCCCCGTAAGTATCGGCAGAAAAAAATGTTTGCGGATTAAAACGTTAACATCTCCATTGGTTAGAAGCTCGAAGTACTCATACGAAGACAAGGCTGAATAGCGAAGCGACCTCTTTTGTCATTGGGCTGAATGCATGATGTCTATTGCCAGTATAATGGTTAGATGTACCCCGAACTTTTTGAAAGAGTGAAGAGTTTTTTTTTTAATTACTTACCGCCCTAGGCCTTTTCTAGCTACATTATTACCCTAGAGCGCTAATTGGTTACCTACAAGCCCCATTTGGGGATAATAAGGACCTACTTACCGAATATGAGAGATGTAATAGTAGATTAGTAGCCAAGGGCTGTAAGGCATCAATTGCAGCCCGAGATATTTAGTTCGAGTTCGAGGGTGCAATTGATGCTTACACCCGAGCTAACTACTCTGCTTTACATCTTGATTATGAGGTAAGTAGAAAAAACCGGCATTACAAGAATAAAACATTTTATTAGTTAAAATTTATAGTGAAATGATTGTTAATTGCTGCTTCAGCTTCCATTTTCATTGAATCGGGAGTGCAGCTTATTTCTTCATCACTTGCAAACTCATGTTTTTTTCCTAATTAGCACGTAATTATAAAAAAAACCCAAAAACAAACAATATTTAAAGTAAAAGTTTTCTATTCCCGCCTTTTTTCGTCTTTTTTTAACCGACTTCAAAAAAAGGAGGAGGTTTCTCAATTCGACCGTATATTTTTTTTTTATTTTTTTATGTTTGTTCGCGGATAACTTCGTCGTTTATGAACCGATTTCAATTATTCTTTTTTTGTTCAAAAGGAGATATCCCAAGTGTGGTACCATGGTAATTTTATCGAGGTATGATAAGTATCTCCAGAGATATTGAGATAAACATCTCAAAATTGGTACTGAAAATGAATAGCGCGGCATTGAAGTCGGTTGTTTTTTAGTTTTTAAACGATATTATTTATTTACTTTTTCAAGAACGAAATTGAGCTTCGCCGTTCGATATTTAAAATTGATGACTATTATACTCATACGACAACAAGGCTGAATAGCGAAGCGACCTCTTTTGTCATTGGGCTGAATGCATGATGTCTATTGCCAGTATGATGGTTAGATGTACGCGAACTTTTTGAAAGAGTGAAGAGTTTTTTTTTAATTACTTACCGCCCTAGGGCTTTTCTAGCTACATTAGAGCGCTAATTGGTTACCTACAAGCCCCATTTGGGGGTAATAAGGACCTACTTACCGAATATGTTATATGAATATGAGAGATGTAAATGTCTTTAACGGTGTTTACTGTCGTTTTTTTACCTGCTAGAGCCATTAACATCATCTTTAATTCCTAACAGGCTTACATATTTAGGTATTATATTAGATTTCATATATATATCGATTTCATGATCATTTTCTATTAGTGAACGTGATGGTGTGGTTGTTGCAGGCGAAGCAGGTGATGGAGGCTGAGTGAAACACATCGATCCGTGGTTTGATTAAGAATATTTTTTTTATATAATAAAAACTAAAACAACCGACTTCAATGCCCCGCGAGTCAATTTCAGTAGCTGAGACGTTTATCGTTATATCTCTGGAGATATAACGATAAACGTCTCAGCTACTAATCGCGTAACATACACATATTTAAAAAAAACAGACTAATTGATAACCTCCTTCTTTTTGGAATTCAGTTAAAAATAATATATACTGTCTATATAAACCTAAAGATACATACAGATACATCATTGACGTTGTTTCGCACACAAATACACCATGCTAACACGTTTTTAATACGCTTTTATTAGCTTCAGACGTATGTATGTTTGTATGTTAGTATGTAACGGAATCTTTGAACATGATTTTAACCCCCTTCAAAACATCGGATTAACTCGAAATTTGGCATACTTATTAGGGCCGATGACAATTCAATATTTTAAACATTTTGACCCGTTATCTATACGCTTTTAAAAAAATTCGACTAAAAAATGAAAAATAAATAATAGTTTAAAAAAACTAAAAAAATACGCTTTTATAGAAAATCCAACTAAAAAATAGAAAATAAATTTTAATAAATTTGAATTAAAAATAGTGTAAGAAAAAATGATTTTATTGTAAAAAAAGCGTGGGGTGCTTTTCAGGATATTATCAAAATAACCCTTCTAGTCATATCTGTTCATAAAATATTTGGAACTATTGATACCATGCACCCCACGCTTTTTTTTTACAATAAAATCATTTTTCTTACACTATTTTTAATTCAAATTTATTAAAATTTATTTTCTATTTTTTAGTTGGATTTTCTATAAAAGCGTATTTTTTTAGTTTTTTTAAACTATTATTTTTATTTATCTGGAAACCTCTGCTCTGTCAGTTATTATATCTCATACTCGTTTCATAATAGACGACAGTGACAAAATTTCGTTTGAACTATTACGTAGGTACTTCTGTTCTTCCATTATAGGTTTCTCCCATTGACTCACAGCCTTGATGGCTAGACTGACCAATCCTCTCCAAATGTGCGGTCCACGTATCAACTTCAGTGTAAGCTTTAATGATCCCAGTACATCTTCTGGTGAGGTTTCTTGGTACATAAGCGGCCGCGCTAGCTTTCGGTAGCTCAGTTAGTTATAACGTTAAGTAATAACGTCACAAAGCAGCTTCATCTTCATTATTAAATTGATGGTGAAGCGTTTCCGTAGACTACCAAACACAGCAAACGTTACTGCATCTGCGATATATGTATACGATACGATACTGCAATACATATATCATGATGATATTCATAAGGGCTTGGCTTCTTTGGCATTAATTATAAACTCGTCGTCATTATCAAGGGGCTTGGGTATATGCCTGGTCTTCAAACGGCTTCTGTAGTGTCTGTGAGCGTATTTCCGATTGTTTTTTATATATATTCAATTATTTTTGATTAAATTTATATATTTTTCTCTCATTATTTCGTTTGTAAATTTTGTAATGACATTTGTTTTGACATTGTCAGAACAAAATGACCCGCAGATAACCAAAAATATGACTTAAGCTGTTCCTAAGTTCTAGTCTCTTCCTAATCGGGCTCATAACTTTAGGACCCTCCTAAGCGCATTTAGGAATGACCTAAGGTTAGTGCAAGTGAATTTTTCACTAGGAGTTGCCTAAATTAGTTAGGCAAGAACTTAGGAAGTTCTTAAGTTTAGTGCAAACGGGCATAAGTCTATGCAGTCCTTAACCCGCATATTTCACTATTTATGTTTCATTATCACTTACAAGCAAGGTGTTAATAATCAAACACCTTAAATTCATGCTAAATGCATGCTTTCTATAGTCCACACTAGGTTATTTATTGTAAAACACAAAATAAAACAATACAATAATTATTTTGAAAAAGCCGATTAACACGCTACCACAGGCTAAGTAGAAATACATGCTAGCCACAGACTAAGTTGAGATGAAACTTCTTTTTCTTCACATCATGCTACTTGATGGCATTTATTATGACAACCAAACGAAAGAGATAGTAAGAAATAGTGAGTGAGACGAATATAGACTTCCATCGGACGCGCCCCCCTTTTCATAGATATTTTTTTTGTACTGCAGCTTCAGTAGACTGGTCCAGACTGACTTCCCCATGTTTTTTTCCGTCATTGTTTTTCGTTTTTCAATTTTGAAAACGTTCCGTCATAAGAAACGTAAATTATTTTAATACAAAAGAGTATGATATATGAAAAATGCATGAGGTTATTAAAGATATAATGCCACACTGTATCCGATTGAAATGATAATCAGGGCACAGATATTTAATAATATTAATTACTACAATTACTATTACTACTATTACCTTTGATGGCTGAATACTCAAAGACTATTACTATTACTACTATATAATATTATTCTACCTTTGTGTTAACGTTTACTTAGTTGGTGTTAGAAATTCGTTAGATGGCGTTCGGAACGCTCCGTGTGCGGGACAAAAGTCTGACTTGCACTTGACCAGTTTTATTTATTTTTTATTATTGGAATAATTCAAATAAGGAATAACCATTTCATCTATAATTTTCCAGGAAATACGTCCCTATTATTTTCTTTGTAGGTAAGTATTTCTTAGGTAAGTGTTTCATCTCAACTTAGTCTGTGGCTAGCATGTATTTCTACTTAGCCTGTGGTAGCGTGTTAATCGGCTTTTTCAAAATAATTATTGTATTGTTTTATTTTGTGTTTTACAATAAATAACCTAGTGTGGACTATAGAAAGCATGCATTTAGCATGAATTTAAGGTGTTTGATTATTAACACCTTGCTTGTAAGTGATAATGAAACATAAATAGTGAAATATGCGGGTTAAGGACTGCAAAGACTTATGCCCGTTTGCACTAAACTTAAGAACTTCCTAAGTTCTTGCCTAACTAATTTAGGCAACTCCTAGTGAAAAATTCGCTTGCACTAACCTTAGGTCATTCCTAAATGCGCTTAGGAGGGTCCTAAAGTTATGAGCCCGATTAGGAAGAGACTAGAGCTTAGGAACAGCTTAAGTCATATTTTTGATTATCTGCGGGTCATTTTGTTCTGACAATGTCAAAACAAATGTCATTACAAAATTTACAAACGAAATAATGAGAGAAAAATATATAAATTTAATCAAAAATAATTGAATATATATAAAAAACAATCGGAAATACGCTCACAGACACTACAGAAGCCGTTTGAAGACCAGGCATATACCCAAGCCCCTTGATAATGACGACGAGTTTATAATTAATGCCAAAGAAGCCAAGCCCTTATGAATATCATCATGATATATGTATTGCAGTATCGTATCGTATACATATATCGCAGATGCAGTAACGTTTGCTGTGTTTGGTAGTCTACGGAAACGCTTCACCATCAATTTAATAATGAATATGAAGCTGCTTTGTGACGTTATTACTTAACGTTATAACTAACTGAGCTACCGAAAGCTAGCGCGGCCGCTTATGTACCAAGAAACCTCACCAGAAGATGTACTGGGATCATTAAAGCTTACACTGAAGTTGATACGTGGACCGCACATTTGGAGAGGATTGGTCAGTCTAGCCATCAAGGCTGTGAGTCAATGGGAGAAACCTATAATGGAAGAACAGAAGTACCTACGTAATAGTTCAAACGAAATTTTGTCACTGTCGTCTATTATGAAACGAGTATGAGATATAATAACTGACAGAGCAGAGGTTTCCAGATAAATAAAAATAATAGTTTAAAAAAACTAAAAAAATACGCTTTTATAGAAAATCCAACTAAAAAATAGAAAATAAATTTTAATAAATTTGAATTAAAAATAGTGTAAGAAAAATGATTTTATTGTAAAAAAAAGCGTGGGGTGCATGGTATCAATAGTTCCAAATATTTTATGAACAGATATGACTAGAAGGGTTATTTTGATAATATCCTGAAAAGCACCCCACGCTTTTTTTACAATAAAATCATTTTTTCTTACACTATTTTTAATTCAAATTTATTAAAATTTATTTTCTATTTTTTAGTTGGATTTTATATAAAAGCGTATTTTTTTAGTTTTTTTAAACTATTATTTATTTTTCATTTTTTAGTCGAATTTTTTTAAAAGCGTATAGATAACGGGTCAAAATGTTTAAAATATTGAATTGTCATCGGCCCTAATAAGTATGCCAAATTTCGAGTTAATCCGATGTTTTGAAGGGGGTTAAAATCATGTTCAAAGATTCCGTTACATACTAACATACAAACATACATACGTCTGAAGCTAATAAAAGCGTATTAAAAACGTGTTAGCATGGTGTATTTGTGTGCGAAACAACGTCAATGATGTATCTGTATGTATCTTTAGGTTTATATAGACAGTATATATTATTTTTAACTGAATTCCAAAAAGAAGGAGGTTATCAATTAGTCTGTTTTTTTTAATATGTGTATGTTACGCGATTATTCCGTCAATTGTGAACCGATTCGAAGGATTCTTTTTGTAATTGGTAGAGTACGTTTTCGAGGTGGTCCCATTGCAATTTAACCGAGATCTGATAAGTATCTCCAGAGATATAACGATAAACGTCTCAGCTACTGAAATTGACTCGCGGGGCATTGAAGTCGGTTGTTTTAGTTTTTATTATGTAAAAAAAATATTCTTAATCAAACCACGGATCGATGTGTTTCACTCAGCCTCCATCACCTGCTTCGCCTGCAACAACCACACCATCACGTTCACTAATAGAAAATGATCATGAAATCGATATATATATGAAATCTAATATAATACCTAAATATGTAAGCCTGTTAGGAATTAAAGATGATATTAATGGCTCTAGCAGGTAAAAAAACGACAGTAAACACCGTTAAAGACATTTACATCTCTCATATTCATATAACATATTCGGTAAGTAGGTCCTTATTACCCCCAAATGGGGCTTGTAGGTAACCAATTAGCGCTCTAATGTAGCTAGAAAAGCCCTAGGGCGGTAAGTAATTAAAAAAAAACTCTTCACTCTTTCAAAAAGTTCGCGTACATCTAACCATCATACTGGCAATAGACATCATGCATTCAGCCCAATGACAAAAGAGGTCGCTTCGCTATTCAGCCTTGTTGTCGTATGAGTATAATAGTCATCAATTTTAAATATCGAACGGCGAAGCTCAATTTCGTTCTTGAAAAAGTAAATAAAAAAAAGACGAAAAAAGGCGGGAATAGAAAACTTTTACTTTAAATATTGTTTGTTTTTGGGCTTTTTTTATAATTACGTGCTAATTAGGAAAAAAACATGAGTTTGCAAGTGATGAAGAAATAAGCTGCACTCCCGATTCAATGAAAATGGAAGCTGAAGCAGCAATTAACAATCATTTCACTATAAATTTTAACTATTAAAATGTTTTATTCTTGTAATGCCGGTTTTTTCTACTTACCTCATAATCAAGATGTAAAGCAGAGTAGTTAGCTCGGGTGTAAGCATCAATTGCACCCTCGAACTCGAACTAAATATCTCGGGCTGCAATTGATGCCTTACAGCCCTTGGCTACTAATCTACTATTACATCTCTCATATTCGGTAAGTAGGTCCTTATTATCCCCAAATGGGGCTTGTAGGTAACCAATTAGCGCTCTAGGGTAATAATGTAGCTAGAAAAGGCCTAGGGCGGTAAGTAATTAAAAAAAAAACTCTTCACTCTTTCAAAAAGTTCGGGGTACATCTAACCATTATACTGGCAATAGACATCATGCATTCAGCCCAATGACAAAAGAGGTCGCTTCGCTATTCAGCCTTGTCTTCGTATGAGTACTTCGAGCTTCTAACCAATGGAGATGTTAACGTTTTAATCCGCAAACATTTTTTTCTGCCGATACTTACGGGGGACGAAGTAAACACGCATTGCACACACACAAATCACTCACTTTAACGATCCCGCACACTAGCTTGAAACACGCACACAGTATTAAAAATACAGCGTAGTTATGCACACTTATATGGCCAAAAATGGCTATATGGCCAGCAGAGGGGTACGCCTTGCGTTAACATCTCCATTGGTAAATGCTCGAAGTATGAGTATTATAGTCATCAATTTTAAATATCAAACGGCGAAGCTCAATATCGTTCTTGAAAAAAAAATATGAAAAAATGCGGGAATAGAAAACGTTTACTTTAAATATTGTTTGTTTTTGGTTTTTTTTTATAATTACGTGCTAATTAGGAAAAATACATGAGTTCTGCAAGTGATGAAGAAATAAGCTGCACTCCCGATTCAATGAAAATGGAAGCTGAAGCAGCAATTAACAATATTTTTCCTGAAAGTTCTAAAGAGAGATATTTGAAAACATACGACGAGTTCATTGATGCCTTACAGCCCTTGGCTACTAATCTACTATTATTTTACATATTATAATCAACAGAACTTTCCTTTACAAAGTTATTTAGATTTTAATACGTACGTATTAAAATCTAAATACTAATACAAATTTTGTCGCCACTTTTGCTGTGTGCGTCTGAAACAAATTGTTTTAATTTTTAACAAAATTGTTTCATTTTCCGTTTAACTACCTGGTAATGCCTTACAACTCAAGACCAAATTTAAAACACCGAAACACTGTAGAGAGGCTATAATGGAGAAGTCAAACGGAGGGTTTGTAGCTCTTGTAATGAGGTCTCTGGATCCAACTGGAAACTGCACTGCCTGCTTGTTAGGTTATTGTAGCCTGCTGCGTATTCCTCCATATTTGTACTATAGATTGATACAAGCCCTGTATCCTATCAGCTTACTAAGCCAGGGTATTCATACTGATTTTACAAGCTTTTATTTAACTTGCAATGTATGTATGTATGTATGTCACTATGTATGTTCGGGTGGAATCTTGGAAGCTAAATTAGACCCACTTCCCAATGTCCGATTGGACTCAAATTTATTGTACTTATGTATCTTCGGTGACAATACAATGATATAGTACCATGGAGTTGGTCTGATGAAGATGGTCTGGTCTGATGGAGACGGAAGGTGGCCGCGGCATCTCTGTGATAAAATAACATAACACCACCGAGTTTGGGCTCAATTGATTTGTCTTGAAGAGAACTTTTCACTTAGATGATATCCAGGGTCTGATGAAGCTGGAAGGTGGCCAGGGCATCTCTGTGATAAATTAAAGTAACTCCACCGAGTTTGGGCTCGATTGATTTGTCTTGGAGAGGACTTTACACCTAGATGATATTCAGGGTCTGATGATGAAGCTGGAAGGTGGCTACGGCATCTCTATGATACGTAACCATAACTCCACCGAATGTATGCTCAATTGAACCGTCTTGAGGAGCACTTTACACTTAAACGATATCCAGGATTTGATGATGAAGATGTAAGGTGGCCATGGCATTTCTGTTATAAAGCAACATAGCCCCACCGAGTCGATTGCTTTTCCTTGAAGAGCACTTTACCCATAATCACATCAAATATCCGTGGAATATTTTAAAACATCACGCCTTCTCTGAAGTACTTAGGTAGTAGGTAGGTTGGCGGTATCTATACCTACCTTCTAAAAAGTTAAAAATAAATTATAAGTAAAAAATATTTTTAAAAACAAGCTTTTATTTGGGACAATGAACTAAAATGTTGAAAATAAATTCTTGTAAGTATTTGGCGTGTAGGTACTTACCTATATTTTTAAAAGCTTGTAAACTATTTTTGCTTTTCACTATAGGATATAATGTAAATGACCTCTCGAGCTATATATTACATCCCGCGATTGCTGTTCACACTGTAAGATATACAGTTCAGCTTTGGTTGTCTATGGTTTCAATCAAAACATTGGCTAAATACACTAATTGTGTGGAGCCATAATAAAAATTTAAAAAACAAAAAATAACTGATGGCGAGGCAGGGGGAAGCGCGGTGTCCGGGGACGTGAGGTTAAATATAAAGCTACCGATATCGTTCAGTCGGTCGAAAAAAAAATAGTATGGAACGTAATATATATTATAGCATAGTGTAAACGGTCTTATACAAAGTGTATGAAAAGCGATAAAATGTTATATCTCAAGATATAATATACATTATATTATATCTCATAGTGAAAAGCCGGCTTTATGACGTCGATGTCGTGGAAATATGTTCAAATTTCAGAATAGAAAAACACGTAAATACATTAAAGGTCCAGAGATCTGCGGACGTGATCTCAGTACTTTTCAATTGTTTTCTGAACGCGTTTGGTGTAAACCGGTCGGTACAAATACTACTGCGCTATCTGATCGCCGCCTAGATCGCGCACGCAGGACGCTGCGGCATGTCCGTACCTTAATAATACTTTTAACTTTTAAAATATGCAATCGTGGCTGGATTGGTGTCGTTATGGTCAGGCCTGTCGCACTCCGCGCTGTAGCTATGAAACTACAAGTACTTCCGCGCACCCTCTCGGGTCCATGTTCAGTCAGTTAAGTGTCACGCGCGCTCTCGATCGGCCGCGCGCCTTACTTGTACCTACCTCATTATTATATTCCTTGCTTACGATATTAACATACAAAAATATTATTCAGTATGTCTAAACGAAGGGCTACAAAGCATTGCGTAGCATACGTTTATACATACTTATACGTTTTTACATACTCATTTTCAATTGAACGTAGAACAAAAACATTATTTTCTACCGACTTTCCAAACAGAAGGAGGTTCTTAATTCGTCTTTGTGTGTATGTTACGCGATTACTCCGTCAATTGTGAACCGATTTAAATGATTTTTAGGGTTCCGAACCCAAAGGGTACCAACGGAACCCTATTACTGAGACTCCGCTGTCCGTCTGTCTGTCTGTCTGTCTGTCTGTCTGTCTGTCTGTCTGTCTGTCCGTCTGTCACCAGGCTGTATCTCATGAACCGTGATAGTTAGACGGTTGAAATTTTCACAGATGATGTATTTCTGTTGCCGCTATAACAACAAATACTAAGAACAGAACAAAGTTAAAAATTAAAGAAAAGTTTAAGAAAAGTTTCTTACGATAGCGCAGCGCCACCTATCTAGTTGCTAAGATGGCGCTATCGTCTTTACCTTAATCTGAATCTCGGAAGCGGCTCCAACGATTAAATAAAATTTAGTATACCTACAAGGGATTTCGGGGGCGATAAATCGATCTAGCTAGGAGTCATTTTCAGAAAATGTTGTTTTATTCGTGTTTTCAATAATCAACTTTATTGATAATAAACTTAAAATATGACTCTTCCCGACATCTATTGGCGAGTAGAAGTACTCAAGTAAGTATCAGTAAAGCAATTAGTTGCTCTCAATTAAAAAAAATTATATTATTATTCGTCAATAGATGTCAGGAAGAGTCATATTTGTCTGTTTAAGTGGCAAAAAATACCGAGCAAAGCTCGGTCAACCAGATATTTAATAATATTAATTACTAAAATTACTATTACTACTATTACTATTACTACTATATAATACTATTCCACCTTTGTGTTAACGTTTACTTAGCTGGTGTTAGAAGTTCGTTAGAAATTCGATAGATGGCGTTCGGAACCCTCCGTGTGCGGGACAAAGTCTGACTCGCACTTGGCCAGTTTTATTTTTTAATCGGTAGAGTTCGTTGCCGAGGTGGTACCATTGTAATTTCGTCGAGATCTGATGAGGGTCTCCAGAGATATGACGATAAACGTCTCAAACTTGCAACCGAAACTGACTCGCCCGGCATGGAAGTCGGTTGTTTTAGTTTTAACTATCTTAATTAAAGTATAACTGTAGTACTTTTATCCTACCTCGACATTAAACATGAATGTAGCACTTTAAATATACTCATTACATTGTTCTACCTTAAAGTATTCTGCTACCAATTAAAGGCTTCAATAAGTTATCTTATAACATTCAACCCTATAGGAGAGGCTGCGAGTTGACCGAGTTATTCAGACTCTCGCTGTGCGGACTTACGGTGCATTTCACTGTGCGCAACACGCGGTTCATAGTTACTATTAGTTGATACTGTGACGCAAATTCAAGGTCGCACTTGAGGCGTGAAGCGCATTTTGAACGTTACCGACGTTGTAACTAGGTTTAATCTCGCCTTTTTGCTCTCAGGGAGTGCAATTTCTGTACTTGTACTATTCATTATTCTGTGTTATGGTTTTAATTTTTCAAAAAATAGATATGTTCTTATTGCGTTGTAATTTTGGCAATATTTAAATGCTCACTGAGTTTCTATTCAGCGAATTAGATTGCTTTAATTAAAACTTTTCATTAATCAATCCTCTTTTCAGATGAATGAAACGATGAATATGATTCTGATTAAAAGATACTCAGATTGTGTTCTTAGTATGAATTCTAATTCGATTCGAATTCTAATTAATTTAAAAGTTGTACCGTAACGCTTTCGCATTAGCGACTCAAGTTAGTCACAAATATGGGTTGTATTAGTTTTTTTAGACTTAAAAACTATTGAAAATAACATAACACTATTATTACTCTTATGAAAATGCATAAGTCTGTCAGAATATTTATTTATTTGTTTTTTACTTCTTCGTGGTATTGTTTTATCCTTTTTATAACTGAAATTTTACCTAATATGACATTAAGGCATATACATTAATGTTTAACGCTGGATAAACCTAGTTGCGGCTAGTATTTTATAAACAATATGTTTAAGTTAAGTATGTATTTGAGTTTTGGCGGGAACGTGGAAAAGTGTGTGATCTCATTGTATTTTTTCCTAAAACTTGTGTTCTTCCGCGAGTTAATGTGTAAAAAATGTGAATTATTAACCATTAAGTGCCGGTGAATGTGTGTGAGTGTAGGGAAACAGCACAATGTTGAAAAACATGCTATTTGCGTTCTCACCAAAATGCCACTGAAAATCTTCAGTAAAAACTACATCTTTACTGAAGGTATGACTTAGACTAGACTTTTACTTGAAAACTGACCTGAAATGTGACTTTGACCCATCTCTTTGACTAAAATTAATAAAAACTTGAAGAATTTCAATACTTGACACTGGCTAAATACACTAATCGTGTGGAGCCATATTGAAACTAAAAAAAAATAATATGTATTTAAGACGGGACCGTCTCAAAAATCCATCCTGTATGTTTATTAATCATCTAATTTAAATATATCAATAAATATATTTACCGTTGAAACTACAATTATATTATTATTTTACCTTCACTGAAAAATATATTACGTTTAAGGTTAAAAGTTAATGTTATTATTATACTAGTAGATAAACCATTTGCACCAATGTAAAAGCAGCTATGTAATTTCAAAATGGACGACAATCTAAATTCAAAGCGCCACGCATTCTAATTGGTTGTCTTTCAGTTTTGGTGGGAAACGGGCGCTATCTTAAAAGGGAACGCGGGGTGCACTTTTCCATACAAATGTTTTCCCCGGATTCCTCCCTGAAAAATGCTTTTAGAGAATAAATTGTTTCTACAAAAAATCATGGTCTGCTGTAGCTACGGCCCCTATCATTTTCTTTTTTGACCAACCAATTGCAAAATATAAGCCTTTTAATCTTGGCAATATACTTACATATAATATATTTAAAATATATACGTATATAATTATATATAAAAAAAATGAATACTTACAAAATAAACGAATACATCGTTTATATTTATTATATTATTGTCGAATAAAGTGTTAATTAATGAAAGTAAATAATGAAAAGAATCGATAAGATATACATACAAGGACTTATGGACGATATAAAAGGTGTATAAAATAATATTAATATTAAGTAGCATGTGTAAAGAAGTAGCCTCTGCCTACCCCAACGGGAAAAAGGCGTGATTTTATGTATGTATGCAGGTAATGATATAAAAAGAGGTTACGTCAACATATGACCTCGACTTGTTACAGCAATTAAAATGTACAAAGCAAACAAACAAATTAATAATTGAATTCTGAAATAATAGTTCCACATGTTTCCTTAAAATATTATATGAAAATAAATGTCATATTTGAAAATAATTAAGTACACATTATTTATTATTATTATGGCAGCAGAATTTTTCCTTGATGATGGTAAGCTACTTTTTAGAAGCAAGCCAGGCGGAACGTCGATATGAAATGCTTCTAACTCCTGTGGTGCTTTATGGACAGTAAAAATCATTGAAATTGAAGGCTTAATTTCTTGAGATTTGCTGAGGACGTTGTCTTTTTTGCCACATCTGCATCTGAACTTGAGAACATGCTCTAAAAGCACCGTTAGCTAAAGTTTGCTCTGATTCGTACATAACAAAAATTTGTCAAGTTACAAACCTTTTTACTTTAGTTCAAAACTGTGTAGTTAAAAGCAGTAATAAGCAGCGCCTTTGCTAAATTTTGAACAATATAACGATTAAAAAAATATTTAAACGAGCAATTCTCCTACATATTATCATCATCATCATCAGCCTGTATCAGTCCAGTGCTGGACGTAGGCCTCTCTCAAGATGCACTAAGCCCGATCTTCGTTTTTGGCTCTTCTTTTCCAGTCACTGCCCACCGCTTTGCGTATGTCGTCGCTCCACCTGGTCACAGGACCTTACGTTTGCCGAATTGCGGTCTCCACTCTAGGACTAGACCTCCTTTATATACATTTATTTAAAATATCTCAGAAACGGGCTGCAGTGTGGCCGTACCTTATTAGATGAAATTTTGAGACGTAGACGTAGTAGACGTAGACAAGATTTTGCTTTTAATTTTCTTGCACAATTGTAATTTTTGTTAAAAAAACTAGTAGGTATAGCTCAGCTGCGCAGCCCTGTTCTTCTTGATTGTCATTTACTTTTTTCCAGTGACAAGAGATAAAATGTTCTTGGCAATGGATAAAAATAGAAGTATGTTTTCTGTTTTTATCCATTGCCAAGAATTATCATAATTTTTAACCACCTACCATGCTAGAAGCACAGAATAAATAATAGTAGAACTAGAAGGGCATAAAGTCAAAGTCAAAGTCAAAGCATTTATTCAGTATATGGGCAAATTAAAAATTAGCACTTACACACGTCAAATAACATTAAATAGATCATATTCAACAAAAAATATAGATATAACAGAAACATAACGCTTTGAATTTACAAAAAAAAACAAAGGTATTGAGCCATTCAGCTTTCATCTAGACGCCGAACGTCACACTTAAAACACATGTTTAATTCCCCTTATTAATGTAGGGTTGCCAACCGTACCATTACGTGCACCCGCAACCCAGTGCATGTTTCAGTACTTCAGACCCTTCTACTTCAGACTTCATACCCACCTGTCCCTATAATAGGGATATGCATGATTTTTAAAAATATTTTTAATTCACTGATTGCATCCATTTAACACAGTAAAATGGATGTTATGCCTATGTCCGTTCTCAGGCTCTAGACTATCTGTGTACCAAATTTCATTTAAATCGGTTCAGTGGTTTTGGCGTGAAAGTGACACAGACAGGCAGACAGACAGAGTTACTTTCGCATTTATAATATTAATAATAATAATATAATATAGTTAGGATTAGGATTGTACGTATTCGTAAAACAGTGCATAGTATTTCTATGAAAAATATTTAATCTGTGGAGACCGTGTGATGCCGTGTGACGTCACTTTCTAATTGACAAGTGGTGATGTGTTTCGCAAATTAAAATTTCCCACGCTTTTTTTGCATTTTTAATATATATTTTAACACATTTAAGAGTATTTTATTTATAAAAAAATGTTTAACAAACTACACCAGAACACTAATGGTTCGAAAATAAATGATTTCAAGTAAATGTATACTACATGCATATTCCCTATTAATGTGGTTACCATACATACTCGTACATAGCGCGTACAACGTAAATAAAGTGAAATTTGTGATACATTTTCTTTAGTAAACCACTTTCTTGGCGTTACTGCAAAAGGCATGAATGACATGACATGAATCACTTACTATCTAAATTACATACTCCTTTTACTAATTTTAACCCTTAACCCTCCTCCGTGATTTGTTGCTGTCGAGGGAAGACGTACGGTATCCCAGATCGCTGTAAAATAAATCTAATAGAACTTAAACATGTTATTTATTTACCTGTTGCTGTTTTGCCGTTAAGGGTAAATCTGTAGGGAGTGGAATGTAAAGTTACCCGAATGATTACTACCGTTTAAGTTTATATTTTTATTTACTAGCTCTGCCCCGTGGCTTTGCCCACGTTCGAAATCTGGTTATAAACCTTTCTCTTGACTCACTCTAACTATTGATGAAAACCGCATTAAAATCCGTTGCATAGTGTAAAAGATCCAAGCGTTCAGACAGCGGGAGCTTCTTTGCTTTATACTATGTAATAAACATTTGGCCAATTTACATAATTTACATTCTTAAGAATATAGTAACACAATATATTAATGCACTAAGATAAGCACCGCATACTTTAACAAAAAAATAATATAAAATAATTATGTAACTAGTAACATGCAAAATTTGTATGAAAGTTAAGTTGTTATAAAAATAATGATATTTTTAAAAGTCAAAAGTCAAAGTCAAAAGTCAAAGCATTTATTCAGTATATGGGCAAATTAAAATTATGTTATTAATAATAATAAAAAAAAATTGCACTTACACACGTCAAATTACATTAAATAGATCATATTCGATAAAAAATATTATAGATATAACAGAAACATAACTTATTGCTTTGAATTTACAAAAATAAAAACAAAGGTATTGAGCCATTCAGCTTTCATCTAGACGTCGAACGTCACACTTAAAACACATGTTTAATTCCCCTGATTAATGTAGGGTTGCCAACCGTACTATTACGTGCACCCGCAACCCAGTGCATGTTTCAGTACTTCAGACAATTTTTATCCAAAAAAATTGTGAAATAATGAAACATAATAGACTTCTATGTTAAGGTTAACATGTTTAGTTTCTTGCTCTTGTGGAAGATGGTTTGGAATAGTTAGCGCTTCCACAGAATGGCTCTACGAGGATTGGTCTAATCTAAAGTCAGTTGTTCTGCGCCTAGTCTTACGCTCATCACTTATCGTGCCAGTGCACTTATTGACTAAAGTAAGTACCGCTTAAATGTTTTAAAAAACTTCTATGTGCAAAACATCTGTAATTTCGTAATAAGGTATCTTTGGTACTAATAAACTTCATTAACAGTCAGTATTCGTCCACTGTTTGTAAGAAAAACACCTTCTTCCAATTGAAACATCATGTAATAGGCGCAAACTTCGTATAATATACATCCGACCAATGTCGGTACATCACAAACTATACAATAAATGTCGAGAATTAAGAGGTACTTTTATAACAACGACCTACTAGTTTAAACGCCAAGACCGAACTGAAATTTGCTAACCGAAATAAAATTCAATTTCATAACACCCTTCATTTTTGTTGGGGGTTAAAAATACAATACAACACTTCTAAAAAAACAATGCAATTCTTCCAAAAATTCTCATTCTGTTACTTCACCCTGATTTCCATCATTATTAAGCATTGACAGTCAGTATATATTATGTTACTCTTTGGAACTGAAGCCCGACTGCCAACTCTCTACGGCGTTAACTTTCTTGTTTTCTTTTTAAGGTTGGCATCAATGCTTAGTGGCCACAGACAATTCTCATTCGCGGTAGTTTTAAAGTTGGCAGGGTGGCACCATCGATTGACACTGACAGTGTGAGTCAAAACGTTTCCAATGGCTGTTTCACAAAACATAAGTCAAATGAGCACAATTCATTATTAAAATACATCAAAATAAGTAAATTTAACTTATAAAAATAAGAAATCATGACATGTTGGACATAGGCCTCTCCTATGGCACGCCACTGAGCTCGATCTTCAGCTATTATTTTCTAACGCTGCCAGCCAGCTTGCTTATATCATCTCTCCACCTCCAAATCTACCCTACAAATTTCATGTTTCTAGCACCAGCGGTTTGGGCTGTGCGTTGATATCTCAGTCAGTCAGTCTGTCAGTCAGGACTTTCGATTTTATATATATACTAGATGACCCGGCGTACTTCGTACTGCGAATATAAATAAACTGTCCAAGTGCGAGTCGGGCCCGCACACGCAATTTTCCGATTGAACAATATTTGCCGGAAAATTACGTTTCTTGTATCGGGACCCCCTTTAATTTTTAATTTAATTTAGTTTTTATTATTTGATCTTATAGCAGCCATTGCAATACACACCATGAGTAAATTTCAAGTCTTTATCTATCAAGGTCTGTAAGATCGAGCATAAAATGCCTCAAAAATACGTTTCTTGTATGGGGACCCCCTTTATTATTTAAACTTATTTTTTTTAAATTAGTTTTTATACACAAATAGCGAACACCCATACATGGAAGCGCCATAATGGCAATCATCAAAATATGTCAATACAATGACAAAAATGTCTGAACGAACCAACAATGACAACCTGGGACAACCACCAAAATTCAAAATAATAAAATTTAAATACCTACGCGATAATCTGAGTAATATGGACATATAATGTTGTCGATTCAGTACGTGCGAAATCGAAATAATACTCGTAGAAACTCAAAAAGGTTAGATCTTCTTGGTTGCGGCATTGTTGATAATAATATCGGCACAAAGATTTATTATAAATACTCGTAGAAACTCATCGATGTAGGAATATAAAAAAAAAATTACCATTGCCACTCGAAAAAGAGCACTTAATTCATCGAAAGCAGATAGCAATAAAAATATTTTGAATTTGGAACATTCACGAAATACGAATTATGTACAAAAAATAAATAAATCTTGCTGAAAGTGCCTACTCGCTGGCTAAATGGTGTTATACCATAGAAGCTATATAATGAAATAAAAATAAAATAAAAAACTAAAAATCCCGCCTATTTTGTCTATTTACATTATTTTTTTTGTTTTCATGTTTTTCAAGGTGAGCTATCAGTTGTGTTTTGTAAAAGGAGTTTAAAATCAAACAAATGAAAAGAAGTTTATATACAGTCACCATTGCCAAAATTGGCCGGGGAAGATCAAATAAATGGCTAGACTGATGTTTTTTTATTGATATATATCATATTTTAATACTTATTATCCTATTCATGACAAAGACAATTCCAAAAACATAAATCATAAAAATTGGTCCAGCCGTTCTTGAGTTATAAGTGAACAAAGTAACTAACACGGCTTTCTTTTATATATACAGATTTAGTAAAGTAAATATGTGAGTATGTTTTTGTGTGTGAATGTTTGTTACCACGTATCTCCATATCCATTTAACCAATTTTAATGAAATTTTGAACGTAGATAGTGAAGGCTCTAGTGTAAGACATATGCTAAAGCATATTTTCAAAAGTTATTACTTGAAGGGGTTGAATAGGATGATTAAGTTTCTGGAACATATACCTAGAACTATACCTAGGGGATGTTTAAAATGAATTTAGCTTGAAAAAATCTTAGATTTTTTTTCCGCGTATTTCCGTGACTACAAAATCGATTTGAATTAAATTGGAAATGTATGTAGAAATGCAAAAGTAAGCGTGTGTAAATCTGATATTGTTCTCAACTTTCTACGCATCAACTTCCACGCGAGCGAAGCTGCGGAGCTCAGCTAGTTAATAATAACACTCGCACAAAAAAAATCTGCATCTTTTAACCTCCGTGATAGATCTTAGAAATTGTTTTTGGAAATATAAACGTTTTTAAGTTGCTTGTAAGCATACATTTTCGAACGCACTCCTATTTGACAGTCAATAAATATGTCAAACAATTTTCATTACTGACAGTATAAGACATTTTTAAAATTTACATGACTTGAATTCACAAAAACTTGGAAAATTTTTATACTTGACACTGGCTATACTTAACGTATGCAGCCATAATTATACAAAAAAAAATAACGCGATAATCTGAATATTGTAATGTTATCCACTAGTTATCCACACATAGGAAGAATTTTTACACTTGACACTGTCTAAATACACTAATCGTGTGGAGCGATGACCCTCATTAATTTGCGGTTTACCGTATCGACGGGATAAACAATTGAACATAAATTGGTAGTTTTTTAACCCAGGAACATTTTGGCAAAATAATTTGTCTTATATATTTTATTTAGGTCAGTTATGCATTGTTTTTAATACTTATTATCATATTTCTGACAAAGACAATTCCAAAAATACAAAAATCATAAAAATTGGTCAAGCCGTTCTTGAGTTATAAGTGCAGTACCTAACTATCACGACTTTCTTTTATAAGTATAGATATAGATTGTTAGGTTTACCCGAAGATATCGTTTAAGGCAATCGGTGTGGAATAACATCGTTAGTTAACAAGTTCGTTAAACATGACTTATAAATATAAGTTTTTAAGTTTTCATGGTCACTGTCACTGTTATTTGTATTGTTTACGGGATATTTACTCAACTCATATCAAAAGAAAAACATGGTAAATATCCCGTAAACAATACTAATAATAATGACTTTTAAAGTTCTTACCTATAATAATACATTACAATACATTTGTATTTCATTTCCAGAGAAGCACGATTCTAAGACAAGAGTTACTATATGAGGGTAACAAAGTCTTCCGCCGCGTCTGTCCGCTCACAATAAACTCAAAAACTACCAAACGGATTTTCATGCGTTTTCACATATAGACAGAATAATTCATGAGGAAGGTTATATTGTATAATTTGCCAAAGTTTTCTGTAAATTGGTTAAAATACGACGATGATTGTTGAAAATGTCAATCCATACTCGACGCAACAAGATGATGCAAAAAATGTAGGCATAGGACTGCTCTACCCATGCAAAGTCGGGAAAGTTCGCTAGTAATGACTATAAAAACTTTCACTGACGGAAGAAAGGTAAAGCCGTAACTTGTAAGCTGTAAATTGTTGTGTGTTCCATACATACGCCTCAAATTGCCGTTGCTTCAAACTGTATGTCGCGTAAGTGATCATGACATTTTTAAGAGTTTATCGCGCTATCAAAGCAGTGTATGAGAACAGTATAATTTTTTTATGATATAGTGTAACAGGACAAACACGACGCTCCTGATGGTAAGCGATGACGTATACCTATAACAGATACAGTGGCATGCAAGTTTGGCTACCCAGAATTTTGCATGCCACTGCGCCCGTTACCTTGAGACATAAAGATGTTGTCTCACATGCCCTGTAATTTCATTGGATACTTTGCCATTCAAACCTACCATTCGCAAATAACTTTACAATTAATTTACAAGAATGAAGGTATTCATTTTATAATTAAGGATATTCATTAGAGCTGAATAATGCTTTATTTTAACGTGTTTTTATCCTTATAGCGGAGACTATAATAATTATATACCTATGAAATGTGCCCGTAAATTAACTGATATATTAGGAAAGTATTATTTAACTTTTCAACCGACTTCCAAAAAAGAGGAGGTTCTCAATGGGTCTGTATTTTTTTTATATGTTGTTACGCGATTACTCCGTCAATTGTGAACCGATTCTTTTTTAATCGGTAGGGTACATTTCTGAAGTAGTCCCATTGTTATTTTATCGAGATCTGATAAGTATCTCCAGAGATATGACGATAAACGTCTCAAACTTGCTACTGAAATTGACTCGCGGGTCATGGAAGTCGGTTGTTTTAGTTTTAAAACATCGGCCAAGTTAAAAGTACTTATAACCGGCGAGCATATATGAAGGCGCTTATGAAAGTGGAAGAAGCGAAAGAGGTATGTCAGGATCGTAGCATGTGGAAAGAAGTAGTCTCTGCCTATTATACCCCAACGGGAAAAAGGCGTGATTGTATGTATGTATGTATTAATTATTTATCAAAAAAATGACCCGTCCCCTAGTCAACCTTCTCACGGAATAGCTGCAATAATATTATCGTGATACAGCCCTGTGACAGACAGACGGAAGGACATTGGAGTCTCAGTAGTAGGGTCCTGTTGACACCCTGTGTACGTTATAATTTTACTTTGTAATAATTTAATAGCGTATTTCAAAGATTTTTCACCTGCAAATTGTAAACAGAGTGGCACTGCACTAGCAAACAACAAGGTAACGAATTTAGTGATAATTGTTTTAAAGTTAGTTTGTTTTCCCTGCGGGAGCAAATTGGATTTCAGAATGTCTGCCGTGGTTTATTTACTGAAGTATGTTACTGAATAAGCATTGACTTCATCGTATGAACCTATACATTTGAAGCGGGACTAGCCCGATGGCTAAGGCGTCGACCTGGTGATTGAAAGGTAGTGAGTTTGATCCCCGCCCATTGCACTATTGAGGTGAACCCACTCCAGACACAAACACATTTCGCTTAGTTGGAGGAGACTAGTAAAGTTCAATGCACATTGCTAGTAAGCTTTAAATAAACTGGCCAAGTGCAAGTCGGACTCGCACTAGTAGGGTGCCGTACCACACTACAGTATTTTATAAGATCGAGCAAAAAATACCACTATCATTTTTCGCCAGCAAAAAATAATAATTAATAAACATTTTATTTCTTATAACGCCATCTAACGTCTAAAAAAGGTGTTAGGGATCGACATTTCAATATAACGCCATCTATGGGACGATTACCTAACTAAGCGTTCGTAGATGGCGTGAAATGCCGACAAAAACACGTTTCTTGTATGGGGACCCTCTAATATTTTTAACTTTATTCTGTTTTTAGTATTTGTTGTTATAGCGGCAACAGAAATACACCATCTGTGAAAATTTCAACTGTCTAACTATCACGGTTCATGAGATACAGCCTGGTGACTGACGGACAGACAGACAGACAGACAGACAGACGGACAGCGGAGTCTTAGTAATAGGGTCCTGTTTTACCCTTTGGGTACGGAACCCTAAAAATATATAAGTTTAAACAAAAGAATGACAATAAACAAAACGAGGGTAATTCGCTAAATATAATTAACTATACTAAAATAACTATACTAAAGCTCAAAAGAACAGCATACATTGCATTCTATCTTCTCGTGTCAGATATTTTGTAAAATCTAAACGAGCAAGCTAAACTATGTACGATACGTCACATATTAAAAAATAACACACCTGCACGCGGCATGGAGACGTTCTAATATTCTATGAGGACTCATTTACACCATCGTGTATCGCTTTATACATTTTTCAACGTTAGAACTTCGGCGAAATGCAAATAAGTTCTAACGAAGCGCGAAGCGCATTTAAAGTACCTTTTTTCAGAGGGGTTTACTTGCTAATTAGTACAGTATAATTATCACCGATGTTAAGTTATATGCTGCCTAAATAATATTGCGTTCGTCTGGAAATGACAGATGACAATTAGATAAGGCATTGCAACTTTCGACTTTTGACTACTTTTTTAGTTTATTAAAACGATTTTTCTACTTTTTTTAATCTTTTTCGCTTCTTGTTCAAACGTAGGGTAGGGCGCTTTGTGACTAGGTGGAGCGACGACATTCGCAAAGCAGTGGGCAGTGACTGGAAACAAAGAGCCGAAGACCGGACTCAGTGGCGCGTCTTGGGGGAGGCCTACGTCCAGCAGTGGACTGATACCGGCTGATAATAAATATTATGAAAGTCACAAGCGTGGTAACGGTGTGAGCATCGCCTATTATCTATTGAAGAGCAGTGACGCGGTGTGACGCCTGTCGGGAGAAATTGCACTTTTCGCGTCTGAAATAAATATACGAAGCGGATACAGCGATACACATCAGTAATTTGTTTCCTGCATATACTTTTTATTTACTTCTTAACAGACAAACACTTGACCACTTGACCACTTTCTCACCTGATGTTAAGTGACAATGTGGTTTAATATCGAGAGCACGGTTGACGAACACGCACGACCACGTATGGACACGCACGATATTAACAGACCTATTTGAGGTTTCTCGCATGCCTCTGAATCCTATGGCGTACTTTTACATCGTAATTTAAAAAAATGGTTCCACACGATAAGTGTATTTAGTCAGTGTGAAGAATTTTGAAACCTGAAAAGTGACTTTGACCCAAGTCAAAGTCACTTTTCAGGTTAAGTTAAAGTCACTATGACTTCAACTTCACTAGTCCAAGTATTACTCACAGTAAAGACACATTCCTTTTCTTTACTCATGTGGTAAAGATAAGACCTTACTGGAGATTTTTAGTGGAATTTTGATGAGAACGCAAATAGCATGATTTTCAGCATTGTGCTGTTTCCCTACACTCGCAGTCTCGCACCCATTCACCGGCACTAAATGGTTAATTATCCACATTTATTACACATTAACTCACGGAAGAACATAAGTTTTAGGAAAAACTACAATGAGAGCACACACACTTTTTCACGTTCCCACCAAAAACCCCCGATTCGTACTTGTTCCTTAACTATTTTGATTTTGATACGGGAAGGCAAGTATGTTGCTTCTGTGGGAATATGTTAGTGACCCTGGAATTTAGATACGAGTATTTGTACCAAGTTTATGTACTGTGTTAGCCGTGTGATTTTCCAAATAGGGTGCGCATATTTGACTTGTGCACACCGTATAGATGTGGATAGATAGAGGACGGAGGTAACGTTTTATTTATCATCTGAATAGAGCAGTGGTTCACAACCTTCTTGTGACCAGGGACCAGTTTAAGTTAATTATTAGTGTCAGGGACCACAAAGTAAACTGTATCAATCTATATTTTTTTAAATATGATATATATATATATATAATATATATATATATATCATATTTAATATATATATATATATATATATATATATATATATATATATATATATATATACACGGGAGATGCCTAGACGCATGCCTGCATTTACCATCGTCTCTTAACATCAAGTGAGATAGTGGTCAAACGCTTGCTGATTATGAACAAGTTATTGTAATCAATTCCACAATATAGGCCGAGCAAGAACAACTTACGGTTGACTGACCGGCTCGTGTCATATTAATGTTTCGTCATTTTGAACTCTTTCGCGGGCCATATTTTTGTTCTTGCGTACCACTGTTGGGAACCACTGGAATAGAGGAACAGTGGTGAGGGCTACAATATGGAAGATGCAATATTTTTATTTTTACTTCCATACGTACCAGTACGAAGATAAGTTTATTTGTATATAAATTTAGCTTCAAGGCTATGTTTAACAAAAAATTCCACGTTGTATGTTTCCAATCTTCTTGAGATGACACACTTGCAACACTAAAGGTGAGTCACTCATGCTTCCAAACAGACAGACAATATGATTGCTACATCAAAATCAGTCGTATATATGTCGCAGCCAACTAGCTTAATTAACTGTTCAATCAACAGCTTAGCCTCTTTACTAAACAGCGCATTTCAACAAGCGGCCTAAATGTTATTTAGCCGTAGCGTTTGTTACAACATTATCATCATCAGCGCGCAATGTACCGGCGCGCGCCCGATACGATGTGTATTAGTGAAGGGTTGACTCAATGAAATAAAAAAAAAATACGAATTATTTTTATTTACCTCACAAAATAACATCAAAGTCCCCAGCTAAATGTCGAATGTTAAGTCAAAAAAGTGAATTTTACGCCGTATTGTCATTTTAGTATTGTTAGCATAAAGAAATGAACAATATTATGCTCGTTTTTTGTCAAACTCGCAAAATGAGTATGGAAAACATAAATCGTTTTTAATATAGAATACAAATGCGCAGTTATCCCGTCATTTGAATAATACATACGTTGCGTGCGCGTGAGCAGTGACAAGCGACTGGCGATACCAACGCCGGCGCTGGTCGAAAGTTTAGGTATAAAGCGCTGTAGCTATGGGCGAGTGAGTGAGGCCTGCCATGGCGTTTAGTAAAGTGGCTAGGCTGTTAATTGAACGGCTTATTAAGCTAGTTGGCTGCGATATATACATAAAAACACGCTGAAACTATTTAAGTGCACAAACATCATGTAAATACGGCGCCATAACTAAAGTAAATCTCTTAAGTTTTTGTCAAGTGCTCAAAGTTGGGTCATTACATGCTTAATGGGATGTGTTTGCAGGCGTCAATTATATTTGAAAATGTTAGGGCCAGTTTCACGGGTTCTTGATTAGATTAGATAGTTAGATAGTTCTCTGACACATGACGCCATATAAAAGCTGTCAAAAATCTGTCAGATTTCTTTGTATTAGCGCAATCAAGAATCGGTTTAACTGGCCCTTAGTCTACTAGATATTATAAGTAGACAGAATATAGACACTTTTTATAATATACACACCAACCTATAACAATAAGATCGTTTAAAAACATAAAACATTACTAGTAAACATCTTTATCTACACTCATAACGCAATGTTATGATTATGTATTTACCTACCTACACAGTGAAACAATAAAAAACTATTCTATTCTACGAATTAAAAAAATAGTAGCATAATGACAGACATGTACAACTCTAATTATATTAAAAAGTTTTATAATGATACAGATTTCTTTTTTAGGGTTCCGTACCTTAAAGGAAACAAGAAACCCTTATATGATCACTTTGTTGTCCGTGTGTCTGAATGTCTGTCTGTCCCTCTGTCAAGACCCTTTATCTCAGGAACCCGTTCAGGTATCAAGTTGAAACTTATGTCGAATACTCGGTTCTACAGTATTTTTCGGCTGTGAAAACATCAAACCTGTAAGTCAACGCGATCAAAAGATATGACCGCTTAAGTAGCATTTTTCGCAATTTTGCGTTTCAAAAGGGAATCAAAACGAAATCAAAACCTATAGGGTACTTCCCGTTAACCTAGAATCATGACATTTTGCAAGAAGCAAGGTCTTGAAGCACTTATATAGGAGTTAGTCTGAAAACCGTAAATATGTAGTAAATAAACTGGCTAAGTGCAAGTCGGACTTGCACTCGTAGGGTTCCGATTCCGTACCAAACTACAATATCTTATAAAATCGAGCAAAAAATGCTGAAAGTAATAACGTAATAAATTGATAAATCGATCTAGCTAGGTTTGGATTCTTAGAAAAACTTCTACAATATAATTAGAACATGAAGGTACATTTCGCCTTAGTTACATTGTTATGATAGCTCAGTGGAAGATCGATCGGATGGCGATCAGAAGGACTCGGTTCGAGTCCAGACGAGATGATTAATTTTTACAAGTTTGTTCTTTTGTGAGAGAATTATTGGTAGCCAAAACTTTACCTAAAACACGATTTACAAAAAAAAAAAAAAAATTCGAGCAAAGCTCGGTCATCCGTGAAAGTTAACACACAGGTAATTAATATAATTAATACAGTCAAACGTTCATAGATGGCGTAATAGTAAAATGCCGAAAAAACACGTTTCTTGTATGGGGACCCCTTTAATTTTTAACTATATTCTGTTTTTAGTATTTGTTGTTATAGCGGCAACAGAAATACATCATCTGTGAAAATTTCAACAGTCTAACTAAACACATAGGTAATTAATATAATTAATACAGTCAAACGTTCATAGATGGCGTTAGAGTAAAATGCCGAAAATAATCGTTTTTTGTCATCATCTGTGAAAATTTCAACTGTCTAACTATCACGGTTTATGAGATACAGCCTGGTGACATACGGACAGACAGACAGACAGACAGACATATAGACAGACAGACAGACAGACAGACGGACAGCGGAGTCTCAGTAATAGGGTTCCGTTGGTACCCTTTGGGTTCGGAACCCTAAAAAGGTAAATTTACTATTACTATATATATACTATACTATAATACTAAATATACTATTAAACTTATTATTTGTAGTTGGTGCAATACATTTTCTATGGATCGAACAACAAAGTTAAGTTTATCCTTTATCTTAGTCTGAGAAGTTCGTACGGAAGCCTCGGTGTGCGAGTCCAACTCGATTTGGCCGGTTTTTTTTCTTTAGCATAATAGATTTCATCTTTGACCGCATCACTAAGATAGTGATCAGGTGCTTGTTTGTCTGCAATAAAAAAACTAACAGCGGTGATCAATGCAAATTTAAAAGATGGCTTGTTCTCTCAAAAGCGGACAAAGTCATCGCTTTCAGCTGGTCTCAAAAGTCTATACTATAAAAACATGTATTTTTTTGCTTCATTTTCCTTTTGTTCCGTGTTTGAACTCAATTTTCTGCTTAGATAAACACGTCCACTCTACGTAAGCAAAGTTTCGTCCACTTTTCTGAGGGATTCACGAGAACTAATATAAGTTAGCTGATTTACACTCATTGGCGTAAAAAATTAAGTTTTCAAGTGTTTGAGGTTTGATGCAGGGAAAAATAGTTAGAATTTACTTTTAGAAGTGGTCCGTGGTATTGACGAAGTAACTATTTTTTACCCACGACGGAACGGAGACTGTATATGCGTTTGGGGTGAGAGGATGTTTGTTTGTTTGTTTGTGTGTGCAAATCCATGTATCCATTTTTCTCCAAAACTACTATAGTCCGATTTTGATGTAGTTTTCAGTTATGGGTTCGGGTGTAATTGGTGCATGTTTTTAGATAGGTGTTACGGAGACAACTCACCAGGGGGCGCTGCAGTAATCATTTGTAGGTGCAAATCGATGTTGCCATTTTTCTTCAAAACTAGTTCGATTTTGTCTTTACACGGTTCGTTATTAATCAATGGTGGTTCTTAAATAGATATTATGACGTTAATTTTCTAAAGGACATTGTCGTGGGTGTTTAATCAAAATTTAAAAAGTTATAATCTTTGGTATTGGCTCCAATTTCTTATCTACTTCACAAATAGAGGAGGTAGGAACTCAATTCTTATTTTTTTGTTTTCTAGGGTTTCGAACCCGGAGGTTGGGTTGGGTTGGGTTGGACCTTTGGAACGGTGAACGGGTGAGTGCCCAGTGGTGTAGTGGGAAAATGGTCGGCTTTGACGCCAGAGATACCGAGTTCAATCCCCGCCGTGCACCAATGGAATTTTCTAAAGAAAAATTATGTGCGCTTTTCACAGTGGCCCTCCGGTGAAAGAAAAACATCGTTAAGAAACCCCCAACCCCGCATAGTGGTAGAACACTATCTAGTGTTCACCTGGTCAACTACCTCTTTCAAGTTAGAAAATCTGTCGCCAAACATCTAATGTGTTCTGGCAGCTATCCTTGAAAGCCAGTTCCCATTCTACGCCTGCCATCCTCGACTGTATCATCACTTACCAACAGGTGAGATTGTGGTCGAATGCTAGCCTATAAGATATAAAAAAGCGTGAAAAATAAAGCAAGGGTTTTATTATAAACGATACAAGAATGTAAATGTACAAGAAACTTTTTATTTTTTCAAACTTTCTGATTAGGTACCTACCATTATTTTCACTTTTCTAACTACCATCACACCAAATATATAATGAGAGTAAACATTTAACACAAACAACTTTAATCCCAGTATCTAATATCCCACCATTCCTAATAAGAATGCCGTAGGATACATCATCGTAGTCATCGCTGCCTATAGCTGTCCACGGCTGGACATAGGCCTCACTTAGGCACACTACTCAGCTCGATCTTCAGCTCTTTGTTTCCAAGCTTGCGTATATCATCGCTCCATCTAGCTGACGCTACACAAGTTTATTGAGCCGTGGTGTCCACTCTAAAACACATCTGCCCCAACCCAACGATTAGGTAACGGTTCTACGACAGATGTTACCTGCCCACTGCATTTCAGCTAGCTAACCTTTGACCTATGTCGATAACTTTGGTTTTCTCTGACAGATGACTTCATTTCGAATTCGATCTTTAGAGAAACTGCGAGCATAGCCCACTCCATAGCTCCAGAGCGACTTAGAATTGGTGAACCAGTTGCACCGTCAGTCTCGACTCCGTAAGTAATAAAGTTATTCGTTAAAGACTTTCTTTTTGAGGCTCTGTGGTATGAGCGATGAAAAGACTCGACAATTTTTTCCAAATGCTGCCCATCCCAGCTGTATCCTTTTGCGAGCTTCCTTGTCGAAGCCGTAGGATACGAAAATTATATTCAACAAAAATCCATATTTCCATAGCCATCGGATTTTCTGAATATTTTCCGATATTATATTAATTCTAACGACACTGTTTTAGTAAATTGTTAAACACAATCCAAAATTAGTCCCGTCCCGGTACGATTAAATTTTGGATTGTGTTTAACAATTTACAAAAATACCCAACCAGCAAAAACTACACTTAAAATAATCTCTAGACCACTATTTCTTACTCTAATACCATTCTTATATCGTCGTATAAGCCTGGATTTGGGCACCATTTATAAGCGTAATTTGTTTATATCTTTCTAATAATATCAGTCTTATTGAATGTTGTTTTCACTTAAATTATTCTTACCAAAACTAATTTAAGCGTACATAGGCTTACATTGTTTAGACGTTAAGAGTCCTGTGAGCGTAAGAAAGTTTATTTTGATTTTACATAAGATCAAACACAATCGTAAAAAAACTTGGTGTACTGTTTGTTTGAAAGTTACAACTAATAAAAAAGAAATCGAAAACAGTAAGGACAAAGGTATTTAATAATTATATTGTAATAACCGTACCATTATTCACAAGTGTTTCGTTTTATGCTTTTCGGTAAGTATTAGTCTTGGAAAATATTATTTACTGTAAAGTAGACCCTAGTTTACGCTTCACAACTCGTGCGCCTCATCAATATATAGTATTTAGTATTCTTGTTTAATTATTTTATTTGTTAATTTGTATAAAAAGCGACGCCATTAGTATTGCATTTATAAGAATCACTATAAGACTATTTTAGGCTTATTTAGATCATTCAAACATGACTCCATGGTGGAATAACTTAGAGATCCTTGAATTGACATAAAACATTTATTTTCATTTAAGAGTGAACGTTTGGGATGTGAAATGGTATTTTATGTGACCGCACTAAAATACTTTTGGTGAAATATAATAGTCAACATCAAATGTTACTCTCACAATTTTAGTCACAAATTCGATTTAAGATCAAACTTTCTTAAATTAGACTCGTTTTCTCTATTGTAAGTATGATGATTCAATATCACTCTAATACTGTGCCTATCCTCTGCTGTTGATCTTATAATAGTTTTGAATAAGATCAATATTTACATGTTTTAAGTACTCTAATTAAATGCTGATATTAGTCTAACCTTCTTACATTTAGAAAATATGTAATAAAATTAAATGAGCTTTAAAAATGTGGATATGAGAGCTAATTTATCTCAAGTGTGATAAGTCTTAATAAATGCTTTTTTAGGAGAGTGTGGCTTACAACGGCACTGTAAATTTAAACTTATATGCATAATTAAGACAAGGTATTAAGATCAAGCGTATTAGAGCCTATAACGGCTTGTCAGAGACTAATATAGGAGCGATAGCAATGACGAAAACAAATAAGAGACCACTATAAGCTCAGAACTCTTATAAAGTGAGAAACGTAAGACGATTTTGCTAGTTGGGTATAAAGTGTGTAACACTTCAAAGAAACATAATATTAGAGACTGTTTTAATCGTCCGTAGGTACCTATACATTGATTTGTAAATCGATGTCTGTGCCAGGCTAAAATGAAGGGTTTATACATTATTATTATATTATTTAACACGGTCGCACAAACGAAGTTAAAATTAAATATTAATTCTATTCTCATACCTATATCAATATACATTACTAGCTGTGCACCGCAATTTCGCTCGTGTTAAATAGTTGTGAAATAGTAATTTATGAATCTGTTAATGAGAGGTTATAATAGAATCAAACAAATGTTTTAAAGTTTTAGTTAAGTGCAGTTTTATGTAAACTACTTTATCTACACTTATAATTGATTGTTACTTATTTAAGTTAAAAAATAAAAACAAAGTTGGCAAGAACTAAAAAACCGCCCAAGTGCAAGTAGGACTCGCGCACCGAGGCTTCCGTACAAATTTGTAAAACTAGGTTAAAGGATAAACTTTACTTTACAGTTTGATTCATAGAAAATGTATTGCACCAAACGCGAATAATAAGTTTGTGACAGTAAATTCACTTTTTTTGTTATTAAACTACATATTACGGGTTTCAGATTTATTCCTATATGTACAAACAAAGTGCTTCAAGACCTTGTTTATTACCAGTTTTATGATATATAGATAGATAACACTTTATTTGCACACCACTTATAAAATAAACATTGAACATAAACAAATGAAAAATACTTAAGCTATGTTATGCAAAGGGCGGCCTTATCGCTTAAAGCGATTTCTTCCAGACAACCAAATTATGATTCTAGGTTAACGATAAGTACCCAGCAGAATTCGATTCCCTTGTGAAACCGCAATATGCAAAAAAAAACGACTTAAACGGTTATATCTTTTGATCGTATTGACTTATAGATTGATTTTTTCACAGCTGAAAGATACTGTAGACCCAAATATTTGATATAAGTTTCAATTTGATATCTCAACGCGTTCGTGAGAAATAGGGTCTTGACAGACGGACAGACAGACAGACGGATAGCAAAGTGATCCTTTAAGGGTTTCTTTTTTCCTTTTGAGGCACAGAACCCTAATAACTAAATCGCAATCGGTTCATTCATTTGGGCGCTACGATGCTGCTAAGATGACACATACACAAATAAACATATCAAACATAAATAATAAACAACAAATATATACACACCGCAAACTCACAAAACCCCTTCTTTTTGCGTCGCAGTTTAAAATTATAAAAGAAGAACTACTGCAATATAATACATAATTTTTTTTTTAAACTACCCCCGACTGATATATTATATTCAGACACAGACAGACACACATACATAGATACACACGTCAAACTTATAATACTCCTTCTTTTTGCGTCGGAGGTTAAAAACAGAAGCAATGAGCCATTCAGCTTGTCATCCAATCGTCGACGTCAGACTACTAAAAAAATATTTAAGTAGGGTTACCAGCCGTACTCGCATCTGTATGTTTCAGTATATCAGACAATTTTTATCAAAATAATGTAAAACCGACAAGTGCTAGTTGGACTCACGCACCGAGGCGTACAAATTTGTCAAACTAGGTTAAAGGGCAAACTTAATATCGATCCATAAAAAAATTATTGCACCAACCGCAAATGATAAGTTTGTAATAGTAAATTTACTTTTTTTTTTGTGATTAAACAACATTATATTTACGGTTTTCAGGTGTATTCATTTACATATAAGTGCACCTTGCTTCTTGCAAAATTTCATGATTCTAGGTCAACGGGAAGTACCCTACAGATTTTGATTTCCTTGTAAAATCGCTAAATACCAATACAAAAACCGGCATATCTTTTAATCGCGTTGACTTACAAGTTTGAATTTTTCACAGCCAAAACGGACTGTAGACCCGAGTATTTAATGTAAGGTTCAACTTGATACCTTTACGCGTTCCTGAGAAAAAGGGTTTTGATAGATGGACAGACAGACAGATGGGCAGACAGACAGACAAACAGACAGATAGACGACGGACAACAAAGTGATCCTACAAGGGTTTCATTTTTCCTTTTGAGGTACGGAACCCTAAAAACCATACTATATTACATAATTAACACATACAACACGAGGTGCTGAAATAAGCCAGTCTTAGCACAAATGTCTATATTTATGAGATCACAAAAACCTAGACTCTGATTTCCAGAAAGGCCTAAAGCGAGTGTTGGTCTAATACAGAGATATATATATAGAACACAAATGGTATGTAGGTATATTTGATAGCAGTTAGCAATACCTAATAATAATGTCGAGTTTTATTTCCTGATATGCATCCGTCGCCGCCGGCTCGATAAGTTCTAATAATAGAGCTGTAATCGTGGCCAATTGAGAACTCTCTGCAAATTAGTAATATTATTTTTGATTGACCTTGCTCTACCCGCTATGAGGTTATCACCAATGCGACTCCGTTCCCAATCGGCAAAAAACGTTCATTAAAATGTAAGGCTTATGGCTTTCACTGTAGATAGACTTTACATTAACGACAAAGAGCAGACAGCGCTGTCTGCGCTGCCTGCTCTTTGTGTCATAGGTCATCTCATTGCGTCGTCAGGTGGAAGCGAAGTAGTGTTGGTCACGGTGATAACCTATAAGCTCACATATTAGTCTGGATATATGTGAGATATATTTGATTTTATATATCTCACATATATCCAGACTAATATTAGGTATAATTCCAGATCCAGTCTAATATTATAAAGAGAAAACGTTAACTTTTGAGATGTTTAATCACGATGCAAGTGCATCAGTTTCAATATAGCGGAAAATATCGTTTGCGCGATGCAGGATCTCATACATTTAGGCAATATTTAAAGGAGAGCTATTAAAATCTACGCTAGCGCCATCTCTGGGTTTTATTTGTCCTTACTATGTAATGCGAAAGTAACCTGTCTGTCTGTCTGTCCCGCTTTCACGCCAAAACTACTGAACCGATTTAAATAAAATGTAATAGTCTAGAGCCTGAGAAAGGACATAGGCTACTTTTTAATGCGCAAAAGAGGATTGTAAGGGGTTGAAAGGGGGAATGAGAAGTTGTATGGAAGTATCGTCATTTTTCAAGCAAGAAGCTTGAAACTTATTATATAGGCTATTGATTTGATTTGATTTCATTCAAAGTTTGTAAGGGGGAAGGATGAGTGAGTGGAGGGGGAGGGTAGGGGGAGCGGAGTGGGAGGGCAAGGGGAGTGGAGGGGAGAGTAGGGGGAGTGGAGGGGACGGCAGGGGAGTGGTGGGGAGGGGAAGTGAGCTGGAGGGGAGGGGGTGTGATGGAGAGGTTGAGGGGATGTGGAAGTGAAGTAAAGGGGGAATGGAGTGGAGGGGGAGGGTAGAGGGAGTGGAGGGAGAGTAGTGGGGAGGGGAGGTGATGGGAGGTAGAGGGGATGCAGAAGTGAGGGGAAGGGGACCGGAGGGGAGGGGGAGGTAGGGTAGTGAGGGGAAGGGGACTGGAGGGGAAGGTTAAGGGGGAGGGGGAAGGGACGATGAAGTGAGGGGAAAGGAAAGGGAGGTGGAAGTGAGGGGAAGGAGGGATTAATGTGGCGTGGTGCGGTGCGATGTGGTTGGGATACGTTTGTGTTTATGCTACCCAAAGACGCAAACGAAGTCGCGGGCACAGCTAGTACATAAATATATATATACTAGCTGTGCCCGCTGTGTACATACATTTATGTATGTGTGTATAATGTATATCTATGTATATCGATGTGTATGTATCTATAATTATAAATATAAATATACTAGCTGTACCCGCGACATCGTCCGCGTAGAATAGTGTCTTTAGGTAGCATTTTAATTATTTAGGCTAATTATTTTTCAAATAAGACATGCGTATCCCACCTACACCGCACCGTACCACGCCACGCAAATCCCCCCTAAATCTACCCACCACCCCACCTCTCCCCTCCCCTCTCACTCTCTCTTCCCCCACCCTCCTTTTTCCCCTCACTTCCCTCTCCCCCTATCCTTTCCCCCCACTTACTCGTCCCCTCCCCTACCCCTCTCTCTTCCCCCACTCCCCTAACCTCACCTTCCCCTCACTCCCTTCTTTCCCCCTACTTCCCTCCCTCCCCTTTCCCTCACCTTCCCCTTCCCCTTCCGTCTTCCCCCTTCCCCCTCACAAACTTTGAATGTTATATTTATTTATATCGAATCAACAGCCTAAATAATAAGTTTCAAGCTTCTAGCTTTAAAAATGACGATACTTTAAAACAAATTTTCATCCCTCCTTTAAACCCCTTACAACCCTCTTTTTGCACTAAAAAGTATGCCTATGTCCTTTCTCAGGCTATATACTATCTGTGTACCAAATTCCATTTAAATAGGTTCAGTAGAACATTAACGTAAACCTCTGATATTTCCATACAAACTTTCATCTCGTAATGTTATTTTACACCCTTTAGGGTAAAACTTTTACAAACTTTGAATATCATATTTATTTATATCGAATCAACAGCCTAAAAAATAAGTTTCAAGCTTCTATCTCCTAAAATGACGATACGTCCACTTCCGTTTTTTCGTGAAAATGAGACAGACAGACAGACAGACAGAGTTACTTTCGCATTTATAATATTTATAACATAATATTAGTTAGGAAGTTAGGATTGGGATTAAATATATTATAATGCAAATGAGATTTAGCTGAAAATAGCCCTCCGCTATTATGTATGCATTTGTCCAATCCCTGCAAAAGTTGTCTAGAAGAGATTGCTTGATGCGATAAGACCGCCGATTGCTTTATGAGTTAATTAGGTAATATTGAAGCTATTGCACATTTTTATTTTGTTGTTTTGGTATTCAATAAAGAGTTTTGTATTGTATTGTATTGTGTTGTATTGTGTTGTATTGTGTTGTGTTGTGTTGTGTTGTGTTGTGTTGTGTTGTGTTGTGTCGTGTCGTGTCGTGTCGTGTCGTGTCGTGTCGTGTCGTGTCGTGTCGTGTCGTTGTGTTGTGTTGTGTTGTGTTGTGTTGTGTTGTAATAAGTTTCAAGCTTCTAACTCCTCAAATGACGATACGTCTACTTCCGTTTTGTCGTGAAAATGAGACAGACAGACAGACAGACAGAGTTACTTTCGCATTTATAATATTTATAACATAATATTAGTTAGGAAGTTAGGATTGGGATTAAATATATTATAATGCAAATTAGATTTAGCTGAAAATAGCCCTCCGCTATTATGTATGCATTTGTCCAATCCCTGCAAAAGTTGTCTAGAAGAGATTGCTTGATGCGATAAGACCGCCGATTGCTTTATGAGTTAATTAGGTAATATTGAAGCTATTGCACATTTTTATTTTGTTGTTTTGGTATTCAATAAAGAGTTTTGTATTGTATTGTGTTGTATTGTATTGTGTTGTATTGTGTTGTGTTGTGTTGTGTTGTGTTGTGTTGTGTTGTGTTGTGTTGTGTTGTGTTGTGTTGTGTTGTGTTGTGTTGTGTTGTGTTGTGTTGTGTTGTGTTGTGTTGTGTTGTGTTGTGTTGTGTTGTGTTGTGTTGTGTTGTGTTGTGTTGTAATAAGTTTCAAGCTTCTAACTCCTAAAATGACGACACGTCCACTTCCGTTTTGTCGTGAAAATGAGACAGACAGACAGAGTTACTTTCGCATTTATAATATTTATAACATAATATTAGTTAGGAAGTTAGGATTGGGATTAAATATATTATAATGCAAATTAGATTTAGCTGAAAATAGCCCTTCGCTATTATGTATGCATTTGTCCAATCCCTGCAAAAGTTGTCTAGAAGAGATTGCTTTATGAGTTAATTAGGTAATATTGAAGCTATTGCACATTTTTATTTTGTTGTTTTGGTATTCAATAAAGAGTTTTGTATTGTTTTGTGTTGTCGTGTCGTGTCGTGTCGTGTCGTGTCGTGTCGTGTCGTGTCGTGTCGTGTCGTGTCGTGTCGTGTCGTGTCGTGTCGTGTCGTGTCGTGTCGTGTCGTGTCGTGTTGTGTTGTGTTGTGTTGTGTTGTGTTGTGTTGTGTTGTGTTGTGTTGTAATAAGTTTCAAGCTTCTAACTCCTAAAATGACGATACGTCCACTTCCGTTTTGTCGTGAAAATGAGACAGACAGACAGACAGACAGAGTTACTTTCGCATTTATAATATTTATAACAAAATATTAGTTAGGAAGTTAGGATTGGGATTAAATATATTATAATGCTAATAAGATTTAGCTGAAAATAGCCCTCCGCTATTATGTATGCATTTGTCCAATCCCTGCAAAAGTTGTCTAGAAGAGATTGCTTGATGCGATAAGACCGCCGATTGCTTTATGAGTTAATTAGGTAATATTGAAGCTATTGCACATTTTTATTTTGTTGTTTTGGTATTCAATAAAGAGTTTTGTATTGTATTGTGTTGTATTGTATTGTATTGTATTGTATTGTATTGTATTGTATTGTATTGTATTGTATTGTATTGTATTGTATTATATTGTATTGTATTGTGTTGTATTGTATTGTGTTGTATTGTGTTGTGTTGTGTTGTGTTGTGTTGTGTTGTGTTGTGTTGTGTTGTGTTGTGTTGTGTTGTGTTGTGTTGTGTTGTGTTGTGTTGTGTTGTGTTGTGTTGTGTTGTGTTGTGTTGTGTTGTGTTGTGTTGTGTTGTGTTGTGTTGTGTTGTGTTGTGTTGTGTTGTGTTGTGTTGTGTTGTGTTGTGTTGTGTTGTGTTGTGTTGTGTTGTGTTGTGTTGTGTTGTGTTGTGTTGTGTTGTGTTGTGTTGTGTTGTGTTGTGTTGTGTTGTGTTGTGTTGTGTTGTGTTGTGTTGTAATAAGTTTCAAGCTTCTAACTCCTAAAATGACGATACGTCCACTTCCGTTTTGTCGTGAAAATGAGACAGACAGACAGACAGACAGAGTTACTTTCGCATTTATAATATTTATAACAAAATATTAGTTAGGAAGTTAGGATTGGGATTAAATATATTATAATGCTAATAAGATTTAGCTGAAAATAGCCCTCCGCTATTATGTATGCATTTGTCCAATCCCTGCAAAAGTTGTCTAGAAGAGATTGCTTGATGCGATAAGACCGCCGATTGCTTTATGAGTTAATTAGGTAATATTGAAGCTATTGCACATTTTTATTTTGTTGTTTTGGTATTCAATAAAGAGTTTTGTTTTGTATTGTGTTGTATTGTATTGTATTGTATTGTATTGTATTGTATTGTATTGTGTTGTGTTGTATTGTATTGTATTGTGTTGTGTTGTGTTGTGTTGTGTTGTGTTGTGTTGTGTTGTGTTGTGTTGTGTTGTGTTGTGTTGTGTTGTGTTGTGTTGTGTTGTGTTGTGTTGTGTCGTGTCGTGTCGTGTCGTGTCGTGTCGTGTCGTGTCGTGTAGTGTCGTGTCGTGTCGTGTCGTGTTGTGTTGTGTTGTGTTGTGTTGTGTTGTGTTGTGTTGTGTTGCTTTATGAGTTAATTAGGTAATATTGAAGCTATTGCACATTTTTATTTTGTTGGTATTCAAAAAAGAGGTTTGTATTGTATTGTGTTGTCGTGTCGTGTCGTGTCGTGTCGTGTCGTGTCGTGTCGTGTCGTGTCGTGTCGTGTCGTGTCGTGTCGTGTCGTGTCGTGTCGTGTCGTGTCGTGTTGTGTTGTGTTGTGTTGTGTTGTGTTGTGTTGTGTTGTGTTGTGTTGTGTTGTGTTGTGTTGTGTTGTGTTGTGTTGTGTTGTGTTGTGTTGTGTTGTGTTGTGTTGTGTTGTGTTGTGTTGTGTTGTGTTGCTTTATGAGTTAATTAGGTAATATTGAAGCTATTGCACATTTTTATTTTGTTGGTATTCAATAAAGAGGTTTGTTGTGTTGTGTTGTGTTGTGTTGTTTTGTGTTGTGTTGTGTTGTGTTGTGTTGTGTTGTGTTGTAATAAGTTTCAAGCTTCTAACTCCTATTATAATAATTGAATATTAGAATATTGAAGCTATTGCACATTTTTATTTTGTTGTTTTGGTATTCAATAAAGAGTTTTGTATTGTATTGTGTTGTGTTGTGTTGTAATAAGTTTCAAGCTTCTAACTCCTAAAATGACGATACGTCCACTTCCGTTTTGTCGTAAAAATGAGACAGACAGACAGACAGACAGAGTTACTTTCGCATTTATAATATTTATAACATAATATTAGTTAGGAAGTTAGGATTGGGATTAAATATATTATAATGCTAATTAGATTTAGCTGAAAATAGCCCTCCGCTATTATGTATGCATGTATGTATTATGTATTTGTCCAATCCCTGCAAAAGTTGTCTAGAAGAGATTGCTTTATGAGTTAATTAGGTAATATTGAAGCTATTGCACATTTTTATTTTGTTGTTTTGGTATTCAATAAAGAGTTTTGTATTGTTTTGTGTTGTCGTGACGTGTCGTGTCGTGTCGTGTCGTGTCGTGTCGTGTCGTGTCGTGTCGTGTCGTGTCGTGTCGTGTCGTGTCGTGTCGTGTCGTGTCGTGTCGTGTTGTGTTGTGTTGTAATAAGTTTCAAGCTTCTAACTCCTAAAATGACGATACGTCTACTTCCGTTTTGTCGTGAAAATGAGACAGACAGACAGACAGACAGAGTTACTTTCGCATTTATAATATTTATAACATAATATTAGTTAGGAAGTTAGGATTGGGATTAAATATATTATAATGCAAATTAGATTTAGCTGAAAATAGCCCTCCGCTATTATGTATGCATTTGTCTAATCCCTGCAAAAGTTGTCTAGAAGAGATTGCTTGATGCGATAAGACCGCCGATTGCTTTATGAGTTAATTAGGTAATATTGAAGCTATTGCACATTTTTATTTTGTTGTTTTGGTATTCAATAAAGAGTTTTGTATTGTATTGTGTTGTATTGTATTGTATTGTATTGTGTTGTATTGTATTGTGTTGTATTGTGTTGTATTGTGTTGTATTGTGTTGTGTTGTGTTGTGTTGTGTTGTGTTGTGTTGTGTTGTGTTGTGTTGTGTTGTGTTGTGTTGTGTTGTGTTGTGTTGTGTTGTGTTGTGTTGTGTTGTGTTGTGTTGTGTTGTGTTGTGTTGTGTTGTGTTGTGTTGTGTTGTGTTGTGTTGTGTTGTGTTGTGTTGTGTTGTGTTGTGTTGTGTTGTGTTGTGTTGTGTTGTGTTGTGTTGTGTTGCGTTGCGTTGCGTTGCGTTGCGTTGCGTTGCGTTGCGTTGCGTTGCGTTGCGTTGCGTTGCGTTGCGTTGCAATGCGTTGCGTTGCGTTGCGTTGCGTTGCGTTGCGTTGCGTTGCGTTGCGTTGCGTTGCGTTGCGTTGCGTTGCGTTGCGTTGCGTTGCGTTGCGTTGCGTTGCGTTGCGTTGCGTTGCGTTGCGTTGCGTTGCGTTGCGTTGCGTTGCGTTGCGTTGCGTTGCGTTGCGTTGCGTTGCGTTGCGTTGCGTTGCGTTGCGTTGCGTTGCGTTGCGTTGCGTTGCGTTGCGTTGCGTTGCGTTGCGTTGCGTTGCGTTGCGTTGCGTTGCGTTGTGTTGTGTTGTGTTGTGTTGTGTTGTGTTGCTTTATGAGTTAATTAGGTAATATTGAAGCTATTGCACATTTTTATTTTGTTGGTATTCAATAAAGAGGTTTGTATTGTATTGTGTTGTGTTGTGTTGTGTTGTTTTGTGTTGTGTTGTGTTGTGTTGTGTTGTTATAAGTTTCAAGCTTCTAACTCCTAAAATGACGATACGTCCACTTCCGTTTTGTCGTGAAAATGAGACAGACAGACAGACAGACAGAGTTACTTTCGCATTTATAATATTTATAACATAATATTAGTTAGGATTGGGATTAAATATATTATAATGCAAATTAGATTTAGCTGAAAATAGCCCTCCGCTATTATGTATGCATTTGTCCAATCCCTGCAAAAGTTGTCTAGAAGAGATTGCTTTATGAGTTAATTAGGTAATATTGAAGCTATTGCACATTTTTATTTTGTTGTTTTGGTATTCAATAAAGAGTTTTGTATTGTGTTGTATTGTGTTGTGTTGTGTTGTGTTGTGTTGTGTTGTGTTGTGTTGTGTTGTGTTGTGTTGTGTTGTGTTGTGTTGTGTTGTGTTGTGTTGTGTTGTGTTGTGTTGTGTTGTGTTGTGTTGTGTTGTGTTGTGTTGTGTTGTGTTGTGTTGTGTTGTGTTGTGTTGTGTTGTGTTGTGTTGTGTTGTGTTGTGTTGTGTTGTGTTGTGTTGTGTTGTGTTGTGTTGTGTTGTGTTGTGTTGTGTTGTGTTGTGTTGTGTTGTGTTGTGTTGTGTTGTGTTGTGTTGTGTTGTGTTGTGTTGTGTTGTGTTGTGTTGTGTTGTGTTGTGTTGTGTTGTGTTGTGTTGTGTTGTGTTGTGTTGTGTTGTGTTGTGTTGTGTTGTGTTGTGTTGTGTTGTGTTGTGTTGTGTTGTGTTGTGTTGTGTTGTGTTGTGTTGTGTTGTGTTGTGTTGTGTTGTGTTGTGTTGTGTTGTGTTGTGTTGTGTTGTGTTGTGTTGTGTTGTGTTGTGTTGTGTTGTGTTGTGTTGTGTTGCTTTATGAGTTAATTAGGTAATATTGAAGCTATTGCACATTTTTATTTTGTTGGTATTCAATAAAGAGTTTTGTATTGTATTGTGTTGTGTTGTGTTGTAATAAGTTTCAAGCTTCTAACTCCTAAAATGACGATACGTCTACTTCCGTTTTGTCGTGAAAATGAGACAGACAGACAGACAGAGTTACTTTCGCATTTATAATATTTATAACATAATATTAGTTAGGAAGTTAGGATTGGGATTAAATATATTATAATGCAAATTAGATTTAGCTGAAAATAGCCCTCCGCTATTATGTATGCATTTGTCCAATCCCTGCAAAAGTTGTCTAGAAGAGATTGCTTGATGCGATAAGACCGCCGATTGCTTTATGAGTTAATTAGGTAATATTGAAGCTATTGCACATTTTTATTTTGTTGTTTTGGTATTCAATAAAGAGTATTGTATTGTGTTGTATTGTATTGTATTGTATTGTATTGTATTGTATTGTATTGTATTGTATTGTATTGTGTTGTATTGTGTTGTATTGTATTGTATTGTATTGTATTGTATTGTATTGTATTGTATTGTATTGTATTGTATTGTATTGTATTGTGTTGTATTGTGTTGTATTGTATTACGTTGTATTGTATTGTGTTGTGTTGTGTTGTGTTGTGTTGTGTTGTGTTGTGTTGTGTTGTGTTGTGTTGTATTGTATTGTATTGTATTGTATTGTATTGTATTGTATTGTATTGTATTGTATTGTATTGTATTGTATTGTATTGTATTGTATTGTATTGTGTTGTGTTGTGTTGTGTTGTGTTGTGTTGTGTTGTGTTGTGTTGTGTTGTGTTGTGTTGTGTTGTGTTGTGTTGTGTTGTGTTGTGTTGTGTTGTATTGTATTGTATTGTATTGTATTGTATTGTATTGTATTGTATAGTATTGTATTGTATTGTATTGTGTTGTGTTGTGTTGTGTTGTGTTGTGTTGTGTTGTGTTGTGTTGTGTTGTGTTGTGTTGTGTTGTGTTGTGTTGTGTTGTGTTGTGTTGTGTTGTGTTGTGTTGTGTTGTGTTGTGTTGTGTTGTATTGTATTGTATTGTATTGTATTGTATTGTGTTGTGTTGTGTTGTGTTGTGTTGTGTTGTGTTGTGTTGTGTTGTGTTGTGTTGTGTTGTGTTGTGTTGTGTTGTGTTGTGTTGTGTTGTGTTGTGTTGTGTTGTGTTGTGTTGTGTTGTGTTGTGTTGTGTTGTGTTGTGTTGTGTTGTGTTGTGTTGTGTTGTGTTGTGTTGTGTTGTGTTGTGTTGTGTTGTGTTGTGTTGTGTTGTGTTGTGTTGTGTTGTGTTGTGTTGTGTTGTGTTGTGTTGTGTTGTGTTGTGTTGTGTTGTGTTGTGTTGTGTTGTGTTGTGTGGTGTTGTGTTGTGTTGTGTTGTGTTGTGTTGTGTTGTGTTGTGTTGTGTTGTGTTGTGTTGTGTTGTGTTGTGTTGCTTTATGAGTTAATTAGGTAATATTGAAGCTATTGCACATTTTTATTTTGTTGGTATTCAATAAAGAGGTTTGTCGTGTCGTGTCGTGTCGTGTCGTGTCGTGTCGTGTCGTGTTGTGTTGTGTTGTGTTGTGTTGTGTTGTGTTGTGTTGTGTTGTAATAAGTTTCAAGCTTCTAACTCCTAAAATGACGACACGTCCACTTCCGTTTTGTCGTGAAAATGAGACAGACAGACAGACAGACAGAGTTACTTTCGCATTTATAATATTAATAACATAATATTAGTTAGGAAGTTAGGATTGGGATTAAATATATTATAATGCTAATTAGATTTAGCTGAAAATAGCCCTCCGCTATTATGTATGCATTTGTCCAATCCCTGCAAAAGTTGTCTAGAAGAGATTGCTTGATGCGATAAGACCGCCGATTGCTTTATGAGTTAATTAGGTATGCGATAAGACCGCCGATTGCTTTATGAGTTAATTAGGTAATATTGAAGCTATTGCACATTTTTATTTTGTTGTTTTGGTATTCAATAAAGAGTTTTGTATTGTATTGTGTTGTATTGTATTGTATTGTATTGTATTGTATTGTATTGTGTTGTATTGTATTGTGTTGTATTGTGTTGTATTGTGTTGTATTGTATTGTGTTGTGTTGTGTTGTGTTGTTTTGTGTTGTGTTGTGTTGTGTTGTGTTGTGTTGTGTTGTGTTGTGTTGTGTTGTGTTGTGTTGTGTTGTGTTGTGTTGTGTTGTGTTGTGTTGTGTTGTGTTGTGTTGTGTTGTGTTGTGTTGTGTTGTGTTGTGTTGTTTTGTGTTGTCTTGTGTTGTGTTGTGTTGTGTTGTAATAAGTTTCAAGCTTCTAACTCCTAAAATGACGATACGTCCACTTCCGTTTTGTCGTGTAAATGAGACAGACAGACAGACAGACAGAGTTACTTTCGCATTTATAATATTTATAACATAATATTAGTAAGGATTGGGATTAAATATATTATAATGCAAATTAGTTTTAGCTGAAAATAGCCCTTCGCTATTATGTATGCATTTGTCCAATCCCTGCAAAAGTTGTCTAGAAGAGATTGCTTTATGAGTTAATTAGGTAATATTGAAGCTATTGCACATTTTTATTTTGTTGTTTTGGTATTCAATAAAGAACTTTGTATTGTTTTGTGTTGTCGTGTCGTGTCGTGTCGTGTCGTGTCGTGTCGTGTCGTGTCGTGTCGTGTCGTGTCGTGTCGTGTCGTGTCGTGTCGTGTCGTGTCGTGTCGTGTCATGTCGTGTCGTGTCGTGTCGTGTCGTGTCGTGTCGTGTTTTGTTGTGTTGTGTTGTGTTGTGTTGTGTTGTGTTGTGTCGTGTCGTGTCGTGTCGTGTCGTGTCGTGTCGTGTCGTGTCGTGTCGTGTCGTGTGGTCGTGTCGCGTTGTGTTGTGTTGTGTTGTGTTGTGTTGTGTTGTGTTGTGTTGTGTTGTGTTGTGTTGTGTTGTGTTGTGTTGTAATAAGTTTCAAGCTTCTAACTCCTAAAATGACGATACGTCCACTTCCGTTTTGTCGTGAAAATGAGACAGACAGACAGACAGACAGAGTTACTTTCGCATTTATAATATTTATAACAAAATATTAGTTAGGAAGTTAGGATTGGGATTAAATATATTATAATGCAAAAATAGCCCTCCGCTATTATGTATGCATTTGTCCAATCCCTGCAAAAGTTGTCTAGAAGAGATTGCTTTATGAGTTAATTAGGTAATATTGAAGCTATTGCACATTTTTATTTTGTTGTTTTGGTATTCAATAAAGAACTTTGTATTGTTTTGTGTTGTCGTGTCGTGTCGTGTCGTGTCGTGTCGTGTCGTGTCGTGTCGTGTCGTGTCGTGTCGTGTCGTGTCGTGTCGTGTCGTGTCGTGTCGTGTCGTGTCGTGTCGTGTCGTGTCGTGTGGTCGTGTCGCGTTGTGTTGTGTTGTGTTGTGTTGTGTTGTGTTGTGTTGTGTTGTGTTGTGTTGTGTTGTGTTGTAATAAGTTTCAAGCTTCTAACTCCTAAAATGACGATACGTCCACTTCCGTTTTGTCGTGAAAATGAGACAGACAGACAGACAGACAGAGTTACTTTCGCATTTATAATATTTATAACAAAATATTAGTTAGGAAGTTAGGATTGGGATTAAATATATTATAATGCAAATTAGATTTAGCTGAAAATAGCCCTCCGCTATTATGTATGCATTTGTCCAATCCCTGCAAAAGTTGTCTAGAAGAGATTGCTTGATGCTATAAGACCGCCGATTGCTTTATGAGTTAATTAGGTAATATTGAAGCTATTGCACATTTTTATTTTGTTGTTTTGGTATTCAATAAAGAGTTTTGTATTGTATTGTGTTGTATTGTATTGTGTTGTATTGTATTGTATTGTATTGTATTGTATTGTATTGTGTTGTGTTGTGTTGTGTTGTGTTGTGTTGTGTTGTGTTGTGTTGTGTTGTGTTGTGTTGTGTTGTGTTGTGTTGTGTTGTGTTGTGTTGTGTTGTGTTGTGTTGTGTTGTGTTGTGTTGTGTTGTGTTGTGTTGTGTTGTGTTGTGTTGTGTTGTGTTGTGTTGTGTTGTGTTGTGTTGTGTTGTGTTGTGTTGTGTTGTGTTGTGTTGTGTTGTGTTGTGTTGTGTTGTGTTGTGTTGTGTTGTGTTGTGTTGTGTTGTGTTGTGTTGTGTTGTGTTGTGTTGTGTTGTGTTGTGTCGTGTCGTGTCGTGTCGTGTCGTGTCGTGTCGTGTCGTGACGTGTCGTGTCGTGTCGTGTCGTGTCGTGTCGTGTCGTGTCGTGTCGTGTCGTGTCGTGTCGTGTCGTGTCGTGTCGTGTCGTGTCGTGTCGTGTCGTGTCGTGTCGTGTCGTGTCGTGTCGTGTCGTGTCGTGTCGTGTCGTGTCGTGTCGTGTCGTGTCGTGTCGTGTCGTGTCGTGTCGTGTCGTGTCGTGTCGTGTCGTGTCGTGTCGTGTCGTGTCGTGTCGTGTCGTGTCGTGTCGTGTCGTGTCGTGTCGTGTCGTGTCGTGTCGTGTCGTGTCGTGTCGTGTCGTGTCGTGTCGTGTCGTGTCGTGTCGTGTCGTGTCGTGTCGTGTCGTGTCGTGTCGTGTCGTGTCGTGTCGTGTCGTGTCGTGTCGTGTCGTGTCGTGTCGTGTCGTGTCGTGTCGTGTCGTGTCGTGTCGTGTCGTGTCGTGTCGTGTTGTGTCGTGTTGTGTTGTGTTGTGTTGTAATAAGTTTCAAGCTTCTAACTCCTAAAATGACGACACGTCCACTTCCGTTTTGTCGTGAAAATGAGACAGACAGACAGACAGACAGAGTTACTTTCGCATTTATAATATTAATAACATAATATTAGTTAGGAAGTTAGGATTGGGATTAAATATATTATAATGCAAATTAGATTTAGCTGAAAATAGCCCTCCGCTATTATGTATGCATTTGTCCAATCCCTGCAAAAGTTGTCTAGAAGAGATTGCTTTATGAGTTAATTAGGTAATATTGAAGCTATTGCACATTTTTATTTTGTTGTTTTGGTATTCAATAAAGAGTTTTGTATTGTTTTGTGTTGTCGTGTCGTGTCGTGTCGTGTCGTGTCGTGTCGTGTCGTGTCGTGTCGTGTCGTGTCGTGTCGTGTCGTGTCGTGTCGTGTCGTGTCGTGTCGTGTCGTGTCGTGTCGTGTCGTGTTGTGTTGTGTTGTGTTGTGTTGTGTTGTGTTGTGTTGTGTTGTGTAATATTAGTTAGGAAGTTAGGATTGGGATTAAATATATTATAATGCTAATTAGATTTAGCTGAAAATAGCCCTCCGCTATTATGTATGCATGTATGTATTATGTATTTGTCCAAACCCTGCAAAAGTTGTCTAGAAGAGATTGCTTTATGAGTTAATTAGGTAATATTGAAGCTATTGCACATTTTTATTTTGTTGTTTTGGTATTCAATAAAGAGTTTTGTATTGTTTTGTGTTGTCGTGTCGTGTCGTGTCGTGTCGTGTCGTGTCGTGTCGTGTCGTGTCGTGTCGTGTCGTGTCGTGTCGTGTCGTGTCGTGTCGTGTCGTGTCGTGTCGTGTCGTGTCGTGTCGTGTCGTGTCGTGTCGTGTCGTGTCGTGTCGTGTCGTGTCGTGTCGTGTCGTGTCGTGTCGTGTCGTGTCGTGTCGTGTCGTGTCGTGTCGTGTCGTGTCGTGTCGTGTCGTGTCGTGTCGTGTCGTGTCGTGTCGTGTCGTGTCGTGTCGTGTCGTGTTGTGTTGTGTTGTGTTGTGTTGTGTTGTGTTGTGTTGTGTTGTGTTGTAATAAGTTTCAAGCTTCTAACTCCTAAAATGACGACACGTCCACTTCCGTTTTGTCGTGAAAATGAGACAGACAGACAGACAGACAGAGTTACTTTCGCATTTATAATATTAATAACATAATATTAGTTAGGAAGTTAGGATTGGGATTAAATATATTATAATGCAAATTAGATTTAGCTGAAAATAGCCCTCCGCTATTATGTATGCATTTGTCCAATCCCTGCAAAAGTTGTCTAGAAGAGATTGCTTGATGCGATAAGACCGCCGATTGCTTTATGAGTTAATTAGGTAATATTGAAGCTATTGCACATTTTTATTTTGTTGTTTTGGTATTCAATAATGAGTTTTGTATTGTATTGTGTTGTATTGTATTGTATTGTATTGTATTGTATTGTATTGTGTTGTATTGTATTGTGTTGTATTGTGTTGTATTGTGTTGTATTGTATTGTGTTGTGTTGTTTTGTGTTGTTTTGTGTTGTGTTGTGTTGTGTTGTGTTGTGTTGTGTTGTGTTGTGTTGTGTTGTGTTGTGTTGTGTTGTGTTGTGTTGTGTTGTGTTGTGTTGTTTTGTGTTGTCTTGTGTTGTGTTGTGTTGTGTTGTGTTGTAATAAGTTTCAAGCTTCTAACTCCTAAAATGACGATACGTCCACTTCCGTTTTGTCGTGAAAATGAGACAGACAGACAGACAGACAGAGTTACTTTCGCATTTATAATATTTATAACATAATATTAGTAAGGATTGGGATTAAATATATTATAATGCAAATTAGTTTTAGCTGAAAATAGCCCTTCGCTATTATGTATGCATTTGTCCAATCCCTGCAAAAGTTGTCTAGAAGAGATTGCTTTATGAGTTAATTAGGTAATATTGAAGCTATTGCACATTTTTATTTTGTTGTTTTGGTATTCAATAAAGAACTTTGTATTGTTTTGTGTTGTCGTGTCGTGTCGTGTCGTGTCGTGTCGTGTCGTGTCGTGTCGTGTCGTGTCGTGTCGTGTCGTGTCGTGTCGTGTCGTGTCGGTTCATGTCGTGTCGTGTCGTGTCGTGTCGTGTCGTGTTTTGTTGTGTTGTGTTGTGTTGTGTTGTGTTGTGTTGTGTTGTGTCGTGTCGTGTCGTGTCGTGTCGTGTCGTGTCGTGTCGTGTCGTGTCGTGTCGTGTCGTGTCGTGTCGTGTCGTGTCGTGTCGTGTCGTGTCGTGTCGTGTCGTGTCGTGTCGTGTCGTGTCGTGTCGTGTCGTGTCGTGTCGTGTCGTGTCGTGTCGTGTCGTGTCGTGTCGTGTCGTGTCGTGTCGTGTCGTGTCGTGTCGTGTCGTGTCGTGTCGTGTCGTGTCGTGTCGTGTCGTGTCGTGTCGTGTCGTGTCGTGTCGTGTCGTGTCGTGTCGTGTCGTGTCGTGTCGTGTCGTGTCGTGTCGTGTCGTGTCGTGTCGTGTCGTGTTGTGTTTTGTTGTGTTGTGTTGTGTTGTGTTGTGTTGTGTTGTGTTGTAATAAGTTTCAAGCTTCTAACTCCTTAAATGACGATACGTCTACTTCCGTTTTGTCGTGAAAATGAGACAGACAGACAGACAGACAGAGTTACTTTCGCATTTATAATATTTATAACATAATATTAGTTAGGAAGTTAGGATTGGGATTAAATATATTATAATGCTAATTAGATTTAGCTGAAAATAGCCCTCCGCTATTATGTATGCATGTATGTATTATGTATTTGTCCAATCCCTGCAAAAGTTGTCTAGAAGAGATTGCTTTATGAGTTAATTAGGTAATATTGAAGCTATTGCACATTTTTATTTTGTTGTTTTGGTATTCAATAAAGAGTTTTGTATTGTTTTGTGTTGTCGTGTCGTGTCGTGTCGTGTCGTGTCGTGTCGTGTCGTGTCGTGTCGTGTCGTGTCGTGTCGTGTCGTGTCGTGTCGTGTCGTGTCGTGTCGTGTCGTGTTGTGTTGTGTTGTGTTGTGTTGTGTTGTGTTGTGTTGTGTTGTGTAATATTAGTTAGGAAGTTAGGATTGGGATTAAATATATTATAATGCTAATTAGATTTAGCTGAAAATAGCCCTCCGCTATTATGTATGCATGTATGTATTATGTATTTGTCCAAACCCTGCAAAAGTTGTCTAGAAGAGATTGCTTTATGAGTTAATTAGGTAATATTGAAGCTATTGCACATTTTTATTTTGTTGTTTTGGTATTCAATAAAGAGTTTTGTATTGTTTTGTGTTGTCGTGTCGTGTCGTGTCGTGTCGTGTCGTGTCGTGTCGTGTCGTGTCGTGTCGTGTCGTGTCGTGTCGTGTCGTGTCGTGTCGTGTCGTGTCGTGTCGTGTCGTGTCGTGTCGTGTCGTGTCGTGTCGTGTCGTGTCGTGTCGTGTCGTGTCGTGTCGTGTCGTGTCGTGTCGTGTCGTGTCGTGTCGTGTCGTGTCGTGTCGTGTCGTGTCGTGTCGTGTCGTGTCGTGTCGTGTCGTGTCGTGTCGTGTCGTGTCGTGTCGTGTCGTGTCGTGTCGTGTCGTGTCGTGTCGTGTCGTGTCGTGTCGTGTCGTGTCGTGTCGTGTCGTGTTGTGTTGTGTTGTGTTGTGTTGTGTTGTGTTGTGTTGTGTTGTAATAAGTTTCAAGCTTCTAACTCCTAAAATGACGACACGTCCACTTCCGTTTTGTCGTGAAAATGAGACAGACAGACAGACAGACAGAGTTACTTTCGCATTTATAATATTAATAACATAATATTAGTTAGGAAGTTAGGATTGGGATTAAATATATTATAATGCAAATTAGATTTAGCTGAAAATAGCCCTCCGCTATTATGTATGCATTTGTCCAATCCCTGCAAAAGTTGTCTAGAAGAGATTGCTTGATGCGATAAGACCGCCGATTGCTTTATGAGTTAATTAGGTAATATTGAAGCTATTGCACATTTTTATTTTGTTGTTTTGGTATTCAATAATGAGTTTTGTATTGTATTGTGTTGTATTGTATTGTATTGTATTGTATTGTATTGTATTGTGTTGTATTGTATTGTGTTGTATTGTGTTGTATTGTGTTGTATTGTATTGTGTTGTGTTGTTTTGTGTTGTTTTGTGTTGTGTTGTGTTGTGTTGTGTTGTGTTGTGTTGTGTTGTGTTGTGTTGTGTTGTGTTGTGTTGTGTTGTGTTGTGTTGTGTTGTGTTGTGTTGTTTTGTGTTGTCTTGTGTTGTGTTGTGTTGTGTTGTGTTGTAATAAGTTTCAAGCTTCTAACTCCTAAAATGACGATACGTCCACTTCCGTTTTGTCGTGAAAATGAGACAGACAGACAGACAGACAGAGTTACTTTCGCATTTATAATATTTATAACATAATATTAGTAAGGATTGGGATTAAATATATTATAATGCAAATTAGTTTTAGCTGAAAATAGCCCTTCGCTATTATGTATGCATTTGTCCAATCCCTGCAAAAGTTGTCTAGAAGAGATTGCTTTATGAGTTAATTAGGTAATATTGAAGCTATTGCACATTTTTATTTTGTTGTTTTGGTATTCAATAAAGAACTTTGTATTGTTTTGTGTTGTCGTGTCGTGTCGTGTCGTGTCGTGTCGTGTCGTGTCGTGTCGTGTCGTGTCGTGTCGTGTCGTGTCGGTTCATGTCGTGTCGTGTCGTGTCGTGTCGTGTCGTGTCGTGTTTTGTTGTGTTGTGTTGTGTTGTGTTGTGTTGTGTCGTGTCGTGTCGTGTCGTGTCGTGTCGTGTCGTGTCGTGTCGTGTCGTGTCGTGTCGTGTCGTGTCGTGTCGTGTCGTGTCGTGTCGTGTCGTGTCGTGTCGTGTCGTGTCGTGTCGTGTCGTGTCGTGTCGTGTCGTGTCGTGTCGTGTCGTGTCGTGTCGTGTCGTGTCGTGTTGTGTTGTGTTGTGTTGTGTTGTGTTGTGTTGTGTTGTGTTGTGTTGTGTTGTAATAAGTTTCAAGCTTCTAACTCCTAAAATGACGACACGTCCACTTCCGTTTTGTCGTGAAAATGAGACAGACAGACAGACAGACAGAGTTACTTTCGCATTTATAATATTAATAACATAATATTAGTTAGGAAGTTAGGATTGGGATTAAATATATTATAATGCAAATTAGATTTAGCTGAAAATAGCCCTCCGCTATTATGTATGCATTTGTCCAATCCCTGCAAAAGTTGTCTAGAAGAGATTGCTTGATGCGATAAGACCGCCGATTGCTTTATGAGTTAATTAGGTAATATTGAAGCTATTGCACATTTTTATTTTGTTGTTTTGGTATTCAATAATGAGTTTTGTATTGTATTGTGTTGTATTGTATTGTATTGTATTGTATTGTATTGTATTGTGTTGTATTGTATTGTGTTGTATTGTGTTGTATTGTGTTGTATTGTATTGTGTTGTGTTGTTTTGTGTTGTTTTGTGTTGTGTTGTGTTGTGTTGTGTTGTGTTGTGTTGTGTTGTGTTGTGTTGTGTTGTGTTGTGTTGTGTTGTGTTGTGTTGTGTTGTGTTGTTTTGTGTTGTCTTGTGTTGTGTTGTGTTGTGTTGTGTTGTAATAAGTTTCAAGCTTCTAACTCCTAAAATGACGATACGTCCACTTCCGTTTTGTCGTGAAAATGAGACAGACAGACAGACAGACAGAGTTACTTTCGCATTTATAATATTTATAACATAATATTAGTAAGGATTGGGATTAAATATATTATAATGCAAATTAGTTTTAGCTGAAAATAGCCCTTCGCTATTATGTATGCATTTGTCCAATCCCTGCAAAAGTTGTCTAGAAGAGATTGCTTTATGAGTTAATTAGGTAATATTGAAGCTATTGCACATTTTTATTTTGTTGTTTTGGTATTCAATAAAGAACTTTGTATTGTTTTGTGTTGTCGTGTCGTGTCGTGTCGTGTCGTGTCGTGTCGTGTCGTGTCGTGTCGTGTCGTGTCGTGTCGTGTCGTGTCGTGTCGTGTCGGTTCATGTCGTGTCGTGTCGTGTCGTGTCGTGTCGTGTTTTGTTGTGTTGTGTTGTGTTGTGTTGTGTTGTGTTGTGTTGTGTCGTGTCGTGTCGTGTCGTGTCGTGTCGTGTCGTGTCGTGTCGTGTCGTGTCGTGTCGTGTCGTGTCGTGTCGTGTCGTGTCGTGTCGTGTCGTGTCGTGTCGTGTCGTGTCGTGTCGTGTCGTGTCGTGTCGTGTCGTGTCGTGTCGTGTCGTGTCGTGTCGTGTCGTGTCGTGTCGTGTCGTGTCGTGTCGTGTCGTGTCGTGTCGTGTCGTGTCGTGTCGTGTCGTGTCGTGTCGTGTCGTGTCGTGTCGTGTCGTGTCGTGTCGTGTCGTGTCGTGTCGTGTCGTGTCGTGTCGTGTCGTGTCGTGTCGTGTCGTGTCGTGTTGTGTTTTGTTGTGTTGTGTTGTGTTGTGTTGTGTTGTGTTGTGTTGTAATAAGTTTCAAGCTTCTAACTCCTTAAATGACGATACGTCTACTTCCGTTTTGTCGTGAAAATGAGACAGACAGACAGACAGACAGAGTTACTTTCGCATTTATAATATTTATAACATAATATTAGTTAGGAAGTTAGGATTGGGATTAAATATATTATAATGCTAATTAGATTTAGCTGAAAATAGCCCTCCGCTATTATGTATGCATGTATGTATTATGTATTTGTCCAATCCCTGCAAAAGTTGTCTAGAAGAGATTGCTTTATGAGTTAATTAGGTAATATTGAAGCTATTGCACATTTTTATTTTGTTGTTTTGGTATTCAATAAAGAGTTTTGTATTGTTTTGTGTTGTCGTGTCGTGTCGTGTCGTGTCGTGTCGTGTCGTGTCGTGTCGTGTCGTGTCGTGTCGTGTCGTGTCGTGTCGTGTCGTGTCGTGTCGTGTCGTGTCGTGTTGTGTTGTGTTGTGTTGTGTTGTGTTGTGTTGTGTTGTGTTGTGTTGTGTTGTGTTGTGTAATATTAGTTAGGAAGTTAGGATTGGGATTAAATATATTATAATGCTAATTAGATTTAGCTGAAAATAGCCCTCCGCTATTATGTATGCATGTATGTATTATGTATTTGTCCAAACCCTGCAAAAGTTGTCTAGAAGAGATTGCTTTATGAGTTAATTAGGTAATATTGAAGCTATTGCACATTTTTATTTTGTTGTTTTGGTATTCAATAAAGAGTTTTGTATTGTTTTGTGTTGTCGTGTCGTGTCGTGTCGTGTCGTGTCGTGTCGTGTCGTGTCGTGTCGTGTCGTGTCGTGTCGTGTCGTGTCGTGTCGTGTCGTGTCGTGTCGTGTCGTGTCGTGTCGTGTCGTGTCGTGTCGTGTCGTGTCGTGTCGTGTCGTGTCGTGTCGTGTCGTGTCGTGTCGTGTCGTGTCGTGTCGTGTCGTGTCGTGTCGTGTCGTGTCGTGTCGTGTCGTGTCGTGTCGTGTCGTGTCGTGTCGTGTCGTGTCGTGTCGTGTCGTGTCGTGTCGTGTCGTGTCGTGTCGTGTCGTGTCGTGTCGTGTCGTGTCGTGTCGTGTCGTGTCGTGTTGTGTTGTGTTGTGTTGTGTTGTGTTGTGTTGTGTTGTGTTGTAATAAGTTTCAAGCTTCTAACTCCTAAAATGCCGTTTTGTCGTGAAAATGAGACAGACAGACAGACAGACAGAGTTACTTTCGCATTTATAATATTAATAACATAATATTAGTTAGGAAGTTAGGATTGGGATTAAATATATTATAATGCAAATTAGATTTAGCTGAAAATAGCCCTCCGCTATTATGTATGCATTTGTCCAATCCCTGCAAAAGTTGTCTAGAAGAGATTGCTTGATGCGATAAGACCGCCGATTGCTTTATGAGTTAATTAGGTAATATTGAAGCTATTGCACATTTTTATTTTGTTGTTTTGGTATTCAATAATGAGTTTTGTATTGTATTGTGTTGTATTGTATTGTATTGTATTGTATTGTATTGTATTGTGTTGTATTGTATTGTGTTGTATTGTGTTGTATTGTGTTGTATTGTATTGTGTTGTGTTGTTTTGTGTTGTTTTGTGTTGTGTTGTGTTGTGTTGTGTTGTGTTGTGTTGTGTTGTGTTGTGTTGTGTTGTGTTGTGTTGTGTTGTGTTGTGTTGTGTTGTGTTGTGTTGTGTTGTTTTGTGTTGTCTTGTGTTGTGTTGTGTTGTGTTGTGTTGTAATAAGTTTCAAGCTTCTAACTCCTAAAATGACGATACGTCCACTTCCGTTTTGTCGTGAAAATGAGACAGACAGACAGACAGACAGAGTTACTTTCGCATTTATAATATTTATAACATAATATTAGTAAGGATTGGGATTAAATATATTATAATGCAAATTAGTTTTAGCTGAAAATAGCCCTTCGCTATTATGTATGCATTTGTCCAATCCCTGCAAAAGTTGTCTAGAAGAGATTGCTTTATGAGTTAATTAGGTAATATTGAAGCTATTGCACATTTTTATTTTGTTGTTTTGGTATTCAATAAAGAACTTTGTATTGTTTTGTGTTGTCGTGTCGTGTCGTGTCGTGTCGTGTCGTGTCGTGTCGTGTCGTGTCGTGTCGTGTCGTGTCGTGTCGGTTCATGTCGTGTCGTGTCGTGTCGTGTCGTGTCGTGTCGTGTTTTGTTGTGTTGTGTTGTGTTGTGTTGTGTTGTGTCGTGTCGTGTCGTGTCGTGTCGTGTCGTGTCGTGTCGTGTCGTGTCGTGTCGTGTCGTGTCGTGTCGTGTCGTGTCGTGTCGTGTCGTGTCGTGTCGTGTCGTGTCGTGTCGTGTCGTGTCGTGTCGTGTCGTGTCGTGTCGTGTCGTGTCGTGTCGTGTCGTGTCGTGTCGTGTCGTGTCGTGTCGTGTCGTGTCGTGTCGTGTCGTGTCGTGTCGTGTCGTGTCGTGTCGTGTCGTGTCGTGTCGTGTCGTGTCGTGTCGTGTCGTGTCGTGTCGTGTCGTGTCGTGTCGTGTCGTGTCGTGTCGTGTCGTGTCGTGTCGTGTTGTGTTTTGTTGTGTTGTGTTGTGTTGTGTTGTGTTGTGTTGTGTTGTGTTGTAATAAGTTTCAAGCTTCTAACTCCTTAAATGACGATACGTCTACTTCCGTTTTGTCGTGAAAATGAGACAGACAGACAGACAGACAGAGTTACTTTCGCATTTATAATATTTATAACATAATATTAGTTAGGAAGTTAGGATTGGGATTAAATATATTATAATGCTAATTAGATTTAGCTGAAAATAGCCCTCCGCTATTATGTATGCATGTATGTATTATGTATTTGTCCAATCCCTGCAAAAGTTGTCTAGAAGAGATTGCTTTATGAGTTAATTAGGTAATATTGAAGCTATTGCACATTTTTATTTTGTTGTTTTGGTATTCAATAAAGAGTTTTGTATTGTTTTGTGTTGTCGTGTCGTGTCGTGTCGTGTCGTGTCGTGTCGTGTCGTGTCGTGTCGTGTCGTGTCGTGTCGTGTCGTGTCGTGTCGTGTCGTGTCGTGTCGTGTCGTGTCGTGTCGTGTCGTGTCGTGTCGTGTCGTGTCGTGTCGTGTCGTGTCGTGTCGTGTCGTGTCGTGTCGTGTCGTGTCGTGTCGTGTTGTGTTGTGTTGTGTTGTGTTGTGTTGTGTTGTGTAATATTAGTTAGGAAGTTAGGATTGGGATTAAATATATTATAATGCTAATTAGATTTAGCTGAAAATAGCCCTCCGCTATTATGTATGCATGTATGTATTATGTATTTGTCCAAACCCTGCAAAAGTTGTCTAGAAGAGATTGCTTTATGAGTTAATTAGGTAATATTGAAGCTATTGCACATTTTTATTTTGTTGTTTTGGTATTCAATAAAGAGTTTTGTATTGTTTTGTGTTGTCGTGTCGTGTCGTGTCGTGTCGTGTCGTGTCGTGTCGTGTCGTGTCGTGTCGTGTCGTGTCGTGTCGTGTCGTGTCGTGTCGTGTCGTGTCGTGTCGTGTCGTGTCGTGTCGTGTCGTGTCGTGTCGTGTCGTGTCGTGTCGTGTCGTGTCGTGTCGTGTCGTGTCGTGTCGTGTCGTGTCGTGTCGTGTCGTGTCGTGTCGTGTCGTGTCGTGTCGTGTCGTGTCGTGTCGTGTCGTGTCGTGTCGTGTCGTGTCGTGTCGTGTCGTGTCGTGTCGTGTCGTGTTGTGTTGTGTTGTGTTGTGTTGTGTTGTGTTGTGTTGTAATAAGTTTCAAGCTTCTAACTCCTAAAATGACGACACGTCCACTTCCGTTTTGTCGTGAAAATGAGACAGACAGACAGACAGACAGAGTTACTTTCGCATTTATAATATTAATAACATAATATTAGTTAGGAAGTTAGGATTGGGATTAAATATATTATAATGCAAATTAGATTTAGCTGAAAATAGCCCTCCGCTATTATGTATGCATTTGTCCAATCCCTGCAAAAGTTGTCTAGAAGAGATTGCTTGATGCGATAAGACCGCCGATTGCTTTATGAGTTAATTAGGTAATATTGAAGCTATTGCACATTTTTATTTTGTTGTTTTGGTATTCAATAATGAGTTTTGTATTGTATTGTGTTGTATTGTATTGTATTGTATTGTATTGTATTGTGTTGTATTGTATTGTGTTGTATTGTGTTGTATTGTATTGTGTTGTGTTGTTGTGTTGTTTTGTGTTGTGTTGTGTTGTGTTGTGTTGTGTTGTGTTGTGTTGTGTTGTGTTGTGTTGTGTTGTGTTGTGTTGTGTTGTGTTGTGTTGTGTTGTGTTGTGTTGTGTTGTGTTGTGTTGTGTTGTGTTGTGTTGTGTTGTGTTGTGTTGTGTTGTGTTGTTTTGTGTTGTCTTGTGTTGTGTTGTGTTGTGTTGTAATAAGTTTCAAGCTTCTAACTCCTAAAATGACGATACGTCCACTTCCGTTTTGTCGTGAAAATGAGACAGACAGACAGACAGACAGAGTTACTTTCGCATTTATAATATTTATAACATAATATTAGTAAGGATTGGGATTAAATATATTATAATGCAAATTAGTTTTAGCTGAAAATAGCCCTTCGCTATTATGTATGCATTTGTCCAATCCCTGCAAAAGTTGTCTAGAAGAGATTGCTTTATGAGTTAATTAGGTAATATTGAAGCTATTGCACATTTTTATTTTGTTGTTTTGGTATTCAATAAAGAACTTTGTATTGTTTTGTGTTGTCGTGTCGTGTCGTGTCGTGTCGTGTCGTGTCGTGTCGTGTCGTGTCGTGTCGTGTCGTGTCGTGTCGTGTCGTGTCGTGTCGTGTCGGTTCATGTCGTGTCGTGTCGTGTCGTGTCGTGTCGTGTCGTGTTTTGTTGTGTTGTGTTGTGTTGTGTTTTGTTGTGTTGTGTCGTGTCGTGTCGTGTCGTGTCGTGTCGTGTCGTGTCGTGTCGTGTCGTGTCGTGTCGTGTCGTGTCGTGTCGTGTCGTGTCGTGTCGTGTCGTGTCGTGTCGTGTCGTGTCGTGTCGTGTCGTGTCGTGTCGTGTCGTGTCGTGTCGTGTCGTGTCGTGTCGTGTCGTGTCGTGTCGTGTCGTGTCGTGTCGTGTCGTGTCGTGTCGTGTCGTGTCGTGTCGTGTCGTGTCGTGTCGTGTCGTGTCGTGTCGTGTCGTGTCGTGTCGTGTCGTGTCGTGTCGTGTCGTGTCGTGTTGTGTTGTGTTGTGTTGTGTTGTGTTGTAATAAGTTTCAAGCTTCTAACTCCTTAAATGACGATACGTCTACTTCCGTTTTGTCGTGAAAATGAGACAGACAGACAGACAGACAGAGTTACTTTCGCATTTATAATATTTATAACATAATATTAGTTAGGAAGTTAGGATTGGGATTAAATATATTATAATGCTAATTAGATTTAGCTGAAAATAGCCCTCCGCTATTATGTATGCATGTATGTTTTATGTATTTGTCCAATCCCTGCAAAAGTTGTGTTGTGTTGTGTTGTGTTGTGTTGTGTTGTGTTGTGTTGTGTTGTGTTGTGTTGTAATAAGTTTCAAGCTTCTAACTCCTAAAATGACGACACGTCCACTTCCGTTTTGTCCGTTGTGTTGTGTTGTGTTGTGTTGTGTTGTGTTGTGTTGTGTTGTGTTGTGTTGTGTTGTGTTGTGTTGTGTTGTAATAAGTTTCAAGCTTCTAACTCCTAAAATGACGACACGTCCACTTCCGTTTTGTCGTGAAAATGAGACAGACAGACAGACAGACAGAGTTACTTTCGCATTTATAATATTAATAACATAATATTAGTTAGGAAGTTAGGATTGGGATTAAATATATTATAATGCAAATTAGATTTAGCTGAAAATAGCCCTCCGCTATTATGTATGCATTTGTCCAATCCCTGCAAAAGTTGTCTAGAAGAGATTGCTTGATGCGATAAGACCGCCGATTGCTTTATGAGTTAATTAGGTAATATTGAAGCTATTGCACATGTTTATTTTGTTGTTTTGGTATTCAATAAAGAGTTTTGTATTGTATTGTGTTGTATTGTATTGTATTGTATTGTATTGTATTGTATTGTATTGTATTGTATTGTATTGTGTTGTATTGTATTGTATTGTGTTGTATTGTGTTGTATTGTGTTGTATTGTATTGTGTTGTGTTGTGTTGTGTTGTGTTGTGTTGTGTTGTTTTGTGTTGTGTTGTGTTGTGTTGTGTTGTGTTGTGTTGTGTTGTGTTGTGTTGTGTTGTGTTGTGTTGTGTTGTGTTGTGTTGTGTTGTGTTGTGTTGTGTTGTGTTGTGTTGTGTTGTGTTGTTTTGTGTTGTCTTGTGTTGTGTTGTGTTGTGTTGTAATAAGTTTCAAGCTTCTAACTCCTAAAATGACGATACGTCCACTTCCGTTTTGTCGTGAAAATGAGACAGACAGACAGACAGACAGAGTTACTTTCGCATTTATAATATTTATAACATAATATTAGTTAGGATTGGGATTAAATATATTATAATGCAAATTAGATTTAGCTGAAAATAGCCCTTCGCTATTATGTATGCATTTGTCCAATCCCTGCAAAAGTTGTCTAGAAGAGATTGCTTTATGAGTTAATTAGGTAATATTGAAGCTATTGCACATTTTTATTTTGTTGTTTTGGTATTCAATAAAGAGTTTTGTATTGTGTTGTATTGTGTTGTGTTGTGTTGTGTTGTGTTGTGTTGTGTTGTGTTGTGTTGTGTTGTGTTGTGTTGTGTTGTGTTGTGTTGTGTTGTGTTGTGTTGTGTTGTGTTGTGTTGTGTTGTGTTGTGTTGTGTTGTGTTGTGTTGTGTTGTGTTGTGTTGTGTTGTGTTGTGTTGTGTTGTGTTGTGTTGTGTTGTGTTGTGTTGTGTTTTGTTGTGTTGTGTTGTGTTGTGTTGTGTTGTGTTGTGTTGTGTTGTGTTGTGTTGTGTTGTGTTGTGTTGTGTTGTGTTGTGTTGTGTTGTGTTGTGTTGTGTTGTGTTGTGTTGTGTTGTGTTGTGTTGTGTTGTGTTGTGTTGTGTTGTGTTGTGTTGTGTTGTGTTGTGTTGTGTTGTGTTGTGTTGTGTTGTGTTGTGTTGTGTTGTGTTGTGTTGTGTTGTGTTGTGTTGTGTTGTGTTGTGTTGTGTTGTGTTGTGTTGTGTTGTGTTGTGTTGTGTTGTGTTGTGTTGTGTTGTGTTGTGTTGTGTTGTGTTGTGTTGTGTTGTGTTGTGTTGTGTTGTGTTGTGTTGTGTTGTGTTGTGTTGTGTTGTGTTGTGTTGTGTTGTTTTGTGTTGTGTTGTGTTGTGTTGTGTTGTGTTGTGTTGTGTTGTTTTGTGTTGTCTTGTGTTGTATTGTGTTGTATTGTATTGTGTTGTGTTGTGTTGTGTTGTTTTTTGTTGTGTTGTGTTGTGTTGTGTTGTGTTGTGTTGTGTTGTTTTGTGTTGTGTTGTGTTGTGTTGTGTTGTGTTGTGTTGTGTTGTGTTGTTTTGTGTTGTGTTGTGTTGTGTTGCTTTATGAGTTAATTAGGTAATATTGAAGCTATTGCACATTTTTATTTTGTTGGTATTCAATAAAGAGGTTTGTATTGTATTGTGTTGTGTTGTGTTGTCTTGTGTTGTTTTGTGTTGTGTTGTGTTGTGTTGTGTTGTGTTGTAATAAGTTTCAAGCTTCTAACTCCTAAAATGACGATACGTCCACTTCCGTTTTGTCGTGAAAATGAGACAGACAGACAGACAGACAGAGTTACTTTCGCATTTATAATATTTATAACATAATATTAGTTAGGATTGGGATTAAATATATTATAATGCAAATTAGATTTAGCTGAAAATAGCCCTTCGCTATTATGTATGCATTTGTCCAATCCCTGCAAAAGTTGTCTAGAAGAGATTGCTTTATGAGTTAATTAGGTAATATTGAAGCTATTGCACATTTTTATTTTGTTGTTTTGGTATTCAATAAAGAGTTTTGTATTGTGTTGTATTGTGTTGTGTTGTGTTGTGTTGTGTTGTGTTGTGTTGTGTTGTGTTGTGTTGTGTTGTGTTGTGTTGTGTTGTGTTGTGTTGTGTTGTGTTGTGTTGTGTTGTGTTGTGTTGTGTTGTGTTGTGTTGTGTTGTGTTGTGTTGTGTTGTGTTGTGTTGTGTTGTGTTGTGTTGTGTTGTGTTGTGTTGTGTTGTGTTGTGTTGTGTTGTGTTGTGTTGTGTTGTGTTGTGTTGTGTTGTGTTGTGTTGTGTTGTGTTGTGTTGTTTTGTGTTGTCTTGTGTTGTGTTGTGTTGTGTTGTAATAAGTTTCAAGCTTCTAACTCCTAAAATGACGATACGTCCACTTCCGTTTTGTCGTGAAAATGAGACAGACAGACAGACAGACAGAGTTACTTTCGCATTTATCATATTTATAACATAATATTAGTTAGGATTGGGATTAAATATATTATAATGCAAATTAGATTTAGCTGAAAATAGCCCTTCGCTATTATGTATGCATTTGTCCAATCCCTGCAAAAGTTGTCTAGAAGAGATTGCTTTATGAGTTAATTAGGTAATATTGAAGCTATTGCACATTTTTATTTTGTTGTTTTGGTATTCAATAAAGAGTTTTGTATTGTATTGTGTTGTATTGTATTGTATTGTATTGTATTGTATTGTATTGTATTGTATTGTATTGTGTTGTATTGTATTGTGTTGTATTGTGTTGTATTGTGTTGTATTGTATTGTGTTGTGTTGTGTTGTGTTGTGTTGTGTTGTTTTGTGTTGTGTTGTGTTGTGTTGTGTTGTGTTGTGTTGTGTTGTGTTGTTTTGTGTTGTGTTGTGTTGTGTTGTGTTGTGTTGTGTTGTGTTGTGTTGTGTTGTGTTGTTTTGTGTTGTGTTGTGTTGTGTTGTGTTGTGTTGTGTTGTTTTGTGTTGTGTTGTGTTGTGTTGCTTTATGAGTTAATTAGGTAATATTGAAGCTATTGCACATTTTTATTTTGTTGGTATTCAATAAAGAGGTTTGTATTGTATTGTGTTGTGTTGTGTTGTGTTGTGTTGTGTTGTGTTGTGTTGTGTTGTGTTGTAATAAGTTTCAAGCTTTTAACTCCTAAAATGACGACACGTCCACTTCCGTTTTGTCGTGAAAATGAGACAGACAGACAGACAGACAGAGTTACTTTCGCATTTATAATATTTATAACAAAATATTAGTTAGGAAGTTAGGATTGGGATTAAATATATTATAATGCAAATTAGATTTAGCTGAAAATAGCCCTCCGCTATTATGTATGCATTTGTCTTTATGAGTTAATAAGTTAATATTGAAGCTATTGCACATTTCTATTTTGTTGTTTTGGTATTCAATAAAGAGTTTTGTATTGTTTTGTGTTGTCGTGTCGTGTCGTGTCGTGTCGTGTCGTGTCGTGTCGTGTCGTGTCGTGTCGTGTCGTGTCGTGTCGTGTCGTGTCGTGTCGTGTCGTGTCGTGTCGTGTCGTGTCGTGTCGTGTCGTGTTGTGTTGTGTTTTGTTGTGTTGTGTTGTGTTGTGTTGTGTTGTGTTGTGTTGTGTTGTGTTGTGTTGTAATAAGTTTCAAGCTTCTAACTCCTAAAATGACGACACGTCCACTTCCGTTTTGTCGTGAAAATGAGACAGACAGACAGACAGAGTTACTTTCGCATTTATAATATTGATAACAAAATATTAGTTAGGAAGTTAGGATTGGGATTAAATATATTATAATGCAAATTAGATTTAGCTGAAAATAGCCCTCCGCTATTATGTATGCATTTGTCCAATCCCTGCAAAAGTTGTCTAGAAGAGATTGCTTGATGCGATAAGACCGCCGATTGCTTTATGAGTTAATTAGGTAATATTGAAGCTATTGCACATTTTTATTTTGTTGTTTTGGTATTCAATAAAGAGTTTTGTATTGTATTGTGTTGTATTGTGTTAACGTGTTGTGTTGTGTTGTGTTGTGTTGTGTTGTGTTGTGTTGTATAGTGTTGTGTTGTGTTGTGTTGTGTTGTGTTGTGTTGTGTTGTGTTGTGTTGTGTTGTGTTGTGTTGTGTTGTGTTGTGTTGTGTTGTGTTGTGTTGTGTTGTGTTGTGTTGTGTTGTGTTGTGTTGTGTTGTGTTGTGTTGTGTTGTGTTGTGTTGTGTTGTGTTGTGTTGTGTTGTGTTGTGTTGTGTTGTGTTGTGTTGTGTTGTGTTGTGTTGTGTTGTGTTGTGTTGTGTTGTGTTGTGTTGTGTTGTGTTGTGTTGTGTTGTGTTGTGTTGTGTTGTGTTGTGTTGTGTTGTGTTGTGTTGTGTTGTGTTGTGTTGTGTTGTGTTGTGTTGTGTTGTGTTGTGTTGTGTTGTGTTGTGTTGTGTTGTGTTGTGTTGTGTTGTGTTGTGTTGTGTTGTGTTGTGTTGTGTTGTGTTGTGTTGTGTTGTGTTGTGTTGTGTTGTGTTGTGTTGTGTTGTGTTGTGTTGTGTTGTTTTGTGTTGTCTTGTGTTGTGTTGTGTTGTGTTGTAATAAGTTTCAAGCTTCTAACTCCTAAAATGACGATACGTCCACTTCCGTTTTGTCGTGAAAATGAGACAGACAGACAGACAGACAGAGTTACTTTCGCATTTATCATATTTATAACATAATATTAGTTAGGATTGGGATTAAATATATTTTAATGCAAATTAGATTTAGCTGAAAATAGCCCTTCGCTATTATGTATACATTTGTCCAATCCCTGCAAAAGTTGTCTAGAAGAGATTGCTTTATGAGTTAATTAGGTAATATTGAAGCTATTGCACATTTTATTTTGTTGTTTTGGTATTCAATAAAGAGTTTTGTATTGTATTGTGTTGTATTGTATTGTATTGTATTGTATTGTATTGTATTGTATTGTATTGTGTTGTATTGTATTGTGTTGTATTGTGTTGTATTGTGTTGTATTGTTTTGTGTTGTGTTGTGTTGTGTTGTTTTGTGTTGTGTTGTGTTGTGTTGTGTTGTGTTGTGTTGTGTTGTGTTGTGTTGTGTTGTGTTGTTTTGTGTTGTGTTGTGTTGTGTTGTGTTGTGTTGTGTTGTGTTGTGTTGTGTTGTGTTGTTTTGTGTTGTGTTGTGTTGTGTTGCTTTATGAGTTAATTAGGTAATATTGAAGCTATTGCACATTTTTATTTTGTTGGTATTCAATAAAGAGGTTTGTATTGTATTGTGTTGTGTTGTGTTGTGTTGTGTTGTGTTGTGTTGTGTTGTGTTGTTTTGTGTTGTGTTGTGTTGTGTTGTGTTGTGTTGTGTTGTGTTGTGTTGTGTTGTTTTGTGTTGTGTTGTGTTGTGTTGCTTTATGAGTTAATTAGGTAATATTGAAGCTATTGCACATTTTTATTTTGTTGGTATTCAATAAAGAGGTTTGTATTGTATTGTGTTGTGTTGTGTTGTGTTGTGTTGTGTTGTGTTGTGTTGTGTTGTGTTGTGTTGTGTTGTGTTGTGTTGTAATAAGTTTCAAGCTTTTAACTCCTAAAATGACGACACGTCCACTTCCGTTTTGTCGTGAAAATGAGACAGACAGACAGACAGACAGAGTTACTTTCGCATTTATAATATTTATAACAAAATATTAGTTAGGAAGTTAGGATTGGGATTAAATATATTATAATGCAAATTAGATTTAGCTGAAAATAGCCCTCCGCTATTATGTATGCATTTGTCTTTATGAGTTAATTAGGTAATATTGAAGCTATTGCACATTTTTATTTTGTTGTTTTGGTATTCAATAAAGAGTTTTGTATTGTTTTGTGTTGTCGTGTCGTGTCGTGTCGTGTCGTGTCATGTCGTGTCGTGTCGTGTCGTGTCGTGTCGTGTCGTGTCGTGTCGTGTCGTGTCGTGTCGTGTCGTGTCGTGTCGTGTCGTGTCGTGTCGTGTCGTGTCGTGTCGTGTCGTGTCGTGTCGTGTCGTGTCGTGTCGTGTCGTGTCGTGTCGTGTTGTGTTGTGTTTTGTTGTGTTGTGTTGTGTTGTGTTGTGTTGTGTTGTGTTGTGTTGTGTTGTAATAAGTTTCAAGCTTCTAACTCCTAAAATGACGACACGTCCACTTCCGTTTTGTCGTGAAAATGAGACAGACAGACAGACAGACAGAGTTACTTTCGCATTTATAATATTTATAACATAATATTAGTAAGGATTGGGATTAAATATATTATAATGCAAATTAGTTTTAGCTGAAAATAGCCCTTCGCTATTATGTATGCATTTGTCCAATCCCTGCAAAAGTTGTCTAGAAGAGATTGCTTTATGAGTTAATTAGGTAATATTGAAGCTATTGCACATTTTTATTTTGTTGTTTTGGTATTCAATAAAGAACTTTGTATTGTTTTGTGTTGTCGTGTCGTGTCGTGTCGTGTCGTGTCGTGTCGTGTCGTGTCGTGTCGTGTCGTGTCGTGTCGTGTCGTGTCGTGTCGGTTCATGTCGTGTCGTGTCGTGTCGTGTCGTGTCGTGTCGGTTCATGTCGTGTCGTGTCGTGTCGTGTTTTGTTGTGTCGTGTCGTGTCGTGTCGTGTCGTGTCGTGTCGTGTCGTGTCGTGTCGTGTCGTGTCGTGTAGTGTCGTGTCGTGTCGTGTCGTGTCGTGTCGTGTCGTGTCGTGTCGTGTCGTGTCGTGTCGTGTCGTGTCGTGTCGTGTCGTGTCGTGTCGTGTCGTGTCGTGTCGTGTCGTGTCGTGTCGTGTCGTGTCGTGTCGTGTCGTGTCGTGTCGTGTCGTGTCGTGTCGTGTCGTGTCGTGTCGTGTCGTGTCGTGTTGTGTTGTGTTGTGTTGTGTTGTGTTGTGTTGTAATAAGTTTCAAGCTTCTAACTCCTTAAATGACGATACGTCTACTTCCGTTTTGTCGTGAAAATGAGACAGACAGACAGACAGACAGAGTTACTTTCGCATTTATAATATTTATAACATAATATTAGTTAGGAAGTTAGGATTGGGATTAAATATATTATAATGCTAATTAGATTTAGCTGAAAATAGCCCTCCGCTATTATGTATGCATGTATGTATTATGTATTTGTCCAATCCCTGCAAAAGTTGTCTAGAAGAGATTGCTTTATGAGTTAATTAGGTAATATTGAAGCTATTGCACATTTTTATTTTGTTGTTTTGGTATTCAATAAAGAGTTTTGTATTGTTTTGTGTTGTCGTGTCGTGTCGTGTCGTGTCGTGTCGTGTCGTGTCGTGTCGTGTCGTGTCGTGTCGTGTCGTGTCGTGTCGTGTCGTGTCGTGTCGTGTCGTGTCGTGTCGTGTCGTGTCGTGTCGTGTCGTGTCGTGTCGTGTCGTGTCGTGTCGTGTCGTGTCGTGTTGTGTTGTGTTGTGTTGTGTTGTGTTGTGTTGTGTTGTGTTGTGTTGTAATAAGTTTCAAGCTTCTAACTCCTAAAATGACGACACGTCCACTTCCGTTTTGTCGTGAAAATGAGACAGACAGACAGAGTTACTTTCGCATTTATAATATTAATAACATAATATTAGTTAGGAAGTTAGGATTGGGATTAAATATATTATAATGCAAATAAGATTTAGCTGAAAATAGCCCTCCGCTATTATGTATGCATTTGTCCAATCCCTGCAAAAGTTGTCTAGAAGAGATTGCTTGATGCGATAAGACCGCCGATTGCTTTATGAGTTAATTAGGTAATATTGAAGCTATTGCACATTTTTATTTTGTTGTTTTGGTATTCAATAAAGAGTTTTGTATTGTATTGTGTTGTATTGTATTGTATTGTATTGTATTGTATTGTATTGTATTGTGTTGTATTGTATTGTATTGTGTTGTATTGTGTTGTATTGTGTTGTATTGTATTGTGTTGTGTTGTGTTGTGTTGTGTTGTTTTGTGTTGTGTTGTGTTGTGTTGTGTTGTGTTGTGTTGTGTTGTGTTGTGTTGTGTTGTGTTGTGTTGTGTTGTGTTGTGTTGTGTTGTGTTGTGTTGTGTTGTGTTGTTTTGTGTTGTCTTGTGTTGTGTTGTGTTGTGTTGTAATAAGTTTCAAGCTTCTAACTCCTAAAATGACGATACGTCCACTTCCGTTTTGTCGTGAAAATGAGACAGACAGACAGACAGACAGAGTTACTTTCGCATTTATAATATTTATAACATAATATTAGTTAGGATTGGGATTAAATATATTATAATGCAAATTAGATTTAGCTGAAAATAGCCCTTCGCTATTATGTATGCATTTGTCCAATCCCTGCAAAAGTTGTCTAGAAGAGATTGCTTTATGAGTTAATTAGGTAATATTGAAGCTATTGCACATTTTTATTTTGTTGTTTTGGTATTCAATAAAGAGTTTTGTATTGTTTTGTGTTGTCGTGTCGTGTCGTGTCGTGTCGTGTCGTGTCGTGTCGTGTCGTGTCGTGTCGTGTCGTGTCGTGTCGTGTCGTGTCGTGTCGTGTCGTGTGTCGTGTCGTGTCGTGTCGTGTCGTGTCGTGTCGTGTCGTGTCGTGTCGTGTCGTGTCGTGTCGTTTCGTGTTGTGTTGTGTTTTGTTGTGTTGTGTTGTGTTGTGTTGTAATAAGTTTCAAGCTTCTAACTCCTAAAATGACGACACGTCCACTTCCGTTTTGTCGTGAAAATGAGACAGACAGACAGACAGAGTTACTTTCGCATTTATAATATTTATAACAAAATATTAGTTAGGAAGTTAGGATTGGGATTAAATATATTATAATGCAAATTAGATTTAGCTGAAAATAGCCCTCCGCTATTATGTATGCATTTGTCCAATCCCTGCAAAAGTTGTCTAGAAGAGATTGCTTGATGCGATAAGACCGCCGATTGCTTTATGAGTTAATTAGGTAATATTGAAGCTATTGCACATTTTTATTTTGTTGTTTTGGTATTCAATAAAGAGTTTTGTATTGTATTGTGTTGTATTGTGTTAACGTGTTGTGTTGTGTTGTGTTGTGTTGTGTTGTGTTGTGTTGTGTTGTGTTGTGTTGTGTTGTGTTGTGTTGTGTTGTGTTGTGTTGTGTTGTGTTGTGTTGTGTTGTGTTGTGTTGTGTTGTGTTGTGTTGTGTTGTGTTGTGTTGTGTTGTGTTGTGTTGTGTTGTGTTGTGTTGTGTTGTGTTGTGTTGTGTTGTGTTGTGTTGTGTTGTGTTGTGTTGTGTTGTGTTGTGTTGTGTTGTGTTGTGTTGTGTTGTGTTGTGTTGTGTTGTGTTGTGTTGTGTTGTGTTGTGTTGTGTTGTGTTGTGTTGTGTTGTGTTGTGTTGTGTTGTGTTGTGTTGTGTTGTGTTGTGTTGTGTTGTGTTGTGTTGTGTTGTGTTGTGTTGTGTTGTGTTGTGTTGTGTTGTGTTGTGTTGTGTTGTGTTGTGTTGTTTTGTGTTGTCTTGTGTTGTGTTGTGTTGTGTTGTAATAAGTTTCAAGCTTCTAACTCCTAAAATGACGATACGTCCACTTCCGTTTTGTCGTGAAAATGAGACAGACAGACAGACAGACAGAGTTACTTTCGCATTTATAATATTTATAACATAATATTAGTTAGGATTGGGATTAAATATATTATAATGCAAATTAGATTTAGCTGAAAATAGCCCTTCGCTATTATGTATGCATTTGTCCAATCCCTGCAAAAGTTGTCTAGAAGAGATTGCTTTATGAGTTAATTAGGTAATATTGAAGCTATTGCACATTTTTATTTTGTTGTTTTGGTATTCAATAAAGAGTTTTGTATTGTTTTGTGTTGTCGTGTCGTGTCGTGTCGTGTCGTGTCGTGTCGTGTCGTGTCGTGTCGTGTCGTGTCGTGTCGTGTCGTGTCGTGTCGTGTCGTGTCGTGTCGTGTCGTGTCGTGTCGTGTCGTGTCGTTTCGTGTTGTGTTGTGTTTTGTTGTGTTGTGTTGTGTTGTGTTGTAATAAGTTTCAAGCTTCTAACTCCTAAAATGACGACACGTCCACTTCCGTTTTGTCGTGAAAATGAGACAGACAGACAGACAGAGTTACTTTCGCATTTATAATATTTATAACAAAATATTAGTTAGGAAGTTAGGATTGGGATTAAATATATTATAATGCAAATTAGATTTAGCTGAAAATAGCCCTCCGCTATTATGTATGCATTTGTCCAATCCCTGCAAAAGTTGTCTAGAAGAGATTGCTTGATGCGATAAGACCGCCGATTGCTTTATGAGTTAATTAGGTAATATTGAAGCTATTGCACATTTTTATTTTGTTGTTTTGGTATTCAATAAAGAGTTTTGTATTGTATTGTGTTGTATTGTGTTAACGTGTTGTGTTGTGTTGTGTTGTGTTGTGTTGTGTTGTGTTGTGTTGTGTTGTGTTGTGTTGTGTTGTGTTGTGTTGTGTTGTGTTGTGTTGTGTTGTGTTGTGTTGTGTTGTGTT